>CM031080.1:39138603-39781136 GCA_018257905.1 Gillenia trifoliata | reverse complement strand
ATCCGACTTTTGGGTGTCCACGTGTACATCCGGGTCGGGATGTGTCATATGGTATGAAATAAGTTTTTTTAATTAAACTTGCAAACACATGCATGGTAGTTGAGACAATTTTTTTTATAAGGAATCTTATGATCGAAATTGCGCAGAAATTTCCATCGAAATATATCTAAAATCTATCAAATTGGTCAAATATTAGACCGAAGTGTCAAATTTTACCAAAATTCTCAATATTGCCGAAATATCTCCAAAGTTTCGAAGATATCCTATATAAATATTGCCTCACCCCTGTCGATTATCGGAACTCCATTTTATGGATATATTGAGAGATATTTCGATAATATCAGAGATATTTTAATCTATACTTGGAGGAGACTCAAATCCAAATTTTAATTTCATGTTTGGGTAAATGTTAAATATGTGAGACTTATATTTATGTGTAGTTGATAAATGTTAGTTAGGGGTGGACACAAGTCGGATCGGATTAGACGGTATAAACTTGAACCCTTAAAAATCAGTCACAAAAATCGAACCAACCTAGATATATTAGAAATGAATGATTTAGGTAGAGCAGTGTGACCAGCTAAATATTCAAGCAATCTCACCCAGGAATATGTTTCGTTGTATTTAGGTACCATTTCGGCCTCCTTAGGTGCATTTCTCAATACACATGATTAACGCTTTGTAAAAGTGGCTGATCACTAATTCGTTGGTCAGGTTGCTCTATTGAATATTGAGATTTCTCTAGATAGAGCATATTTATTTGATCAAATTTTTCAAGTTTGTAGTTAAATGCCCAAATAGATGTTATAAAGGAAAAGTTAACCGAGCGAAAAATCTACAACAGTGGGGAATATTATAACCTCACTAGTAACAAAGATTCAAAACATTCTCATTTTTAACTTAAGGAAAAAGAAATGGTCAAACTTCAATGGTACGTATTGTTGAATGGTTTAATATTCATTTGGAGCCCACCGCAAATTAATCTGGACCATTCAATGGCCGATTTTTCCAAAAAAAAAAAGGAAAAAAAAAATGGTCTTCATATCATGTAGGGTTTTAACTTTTATTCTGTTTAAGCTATAGTAGCTAAGTTATGATCTAACTTTTGTATACCATGGTTTAGATGTTTGTCTAGTTTGAGCTCAATTTTCACATAAATATATATATATATATATATATAGAGAGAGAGAGAGAGAGAGAGAGAGAGAGTTGGTTTGCCTCTTCATACCATATCATTATTATTCTGAAGATTCAGAGATTCAGCAGGTCTCCTGATTTTAGCCTATGCAGTTTTGGCAATAGGGCAGGATCTTCATCTTCTTCTCCCTTTTGTCTTTTGCATTCAATTGCCTTAATTAAATTATTTGTCCACCTATATTTACAACACCACTGCAAAATGCAGAGACTCTCTGGGGTTAAAAACAAAAATAAATGACTTCAACTGCTTGTAAAAATAAAATATAAACCTGTCAGTGGACCAATTTGTAAAGCACACTGTTATTGACTACTGTGGAATTTTTTTACAGGGTCCCTTGGGTAAATTCCATAATTCAATCTTACCCTCCACTTTTAGTGAACTGATGTAGATTGTTGCAATTTTGAAAGAGACTGGGGTTTCTGATTCAATTCTTTCACCTAAACCAGATGAGTGAATAAATCCACTAGAAATTTACTGCACGGTAAAAATAGGGCACCAAGACTTTCATTTTCATGGATTCTGACATTTTTGGTAACGTACTGTACATGCATGCTAAGAAATGAGTATGTGCCTTAACTTAGGTTAAAATGCAAAAACGGTCCGTGTGATTTTCAATTTGGCCAATTTAGTCCCTATGTTGTTCGCATTAGGTTAAAAAGAGAAGCGTAAGTGTCAAAACATCTTAGAACATAAGTACCAAGTTACCAAATAGGCCAAAGAATCTTAAAAATGTCAAATCGATCGTAGAACGTAAGTGCCAAGTTACAAAACTAGGCCAATGACCCCGAGACACTTTTGTAGTGTCGACTGACGAGAGCAACTTTCACACCGAGTGAGACCAAAATACAGAATTCGCATGCTTTTGTGAGAGAATTTAGCATTCACAAACCATCGTGAGATGTTAAATTAAGACTGCATAACCATATCCGTTGATCCAAAATATAAACATACATACCGAAAAGTCTCCATGAAATATCCTGCTATTGACTAATTCGACTTCAAAAGGTCTAAAAGTACTCTTATAGGAAGGAACTACATAACTTAATAGATAACTTAAGTGTTTGTGAGATCTATCATCACAATCACACAAAGGACCAGTTCATGAACATCAATGCCAGGCAGTGATTGGAATCGTCGTCGTTAACAACTTTCCACGCAACAGCTTGCTCGTAGGACACTGGCCTCCCCATGCTGGATGCACATATTCCGGCTGGCAGATATGCAAAGCCCTAAAAATTCAGAGTAAGAGCGTGTTAGAAAACTGTATGAACAAACAGTTCAAGATAGGAAAACAATAAGAGCCCGGTTTGGGGAATTATTACCTGTTGCATGATTTTGGAGAACTCCGAGCAGAGAAATTTTCGTCCAGCTTCGTCTAGAATCTTGTCGAGCATGATATCTTGGAGGGCAACAAGAGTAGTTTCGAGCATGTCAAGGCCAGCCTGGTTTGCAAAGGTGAACACCGGAGATGCCTGCAATTGAATTTGCAACAAGCATGTTGAATAGGGAACTAAGCATGTACTTTACTAGGCTACAATCTAAGAGATAGGAAATTAAAACAGAAAAAATAACTACATTTGTTTTCACAGAGCAGCACATGATGGCATCCGAATGGCGCCAAAGTTGCTTCAAAACAGCATCACCAGATGAGATATCGCCTCGAAAGAGCTCTCCCCCAGTGTGGATCCTGAAATACCGTATGTGTTCAGCAATATGCAACTAAATAGGGCCGTACATTGGTAGCACAGTTATATGCAAATAAAACACTAAAGTAAAGAGATTCCTTAGAAGTCGCACCTGTAGCTTCTGAAAATCCATCGTGCCAAAGTATGAGCCTCGGGAGATCCAGGAAGGGGTTTTGGTCCTATTTGGGAGCTGAGCCGGGAAGGGGCAATAGCCATAGCTACCCTCTGAACAGAGCTTACAACACTACGCACGTATTGGCGAGCCATAGCAGCCACATTATCTCGCAGGTGGTTCTCAAAGGTAAATTGGAAGGCTATGGTTAGCACAGACCTAAGGTTGTAACTATTCCCATCAGCGTCATTAACGGCACGAGCACCACTGGTTCCTACTTCAAGCGTGGAGGCCAAATCTAATGTGCGAGTTGCAGTAGGTCCATCCTGCCATAAGGAAACATGTAAAAGAAATCAGATTAATCACAACAGACGGATACAAGAAACACTGCGATGTAAGTAAGATTAGAGACGCCACTTAACTGCCTTGGGATCCAAAGGTATGACATGAAAACCGGAAGGCAACAAAGGAGCATCATCAGCAAATGATTCATCGATAGGTGCGAAGACAAGCTGAGCACAGGCACCAACTGCATTCTCATCAACTCCACTGCACAACTGTGACAGTATATCATAGGAAAACTGTATTAATTAACAGCAACAGTGAACACTAGATGAATCCGTTCGATATGCAAAACCAGTTCACTAACCTGTAATAAGTACATATCCCGTGCCAAAGCAACATCTTCAGGAGAGAAAGCAGGACCCTCTAGCCGAACTACCTCTAAAAACTACATAAGAGTGAATGACACAAATTACTACAAAATTAACTTTAAACACGGTGAATACGCAGTAATAGAATTGAGTTTAACACATGGAAAATGCAGCCACTAAATGAATTTAGAGAGGATGATAAAGTCAATACCTCCTCATGCTCCACAGTTTGTGCAAGCGGTAAAATATTCTGGGTGCTCGGAAAGCCACCACCTCTTGCAAGAGGAACTGCATATGGGCTAGCTTTAAGACATGCAGCAGAGTATGCATCAACCCCATAGTCAGCCCACTCTGAGCGGTGCTCTCTCAGAAAACGAACAAGCAAAGCAGGGGGAACACTCTGGTTAACCAAATGAAAGCTATCGGTCATCGATAGAAACCAGATTACTGAAAAAGGAGAGGATAAATATACAAAACTGAAGGAATTACCTGCAGCAGCATTGATGCCTTGGCACACAAGACCCCTCCTCCAAAAGGTGGGAAAACAGATGTGTTATACTGGGAACAAGGAACTTTGTTCGGAGATGAGTTAATTGCAATGGTAACATCTTCCACACCATCACTACCCATAAGTGTCCAACCGTCATCCGCAAACCCATTAACAGCATCATTAAACCCGCTGAAACCCAATTCCAGATACTCTTAGCGAATGAAGAAACATATTAATCCAATGGCGTAGTTTACATAATTAACTTCAAATTGCAACCACCCTATTGGTACTCAAGATTTTGGAGGGCATACCTGCACAGCCTCTGACAAAACGTCCTCAGAACAGCAGGCTGGCGACCTCCACCATGCTGAATTTCTCCACTAGACTCTTGAGCTATCTGTCTTATGTGTCGCATGGCCTACAAAATAAATTTACAAAGATAAATTGTGAATGAAAAGGAAAAATAAACTATAGTGTAAATTAATATGACATTTGCGCAAATGTTCTTACAGAAATGGTCGTTTTCTGAGCTAGGATTTTGGAGGATTCATAAAGTGACCTGAGAACTTCAGGAACGCTCCAAGCCTAAGACATAAAAGGCACTTAATAAGGCAATCGAATAACTAAAGAGTTGAGGAAGAAAGAGTAATGATATATTCTCACATCTAAATCAACATGATCAACAATGTTGATAATGGAGCCACCACCCTCACAAGGTCGGATAAGATAGCCACTGGGAAGCATCTCAGCTCTGACAAAACTTGCAGATGTTGGCCCTGTTGGGCCACCAGTAGAAGAAGTCAGCGACCTCTCGCATACCTGTAGATGTAATTTTGAGATGGTAAGGCACAAGCATAATTACATGAACGAACTATGGAAGTGTTCCTGATAGACAAGTACAATAATTTTTCCTCTAAGAACAACCAGAGATTGTAAGTCAAATATTAGGATAAGAAAAGGAATCAGTAATCGAATTACCACAAGACTGCCGTCTTCCAAACTTGTAGTATATCTTAGTGTCCAAAAGTCACGTGCCGCAGCCAATGTTGTGGGTGCATAAGTCTGGTTGAATAGAAAATTTAAAGATTAAGAATACTTGACATACAATTATCAATAAAAAAACTTGATGCCTGGATGAATAGTGACATAGCACCAATTGATTAAAACAGCATACCTGCATGTATACGAGCTCAACTGTTCCACCATTCCCCGCAGGGATTAGACTTAATACCTCAAGGCATCGGCAATCGCGAAACCAAGACTTACGATCTTTGAGGATTTCGGCGACCTATAATGGAAGTGAACATACCTTTTAGACCGGGGAGAATAAAATGCACAAACACAAATTTCTCAAGGGCCATGTGAAAATTCGTACCTTTGTGGGCTCTAGGCTCACAAGACCGCAAGCTCGTGCTGCTACTCCACTGCAGTTGCGGGAGACAGCGACGATGCCAATAGAATCCGGACCAGGCTACAAGATATTGCAGGGAAAGTTACATTTCAAAGTGATCCAGCGGATATAAAGTCATAGAGACTGTTAAATAGAAACAAATGCTTGCTCATTGCTTTAAAAGAAAGGAAGCTACCTTCATCCCAATCATCTGGACCCAGTCGACAGCAGTTCCGGTAGCCTTAGAAAGGAACTCTGCCAAGGTCTCTTCTGCTATTGCAAGAAGACTGAAACAAAAAATATACCGTAAGCTATTACTTGATCATAAACTAAATAGCTTCAATCAATTGTTCCACACACGCTAACGACTTACCCAGCTGGGTTGTTAGCATCCCTTTGCGGGTGCTGGGGAGTTGGGTTTTGCTGTTGTTGGTGCTGACCACTCATGACCACAGACTCGCAGCTATTGTCTGTGGTCGTTCCCGATGCCTACACAGAAATATCAAAAGAACTTAGAATAAGTAACCATAACGTTGAAATTTTGCAACATTTCGTAGAACAGAAGAGGCATCGTAGTAAAGGCGGAGGGAATTACGGTATGCAGTTGCTGCTTCATAAATCCATTCTCATAAACCAGATGAGAAACTTGCTTCTGTAAGCGGTCATTTTCTTCCATTAACAGCTTGTTCATTGCAGTCAGCTTTCTGTTCACTGTCTGGAGTCGAGAAGATTCCTTCCGCTGCTTCTCCCGGCATCTATACAAGTACGAACAACAAGCAAAATGCAAGTTTTAGAGACTATTCTATCAGTTGATGGTCATAAAATCTTATTAGGAAACAGCTAAAATACTGAGGTACACTTTTTTTTTTATGGCGAATAAACAAGATTGCCGGGGACGGCCTCTAACTGAGGGCTACAAGAGCAGCTATATAACTAAACAATGGAATAATATGCAGCATCAAATCGGCAATTCTGAATGCTGAAAAATACCGATTTAATATCGTCACTTGTGTGATAAGCAAAAGGGTACGTTTGGTAAGCGGAAATTAATTTCTGGGAAATAATTTAGGTAGAACAGGCATTTCAATTCAGCTTATATGTAATAAAACAACATTAAATGAGAATTATGGGAAAAGAAAGAACATTTTAAACAACCCGATAATAAAATTAAAAAACAATTAAAGAAGGTGGTTTGAGATGTCATTATCCTTCATTAAAAGTCCAAAGGACGCAAAAGCAGGTCTTAAATTTTACATTCACTTTTCTGCAAAAGATTAAATATGAAAATCCAAGGAACCCCAAATGAAAGTTTCACTTTTAAGAATTGTTGTCGTTTTCTTCCATTAAATCGCAAATTAAAGGAAGCACAGAACGCCTTTTTACATAAGAAGATCGTCATTTATCTAAAAACAAACAACATAAACGTAAACAAGAGAGAGAGAGAGAGAGAGAGAGAATAACAGATTCCATGTGAAGTAATATGCATTATACAATAATTTAAAAAAATAAAAATAAAAGACAGAAGCTTGAGATTAGCAGACCAGAGGAATAATATATGTATATATTTATATATGAGAGAAGCGAAGAAAAAAAGGCAAAACTTTTTTTCTCCTTTAAGATAAAAAAAAAACCTCTGCTTTTTTCCAAAGACAGAAAACGGTTAAAGAAGAATTTCTGAAATTAAAAAACACCCCACATTTTCTCTTCGAATCTATACACCTTTACACAAACAATGTAAATCAATAAAAGCCCATCACTTTACAGAATCAATGTGAAATAAATGTGAGATCCATCTCTCAAACAAAAATTATGAAAAAAAGAGAGGAGAAAACTGGCAGACAATAGATAACAGAGCAGACCAGAGAATCAAACTACCATTTTCCCAGCTCTTCAAAAATTTAAAAATTAAATGCAAATAAATTAAATGGTTTATATTACCTGCGGTTCTGGAACCAGACTTTGATCTGTTTAGGCTCAATGTTGGAGAGAATGGGGCAGTCTCTGATGAGCTGCTGCCTTCTCAGAGAGCTGGGCTTTGGGCACTCTGAGTAGACTCTCTCTAGCGCCTCCACCTGCTCCGGCGTGTACCGGACGTACTTGCTCGAATCCATATGCTGCCTCCCGCCGCTGCTGCTTCCCGGCGAGTCTCGGTGCATTACCAACGCCATTGTACGGACACACCAAAACAAACCCAAAAGCTAGAAAAAGTGGGAGATTATGAAGAAAAACAGAGAAACCCCACAAATAGAAAAGTTGGAAATCTGCAGAAACAGGTGAAAACAGAGGAAACCCAGAAAAGATGTGAGCTTTGAGCTCACTGTTATGGCAGAGGGAAAAGAAAAAAAGTGGTGGGAAATGTTTGGTTTGGTGGGTTTAGAAAGATGGCTGGTTTTGGGCTAGGTGTTGTTCATCGTCTTCTTCTTCTTTGGTGGTGGTGGTGGTGGTGTTAGTGCAGCTGGGCAGGCTCTCTCCGCCAAGAGAGCCTCCTCTCTCCTTCATCAGATGCCTCTCTCTCTCTCTCTTTCTCTCTCCTTCCTCACTCTCTCTCTTTCTCTAGAACTCAGTTTTTTTCTCTCAAGAACTCAAAAACTGAATAAACCCAAGTTGGAAAAAGCTCTTAGCTTGCTCAACAGTGGTTAAAGGGTGGCCTTGTTTGTGGTTTGGGGCTCCAATCTCGAGAGTTTTCTTTTAAGAGAGAGAGAGAGAGAGAGAGAGAGAATTTATGTTTTTTTTGTTTTTAAGAAATTAAAAAAAAAGGGGAAAAAGGAGAAACCCACAGAAACAGCAGAAAGGGATAGATAGGGGAAGAGAGAGAATGTGTGTGTTTCTTTGTTTGTGGGTTTGTATGTTGTGACAGAGAAAGCAAAGCAAGCAAGCCACAAGAAAACAAACCACCCAATGGCAAATCAAAGGGCAGCGATGAACTGTGAAGGACTCTGTCCTTTTCTCTCTCTTCTTTTAAATTTTATTTTTCCATGTATTTATTTTGTATTTCTTGATTTAAAAATGCAATCTTTCCTTTTTCTCTGTAACTGTGTGTGATGTGAACAATTTTGAAAACGAAAGAAAAAAAGGGAAAAGAATAAATTAAATGAGGAAAGCAGCGCTGCTGCTGCTGAGAGCTGACTGCTGATATGATATGATATGAGCCTGCAGGCCGTGAGAGGGAGGGGAGAGACCCAAGGTAACCACTGATGAGAGAGAGAGTGAGAGAGTGAGAGAGAGAGAGAGAGAGAGAGAGAGAACGTTTTTTCAGATCTAGTTAATGTTTAATGTTGTGATTTGATTTCAAATATCTAATCTTAAAACTTGTTCATCTCAGAATCTACTTAATCAACGGTACAAGGTAACAAGGGTTTATTTGGGTTGTTTTTGGAAATACTGAAAGGGTTGCTCAACAATATAAGCGTTTTTAACAATGTTTGATAGTTTGAAATTTATTTTTAGAAGAGTTAAAGTGTTTTTCGACACTCAAAATAACACTACTAACAACTTGAAACAGAAAAACTTAAAAATAATTCTACATTTTGAAGAATCATGAAGCAAAAGCTTCCGACATACTTTTAATAAAAACCCTTCTGATCATAAGTATAGCAAGCAGATTTGATGAAAATACTCATGAGCATGAGTTCTTGCTTGCAACTGCTTAAATCTTAAATAATAGCCTTAATAATATTAAAATAAATGGTAAATTAAATATGGCATGTTTTTGCATGCCCATCCCATGCATGGGTGTTGTTATGTATATAACATATGGATGCATGTATGCAATGAGTGAGAAGGAAACTGTGGGCAGTGGGGGAGTTGCATGGGAAGCGTGAAGGGAGAGAGAAAATGGAGAAAAGTAGAGTAACGCTTGGCATTACTTGGGTATATGGGTTCCTTGCTACTTGGGCGGGTTTAACCCGGAACTTGGAAGGCCATGGTTGGGCTTCATTCGAGAGGTAAATTCCCACTCATAGGCAATAGTGGGATGTAATAACCCATATATATACTTTAATGGGTGGATTGGATGATCCTTAGAATTTACACAGCTTGACTCATAAGCAAATGCAAGTGTTTATTTTGTACTTTGCGTCTGGAAAAAACTTAACTGAAATTGTTGCATGCAACAGATGTGCGTGTCATGTGAGGAAAGACACGTGACAGATGCATAAATACTAACACATACATACATGACAAGATAGCACATATGTAACACTCTAAAGATGCAAAGAAAAGGACATGTTTCAATGATATACCACTCCATCCCTCACTTATATAATCAAAGATATAGTAAAGCGGCAAAGGGTGTACGTATGTTCATTTAATACTCACACGTACATCTATCAAATAAAATCAAGAAAGATGTAAACACAAATAAAAAATAAGTCATTTTTGAAGAAACGGAAAGTTTCGTGGAGGATCAAATCACTTTGAATCGAATTGTCCCCATTATCATGGACTTCCTACATATTTTGACAAAAAAAAGAAGAGATGTGTGGGGAGGAGTTCTTACGCAAAAACAGTTCGTTGTCTATTCACATAACTTTATGTTTATGATTGAAAAGTTTTTATTATAATTCATTATGTAAATATCATTTTTGCAAAAAAAATCAATAAAATATGAGACAATTTATTCATTGAACTGTATGAAAACAGATAGTCAGAATCGATAAAAATATAACGAACTGTTTATCCATTTGCTACAGTTGATTGACTAAACAACCTTAATTCTTAATTGATTTTTTTACAAAAATAATATTTATAATGTATTTTATAATATGAACGATTTTCAGTCATAAATAGGAAGTCGCATAAATCAACCATAATTATTTTGTGTAGGAATTCCTACATAATTATTGTGGAGCCAAGTCACCTTTGATGTGGGTAAGTTGTGATGCAAGCCAAAAAATCTGGATAACTTTCAAAGTGAACTAGTTTTGGACATTTGTAGTTGGTGGTACTTGTAGGAAAAGCGAGATATGCAAGTGTTGAGTCAAAGGAAAAGGGGGAAAAACTCACGGGATGGTCCGGATGGACGCAATGGGGGTAAATTTAGAAGATAATTCAACTTAACCAATTTCATATCATCACTGTATTTGTTTGTACTACAAGTGGGGTTTGCTGTCCTTGAATTCGGTTTTCTGATAAACAGAACGGTGTGTAGTGGTGGGGCGGTAAAGATTAAGTCAATTTGTTTCTAGTATATTTATAAATATTTCTTCGTGTCAATAATATCATAGTTAACTTATTAACTCACTAGAAATTTGGCACATACTGTGCTGTGCATGTGCATGCGTTCTAAGTTAAAGTGCGAAAAAATTAACTTTTGATAGGATTTCGAGTCTCTACATTTAGACTTTACACATTTATCCGTACTTCGTTAAATATGAGCCATTATAATAATCAAATCATTTAAAACATTACACATCAGCAAACTTTGTGTTTAAGTTTTTTTTTTACATAAACTTTGACGTTACCATCGGTCGTCTTTCTCCTTTTTCTCTTGTGCTGGTTGACTGGTGCCTAGTGGCTTCACTGCTACTCTCTCCTTTAAGTATGGTTTATGAAAAATTACCCAGAAGATAAGATTCTTCAAGTGTGAGATAAAAATAATTTTTTGTTTTTCTTCAATGCAAAAAATTTACCCTTCCACTTTCGAGAGAGAAAAGATGACTTTTGTTTTGCTCCAAATTTGTTTTCATAATTGTTGCCTCCATTGCTTTGAGTTGCTTTTATCAAAACCCAATATTTATCAATTACATACTTCTTAATTTCTCATCTTTTGAAATTCTGTTTAAAGTTTGTAATACATGAATAGAATGAATAGTACAATCAAAATTGAAATTTCTCAGAATCGTTAGTATTGGAAGAAAAATATCTTGAGAATTCATCAGGATCTGTTCATATTTCAACAAAAAAATTAAAGGAAAAAGAGAATTTGTGAGAGGAAGAGAAGAAAGGAATGGAGGACTTGAAGACGAAAGGAGAGGTAAAGATAACAGATAACAGTTAACACTAATTTAGAGAATTTTCTTATGAAAAAATAAATATTATGCTAGGTGACGTGTCTTAACTTAAATCATTGGATCATTTAAATGCTCTAGATTTAATGAAATGCGGGTAAATGCGTGGAGGCCTAAATGTAGACTCGAAATTCCTCTTGATATATCTAATGATATTTTATTTTCCATGTCAAAAGAGATTTTAAGGACCAATTTGGGATTGTTGTGCTTTAAAAAAAAAACTACTTATAAAAGCAACTCCCATGCTGCTTCTAAAAATTACTGTTTAAATGTCACAACTTTTAAAATAAGCAGTATATTTCATTTTTACCAAACATTTTTTATCTGCTTAACTTTAAAGTGAAGCAGTTGTTAGTGAAAAAAAATAATATCAAACGGAGCCTAAGGCCCCATTTGGTATTGTTTTTTTTCACTAAAATTTGCTTCACTTTAAAGTTAAGCAGATAAAAAGTGTTTGGTAAAAATGAAATATACTGCTTATTTTAAAAGTTATGGCATTAAAACAGCAACTTTTAAAAGCAACTTGCTTTTAAAAGCTGCTTTTATGATTAAAACTATTTAATATCATCTCTACAAAAAATCAATTAAAACTAAAATCGATTAGTCATCGAACTGTATAAAAACAAATAGACGGATTCAGTAAAAACATTATATACCGTCTCTCTATTTGCTATAACTGATTGATTAAACGATCTTAGTTTTAATTGAGTTTTTATAAATATGATCTTTACAAAGTGATTTATAATATGAACCGTTCCGATCATAAGCAAGAAGTTATGTGAATAAACCACGAAATATTTTGAAGATGAACTCCTCTGTAACTTAACAAGCGGCAAGGCTTCACATCACATGCAGGCAAGAAGACGAGCTAGCTATTGACATAGTTTGAGTATTTATAAGAACCCTAGTACTGGCTAAGTGCATATATAGGTCATATTTTAGTCTTATGTAACCACTATACGTCATAGTTTCATAATAAGTGTCATCACCTTAACCCAACTTAATTAATTATCCATGCTCACAGTCGTCTACAGACTCTAGACTATAATTGCCAATCGGGCATGATAATAATAGTAGCTAGGGTTTTGAGTCTCATCACATTAGGGTTGCATGAAGTACTAACATATATATCGAACTTCAATATTCAAGATTGAATTTGAGTTGGATGCTCACGTTCTAATAACTATTTATCTTAAGCAATTTAAACTTTCAAAGCTAAAACCTAAACCCTAAAACACACTTTTGTGATTAAGGTCAACCAATATTAAATTTGAGTTGAATACTCACATTCTACTAACTGTGACTTATTTTAAACAATTTAAATTTACAAAGCTAGAATCTGAACCCCAAATTTCACTTTTGTGGTTAAGAGGTCGACCAGCACCAACCATGGCACATCCTTTTGGCGACAATTGAGAGTGTCTCCCACATCTATCTCTTCACTGGCAAGAATCCAATAGAGTGAGAGAGAAAAAAGAGAGAGATGATGGATGAGAAAAGTAATTGACTTTTAGATTTCACAGGTTGACATTTTACATAAAGGGTTTATATCTTGAAAGTATCCAAAGCTTGCAAACACTACATACTCCTTCAAATTAAGTTCCCTCTCTCTCTCTGTCTCATATAAATCTATATATACATGTATCATATGTATAGTTTGAATGGGTTTACGACGAGGTTGAAAGAGGAGTCAATGGCTAGCTACACAGACTCAGTTGGTGTCTTCTTGTCTCCCTTGGTTAGCTATATATATATTATGATCATGATGAAGCCCTTTGCTTCTCCCTTTTTCTCTTTTAATTAGCTTTCCTTTTTTTTCCTTTTGGGAAGAGAAGGAAGAAAAGGAAGAGAAGGAAGGAGGAGGAGCATACGATATAAAATAAATAAGGTTTTAGGGTTTGGGATACACAGAAACCCCACTGAGCCATGTTCCCATATCACATTGCGTGATTTTGCAAAATCAACATATTAAAGGTACCGTGGAGGTCCCTTTCCAGCAGCCCCATCTCTATCTGAAGGGACCCAAAAGGTTTTTTTTCCTTTCTCCTTTTTCTCCTTTGGTGGAGGAGTGGAGAGGATGACCCCATTTTTTGTCATGCATCAAAAGAGTGTTATAGACTCACAAACAAGATCGACCCCTTTGCTTCCATTTTACATCTCTCTCTCTCTCTCTGGTCCATATGCATGAAGTTAAAGAGGTGTAAAGGTTGACATGGATCGATAGAGAGGAGGAACCCAACTTGATAGAATATGCTCATGTGATGAGGGAAAAGTTTAGTATGTTTAATTTGCTACTAATTATGGCACAATATCATATAACTATATATATATATATATACACACACACATGATATGATTAGGAGTGGGATTAAAGTATGTGAATTTTATATTTTTGTCAAAACCTTAGAAAAGGAGAGATAGCAAAAAGGGTTTCATGAGATGAGAGCGAGAGACTCTATATTAGTGGCATTTATGATCATTAGCTGTGTACCAACATGACAAAAATGATCACCATGCACTCTTTAAATTATGTCACTAAATATGTGGATTTTGGAGATTTTAAGCTTCTTTTGGTTGATCAGCTTGGAGCAGTGTATATATATATACAAAAACCCTTTCTCAAGTTTAATTACTCCTTATTTGATTATATACAATGCGATATTAAGAGAAAGTAACTGTATTTAAAATCACGAGTGCAGATAAAATACGTAAGTGTTTTTAACTAATTGAATAACAAACTACTTGCAAGCTTAATAAATTCTTCAAGTTAGTTAATTTGTAGTTGCAATAAACATATATCAACAAAGCTTTTTAATTTTCTTATCATCGTATGTGAACAAAGATTAGAGGGCCAAAGAAAAAAATGGTACGATCTTATTATTCATAGAAGTAAATTGACGTGTGGCTAAGAAGGCACAAGTGAGTAACCCCTCCAACTATACATATTGGCAAATGCAAAACTTTATCTAGATTGGACGTATTAACTACATTGAAGTGATTTATGCTAACCAATTTCATAATTAGTAATATTAATAGACTTTAATTACCTTTTTCAATAGACAAGCTGCCTGCTGCTGCCCTTTATTTTGGCATCCATGATTTTACTTTCCACCAAACATTACAATGAAACTTGTCATGCGTTTCCCAAGGAAATGATTCATGGATTGTTCTGGTGTGGTTTATATATGATAGCAAAGTTAAGCCCGTTTGAATAGAAATAACATGTTAGATTATCTTATATAACATGAATCTATATATTTTGTTAACAACAAAATGTTAAGATCAATCGTACACGCGTGTGCAAACTGATCATTGCCATTCATACTTGTAAGATTCACAAAACAAAAACGTCCAAAATCAGCCCACGCGCCCATGCACGACATCGACATGCATATCACTACAAGGCCATTTTCACATTTGCTAGTTGTCCAGTCCCAACAACCCAAAACTTGATATAAGAGTTGAAAAAAATATTCATGCAGTCCACAAAAGACAAATTCAAACGACGTTAGGGTTTTTAGACAACAATCGAAATGATTTCATGAAAGAAATATTTGGGAATATCAGATAATGGAAATAAAAGTAGAAAAATAAAAAGAAGGAAATAGTGATGCGTTGAATGTGGAGAAGAGAAGCCAACTTCTTTGGGACTGGCTACAGTGCTCGCAAGCATTGAATGCTCACACCAATCTCACCCTCCTTTCCCCCCTCTCTCCTCCCTCCTCCCTCCTTTTAATGATGAGATCGGTGTGAGCATTCAATGCTTGCGAGCACTGTAGCCTACTCCAACTTCTTTGATCGATGAACGAATCAGGTTGTTTGAATGTCCCATTACTCATTGACATGCTGCTCAACTGAACAGTGAAACCACTATTTTATATCATCTGATTTTCTCCTCTCTTTTTTTTTCTTTTTCTGATTTTCCCCATGCTAATTAATAAAATAAATTCACAAAAGTATTATTATTATTTACCAAAAGATGAATTAAAATAAAGAAATTGCTGCAAAACGTAAGATTCACACATTGATAATTAATAAAATAAATCCACTCATGAAGCTCAAATAGACGTACTTTGAAAGAGTAGCAAGTCAAGCATACGTTTTGTAGCCCATCCAACTCATCTGCTAGCTCTAAGTCTAGTAATACTTATCTTTCCGATATTAGAAGAGATTCTAAGTCTAGTAATACCTATTTTTCCGATATTAGAAGAGATTCAAAGTTGAATTTCTCATTCTCCATTGATAAAAAAAATTAAAAAAAAAAAAAAAAAAAAAAGACCAACGGGCTTGGCTTGAGACCAGGACTCCTTATAACTCGCACCAAGAGCAACACTGAGAGGTCGGAGATTGATCAGACTCCTTACAGGTCGCACCAATGGCAACACCGAGCGGTCGAAGATTGATTGAAAAGGCAGCCCAGCCCCATCCCTTTAATTTATGATTGTGATCGAGCATACAATGAGCCTGCACACCATTCTTCCCAGCCCAAACCCCGCTGAGTGCCGACCTACTCATGCTCATAGCTCAATCCTTTTCAGTAAGGGGAGCAATTTCCGCACTCCCCTTTTTGCCTTCAACCCTTCTCCCCTTAATTCTGTCGCTTGCTTCTCCGGTCAGACACAATGGCTAGAAACGAGAGCCGGGAATCCAGCAGGTCAAAAAGAGTGCAGAAATCAATTCCCGTTTAGTAAATCCTTCATCTTCAGCAATACCAACTTCATTAACCATTAAACTTATTGTCCCAATTGATAACAAAGGAATATAAGTTATACAACGACTAATACTAATACTAATACTAATACTAATACTAATACACATAATCAGCAGCCAACCTAATCTCTGCCAATCTAATGAAGCATTACCAAACCAAACAACACAACTCTAAATTTTGTCCGACAAGTTTCCAACCTCACAAACAGGTATAAGTGCAAGCGTAAACCACACAGCAAGCTTAACCGTCACTCTCGCTCGGGAAAGAAAGTGCATTGGGTTAAAAAGGAACCCATTGTCGGGAAGGTTATATCACTGCGCTTCAATAAGAAGACTCTGCCTACTTTGTCTTTCGCAACCTCCCTACAAGCGCCTACTACTGAAGAACCTATACACATGCTATTGCTAATGAAGCTTCAAGTGTCGAGCCACAGTGAAGCACTACCGAGACTAACGGAGCTGATATTGGGACCTCCATTCCGGGCGGTTGTTGAGGAATAAATACTTCACGTGGCCCCCTGAGTGTTGCAATTGCTTCTGAAGTATTTAGGATGTTCCAGCTGAAGAAGCAAGCTCATTTTTATCAGAGTTCAAATTGATATTTGACTGGGATGTGTCGCCCGATGTCATTTCATCCTGTTGGTTCTCATTTTTCTTTGCATTAAGAAAGCGACCCCCGCATCCTCTAGCTCTTCTCAATGCATGCTGGTGTCGAGATTCATGCAAGTATGGCTGCAAGAGTCGTGCCAATGAATAAATGAAGCCTACCAAAACATTTCATTGAACACAAGATGCAAGGACTTGCAATCCACAATATTACCTTTCGATTCTTAAGAGCTTTATTTTCAGATTCTGCTTTAGCACGAGACTGCCGACGTCGCAAGATACCATGATACTGCTTTGCATTTACAAACACAGGTTCCTCAACTGCATCTGATGGCAGTGGAACACCTGCTTGCTGGATTCCCATTAACTGAAGATGAACCTGAAATGAACACACACAGTAATAACCATAAAATTTCATGCTCATAATCAAAATGCGGTCTCAACTTGCCATATTCAAGTACTAATATCAAGAAATGAAATCTAAAAGAGAGGGGAAGATATACCGTTGGTTGCGCCCCATAGGGCTGTGAAGGATATGGCTGTGTTTCATAGGGAGCAAAGATGCTTCTGTAGTAAGGGTCTGGATAAGGGTAACCTCCTGGTGCCTTCAATTAGACAATCGAAATATAATGTACCAAAAGATATGAAATTCAATTAGGTACAGATGTTTTCTCTTTTCCAGCTCTCTAACTTGTAAACCTAATTGGGCAGAACCAGAACACTGATCTGTTTATTCAGTTATTGAAGCACTTACAGCAACCAATTTGTTCAAACGAGGTTATTAGTTTCAAACAAATAGTGAAAGTAAATAAAATCAATTATTTTATACACTAAAATAAGAAGGCAAAGTACATGAGGGTAGTATAGGAAAGGCTCACCCAAAGAGGAAAAAGGAGAAAGGAAAAACTACACATTAATGTCTAGGGCTAAGAACTCTTACAACGAAGTAGGTAGCAAAAAGAATCAGATGAACCTTAGGCCAAGAGGAGACATACACAAGCTACGTCACAGTATATTGTTTATTTCGCAATCTATGCCAAGTAACAATTATCTACAAGAGTTCGTATATGATTTCCTATGATTACTAATGCAAATGAGCTGCATATCTTTAGACTAACCTAAAGCATTTACATTAATAGTACAAACAAATATCTACATGAAACTTAGCTTGAGAAGCAAAACTTACCAATGATACTTAACACTCTAGAATAAGAATGTTTTAAAGAGGAGGAGACTTTTCCTTCCTCTTGTTTGGTAAAAGGGGTGGAAAGGAGGAGAAGAAGTGTAAACAAGACTGTCACAATTATACCCTTATTCAAATTTAATTGCTTTGGGACAACAATGCAACCCCAAACAAGATCTCTACTAGGTATTAAACCCCGAACAAAATCAAATTAAAGATTTTCACGGGTCAATTTGAAACTCTTCCTTCCTTCCACCTACATCTTTTTTTTTCCCCTTAACAAAGCATAGTTTAATCTCTCTATGTACAGAAGATCAAAATTTTTTAGACTCAACCACATAAACTGCCTAAATAGTAAATACCTTGGAAAATACAACATTGCCTTCAAAATAAAATGAATGCATATTTTATGTGAAAGTTTAGACTAAGAAGAGTTTAAAATATGCATGGATCTTTTCTTTCAGGTATAGCTCTTTCCATATTTTTTTCAGTTTAAACTTTGCAATGAATGTCCATAATCATGACCCACTATGCTGATAAAGGATCATAACAGCATGATACCTGTAACTTAGTCCTATGAATCCACCAGTTTCTTTACAAGTGACAGTCTCTAATTCATCCGAATTCCACCATTTTATTATTTATTTATTAATTTTTCTTTCTCATTTTTGGATGCATGTCTTGAAGGTTAAATCTACTTTCTTTCCAACCATATACAAATTCTCTTTGGGGCCATGTGCTTGTGCATTGCTTCACTGCTCTGTTGTCCAAGTTCAAAAAGCAAACATCTCATATTTGATAAAGTGACCACTTCAAAAATCATTAAAAAGCAAAATAACTGTAAATTACTTGATGAACTAAGTAACCTGTTACCACATATATGCTTCAGCACATTCTAAGACTTGACGTTCAAACATGGTATATAGGATCACCAACATATACAGGGCTACATCTACATAAAAATTCAAGTTATTTCCACTACCTGGAGTCACAACAAACAAACACACACATATACATATACATATATATGGCACCAAACAAACCACCAATTGGATGAAACAATAATAAAGTAGAACAAGTAGTGGACTTCCTCTTCATGAAACACATCAACAATATTAGATGGATTACCACTGCGTGTCCTGTTCCACCATGTGGAGGTACTGCATACTGCATATTTGGGGTTGGAACTCCAGGATGAGACATTCCAATTGCAGGTAAGGATGAATGAACTTGAGACTCTGAATGACTTTGCTGGTCATCAGAATCACTATTATCTGCAAAACCAATATCGTAAAGTATATAAGATTGTGTTTGAGAAATGGTTGTACTACAGAAGTGAATAAAGGATGAAACAAAAAACATGATGCCAAGATAAAAACCAAGATCAATAACAAAGAATTGAAATCTTTGAAGCTTGAGATTCAATTCTATAAAACCAGAAATATGATGGAAAAAGTGTAGCAAATCCTACATCACTGCCTAGATCATTATGTAGCATAGGAGCAATATATGAAGCATTTAACCGGAACATGATAAAACAGCACTACCAGATGGCCTTAAAAACGACGAAAACAACACAAGGTAGAGCCTTCCTTAGGGTCCACCTCAAATGAAAAGGGTAAATGGGCTATTAGTGATATGGGAAATTATGTAAACCATAAATCGAAATCAGGAACAACCAAGGAAGTCGAGGATTGGAACTGAAACAGAGCTCGGTATTAGGCATGAAAAAGGTAAGCAGACGTTAATCTCACCAAAAGTTTGTTGGGTTCTAGAATAATCCACAAAAAGAAAAGAAACGAACCCTTACTTGAAAAGGTTTAATACAAAATTTACACCATTATTTCTATCAAAGAAGCAGAAGAACCAAACAAGAAGTGATTCAATTTCTTGCCACATTAACTACTCCAGCTCAATTAAATGCCAGAAACATACGTCCTTATCCATTTACAGCAAGTCGAACAGACTAAATCACTTAAAGGTATTATATGAATATATATATGGATTTTTGGGATTTTTTTTTACCAGAATGATCGCGCACAGAAGAAGTCATGAGGATGTTGTACGTGGAGAGTCCCAAAACAATATGTAGCTGCAAAGTAATTCACCCAGGTCAATGTCCCCCCCCCCCCCCCCCCCCCCCCCCCCCCCCCCCCCCCCCCCCCAAGGAGAGTATAGGGTGAAATTAGAATCTACAATAACTAATATCTTTTATTAGAAGAAAGTATGACTTTGCTGAATTGAAAGTCTATTAGTATAAAAAATAAAGTCCATCTGTGAGAACGAGTTTCACCATCTAGACAACGCTAAAAAAACAATATCTCCAAAACAGAAAATTACAAGCAGACCCAATCTACCAACACCAAGGTACCAAAATTCAACCCAACTGCAGCAACACAATCCGAATTTAGTGCAAAGAAAATAACATCCCTTAAATTCAGCTGCTAATCGATGCCCACAAAGAGGCCCAAAAGCTGATTAATACGACCATAGTATAACCACATATATTTGAGAACCACAAAAAACAGAAGGGGTAATTAGGAGAGGGAATTGGGAACTAATATCGCAGAATCATATCAGCAAAATGAAAGAATAAGATACAATCAAAGATACGCGATGGCAGTGATACTACTGCCTTCGAGTATGAGCTACTAATTTCCAAGGTGTAGCTTCCATTTTCCAGCATAATAAAGATACAAGGATTGGTAGTTGGCCTCTTCCTTGATACACTAACGAACTATGAAGTAACAGAAAACATAAATAGAAACAGATTTAAAAACGGGGGTTCGGTGTGCGAGGCTTTGTCTCCCTCCACTGACAATCCAAGGAGGACTGGATGTACAAATCCTTACCCGCATTTCGAATGCGTGACCACCAGATCACAATGGAGCAATCTGACCATTGCATTGAGGCTCGAAATAAATAGATAAATAGATCATCATTAAACAACAATTCCCTCTACTCTCCAAGTTGTAGCCACAGCTGCAGATTTGTACTTAATAATTCTTCAATGAATGGCTTGAACCAACTAATTTAGCTCACAAAACATAACCATGGTACCCCAAAAACTCCGAAAAAAGATTGACTCAGAGTGTTAACAGCAGAAAGTAAACCCTATCTATCTCAATAATTTCCAATCCAACTAAATTAAGTTCATCTGCATGCCCAGTTCCACAATCAAGTAACTCCAGAGAAATAAAATTACGAAACAAACGATTAAACCCAGAAAATTAAGTTCAATTAACTCCGAAATTACCTAATAAACTAGCTCAAAAATCAGAAAATCCACCAAATCACGAAGAACAAACAAGTCCCCAGTTCCATGCATTTCCCCCCAATTACACCAATTGGAGAATTCCCATAATTGCCAAGGCAAAAGAAATTAGAGAGCAAAAGCTAGGGTTTTGAAATTTGGGAAATTTACCTTTTGTTCGCTGGTTGCTGCTACTTAATTTGGTAAAAATTCTGCTTCTTTTGCAGGGTACGAAAAATGCGTCTGACGGAATCAGAATTCCTCTCTCTCTCTCTCTCTCTCTCTCTCTCTCTCTCTCTATCTCTCCATATTATTACTGCATGCCTATTTTCCACCATACAACATTTTCCATTTTTTTTTTTTTTAGTTTTTTTGGGGGTTTTTTATTTTTAATCGGTTAAGTGTCGAGCAGGATCGGGAGGGGTGGACAGACGTGGGCCGTCGGATGGAGGGGAGTGTTTCGGGCAGGGGGGGATGTGCTGCCCGGGAGATAATCTGGACCAGGAATTCCGCGGGGCCTACAATGCTGGTGAGCAGGCGGGATTGAGAGTGACCGCTGAGCTTGATTTCTGGTTCAGCAGCGCACCCCCGCACGTGGGGTCCACGTCCTCGACAGTGATTAGGCACTCTCTCTCTCTCTCTCTCTCTCTCTCTCATGTGAGTGAGAAAAACAAACAAGACAAAGTACAAATAAAACAAAAACAGTAATAAACAACACTAGTCCGTATAGGAATTAGGAAGGGTAAGTGATTTATTTATGGATTAAACAATTTATGTTCGTGTGATCGAGTGACACGTGTTTGGTGTGATCGTTTTCCTTTAGTTGTTGTTAATATTTTAGTCTTTAAATCATACTTTACTAATTGACTGCATGTGTGGGTTATGCAAGTTGTAATACGCATCTACTCTTGCACGATTCGATCCCTTTTCTTGCAACTAGAGTGCACTTTTTTGGGCGTTCTAAAGTATCCGTATTCCGAATATATCAACTGTTAAATTTTTATTTAAAAATATCTGAATATATCAACTGTTAAATTTTTACTTTAAAATATAAAAATTAAGATTTGGTAGTTGAAACATTCAAAGTAATTAGAATGTCTTTTTCATATCATGATAGTAGTGGGAGGAAGATTTCAACTAAGTCACATATAAGTCAACCATAATTAGATTTCAAATTCGTCATTTATAGATCACGAAACTTTATATACACAGTAAAATCTCTATAAAGTCATGAAGTTGAGACCAAACCATTTTTATAATTTTAAGGAGGTTATTACTTGATAAAGGTGTGGTAAAAAATTATTTATTAACTTATTTATCTCCAATGAATGTTGTATTTTTTAATTAGGATTACTTGGGCCCCAAATATTTTATTTCTTGCACATATGTACCCGGGAAGCTCAAAGACGTGACATCGATTCTAAAAACTAAACCATTGTCCCAAATAATTTTAGAGAAATATTTTAGTTCATCTTAAACTTTTATTTGCAATATTGCATATTTTTGTATTCATTGATAATTATTCCTATGTGGAGGCGTGTTTTTTTTAAGATGAGACTAAAAAAAATATACATTATTAAAATATATAATTTATTCCTACACCTTAGTGTGTGGACATGACTCAACAATAAATTATATCTATTTATGGCTTTTGACCAAAAAAAAAAAATCTATTTATGGCTAATAAAATTGGAATAATATATTGTCTTATCTAGAAAGAAATTGTATCAGTTGACTTAGACAAAAGTTTAACACACATTTTTTAACTTAAAAGTAAAAGCACGAGAAGTGGACAAAATTGTGGGAGGGTGAGAGTGTCTTCTACAAATCCTCCCCAATTCCAGTCCTCTAGTGTCTGGGCTTACTGCTTCTCTCTTTGCCTTTTCGTCTGTGGCATATGGGCCTTGCCATCAGAGCCTTGGCCTGCACTTTGGTGTGGATTTTTTTCTTCTTTTAATATAACGAATTATTTACATTTAAAAAAAAATTGTGGGAGATTTGAGTTAACTTACACAATCAATGTACTTGTCATAATAATTTAGTACCGAATCATATGAGTACTTTTTGCTTGTAAATAAAAAAGTATATAATTAGATCATAGTATTAAGTGACTACTAGACTCTCATTTAGAATAGAAAAAAAAAAAATTCAAAGTACAACTTATTTAAGATTAATTAATTAAAATATACTGCAAAAAATTATATAGAGATATTTGAAATGACTAGATATAACGCATTATTTAAGATTTTAAAGGATTCACTCAATGCGCTACTTAATTAGTCTAACGTTGATTTTAAAGACGTTGGCTTGAATGAACAATGCTTCACATTTTGTGAAAATCTTATACCAATTTTAATGATTTTTTTTTATTACATTAAAGAATTTCAAACCCTGAATTTATTGTCTTACTCATGAGAATAACCTCAAAAACTTAATTCATGAACTGAAGCTGCAATTCGATCGTATTCATAGAATGATGCTCTAATTTTCTCACAAAAATGATCAAGTTTTTTAAAACCAAAATTTTTTATTGAATTTTAACACCAACAATTAGGAGTTTGTAATTATTTCGAAAGACAACAAAAAATAGGAGTTTGCATGTAGTTGGTAATAAAACAAAAATGGACCATACGCCAATGCCAACATGCCACGGATGATCATATTATACAGAATAAATTATTAAAGTCGTCAGGTCGAGTGAAGCATCGCAGTGAGAGAGAGAGAGAGCCCGAGGAGCCAAAGGCAAAGCAAAAACCCGACCTTTGGGACTCTCGGAAGGATCACTTCCCCATTTTTTCCCCAACGGCTCTTCTGCTTGTGATTCTTGTGCATGATCCAACTCCCCCGTCATCTATATTAACTCCTCACGCCACCCACAAGCCCTCTCAATTCAAACCACCATCGATCATCCAATCCAATCATGTCTCATTTGGCTCTCTCTCAGGTAATCCCCGGCCCCCTTTTCAGATTCGTGTTTGTTTCCCGAGAAAATGCAAGAAAAATTGAGTCTTTGCTCGTTTTGCGATTACCCAATTGGATAAATAGCAGATATTTGATTAGATATGCTGTTTTTGAAATTGGGTTTTGATTGTTTTGCTTGCTTGCAGGGTTCACTGACCGTTCCTGTTGCAAGTGATTTCTCCCTCAGAAGATCTGTGTTCAAGGTGTGATTTTTGTTTTTTGGCGGTGTTAATTTCGTAAAGTTGTGTTTGTTTGTATTTTTAGCTTTGGTTTATAGCAGTTCTTGGGTTCTCCGCTCGACCTTAGAAGCACTTTTCATGGATGAAGCTGATAGGAAAAAAAGTTACTGTTTCGTTTTTTCTAATTCGCCTTTTTTGAGGAATGTTATAATCTTAGTGTGCATTGTAACATACATAATTTAGCTTCAAAAGTACAACCAAACTAGCTGTAGCTATTAAATTCAAATGAGATGTTGATGTTCTGCAATGATCGTTGATAGTTGTCGATTTTAAGTAATGAGTTAAATTTAATTTAATGATTTGTAAGTGAGTTGAATGGTAAACTGTGTTATAAAGATTTCTTATGTTTGCGGTTGAAATAAATAGAACGTTTCTGATCTGATTAAGTTTAAATAATGCGCCTTAGACTAAATTTTGTGGTCTTACTTTGATTGTTCAAGTTTACCTGATAAGAGTACACATTACTTTGATTGTTCAAGTTTACCTGATAAGAGTACACATTGAACCTGCTTTATGTTTGTTCCATTCATAACTTTTCACTGAAACTGCTCATAATTTTGCTGCAGACACAAAGCGTAAACTTTAACGATAAATCATGGGCTCCTATTTTACCTTGGGACTTGAAGACGAAGAATGGGCAGCTGAGAAATCAGCGCATAGTATGCATGTCGGTGCAACAAGCAAGTGCACCTAAAGTTAATGTAGCTCCTCTACAACTTGAAGATGCTAACGAGCCCCCATTGAATATATACAAGCCTAAGGAACCTTATACTGCAACCATTCTTTCTGTTGAGAGGATTGTCGGCCCAAAGGCTCCTGGAGAGACTTGCCATATTGTGATTGATCATGGTGGTAATGTGCCTTACTGGGAAGGGCAAAGTTATGGTGTAATTCCTCCGGTAAGTAACTCGTTGCATAGTATTTATGTCTTCATCAATAGTTGCATGATTTTTGGCCTAGAAAATTCTTTGAGAACGTTCACTCAGATTGTCTTTTTGAACTAATCGTGATTAAGAGACATTATTTTTGAAATGATAGTGCATTATGATTTGAAAATGATACAATTGTTTTCATTCCCATTTGAGGTTGGGTCTATCTCTTCACTTAAGCCAGTTTTAAATCATGTTAATGTCATGCTAATACATCAATCTGCACTCCAACCGCCTCCTTTGCAGTACCTTATTGTTATTTACTTGCATGACAGGGCGAAAACCCAAAGAAACCTGGGGCTCCACACAATGTTCGACTTTACTCAATTGCATCCACAAGGTATGGAGACTATTTTGATGGCAAGACAACTAGTTTGTGTGTTCGGCGTGCTGTCTATTACGACCCTGAGACAGGAAAGGAGGATCCTTCCAAGAATGGTGTATGCAGCAACTTTTTATGCAACTCCAAACCTGGTGATAAAATTAAGATCACAGGTAAGAGCCTACTTTTAAAAAAACAATCTGACTTTTTAAGAATTAAATTTAGCGTGCACCAATATCGTATAGCTCATGGCAATGGACTCATCCAGCTCGGGGACTGTGCCCCTTCCATGCTATTTTAAGTGTTGATTCCATATAGTAATTGTATTGCTTACATTGTATTGTATGCCGGCCATCGTCATTTTTTCTTCTGTGTCCTTCAGTTGCGAATTAGGGCCACTTAAATTAGTTCATCTGGTTTTCATTGCTATTTATCTTTAGAGAATTGATAAACTTATTTGGTCTGTTCTTTTCATTTTATGGATTTGACACTGTTGCTGGTAGTTAAGATGCATTCCTTATATGTACTTAATTGTTCTTCAAATGATAATATGGCAGGCCCTGCTGGCAAGATCATGCTTTTGCCTGAAGACAACCTGAATGCGACCCACATTATGATTGCCACCGGCACTGGAGTTGCCCCATACCGAGGCTATCTTCGTCGCATGTTCATGGAATCTGTTCCCAAGTTCAAGTTTGGCGGCCTTGCATGGCTATTCCTTGGTGTGGCCAACACTGATAGTCTCCTCTATGATGAAGAATTCACCAAGTATCTCAAGGACTACCCTGATAATTTCCGGTACGACATAGCACTTAGCAGAGAACAGAAGAACCAGAGAGGAGGGAAGATGTATGTTCAGGATAAAATCGAGGAGTACAGTGATGAGATCTTTAAGCTATTGGACAACGGGGCCCACATATACTTCTGCGGGCTGAAGGGAATGATGCCCGGGATTCAAGAAACCTTGAAGAGGGTTGCAGTTGAAAGAGGGGAGAGCTGGGAGGAGAAGCTTTCACAACTGAAAAAGAACAAGCAATGGCATGTGGAAGTCTACTGATAAAGGCATTGCTTCAGAACTGATTCGCGTCTCTTTCTCGAGAAAATGCTGAAGTCTCTCATGCTAGGTAAAATTTTCAGTTTCTTTTTTCTTTGTTGTAAGTTGTCCATTTATCCGCTTTAGTTAAGGAACTTGAGTAACAATAGCATTCATCTGTATGATTAGACAAAGAGCCATGCTATCATCTTGGCTGAACCAATTTGAGAATCCCTTTTTATTGTCGATTGATGTTTCATCGTATGATGATGTTTAGTATTTTAGGCATTTATAAATGTAATAATCAGAGAGATCATGTACTCCCATATGATCTGTAGCTGTCCAGTTATCATCTCAACTTTCTCTGGATGATTATTCAACGGTTCAATCTGTGAGTCGTGTTTGGCATTAGGTGGTTATAACGTGGTTTACTTGTTAAACCACACTCTTGATTTGAAAGAGGCCAAGCATTGCGGTCGCATAAATGCTTCCGTTGTTCCTCTGCCTTTGATTGCATTAGCCATTGAGGTTTTCTGTTTAACTACAGAAACGCAGAAATCCCTTGATCGTTGAATGATATTTCATCATCGTTTTTTCTCTGGGTGAATGGTAGTTCATCTTTAACCTAACTTATGGGCCATGTGGTCGTCCGACTGCACACGAAACACCCTACTCCCTGTATTTGGTCTCACCGCTCGCCTGTCCAGTCGCACCCCTTGTGCCTGGTGCCCTATGTAACGCCGAAACACAAGAATCTCTCATGTTGTGAACATTATGTAATAATCAAAAGGATCCTTCTGTCACATATTTTTTGGTTGTCCTTTTGTCCTGTCAATTGAGATGTCCCGTCAATTGTCTCAAGATGACGATAATAACTTACATGGCACGGGTACATTGTTATTGTGGCGTCCCGCACCAATAATACAATGTCATGTGAATGAAAATATACATATGTCTTTATATTATTGACACGAGACTTTGCGATGCAGTTTGACTCCTTTGATTAACGTTTGGCATGATTCATGAGGTGGTTCGGATTTGAAAGTGACCAAATTTTGGATTTTAGATGCTTTCGTTTTTATAAGTGATTTTTTTCTGGTCCTAACTCAACCTTTTGATTGCATTGATGTTTGCTGTTTTAATCCACTATGAAAAGGACAAATGCCAAACTTTAATTTCCGGTCCATGGAACATGGTCACCGTCACGTGACATTCCATTCCAACAATACATTAGCATGTGGAAAAAAGCTTGCACTTGGCAATGTATTATTGGATATGGAACGTCACGTGACGGTGAACTCGTTCTATGCAAGTTCTTCTCCGAAACTGAGGGTATAAACCTTGTAATATTCTTTCTTTTATGTGGTGTTGTGAAGCTCGTAATCTAATCCAATCCTAAGTTCCTCTAACCTTTGTGATGATGGTGATTAGTGGTGTACACATCACTGTGTTTAGAAGTGTAAACCCACTCAGTTGATGCCTTATCTTTTGTTTGTGCCGGCCAAGTTTGTTTGCCACATTCAGTGTTTAAAGGGCTAATAAATAATCCATGTTATCATCCAGCATTACTAGTAAGTAAGGTTTCAATTTTAGGACTCGACTTATATAACTTAATTCTACATTCTATCTATTCTTCACGTGCTGATTGCGAAATCAATTATCGTCAAAAAAATCTTATGTGAAGCGATCAAATTTTTTTATTCTTTTCAATTTAGTATGAAGTTTTTTCATAATTTTGAAAAAGATTTTAAGTTGGAATTTCTCATTTTCATTAACATTTTGTGTTGACTTGGCATTGTCATTGTGTCAATTGTCATGATGTCGTCCAAACATCAAGTAATATGAACTTTGTCAAGAGAGGCAACTATCAGGTTGGAATTCCTTTTTTTTTTTTTGGGTCAAATCAGGTTGGAATTGAAGTACAATTGAAAAGTGGCATTGTGTCCACGCCACTACTTTTTTAATTTTAAAAATTTGACATTTTATTTGCTTAAATAAATGTTTTAAGAAACAAAGAAGAAAATGACTGGTGATGACTCATGAATTTTTATTTAGAATGTCAAATCATTTACAACAATCTCTAAAAAGACAATGACTCAAACCTAAATACTTAAAATAAAACAAATAATTAAAACGGGGATGACCAAGTGAAATATATTAGACATTTGAACTCGGTTCTCACTAACTACTACTTTGTTACAGCCCGTTCAAAGTTTTAAATTATTTTATTCCCGGAAGTGGGAAATGACGTTTTTACCCCTGGGTTGACTTTTGTGTCGTAACTCGTACGACGCATTCACTTGTATTTTCTTGACGTGCTCGTCGATACGAATTCGTAGACGCGAGCCGTACGTCGTTCGGACTCCGAACGAATATTTTACGGGCGTTGATTTTCAACGTTTCCCGTAATTCACTTTTGGACTGTTTTGAATTATTTGGGCTGGGGCCCAATTGGCTGCAGGCCATGTGACCAATCCCTGGAAACCTGGGATTTGGTCTGGCTTTGGCTCTTTGTGGCCGAGCCTCTCCTCCCTTCTTCTTCCTCTTTGTTCAGCAAAGTTCATCACCAAACCATGGCCAATCTTGGCCATTTTGTCATCACCAATCCTCACCCAAAACGAACACAAAACCCTGCAGCTCGTGGGTGTCCAGGAAACCTGGACAAACCCAGGAACCCAGAACCAGGAAAATCACTCAAGCCACCCCGTGGCATTTTTTCCTCTTTCTTCTCGGCTTTTTGGAGTTCAAGGGAGCCCAAACTCATCACCAAATCACCTCTGGAGACCTTGGGAACCCAACCCAAGGTCTGGAACTCGAAGTAGCACCGAGAACGGAGAAACCAGTTTTTGGCCGAATCTTCTTCTCCATTTTCAGGCCACTTCTGACCAGTTTTTGGTCCCCAAAATGGTACAATCTTGTTTTCCTCATCTCTAGCTTCATTTTGGTACTTGAATCGTCCAATTTGGACTTAAAACGAAGAAGTTATGAAGCTTTGAAAAATTCTCCAGTTTCCGGCCACTTTTCCCAGATTCCGGCGACGGCGACGGCGGCCGGCACGGCGGCCGGCGGCGACCGGAATCCTGGCAGGGATGACCGGCGCTGACGTCATCGGACCGAGTTGGACCGGCATGCTGACGTCAGCAGACCGGTTCATACCGGATTTGCTGACGTCAGCATGACGTCATCAGCTTGGACCGACTTGAGCCGAGCCGTGTTGACCGGCTTGAGCCGAGCCGAGTTGACAGGCTCACCGGCTCAGTTGACCGGCTTGCGCGTGAGCCGCGCGTGGAGCTGCGAGTGGAGCCATAGGCTCCGACCTTCAAGCCGCGCGTGAGGGCGCGTGGAAGGTTCTTTTTCGAATCTGTTTTCACGTGTCGACTCGTGACGACGTGTACTACCTCGGGGTAGTATGCATGTTAATTTTTGAGGTGTTTTGGACCTCCAAATCGAGAAAGCAAGGGATAGGTGTAATTAATTCGTTAATTCGTTACCTTTTTGAGTTAATCATTGTACTGGTAATTTCTCATATAGGTGGGGCCTATCCAGAGGACTACCGGGGCTACCCAGGACGGGGTACTTCGACCCGGCTACCTACAGGTGAGTGAGTGGGTTTTTGTTTGATAAATATATATATACGTATGGTTTTTCAACGTTTTCTTTAACTGTTAGCGTAGTTCATATCATATACGTTTGTTGGAGGTAGAACATTCGTATTATATTGCCATGCATGTTTTCATACTGTTGCTCATCAGTAGATGTATAACACCCCAGGTATTAGTACTCAGTCTTGTGGCCAGGACTAGCCTTGACATTTGGAGTAGTCACTACCAGTACCGTTACGCAGCTTTGGATCCATTGTAGGTACTAGCCTGTCTTAGGTTGCACTAGGCAACTCGGACTTGTGTGACGCACTTTGTGCACCAGCGCTTAGCGTTAGACTCGCGTCATTGTAGTACTCAGCGTATTACATTTATACCTAACTTGTTCATTGTGGGATTTAGCCCCTTGGGCATGTGTGTTTACATATGGGTGAGCAAATGTCAGTAAAGTATTAGCGGGGAGTACCCGCATGTTTTCACGACAGTATTTTGAGGTTCATGCCTACGGGTATGACGTATTTTCTCAAATTATACTTGTTTTCAAACGAGGGGTTACTAAACTTTTGAAAACAACAGTTTTATCAAACTTTGCTTTTTGACCCACTCACCGTTTTATGTTTTGCGCCCCTCCAGGTTAGTTGGCTGGGATCTTGCGACGTCGATGGCGCGGTGGTATGACAATGTAGGGATTTTCTACGTTTGTAGTAACTTTGTATCCCTTACTCTACTCGCAGTGTATTCTTTTAAATTCTTCCGCCCGCACTTTCCGTGCACTCTGACTTTATCTTTAATTCAATTTGAATTCTTTTTTTTCTCTAATTTCTTTTTGGCTTTCGTCACGCTAACGCGTGTCGGCCAGCACTTCCGACACCTGGCTCGTCCGGGATCGGGATGTGTCAACTTTCTTATCAAATTTAATAATTTAACTTACTAACGTTATTGTTTGTCGAAAAAAAAAAATCTAGATTTTGACATTGAGAGGATAACTTGCATGAATCTGTCTTCAGAATATTCCTAGAAGCAAAATAAAATTGAATTATAATATTGGGACCAAAGTAACAAATTTTTTTTCATTACTAAATCCTCACTAACTACTACTTTCTTATCAAATTTAATATTTTAATTCACTAACGTTATTGTTTGTCAAAAACAAAAATCTAGATTTTGACATTGAAAGGATAACTTGCGTGAATCTGTCTTCAGAATATTCCTAGAAGCAAAATGAAATTGAATTATAATCTTGGGACCAAAGTAACAAATTCTTTTTCATTACTAAATTACCAATCACATTTAACCTGATAAAACTCACATCTTGGAAGAATACCTCATTGTCTAGATATTGTTGATATATATACAAGTGGTAGATTATCCTTGTGAATAACACATTTCTCTTCAACTCATTGCGTCAGAGGTTTTTTTTTGTATCAACTGCGTCATAGGTAGTTCAACAAAGTTAAATTACCACCTATAAAGCAGTGGTGTAGTTGAAGGGCCATGCCAACCTTGAGTTTACATGTATTTCAACCTTGTTTATAGATAAAAAATAATATCACTAAATCGTGTTGCTAGTTACATTGGTTGTATAAGAAAAAAGAAACATGACAGATTATAATTAGGGACAAATATTTTTTTTGTTTGTTAATTAAGAATGAATATGTGCCCAACTGCCAGCCAACTGGCAAGTTGGAAGTTGGAAGTTGGAAGTTGGAAGTTGGAAGCAGCAGAGCAGGGAAGAAGTGTGGTAGTTATTTTAGGGAAGGTAATTAAACTGCCCATATCCTGGAATTTATCATTTTAATCTCAATCAATCCCTTCCTAATTTCCTATCCCATCATTCCTCCTCCTCTGACCTTACAATATAAAACTAAAATAAAATATAAATTCAAGAAATAGGAAAACAAAAACACAACAAAAAAAACCAAAACAAAACAAAAACACAGTTGTTTCAACAATCCTCCTCCTCTTCCTCTCTCTCTCTCTCTTTCTCTCTCTCTCTCTCTCTCTCTCCCTCCCCCTCTCTCTCTGTTGCTGGTTATTTCTCTGAAGAATCAATCATTCTATAAAGGGCATTTCCCATTTCTTTAATCCACTGGTAAATTTGCTATCTTTCTCCTAGATCTTTCACTCAATCCCCATAATTTTATTTGTCAGGTTGGTTTTTTATTTTTTGGATGATTGGTTTTTATCATTTTATGTTTGTGGTGTGATATGTGAATGATTTAGCAGTTGTTAGATGGATTTGGACCAATTTTTAACCTTTAATTGCATGTTTTATCAGTTTTTGGATGAACCCATCATTTGTAATTAATCATACCTTAATTGTTGATTTGGGTTTTGTTTTTTGTAATCATTAATTTCATTTCATTGCGTTTGATTGGAGCATTTCATCATTTGGAACCTGATAAAACCAACAAAAATTAAAAAATTTCGCGTATTTAATCCATTTATGAAGTTTTTGTAGCCAAGCCAACCATGTTGTATGTTTGTTCATTATTTTCACTCTGAATTTGATGACTTTCTTCAACATCGAATGACATAAAAAACCCGTCAACGATTTTTGGATATTCTCAGTGGTATTGGGAATTTCTTTGTTTAATTTTTACTGTATGTGGGGGGATTTGCTTAATATGAGTTCTACAGAATTAGCTTGTTAAGAAAATACCCAAATTGCAATGCTTTCTGCCTTTTGTTTGGGTACTTCATGCTAAAGAAGTTCAAATTATGAAGCTTTCAATCGGGTGTAGTTATTTCGTTTCTGGAACGTTTTTGCTCATGTTGGTTGTTTTACTTTTCATTTTTCAGGTCACTCTGCCCTGTTTACTTGAAAAGAACAGGCTTCACTCAGTGCATGATTGTAAGTTATTAGCGGAGCAATGAATCACCGTCCGATGGAACTTGGGAGGCCTGCCTCAGGTATGCTTGTAAAAATCATATCAAAAAAGAAAAATACATTGTGAATAGGGTCTTATAAACTGAAAATTTTTAGATATTATGAATTATGCACCGTAGTTACATATAAGATTCTGGTAAGAAAAGGAAAAAGGAAGGAAAGATTGTTCTACGTACTTTCTGTTGTGTGTGTACTATTCACTGGACTGTACAACTTGTCTTACTGTGGTTTCTTAAACTAAATCGGTACATGTTTGGCATAAAAAAAGGTGTGTTTTTGTTTGTTACTTCAATCTAGAAATTGAATGACATGCATGTTTCAATGCAGGTAAAAGAAGATTAAAAGATTTATTGATGCAAAAAGATAATCGCAATTGTGCTGATTGTGGTGCTCCAGATCCTAAATGGGCGTAAGTTTTTTCCCATTGATACCAACTTTGTGTCAGTGTTTGTATAGGCACCAAGTCAATTATTGCATGTTTGAGACATGCTTGATTTGTAAGTAAGCTTCAGAGCTTAACGATGAGTGTGTCGTGTAAAGCTATTAGTTGACATCCCAAATTCGGATACACATGTTTCAGGACAATTGAAAATAAATGTACATTCTTAGGACAGTTTACTTTCCATCCTATATTCTTCTGACTTGTAAGATATTCTGTTTGTAACTGCATTTGCAGGTCAGCAAACATCGGAGTTTTTATATGCTTAAAATGTTGTGGTGTGCACAGGAGTCTTGGTACTCATATATCAAAGGTAACTGCTCCTGATTGCTGGATGCCTCCAATTTAATTTTTTATAATGGAAACAATTTGCCAGTTGAAAACATGACAGATGACTAGTTAGGGACACTCATACTTTGGAGTTTTATTTGCAGGATTGTATTATAACTAAATTTATACAAACAAAAAAGAAGCATGATTGTTTTTAATGATACAAAATCTATTGACCAAAAGGGAACTTGTAACTCGATGACCAAAATAACTGATTGATCCCAATCTGCTTTCATGAAGGAAGTTCATTTGATTGTTTTACATGAACTTACATCCTTTGTTGTTTGAGCTGCACTGCTAGGAAACTGGGAAAGTTTATTTCAGTTCCTTTACCAAAAAAATCTCTCTCTTTTGGCTTGTCTTCTTTTTTCGTTTTTAGGATGACAGGCACAGTAGAACTATTTCAGGCTTGTTTGGCAATCTGTCAAATGTTGCGTAATTGATCGATATTCATTATTATTTTGTGTTTTCTATACGCTGATGTGATGTATCCACTCGTATGCATTATTATAATTATATATTTGTCGTAAACAACATGAATTTGAAATGTTCAGGTTTTGTCAGTGACCCTGGATGAATGGTCTGATGATGAAATTGATGCAATGGTAGAAGTTGGAGGAAACTCTTCTGCTAACTCAATTTATGAGGCTTTTATTCCTGAGGGATTTTCAAAGCCTGGACCGGATGCCGGTCATGAGGAACGTTCAAAATTCATCCGGTTAGTTATGATATAGAATTCTAGAATCTACCATAGAGCAGATTCAATTGTTGGGCTATTTTTCAGATTTTTAAAGTAGTCACATATTCATGTAGGTCAAAGTATGAGCTTCAAGATTTTCTGAAACCTAGCTTGCGGATTAACTCAGGTCCTTCCAGAAAGAACTCTCTCCAGAGCACTCTCCAATCAAATAGTTTTTCTAGAAAGATTATCGATAGTTTCCGTTCAAATTCTTCACAGAAACCGGTAAATATTGTCACACCTTATGTCTGCCTTTCAATAATGTAGTTTTGAATATTAAAGTAAAAGTTCATATACGTTGGGAGAGTGGAATATAACTTTGTTCCATACTTGAAATGTGCAGCAGGAAGGCATGGTAGAATTTATTGGTTTATTGAAGGTGAAGGTGATTAGAGGCACAAATTTAGCTATTCGAGATATGATGACAAGCGATCCTTATGTCATCCTGACTCTTGGGAAGCAGGTTAATAATTCTTTCACTTTTCTTTTTTCCTTGGTATTGAAACTTTAGAATCTGCTTGATATGCAGAAGCATGTAGAATTTATGAGATCCCTTTACTTCCTAGCTCCTGGTTACGTCCTGTTTATTTGAGCTTCATGTCAAAGTCAAACATCCAAAATATCCCCAGGAGAGAGATTAGAGAGAGAAAAACAGGGTTTGCAGGACAAAAAGAGGGGATGGGGGAGAGGGAGAGAGTTCATCTTTACTTGGTTTTTGCATATAACAAGGAACATGGGGGTAAAACTTTCGGGGTGAAACTTTCAAAGAACAAGGTTGTTGACACATGCTAACGGCTAGATTTGATTAAGCGTATTAGCCCATTTATAGATTGCAAACCGACATGTTAATAAGATAATTTAAATTTCTATTCACTTGAGACTGACATTTCGTTATTTGATGATGACAATGTTGGTGATAATGTAGACTCTTCAGACGACTGTAGTAAAGAGTAACTTGAATCCTGTCTGGAATGAGGAACTCATGCTGTCTGTACCTCAGCGATTTGGACCTTTACAGTTGGTACGTATATCTATGCCTTTTTTCCTCTTCATCTTTGCAAATAATTCATTTGTTATTCCATTACCGTTTATTATACTCGAAAGATAAGGAAACTCTCGTGTAGTACCGATGCAAAGATTGTATTTTTTATGTGATGTTCCACTCTGCCTTCTCTTTGTACTCATACGTGGATAATGGTCTATATATATGTGCAAATTAAACCTTGTTTCCTAGATGTTTCTACAACTGGGTTAGCTGTTCATGGTAGAATAGCCATTCTTGTTCTCATTCTTCCATACTCATCGGAAGCAGTCACGTGAGCGTCCCGCTATTCCTATGTTAAATGTCATAACAAAATTTGTAAAGGATCTGATTGCTTCCGAAAGGTTTTTCCTTTTATCCTTTTTCACTTGTAAATTATGGTATACATGGATAGCAGATTAGCCTCTGCCTCTGGTCTAATCAGAAGCCTTTATGTATTGCTTTACTTGGGAAGTATTTTACCGAATCTTTCTGCTTGTCACATTGCAGCGGGTGTTTGATCATGACACGTTCTCGGCTGATGACATAATGGGAGAGGCAGAGGTTGATCTTCAGCCCTTGATAACATCTGCAATGGCATTCGGGGATGCAGGAATGTTTGGCAACATGCAAATCGGAAAATGGCTGAAGTCGCATGACAATGCCCTGATAGACGATAGCACAGTTAATATTGTCGACGGGAAGGTAAAACAGGAGGTGTCTCTCAAGCTGCAGAATGTGGAGTGTGGAGAAATAGATTTAGAACTAGAGTGGCTGCCCCTCGAGCAATAGGTAAATGATTTAATTATTTTTTGTCCATTTTATTTAATAAAAACCTGTAATTTTTGGTTGAGTTGTATATTTTTGTATGGAATGGCACACCATACACTTGTCTCCATTCTTTTGTACTTGTTTGTAGAAATTCAGTTGTCTCTCTAGTTAATGGATTGCCGATTGATTGAGAAAAATCAGATCATAATTCCCTTAGTCACAATGGTTTTGCTTATTTCACAATGGTTACTTGGAACGGGGAAAGTCATGAATCAAGGAAGGGAAAGAAGAAATGGGTTTGGGATCAACTGGTGTACCTCCTAGTCAATCTGATTCTTGATTTTAAGTCTTTTATTATGGATTTTAATGTAAACCCCACACGTTTTTAATTTCACGTATTAGTAAACACAGTAGAAGTCAGGAATTGGAATAATTTCAATACTCATATGTTAGTATACGCGGAGAAGTCAAGAATGATACCCCATTCCATCCATGGGACAAAAAGGAAAAGAAAATAAGCCTATTGCCCAAGTTTAACCAAATCTTTGATTTGAAATTGCTCTCTTCACCCAAATCAATGGGTAAAAATGAATTATAAGAGAGGGAACTCAAATTTGAGACTTTTCACATCGAGAGATAAAGTATGACTAGACTGAAAATTAGTTAACGGGTAGAGAAATATTACTAAACTGAATCCGATTCTTGAAAGATCCGACGCAATTAACCATGTTCTTCGTTTATTTATCATTATCATCTGTAATATGTATACGAAGGACCCCATGAATGGTGATGGAAATTGAAGGCAGGTGTTATTAAGCTCATTATCGTCTTTGATTGATTCTTTATGCCGTGGTCCACAACTAACCCAAAGTCAACCATGTGACGTGAGCTGGATTTAAACCTTACCAGCCGACACGCCCCTCCAATATAATAATAAAATAATAACATCATTCCTTATCATGGCATATATATAGTCCTACTCCTATATATCGGAACATACCACGAGGATGCATAGTTCGCATTCATTTATTTAAGGGTAAATTATATTTTGCACATTTAAGTTTGGTTGCAATTGTAATCTTATATATTATCTTTAAAATATTGCAATGTCATACACCAACTTGTGTTTTGGTTGCAATTCCATACATCCGTTAGTCAAACCGTTAATTTGATCTTTAAATGATGACGTGACAAATGTGGGGCCCACATTTTTGCTGATGTGGATGTCAATTTTGAGCCATGTGGATAAAAATGATAAATTACATTTTACCCCCTCAACTTTTCGTCCAATTTCAACTTCATACAACATCTTGCAATTTTTTTCAGTTTCATACAATGACTCTCTATTTCATACCAAGTTCATACAATGGTCTTTTTTCTGTCAATTCCTCTGTTAACTGCCTACGTGGCCATATCGGGCCCCAAAAATTTTGTGCCACGTGAATCAAAAATAATTTAAAAAATGAATATTCATTATAAAAGAAAATAAATTTGAAAAATAAAGTTAAAATACTAAAATGGGGCGCACGTAGCTGCTCTCTCTTTTTGCAGGATAGAGATTAAGGTTTTTAATTTTATATTTCTGCTAAATGGGCTTTCGGCTACTCCAATTTCTATTGGGCTTACTTCTTGTGTGTCGTATGGGCATTTTCCTCATTTAATGAATATTATGCTTTTTCGACCAGAAAAAAAACAACATTTATGAAAAACAAAAATTAAATGTTCATTATCACAACAATTGTAATTACACCACAAAACTTTCTCTTCTTTCTTCTCAACAGATATGCTTCATAGTTAATTAAAATTTAAAACCCAGATTAATTAAAAAAAGGATTAAATTAGTAAATGGCTCAAAGAAAAAAATTTGGACCTCTGCATCCTCCTCAATCACTTACGATCTACCTCTTAATTTTATTTACATGAAAAAAAAATTAAGAGCAGAAATCCGAAGAAGCATTAGATATTTCTTAATATAATTACCTCACGATGACGGAGATTCTGACGGTAAAGATTTATGCTTTCGGTACCTTAAGACGTAAACAAAAGCGGAGGCCACAAACAGAGCGACACCTGTAATCCCACAAATCAAGCTCCCCACCAGCAGCACGCCCCTCACGTGATCTCTACGTCTGCCGCCGTCACGTGCCACCACGCCGTTCCACCACGACGCGTCGCTCGAGTTCATCGCCTTTGGCTTCGGCAGTGCCGCGTCCCCCGCCGCCGGCGAATTCTCTCCTCCTACTCCACCTCCCCCGACGAAGAACGACTTCTCTTCCGTTGGCGACTTCGCGCTCGCCGGCGCCGGGTCCTGGTACATGAGGCCGTGATCCGACGGCCGCAGCTCCCGTCCGTCCGATTCCATAGACACCGCCATCAGAAACACCGCGATCGCTGCTACACCAATTTCGATGAGAAACGCCATTTCTCTCCCTCTCTGCCTCTGCCTCTTCCACAGTCTCCAGAGGGCTCAGGGTCCAGCAACGGCGTCGTTTTGTAAGAGTATGAACACTGATAACTCTAAAGATTGTCTGAATTCAGAAAACTGTGTGCTGGTTTGTCGTTTGTCGGAGACCAGTGAGGAGTAAGCAGTGGTTGCTCTCTCTCTCTCTCGACTCTTGCTGTATAGAATTCACAGAAGTCTATATATATTGACTTCAAGTCTTCAATTGTCGTCGTATGCTTTATTGTCCTCTTCTATTAACCCTTCATAATCTCTCACACCAACCTAAATCACATGCACTTTTTTTACTTTTTTAGATTTTACACCCTGTAAAATAATAAAAAGCATAATTTCATCAAAGAACAAAGTGTTGTCTATTTGATGGGAAATCTTATTCTTAATCACGTTTTGTGCTTAGAATTAGTTCGGATAGCTCACTAGACTTGAAAAAACACTTGATCAGATTGTTTGATCACGTCATGCGTAGTCTCACGAAATTTTATTTTGGGCTACCTTACAATTCAGTCTCAGCCGAGCCCACACGAACCCATTTAATATGGTAAATTACCCTAATCAGTCAGCTCTACCGATATTTTCACCTAGACTAGTCACGAATGAAAATTATCCCTTCCAAATCTCACCAATGCTAGGATATCAACATTTTATAACTAAACTTGAATAAATTTAGAAGCATTCAGTTGTTTTAACATATTATAAATCTTGTGAGTTATCGAATCAAATCCAATTCAATCCAATCCAACGCACCAAATACAACCATCATGTATGACATAAAAAAAATGCGTGTGGCTATTAATTTAGGTGTGGCAACTTTTGTGTATTGTGATGGTGAAGCTTTTGCTTTGTATTATTTGTAAAGCTTGGGTTCTTGTTTCTTGGACTGATTTGTAAATATGGGTTTTAGATTCAAAGAATGGTCATATTTCATCCGTGATGCCAAAAGTAGCTTGTCACGTTTTGCTTTAATATGTGATGGGAGATGACTTAGCTTTGTTCATGCATATATTTACCACTAGGAACATATACATCGTGAGCATTATTTGGGTGCTTAACTTTTATTTATTTATTTTTAATATGGGCTTAACTTTGATGCTAAGTTACTTCTGCTTCATTGTTTCTGTGTAATAATAGCTATATATCCCCATCGTCTTTCCTTTTTCTTCTTTAAATTCGAATAAAAAGGAGAAAAATCAAACTTTAACTGTAGACATTGACCTCGATAAGTAACCATTGCACAAAATATATGGTTTTTTTTTAGCTAAGAGAAACTTTCATGCACATGACATTTTCTTAGCACGCAATTCTTTAAGTTCATCACGTACTATCATGCGAGAAAGTTAAAATACTTGAATAACAAAAATAACACACAACAATAAGTGATTGACTTAAGATATTGTCAACGTGTTAACTTAGCTGTTGGGAGTTTTTTCATAACTTAGATATTATGTACTACAAGAAACTGCATACATCTATGCAAGTTCTTTATACATTTGCTATTGTTAGGTTGGTATATAGGTTGATGTCAATCTTTACGATTCTTAGTTAGAGACCAGAGTTTTTTTACTATGCACCAAAGCATAATATATACCTGAATCTTTAGCTATTAGATTTTTAATCATTATATTCTTGAACGCACATTCAATCGTTTATTCGGCTGATCCATATTATAGGTGGCTGATGGCCGTATTCTAAAAAGTTTTGCACCATCTAGTACATTTTGATGAACTTATTTACCAAATTTTGTCTATCAAACTATTCATATTTGGCCCCACTGTTGTCTATCAAACTAGTCATATGCTTATGCATGCATTAATCTTATATTATGCATGAAATCGTTAGTCGCGACATGTATATATCCACGTGTTCGGACAAGATAAGATAACTTGAAAATCCAGCCTTCCAATGGCATTCTGCTGTGCTCTCTCCCCGCTCTTTCTTTCAAACGGTATTCTCAGAGCTCAGCTGAGCACCTGCAGGCTGCAGCTGCAGAGAGCTTCACAAAAAAACAGAACTTTTAGTAAATTCCTAGTTTACACCCCATAGAAATGGGTAATTACTCCGAGGCCCACATTTGCCAATGCCTGAGCCTCCAATCTACTCTCCGGCGCAATTCCCTGGTCATGGTCACCAGCAACCGGCAAAAGACGGGCGAGGAGTTCGTGAAGGGTGTCATGGAACTGGCCCGAGGCCTGCTCCAACTCGACCTATGTTCCGGTGACGTCATCGCCATTGCTGCCTTCAACAGGTGATGCTTCACTTGTAAAATATATACTTTTTCAAAGATTAGTCAATACCTAAGTACTCGTTTGGATTTACTTACGTAAGAAACACTTACACTCATAAATTTTACTAGAACAACAAAACTTATGTTAAAATTCAAATGTTTTTTGAAAAAGCACTTCCGCTCATAATTTTATTAGAAGCACAACAAAACTTTGTGTAAAATTCAAATGTTAAGAATTTGGCACGTGCTTTTCCAGAAAGCATTGAAAAGTTCTTTTAGCATCCATAAACACGTTTTAGTTATCTCTACTAATCACTGTTAGAAGCGCTTTTGATAACCTGAAAGCACTTTTAGCCGTTTCAAAACATGGTTACGTAGTAATATTTGGTTTTGTTATGCTCAGTGAGTTGTATTTGGAGTGGTTACTAGCCATTGCATATGTTGGTGTCATAGCTGCTCCTCTTAACTACCGATGGGTACGTACGTAAACTTCATGACTGTAATTCTTACAATTACTGCTCATGCAAACCAAATCTAACCCAACAGTTTGTTTAATCTGTGCTTCCACCCCCTGCAGAGCTATGAAGAAGCACTTTTGGCAATGGAAGTAGTGAGGCCAGCAATGTTGGTGACTGATGATAGCTGCATCCCCTGGTACTCAAAGCTTCAACTTCGCGATATACCTTCTCTGAGGTGGCATGTTTCATTGGATTCGCCTTCCTTGGATTTGTTAAGGACTTCAAAAAATCGTATGTTGTTTCTAAGACATGAATTTCACATATAGAAAATTGTAACAAAAGCCAATTGAACTAATGTGTTAATCTGCATTCTTCATTTGGCCAGTGTTAACTACTGAATCGATTAAAAAGCAATCCGTAGGGGTTGCGCCGCCATTGAATTACTCCTGGGCACCTGAGGGGGCTGTGATCATATGCTTCACTTCTGGTATGATCTCTACTCTCCGTTTATTTGTCTTCAAAAGATTCTAGAAATATTTATTAGTTGTAGACTTGTAAGATAATCCGGTCATTAATTTGTTTTAGTTATCTATTTGTTCTTGTTATATATATAGGAACCTCTGGAAGGCCAAAGGGAGTTGCCCTAAGCCACACTGCTTTTATCATACAGTCCCTAGCGAAAATCGCAGTTGTTGGCTACGGTGAGGATGATGTATGCCTGTCTTCAAATGATCAGATTAGAGTTTCACACGAAAGCGGGGGTTGAACAAGATTCAGCTCACGAAATTGAACGAGTTCATAACGTTGAATTGTGTGGATATTTGCAGGTTTATTTGCATACCGCTCCACTCTGCCACATTGGTGGTTTGTCATCAGCCCTGGCAATGCTAATGGTCGGAGCACGCCATGTCTTGATGCCCAAGTTTGAGGCTAAATCCGCCCTCGAAGCCATAGAGCGACATAGCGTGACTTCTCTGATCACCGTTCCTGCAATGATGGCCGATCTGGTTTCTAAATTCAGGTAAAGAATAACCCTTTTTTTCCTAGTACGCATACGAAAGAACGAATTATTCTGTCTTTAATACGCAACTAATGCACACACGAGTCTAAAGAAAATCCCCTTCGAAAGCCTTGTACTTCTACCAGTTATCTGAGAGGAATGAAACATGCATTGCAAAGCTTAGTGTCAGTAGTTTCGATTTGTATTGTACCTTGCGCCGTTGTTTTTCGGAGTTCATGTTCTGAAATATGTCAGGGGGAAGGAAACATGGAAAGGTATAGAGAGTGTGAAGAGGGTATTAAATGGAGGTGGAGGCTTGTCAATTGAGCTGACCAAAGCTGCCATTAAATTGTTCCCACAAGCTAAGCTTCTCTCAGCTTATGGTAAGTAGTTCTCTTTATCCCAGCAGGTTCCCTCGTTTATTTAGGAATCGTCTGGTGTCTAGGATTGGATTGATTGGTTTTACGAGTTATCCAATCTAATTTAGTCCTAGACACCAGACGAGCCATTAGTAGTCCTCAAAAATTTGATTTGAAAATCTTATGAATTTGTTTCTCTTCTTACGTTCCCATAACTTAAGGAATGACGGAGACATGCTCGTCATTAACCTTCATGACTCTGTATGATCCAAGCGTTGACATCTCCGGCCGGCCTCCACGGTTGATTGATGAAAGAAAACTGCATTCGGCTCACCAAGAAAGGGGTGTTTGTGTTGGGAAGCCGGCTCCTCATGTGGAACTAAAGATCTCGGTCGACGGCTCTTCTCGTGTGGGGAGGATCTTAACTAGAGGCCAGCATGTGATGCTCAGATATTGGCATGGAAGTCCACCAAATGCGTCAGTTTCCGGCGACCAAGTGTGGTTTGACACCGGTGACATTGGATCCATTGATGACTCAGGTAATGTGTGGCTAATCGGGCGAGCAAACGGTCGGATTAAGAGCGGCGGGGAGAACATTTACCCTGAAGAGGTACGTGAGTCTCAAAGTTACATATAACCGGCTCATGCAACCTAGATTTTTTTGTCGCAGATTCACCAATTTAGAAAAGTATATTTACTTATTTCATTAATTATCTCCGATCTGTAGGTGGAGAGAACCCTATTACAACATCCGGGGCTAACCGGCGTTGTTGTCGTCGGAATTCCGGATGCTCGTCTCACCGAGATGGTTATTGCTTGTGTTCAAATAAGAGAAGATTGGCAGTGGATGAATACAAGCATCAAACACTCAGCCTCAAAACAAATGCCTCACATCTCCAGTGACATCCTTTGCCAATATTGTAAACAAAAGAATTTGACGGGGTAAGGAGCCAAGCAGTGTTCTCAAATTTCTCGTTCTTGCTTCGTGCGGAAAATTTTGTACACGTGTACAATTACCATATGATGGTTAACATTTTTCTTATGATCTTCTGCAGGTTTAAGATACCAAAAATATTTATTTTATGGAAGAAACCATTTCCTCTCACGACAACTGGAAAAATCAGAAGAGACCGAGTCCGGGGAGAAGCTGTATTTCATCTGCAACATTTGAATAGTAATCTATGATTCTATTTTTCAATAAAAAAAAGAGCTGAATTTTCGGTTCCGTTGTCATTTTAATTAATTAATTTAGTTTATGAAAGAGAGTTATTTCGTCATTAGTCGAAAATTCGACAACTTAATTGCATAACAAAAGTACAGCTGAAACGAACATGTAGTATTGCTATGTAAAAAGGCAATATATCTCTTCTGCTGGCACATATACAAAACAGACCCTGAACCTATAGGAAACAGGTGAACTTTACAACAAAAACTTCCAACCATGGAAGGAGGAGGAACTCGGGGTCGACTGCTGACGAGGTTTTACCTCGGCTCCTAGACAAAATGATTTAAGTACAAACTATACTTCACATAAAACCAAGCTCACTGTTTTCGCACTGCCACTATTGGTTGCAAACCATTTCACGTCTCGTTCTCTTTGTCAAATTTGCTTCCGCGACATGTCTCTCATATGGGACTATATCTCTTCAGGCTCATCAACTCTTTTGGAAGCATTTTTTTCTTGGATGGTTGTTTTGACAAAGGCGACCAGTTGCCTGACAACTACTCTGCTGACACTACTGCGTCACACGAAAGATGCAGTGGCGAGACCATTAAGCTTATGACCCAACAATCTCAAATACGTAAAATCTAAACATATTTATAGCAGTTATGCAACATGGTGAGCTGTTGAAGAGAGACAAAACCTTACCAAGTCAAAAGGGCGGATCAATCTGCTTTAGTTTCTCCACTTAATTCTCTTCTTACCAGCTTCAAGATTTCAGTTATCTACAAACGCAAGAGAAATGACTGGATCAATATACAGATGCTCTTTCCGTGCATCAAGAACCAAAAACCTATTAACAGATAAGAATGTATTCCAACTAATTCCTACAAAAAATATAAGGGCCTATTTGCAGACAAGCTTAGAAGCATAACACTTTTATTATAATTCAGAAGCAATTATAAGTTTTAATGAACTTTAATGTTTGGAGTAAATTTCTACAATTTCCACCAATTTTTACCAATATTTACACCGACATCTATCTTTTTAAACACAGGCAACCAATATTTCCAGACATTAACGCATTCATCTTGTACACTGATTCCCCTGAAATCTAAAAAGGTATATAGAGCTAACATGGCCAACCAATGAATAAAAGAAAGCATCTTACTCCAGGATAATGCTTCAATACTGGTGAATAATGATCAAGGGCAATGTATATTTTCTCAACAAGGCCCAATAAAGTCTCCACCTCATCCCCCAAAAGATCAACCTGAAATTCGATGATAAAAACTCCATTATAGAAGGTATTGATAAAAATAAATGGTAATGCTCATTTCTAATATATTTCATTTTTTAAAATAAATGGAAGGTAACTTCCAATTATATTTACACTGTTCCGTCATCCAACAGGGCATGTCAAACAGCTTCTCCCACATATATATGCAAGCATCAATTCAATTCCATGGGTTTTATAGCACGAAATATAAAATAAACGCCAAAAGTTAAGATATATCAAAGCATAACACTTATTTGATTCACATACCTCAGCTTCAGCCTTTTCAAGGTCAGAACATTTCTTTTCGAGTCTCTGCTGGTACAACAACCCTCTTCTTACAATGACATTAGCTTTTTGTTTAAGAAAATGCAATTGAGAACTCAAACTCTTCAACCTGGAAACAAAGCCACAGGAGTATTAGCTTTTTGTTTAAGCAACGAGTAGTATCTGGAGGTCCTTGATCTTTTTACCTAAATAGTGATTAAACATATCTAGAAGTAATCACATTCACATTATTAAAGGTGTTTCCATTAAGCCCTCATTGCACTCAAGAAACTAGAACTGATGATGCTAACTTACAGGTTAACTAAAATTGTTATATAGGTAAAAAATGGTTGGTCTGACACATAACATTTCTGCACAAGCACTTACCTCTTTCCAAACACTTATAAATAAAAAACCATTTAACATACATACATGCATACATATGAGGGTTTCAAAAGTAGAAACACATCTAATTAGATTAACAGAGCATCACCCGTCCCAAGAATCATATAATAATGTGGAAGCAATTATATAGACAGAACTAGTGCACAAAAGGCATTTACAGGAAGCAATAAAAGATAAAATTGGATTAGGAATACCTCGAACATTTCCCTGAAATATCATGTGTTACTCTACATTCAAATTCAGCAACTGCTTTCAATAGTTCACAGATATACACAGCCATTGATTCCAATTGCTGCTTGTGCTCCCTTTCTTTTGCTTCAAACAAAGAAAAAACATTTTGCTTCTCTTGGTTAGCATCAAGAAGCATTCTCCTCTCTTCATTAACTTCGCTTAACTCCTTCACTGCCAGTTCAAGCTTCTGATCTAACTTGCACACGTCAGCCTTATATCTTTCAATTTGCTCCAATGCATCAAGTAAGTTCTGCTTTGTAGCATTTGACTCTTTAATGCTGTCAGAAATCAATTTCTGTTGCCGACATGTCTCGTCCCTTAAATTATGCAGCTCCTGAGCAGCTAGTTCACATCGCTCCTTTTCGTTTTCCAATGCAGCTGTTGCATCCTGTGCCAACTGCTCCTTTTCTTCTGACAGAAATAGTATTTCTTGCTTTAATCTGTTTGTGTTTGCAACCTCAACTTCACATTGTTTCTCTTTTTCTAGTTTTTCCATCTCAAGCAAAACCCGTAGTTCATTTTCTTCTATATATTTCATGTTCAGGTTATTGAGATTTTGCTCAGCATCTTTCATGGCTTCTTTGAATACAAGTACACATAATTCTTGCATGAGAGTGTACTCCATACTCAAATCTTCAATTTCAGATTGGCTAGCAGGTTGAGCACTTGGGGCAGCTTCTTTAAGCATACTTCTGTAAATTTCTTGCATATGAATACTTTCCACGTGTGACTCTTCAGCAATGCATTTAATTTGATCCATCATTCCCCTGAGAATACAGGCATATGTATCTTCAACAATTAAAGCTTCAATATCCGCATCTTCTACAGCTGATTTAAGATTTGCAGTTGTTTTCAACAACTTTGCCTCAGCCATAGAGTGTTCTGACATTATCTCAGAAGCTTCAGAAACTTGAAGTGAAAGGCACTTAACTTCCCTTGTCTTATCTGCAAGCATATCTCTGAGGTGGTTGTTTTCTGAAATGAGTAATTCCAGTCTGTCTTCCAATCTGCTAAAATTTTCTTCATTACTACCAAATATAGCCACTTCCTCTTTTTTGACAAGAACTTCATCTAATTTAGTAATAACCTCAGAGATTATCCTCCTCAACGTGTCAAACTCCTTACTCTTCTTTGATGGCAAAGAGGATCCCCTTTCTCTGAAAAATTCTCTTCTGAGGCTGAATAGTTGCTCAGTCAAATTTAGCACTTCAGACTCATGACTTCTCTTCAATTTAGTCATCTCATTATTGTAATAGTTTGTCAACTCATCTATTGACATATGCTTAAGCCGGGTGGCATCCAAATGTTCCTGCGTACTTGTTTCTGACTCATCATGTTTTCCATTTTCTTCCCAAAGAGATGATGATGATGATGTTGATGTTGATGTTGATGTTGAAGATACTGTTGATGATGATAGCAACGACGATGAAACCTTGCGGTGCAAACGGTCACCCTTCTTATAGTTATTACTCTCTTCATCAACTTCCAAGGACCCGTGAGAAGATAGGTGCCCAATGTCAGAAATTGATAGTGATTTGGAAATGGTATCTAATTCCTCACGTAAACTTGATATCTCTTCCATCCTTCCATGCCAGTTCAAATTCTTATTGCCGTAGAACTGGTCCCCATTCTTTTCTTCAACACTCCAAATACAATTCCTCATCACCAGTTCTTCTATTTCTGCTTTAAAATCCTGCTCCTGCTGCCATTCACAGACTGATTCCTTTGCCGAGCTAACCATTTCTTCCACCTGTTGAAAGACAGTTTCTATTGTACCTTTCAGGCTATCGAATGATCTATCAACATCAATCCATCTGTCAGATACATTATCTTGCAGTATGTCACCGAAACCCAACAACTGAGAACCAGAAGCAATCCTCTTGATTGAAATACACCCTCTAATTCTATCAATTTCATTCTTGAGCTTGTTGAATTGCTCTTTAGTTGTTCCTCTTAAGATGCCCAAAGATTTTTTTATGCCATCATGCTCTACGACAACTTCAAGAAAGCTAGGACGCACACCTCCTTTGGCACCTTTTTTAATAAGTCTGTCTTTGATACCTTTTGACTCTTGCTGCATGGGTAAGAATTCGTTTTCATCACCGCCCACACGGTAAACATGTAACATTTCCTTCAGCTTGGTAACCTCTAGTTCTTTCTGAGCAATTTTCTCTGCTGCATCTTGTGTTACCGCATTAACAATCCCCTTGATGACCGAATCACTCACCATCCTCGATATGGTCAACCGGTCACTGATTTCTTCCCAATAAGAATCCAAATCCTGGAGAAGGTCAAGATCCCGATTATCATTTTCTTTCACATCATTGCTAAGCTGCACCGAATCTCCATTGCATGATTCAACACTGTTACTCATGACTTCTAAACTCTCCATAACTTCTTAGGTTCTTCACACATATAAAACGAACATCACCACCAAGACATTGCAGAGAATAACCACTAACAGTATATAATCTCCCAGAAAGTTAATCACTTCGTCCACAACAAATACCAATACACCATGCAGACCCGTCGAACTGCAAAAGTTCAGAAAAATTAGGAAAAATCACAATTAAAAAAGTCCCAATAAGTATAATCTTGTCTACTCAACTAAATTTCATGAAAATGTGAATCAAATTACAAACGAACCTGCTTAAATGCTAATAAAAATGGAAGAAAACAAAAGATAAAACAGTATTCAAGTCATTCAAAAGAATGCAAAAACAAATACATACACATATATATTATATACAAATATATAATCTTTCCAATTTTGTTCATTTCTACTAGCACATAAGCTAAGAAAGCAAAAAATGCAATACCCCAATTCAAATGATCTTATATTTTCACTTTCTTGCATTTTCTCACCAACCAAACAGAGCCACAACAAGCTCAAAGAACAAACCGAACTACAAAATTCAGCTTTTTAACTATTTTTCTCACCAACCAAACAGAGCTTCCAGGAAACCAATTCCAGAATACCAAAAAAAATAATTCAAAATTAAAATCCAAAATTACTAAAAATGGGAGCACAAAACGAGCTACTTTACCAGTAAAGAAACTGAATCCACTGACGATACTACAATTGGAAAGGAGCAACGGTCGGGAAATTTTTGAAAATCCCGAGACGACTGTGAATTTTGGGAAAGCCCGCTTGTTTTCGTCTGAACGGAAACTTTTCTAATTTTGGGGTCTGAATTTTTAGGGTTTATGGAGAGAGAGAGAGAAATGTTCTGGGCTTTGTGGTGGATTTGGCGAGCGGGAGAGGGAGGGTATCCATTTGCCCCCCTTAGTCGCCAGAATTACGACGATTGACCCAGCTTTGAAGTCGGTGCGTAAATTTGTGATGTGACGCAAGCGTATAGTCAATTTGTTCTTATTTGGCACCCGCCTCCACTGTGTTTTTTTTTTCTCTTCTTTTCTCATTAGTCCATATTTTTTTTTAAAAATTTTTAGTTGAGAGCCCATACCTTTTGATTGGAGGGATGTACATAGTATGACCAGTTGGTAGGATTTCTAGTTATTGGATGCTTAGCTAAGAATTTAGCGGCCAAGACCTTTGGACCATGACATGAGTCGATTTATTCTATACTTTTTGCAAATATGAACATTTAATTTTGTTAATGTTGACGAGAGATTTAATGTTCTCTCCACTTGATTGAAGTATGTTGTGCTCGACTTACATAGGTACAAGAATAATATATATTTGTAATGAGTTCGATGCTCATTGTTAACTAACTCAATTGTGATGACGTAACTTTATTGTAGGTAATCGGACTTCTTGTAAAAATATCTTAGAATGTATTTTTAGTTTGTGGAAAAATGATCATAATTAGCGTATCTGAAATTTAAACATTTGTAGAGTTAAACGTGATTTTGTTTTCTTATTATCAAACCAATATAGTTAAGAAGGACAAATGGGAAGTCAATGAATGGCTCTCAAAATTGGAAAATTCTTCAGTGGTACGTACCATTTAATGGTACGGCTATTGAATGGTCCAAATTAATTTGCAGCGGGTCCCAAATGAATCTTAGACCATTCAACAGTACGTACCAACCACTGAAGTTAAACCCCTCAAAATTTAGGTAATTTTAATTGAGGCAAGTTTTCCGTGAGATGATTAATTTAATGGAGGCAAAACATGTCGTTGGTGTAAGACCAAGATAAGTTCAAGAATCTTTAAAAGTGCTTTGTCCAAATACACAAGCAAACCAATTGTTTTTTTTTTTTGTTTTGGTCTGAACCAATTGTTTAGTTAAACAATCATGTTTGTATCATCACCAGTGCTGTTTCTTTCTCTTATTTTATTTTATTTGATAATCATTCTTGTTACTTTAGTTTAATCCTTTAATTTGTTGTATTTTGTCATGTAATTGATGTTTAGTACTGTCACAGCCCATTCAAAATTTAATTTATTTTATTCCCGAAAGTGGAAAATGACGTTTTTACCCCTGGGTTGACTTTTTGGTTGACTTTTGTGTCGTAACTCGTACGACGCATCCACTTGTATTTCCTTGTCGTGCTCGTCGATACAAACGCGTAGACGCGAGCGGGACGTCGTTCGGACTCCGAACGAATATTTTTCGGACGTTACGTTTCTCGTATTTAAATTTTTGGACAATTTGGGTTGTTTGGGCTGGGACCCATTTACCTGCAGACCCATGTGGCCTTGTCCTCTGTCTGTTGACCCTCAGTCCCTCACTCTCTCCCGTGCTCTCTGCCTGCACAACAAACAAAAACAACAAAAGCTTCACCATTTTGATCAAGGCACCCCGTGCCTCCTCTCCTCCTTCCCCCCAGCCATTCCTTTGGCCATGGGAGATCCCAGACCACACCTTTATCTTCTTCGAGCCCAATTACATGGACCTGGACCCAGCAAAACCTGGAAAACATCGAAACCCAGATTCTGGGAGTTTTCCGGCGAGACCCGATTTCTTTCCTCGGCCTTTTCTCGGTGAAACCGAGCTCGTTCCACCTCGAAATCACCACCATTGGACTCCTTGAAGTCCCTAGAACCTTGCTGAGACTTTGGATGATCGTGTTTGGCCAAGAATCGAAGAAACCCAATTTGGCCGAATTTGCACCGTGGGTTCTTCCTCATTTTCAGGCCACTTCTGGCCAGTTTTTGGTCCCCAAAATGGTACAATCTTGTTCTCCTCATCTCTAGCTTTATTTTGGTACTTGAATCGTCCAATTTGGACTTAAAATGAAGAAGTTATGAAGCTCTGAAGTTTTCCCAGAAAATCCGGCCATTTTTCCCAGATTCCGGCGACGGCGCCGGCGACTGGAATTCTGGCAGGGATGACCGGCACTGACGTCATCGGACCGGGTTGGACCGGCCTTGCTGACGTCAGCAGACCGGTTAAGACCGGACTTGCTGACGTCAGCATTGACCGGCTCGCGTTGACCGGCTCGCGCGTGAGCCGTGCGTGGAGCCGAGCTCCCGACCTTCAAGCCGCGCGTGAGGCCGCGTGGGAGGTCCAAATTGAATTCTGTTTTCACGGGTCGACTCGTGACGACGTGTACTACCTCGGGGTAGTATGCATTTTAATTTTTGAGGTGTTTTGGACCTCCAATTTGCAAAAGCAAGGGATAGGTTTAATTAATTCGTTAATTAGTAACCTTTTTGAGTTAATCATTGTACCGGTGATTTCTCATATAGGTGGGGCCTATCCAGAGGACTACTGGGGCTACCCAGGACGGGGTACTTCGACCCGGCTACCTACAGGTGAGTGAGTGGGTCTTTGTTTGATAAATGTATATATATACGTATGGTTTTTCAACGCTTTCTTTAACTGTTAGCGTAGTTGCATATCATTACGTTTGTTGGAGGTAGAACATTCGTATTATATTGCCATGCATGTTTTCATAATGTTGCTCATCAGTAGATGTATACACCCCAGGTATTAGTACTCAGTCTTGTGGCCAGGACTAGCCTTGACGTTTGGAGTAGTCACTATCAGTACCGCTACGCAGCTTTGGATCCATTGTAGGTACTAGCCTGTCTTAGGTTGCACCAGGCAACTCGGACTTGTATGACGCACTTTGTGCACAGTGCTTAGCGTTAGACTCGCGTCATTGTAGTACTCAGCGTATTACATTTATACCTAGCTTGTTCATTGTGGGATTTAGCCCCTTGGGCATGTGTGTTTACATATGGGTGAGCAAATGTCAGTAAAGTATTAGCGGGGAGTACCCGCATGTTTTCACGACAGTATTTTGAGGTTCATGCCTACGGGTATGACGTATTTTCTCAAATTATACTTGTTTTCAAACGAGGGGTTACTAGACTTTTGAAAACAACGGTTTTATCAAACTTTGCTTTTTGACCCACTCACCGTTTTATGTTTTGCGCCCCTCCAGGATTAGTTGGCTTGGAGCTCGTGACGTCGAGACGCGGTGGTATGACAATGTAGGGATTTTTATACGTTCGTATATCTTTGTATCCCTCACTCTACTCGTTGTGTACTCTAAAAATTTCTTCCGCACTCTGTTCTTACTCTTCAATATTCTACTATTCATTTTTTAATTTTTCTAAATGGCTTTCGTCACCTAACGCGTGTCGGCCAGCACTTCCCGACACCTGGCGTGTTCGGGATCGGGATGTGCCAAGTACCATCTCACAAGTTTGAAAACTATAGCCCGCCCATGAGAATTAACTTCATAGTTGGAAAATAGATAAAACGTCTTTTAACTTTTACGTATTTGTGTTTATTTTTAAACGAAATATCTTTCATTAAATAAAAAATCTAATACAAAATAAAGAGAATCTAAAAGGCAGTCTAAAGCCATTAAGTACAAACATAGCTACAACAAATAAAATAGGCTGAATTGCGGTGTGTTGTGTTTACCTTTTAATAAACTTAAATTGTGTTAATACGGACTCATATTATTTAAAATTTACATCTCAACACGATTGATTAACGCGAGTAAACGACATTAAGATAATAGAGGCGTGCAAATAAAACAACATATAGGCTTAAATCCGGTACAAAATCTACTAGACAGATAAGGCATCGTTAATCTCATAAAAAATTGCCCAATTGATTGCCTTACCTATTCAAATGAACTTCATGTTGTGCACCTAATACGTTTGGACATAGGCCTGCTTGTGAGTTGCATTGCATCATTATATATGATTCCAGCCTCCAGCAATGTTAGCTGTGATGGGTCCCATTACTTTTGAGTTTTTGTCTCTAAAATTATAAGCTCTTGTGGGCACCTTTCTAGCATTCCAATTCCAGAGGACCCATAAAATCATATTCCCCAAAACATAGTATTCCATTGGCAATTTGGCACCAAAAGTTACATCATCTCTCTTGACCACCAATTGAGTATTAGGCGGATATTGGGGTAGGAATAATTGAACACGAGATCTCAGATGCAACACTCTGACTCCCTTGCTAATATTTTTTTAGGTACTTGGAATTTGGCACTTGAATGGAGCTGAGATCATGTGCAATGGTGTGGATTAAAATCTAAAAATTTTGTCCATAAAATTTAAGCCTTAACCCAAAAACAGTTTTTCTCTTCTAATGGTTATGACTTAAAATTTATGTAGATTATCGTAATTTATTTTTATGAACATTTTAATATGAAAATATTTAAATTCTAATAAATAATGAAAAATCATTAAACCTACCTCATTCTTACACATATGCACCACATGAAAGAACATGAAAAACCACACAATCTACCTCATTCTTAAACACAAGTTCATACACATGTGCACCACATGAAACATGAAAGTCATGAAAAATACATAGGTATTCATAGAATTTTTGGGTGAATTTTAAATTTATATAATTTTGAAAATTATTTTAGCCGTTTGGATTTAATTTTGGGCAATTAAATTTTTTTTACCGTTAGATTTGCTCATATTCGATCTCAGCCATTGGATTTAATGTTTTTATAAATTAAAAAATAGATAAATTGAATCTGGACCATTGGATCAACCAGCTGTCCAATAAATAAATTAGGGTTGGTCTTTTTGCAAGTGGTCGACAGGCGTCAACCACTGAGTCCCAACATTGACCGCCTTGTCGCATGTGGCACATGGATCGACGGGGCATGCGTCCAATCGAAACACATGGATCGACGTGGCGCGCGTCCAATCGAGACACATGGATCAACGTGGCACGCGTCCAATCGATGCGCCTTGGCTTCGGTTGAGCGCGTTCACGCACAGGAGTGGAGCCCACCATTGTCCTTGGCTCATTTTCTAGGCAGAATCTGACCTAAAATTTTTGAGTTTTAATCCAACTATTACAAATGGTAGAGAAACATGAGCCCAATAAAAAGGCTTCATTCCTAGACTTGGTATTTGTATGAGCATAACCCAATGATGATTGGGCTTTTTTGGTGGAACATGAGTTGGACTTGGGAGCATTCGAGTCTAAAGTTCTCGGGCTCTTTCTCAGGAGTTTATCTAGTATAGACCGACTCATACCATAAATTATGGGAGTAGGCTACAGTGCTCGCAAGTATTGAATGCTCACACCGATCTCACCATTAAAAGAAGGGAGGAGGGAGGAGAGAGGGGGGGAAGGAGGGTGAGATCGGTATGAGCATCCAATACTTGCGAGCACTGTAGCCAGTCCCTAAATTATGATTTATAACTATTTAATACTTGACTAAGGATTTAATGGTATGAATTATGTTCATGCTATTGTTATGAGTGGATCCATTTTAGAATATTCACTTTCTTTAGCTTGCATTGCAAAGTTCATGAAAATTATGATTTTGGTCATTATAGAAAGTTTAGTTTACCATCACATATGTCATTGATATGTTAATTTTACCTCAAAAGTGATGAAATTAAGTGACTGACTTGGAATTTCAACAATTAGTGAACTACATATGTAAAATCGCGAAATCAAAACTATAATAACTTCGCTTCAGCCAAAAAAGAAAGTGGGACTTCGTCCAAACTGTAGAGACTAAAATCATATTTTCACCACACAAATAGGCCATGATCAACAAAGACATTGACTTATGTAAATCAATTTTCTCACATGCACACGTCTATCTTTGAATTCAATAAATTAAGACAAAATCAATTAACATAAACAAACAGAAGTGTGTAAAAAAGAAAAATAGTGCGCAAAATCATTTTTCAATCACCAATTTGCCCAACAATTTATAAAGGTTTCTGGTGGGGTGGTTGCCCTTTGATTATTGTTCATGGTTTGGTTGGTTCTGCTAATCTAGGTTTGGCAGTAATGCAATTTTGTAGGATTAAAATTGGATGTTATGTAGATTGTGTTTCAATTCTTTCTGCATCTTTTGGTTATTATGAATGTGATTGATTTCTTGTTTGTTAGTTAGTTGGTTTTGTTGTTTAAAGGGTTTGTATTTCTTTATGCCTTTGCCCTTTTGTACCACTTTTTTTGGGTTAATTCAATAATTATCATCTACCAAAAAAACAAAATTAGAATTAGCAAAAAAAATCAAAACCACATCCACATGGCTTAGATTTGCCAACCACCTCTGCAATAATATACAACTAAAACTAACAATCCCACATCAACAATTGCTGAACTTTCAACAATTGAAAGAAAAAAAAAAGATTCATAAGATCACCATACAATTAAATTATTATAAAAATAATCAAGGTTGTTGGTGCATCAAATCTTAAAATTATACACTTTTTGTGGGTCTCTTTTGAAAGTCACTTCATCAATTGGATTAGATTAGATTATTTTACCAAATTTTGTTTTCTTTGTATTTAATAATGATTGATTTCTTTGATACAGGAAATTTAAGCCAATTGTAAGTTATATATGAACACAAGCATTGAGGTGGAGTGGAATCACGAAGTCGGTGGGGGGTTGCATTAACTTAATTTCTGGTATTTGTAAGCATTATTGTGAATTGCAAACGTTTGTTAAATCAATTGGTTATGACAATGTAATTGCCTTTTTACATTGAGTTTGAATTCCGATTTTGTTTTCTGTTTTGATCTAGTTTTTTCTCTACTTAAGGAGAAATTTTTCAAAGTACCCGGTATTCAAACTAGTACTCCACATGTTATAGTACAAGTGAAGGGACACTGAAAAATATATCATTTCCTCCACTTGTATTATGATATGTGGAGTACCGCTTGAATACCCGACACTTGAAAAAATTTCTCCTACCAAGGGGAGTTTAAAAGCAAGACAAGTAAAATCTTACCTGATAAGAATTTACCCATCTAGGATAAAAAATTGAAAGAATATTAAATTTGGATGGCAACTTACGAAGGGGAGTTTAAAAGCAAAACAAGCAAAATATTACCTGATAAGAATTTACCCATCTAGGATAAAAAATTGAAAGAATATTAAATTTGGATAGGCAACTTACACCTATAAGTCTATGTCCTTTTAAAGCTCATAAACTCTCTGTCTATCACTGTTTTGGTAGCTTTGTTTATCAACTGATTAGCCGTTAATTAAATTGTTTGACAACTTCCTATGTTACATCCCGTTCCTAACTTTATTGTATTTTATTCTCCGATTGTGTAAATTGACGAAAATGCCCTTGAAGGCTTATTGAGTCCTACGTGGACAATTATTTTCTATCGACTTATTTCTGTACTTTTAACATACTTTTCTTCTTATACACTTCGTTACGAACCCGTAGACGCGAACGAGACATTTTTCGGACTTGTAACGGACAAGTTACGAATAAGGGCAATTTGGTAATTTATCACTTTGCGGTATTTTTCTGAAACAGTGGATTGAAATTGTGGGCTGACTTCCCGTGGTTTCAATTGAAACCAAGGTGCTCTGCACCTCTGTAAATTTTCAGACTTTGGATTGCATGCTTGTTGGCATGCAGAGGACATCCATGCAAGTTGTGACTTGCTTTTGTGTTTTAAAAACCACCCTAGACCGTGTGAATTTTCACACACCAAACCAAACCAACCTTGCCTACTTTCTGTCTCACTCTGCTCCCTCCTCCTTCGTGTCTGTGTGAGAAACCTTTCTCACAAAATTGTTGCAGAATTATTTACACACACACAAATTGCTTTGGACACCCAAGCTCTCATTCTCACCATCCTCGACCTTGTCTCAGCCCAACACTGCACCGGTGTGCATCACCATCACCTTCCTCAGCAAAACCTAACCTCAGCGAGCCTAGAAAACCAGAAACCCGAGCCCAGAAACTTGCATTTATTTTTCCGGTGAACTTTTCCTCGGCCAAACACGACGGTTCAAGCCTCGAACCTACCCAAAACCACTATATTCGAGCTCTTGGAGACCTTGGGAACACAACCCAAGGCCTGCATGTGAAGAAAACCTCGAGATCGGCGAGTTTCAAGTTTGGCCGATTCTTCCAGGCAAATTCCGGCCATCTCCGGCCACTTTTTGGATCCCTAGTAGGTAAAATCGAACTCTACTCTTCACTAGCTTCAATTTGACACCAATTTCGTGAAAAATGGTTGAGTTTTGAAGAACCTGTGAAAAATTCCAGATTCCGGCGCCGGCGAGCGGCGCACGGCGGCCGGGAGTTGCAGCGGTCACCGGAGGTGTGACGTCATCGAACCGGTCCTGACGTCAGCAACCTGGTCTGTGACGTCAACAGATCCGGTCGAACCGGTGGAATATTCCGTTTAAACTTTAACGCCGTCAAGGAATATTCTCTAACGGTGACGGAATATTCCGTAACGCTGTTAGAGAATATTTCGTCAGTCAAACCGAATATTCCGTTAAAGTTAACGGCACGCCGTGAACTTTAACGACGAGTGAACAGTAGGCGCGCGTGCGAGCGCGTGTGAGCGCGTGAGCGCGCGTGTGGGCGCGTGAACGCGCGCGTGGGCGCGCGTGACGGTGCGTGCTGCCTTGTGGCGGCGCGTGGCAGCGCGTGAACCACTTTTCCAACGATTTCAAGTCCCGAAACGAGCAAACAAAGGGGATTTTGAGTCTTTTCCTTACTTTAAATTGGAATAGACTTGTTTAATGATTAGTTTAGCAAATTCTCATATAGGTGAGACCTATCCTGAGGAGCTACGAGCTCAAGTGAGGTACGGAGGCTACGATCCGACTACTTACCAGTGAGTGGGCCCTTTCTTTACTCTAAATATTATATTATATTGTGTTTAAATGTGATTTTATGACTTGTATAGCATGCCATGTTTTATGAAAATTGTGAAACGTTTTATCTAGCCTACTGTGACTTAGTACTCATGTTTATTTGGCTTTATTGAATAAATGTTGGCATGTCTATACGTTTTAGCAAATTATTACTTATCACGCATATTGCACAGTGTTAGCACTGTCTAGGCCAGGACCAGCTTCACGTGTATGTTCACACGCACCGACATGCTCACTTTGGATCCATCGTAGGTGCCAGCCTGTTCTAGGTCGTCTTGGCGACTAGACTTGTTGTGATGCGCTTAGCGCTAGCTTCACGTGCATGTAGTGCTAGAGCGTAATTTATTAAACACCCAGCCTATCATGTAGCTACTTTCTGCATGACTTGTGTGCATTGATTATGCGATAAGTAATGTGATGTTTTATACTGTTGTTGATAGCTTTTTACCCGTATCCTTGTGGGCGTAGGCCCGGTTATTTAGCTATTATCTTTACTGTTGGTAAACCTATTTTCAGTAAACTACGGGTTTTACAACGAGGGGTTATTCCAAACTTTTGAAAAGGTTTTATAAAACTGTACTTGGCCCACTCACCTTTGTTTTTCGCCCTTCCAGGACATAGATCTTAGTTAGTTGACGAGACCGCGTGGCTGCTGCTGATATTACCGTTTTTACCCTCAGTGGAAGTATGTTTATTTCCTTTCAATTGTGTTCTATATCCATCATACGGGATGTGAATATTCTTTTAAATTACTGCACCGAGCTCTGATATTGTGTATTCATGGGTTTTAACCCACACTATACACTTCCGCTCTGTATTTCTATTAATTTTAGCACAACTCTTATTTAATTTCCTTCATAAATTCTCTATTAATTTCTTATGACTTCGTCACTCCTCCGGAGTGATGGTCAGCACGCCTCGATATCCGGTGTCCACCTGGATATTCGAGTCGGGGTGTGTCATCCTACCTATGCAAATATTCATACAAACATATGTATTAGGATCACAGTTAGAGATTGTCCAAAAAAGTGATGGGAACAAATTTAGTTTAAAAAAAAAGAAGGAAAATTACTAATTTAAGTTGATGTATACCTAAAAATGGTATGAAGTCAGTGTCCTTATTGATAATTGAAGACAAAAAATGACACGTTCTGACCCGGATATTTAGGTGGGCACCTAAAAATCGAGGTGTGTTAGCTTTCGTCACCCTACGGACCCAAATATCTAGGTGGACACCTAAAAATCGAAGTGTGATGGATGATAAAAGTCAGCACACCTCAATTTTTGGGTGTCCACCTAAATATCTGAGTTAGGACGTGTTAAAAAAATGTTGTTTTTGTGTTTAACAATTTCAGTAAGAAAAGAAAGATTTAAATCGTCCATTTTTTGGGATCAAAATAACAAATTTCAATAGATGTATTCCATTATTAGAGCATAAGCACCAAACTCAATAAAGCAATAAAAGCAGCGAGTGAAAACTCAAAAATTATAGCGAATAAAAATTGCACACAACTTACTTAAAAAATCATCTTAAAAATAGAACTAGCAAACGAGTCGTGTTGGACATGACTTGTTTTCATAACGAATTAACATGATTATGACTCTTCAAATTAACGGATGGAAAAATCTAAACATAAATACGACCATTTCAACCGTTACGAATTACAGTAAAAATTCGTTTTTTAACAATTTTTTTTTTTAGAATTGCATTTCACCAAATAAATTGATTATTAAAACATCCTACATAAGAAACATCTAAATAAATAAATCAATAGTTTAAAAGTAAAATAAGGGATATATTGTATATGGAGTTTTAGAGGGTTAACATGGACATTATCCGTATTTTAATGGGTGCACATGGTATCAAAACAGCTTGTTAAGGCTCAATTCAAACACTTAATTTTGCGTGTGTGCGTGCCATTTATCAGATCATGCATGTTTTGCCAAATCTAATTAAAAATACGTATAATTATTTTTTCGTTTACAAAAGCATGGGCATACTTTGATCCAAAAAATAAAATAAAATAAAATAATAATAAAGAGAGAGCATAGGTTTTTACTAGTAGATTCATATGCAATTCTCAAAACTTGTCATCCTGTCCCCTTTCAAAAATTGAAATGTTAGACAAAGCCATGGTTTGTGCAGATTTAACCTAACAAATGTAACATGGAAAGGTTCATGGATGGAACCAGAAAGAAAGAGCCAGAGACACAGCAAAACACAGAAACATGGCTCGCTGAATAAATGGCAAACAAAATTAATTTTCTTGTTTTTTTTTCCCTGACCAAAATTCACAGATTTCCAAGTACCGTGTAAAGGGTACTCTGTAAGTACGGAGCAGTACAAACTCACAGCCTTTTTGTTGACAACAGAACAAGGAGAAGTTTTCGGTGCGATTGTCATAGTGTCATGTAATATTAATAATTTCTTCAAATACTTTTCTGGTCGAAAATAATTGTCTCATCTTTAAGTTTATAATACGGGCTTCTATTTATTAATAATACAATACCTTAGTTTTGATTTAAATTATAGTATATAGATTAGTAACACTACGTGATATTGTGATGATTATACTCCTAAATTTCTCGATAATAAGGGGTAGAATAGGAATATGACACAGGAACAATAATTGAATAAATATTATTATTGCATTGTTTATCATCTTCCAGACATGAGCATGTGACCCACTTCATAAATAATGGAACCCCATCTCAGGCAGCCAACAGCTGCAAATTCTCACTCATTAAATAAACAAAAAAATAACAAAATATTTTGGACAAAATTAAATTAAAAAAAAAAGACCAGAAAAATAAATTTGCAGCAGTTACAATATTAAGAGTTTTAATATTATAAATTTATAATAAAGTGCAGAAATTTAATGCTGTCACTTGTCAGATTCCTGGCTCCATTTGGAAATATATAAATCACAAAAATTCTTAAGTGTTTCGAAATACACGATATTCTGAATGCTTTAATTGTTAAATTTTAATTTTTATATTTTTAAATAAAAATTTAACGATTCAAAATACCTAAAATATTAAGTATTTCGAAGTACTCAAGAAAGTCCCAAAAAAAGAAAAAGATGAAATAAACTTTTCCAATCTGTTCCCATCAACGACCCATGTTCCCTAATTTTTCGTTATTTTCTTTTTTCTGATAGAACCCCATCGCTGAAGCAAAATCTTTTTGTTTCAAGTTCTATTGAATTTTCAGTCTCATTGGTGGAGAAATCTGTCACCTTTGCCACCTTGTGTGACAATCTTCTGTGCTGTAATCCTTTTTGAAGTTCTTTTCTCCTGTTTTTCTCATTGCTTTTAGTCTCACTGTGAAGAAATTTGTCAGGTTTGCCACCTTTTGTGACAATCCTTTGCTTTTGCACCCCCATATCTTGATTTTTACTTGCTTGAGATCTGCAAGGAAATTGGATTTGCTGATTTCTGAGAGTGCAATAAAAATTTACAGTTGAAAAAACCAGTCTTTTTTCATAGCAGCCATGTTTCTAAACAAGGAAATTCAAAAGCAAAAACATGAGTGATGAAGGGTGATGAAGGTAAACACTTGATGGTTTTTCTCAATTTTTTTGATGAAATTTGAGAAATTAAAAGTTGGGGTTTTTCATGGTTTTACCATAATTTGAGCTTTGGTGGAAATTGGGTTCTTCTTGTTTTTCCATTGGGACCTTTCTATTCTCTAAAAGATACCACTTTTAGAAAATTGGTGATGGCTCTTCTGGTCAGGGAGATCTTTGGGCTGCTTTTTCTGGTGATTTTCTTTGCATTTGCAAGGATTGCAGAACCTCAATCAAATTCTTTTCTGATAAATTGTGGCACAAATTCCAGCATTACTGTGAGTGGTAGAAGATGGGTTGGTGACTTGGTCCCCAACAACAACCTCACTCTCAGCTCCCCTGCCAATGCTGCATCCACAGCTCCCTCAAGTGTTGAATCAACAGCATACGCGCCGCTGTACGCGACGGCGCGAATTTTCGATGGTGGCTTGAACTACACGTTCCAAGGTACTAGGGGGAACTACTTTGTTAGGCTCCATTTCTGTCCTTTCCCATTTGATAATTACAATGTGAATGAATCTAAGTTTGGAGTTGAGGCAAATGGTCTAAAGTTGGTGTCTGAATTCAGTGTTTCGGGTGAGATATCCCGAAAAAATGCGTACTTGTTGAGTTCAGGGAGCAATTTAACTTCTTTTTTGGTTAAGGAGTACATTTTGGCCATCAAAGAGGATGTAATTGTCGTTGAGTTCATGCCGGTGAAGGGGTCATTTGGATTCGTAAACGCTATTGAAATTGTTCCGGTGGTGGATTCACTCTTTGCAGGATCAGTTAGTAAAGTGGGAGGAAATGGTGCAAATCAGAATATAAGTTGGCAAGGGATTGAGACTATGTATAGGTTGAATGTTGGGGGTTCGGAAATTAATCCCGGCCAGGATGCAGATCTTTGGAGAACGTGGGAAATGGATTCTAGCTACATGATCACAGCAAATGCCGGGTTGGAAATCAATAACAGTTCCAACATTACCTATTCGTCTGCGAATGATTCCTCCGTGGCGCCTCTTCTTGTGTATGAAACCGCAAGAACTATGTCCAACACTGAAGTATTGGAGAAAAGGTTCAACATGTCGTGGAAGTTTGAAGTGGATCCTGATTTCGATTATTTAGTTCGACTGCATTTCTGTGAGCTGACTTTTGACAAGGCAAACCAGAGGATCTTCAGAATCTACATAAACAACAGGACTGCAGCAGATAATTTCAATGTTTTTGTCCGTGCGGGGGGGCAAGAACAAAGCGTATCATCAGGACTTTTTCGATGTGGTGTCTCCGAAAGTTGACACACTATGGATTCAATTGGGTCCTGACACGGCAGCTGGGGCTGCAGGAACTGATGCTCTCTTGAACGGCTTGGAGATTTTCAAGCTCAGTAGAAATGGGAATCTTGCTTATGTTGAGAAGTATGATTCAGGTGTAACTTCACCGCGGAGTTCAAAAACTCAAATTCTTTGGGTGGGAGTTGGAGCAGGTATAGCTTCTGTTGCCACTCTTGCCATTGTCATTTTCTGTTTCTGCAAAAGACGGAGAGGAAAATCAAGTGACACGAAAAACACCCCCGCTGGGTGGAGGCCGTTATTCCTTAACGGCTCCATTTTAAACAGCACTGTCAATGCCAAGGGAGCAGGAAGCCAGAATCCATATGGGTCTGTGGCCTCTATCAGAGCTGGCAAGCGGTTCATGTTACCAGAGATTCGTTCAGCAACGAATAATTTTGATGAAAGTTTATTGATTGGACTTGGAGGATTTGGTAAGGTGTACAAAGGGGAGACTGATGATGGCACTCTTGTAGCGATCAAGCGAGCCAACCCCCAATCTCAGCAAGGACTGGCTGAATTTGAGACAGAGATTGAGATGCTTTCGAAGCTCAGACATAGGCATTTGGTGTCATTGATTGGATTCTGTGAAGAACAAAATGAGATGATCCTGGTTTACGAGTACATGGCAAATGGCACTCTTAGAAGCCATCTCTTTGGGAGTGATCTCCCACCGCTGACTTTTAAGCAACGAGTAGAAGCGTGCATTGGTGCTGCTCGAGGACTCCATTACCTTCATACTGGAGCCGATAGGGGGATAATCCACAGGGATGTTAAGACAACCAACATACTGCTAGATGAAAAATTTGATGCAAAAATGTCCGATTTTGGATTGTCTAAAACTGGCCCGGCTTTGGACCACACCCATGTTAGTACTGCAGTTAAAGGAAGCTTCGGATATCTTGACCCTGAATATTATCGACGACAGCAGTTGACAGAGAAATCCGATGTCTACTCGTTTGGTGTGGTCCTGTTTGAAGCTGTTTGTGCTAGGCCTGTCATAAACCCAACATTGCCAAAAGATCAGATCAATCTTGCAGAATGGGCAATGAAGTGGCAACGAAAGAAGTCACTTGAGACCATCATTGACCGTCGTCTTGAAGGAAACTATTGTCCCGAGGCACTGAAGAAGTTTGGGGAGATAGCTGAGAAATGTCTCGCTGACGAGGGGAAGAGCCGGCCAACAATGGGGGAAGTTTTGTGGCACTTGGAGTATGTCTTGCAACTCCACGAAGCTTGGATGTGTACCAATGCGGGAGCCAATTCTTTTACAAGTAGTCAGGCTTTCGGGGGAGAAGCAGAAGAAGGCGAAGGACCTCCGAGTTTAGACGAAGAGGCCGGTTGCAGCAGAAAGTCTACCACAAGAGAATCCGATGAAACTGCAGACGGAGGGGAGAGGCATGACAGTTGAAGTGAAATTGTATTCATTATATTATTGCACTATAAATTTGAAGTTTGATCTGTTGTAGTATCTTTGTAGCTTTCAAACCATTCATTGTACTATAGCCTTGCCAATGCCACATTCAATTTACCATCTTGGTCATATAGATGTTGAGATTCTTCTTAAGACTTCATGTAATTGCTTTGAGGTTTTGGGGCAATTTTGAAATTTGCCTTGTTACCATATCACAAGTAGCCAAAAATTTCTGTTTATAAAATGCCTAAGCTACTCTAATCTAGAGGGAGTGAGTTTCGAACTAGGGTGCAAGGGAGCAGGCATACTGTTATGACCAACTGGCCTAACCCAAATCCGAGGGACAAAAAAATGCCAGTCCATGATGACTTCCCTGAACTCCAGGACGACACCAACCATTGCAATCGTCCGATGTAACAAAAACTAGATGCCAATCTGTGATCCGTCTCAGACATACCGATGTTTTACCAAAGAAGAAAAAGAAAACCTATGCTTGCTGAATGTCTGTTTTCTAAAAACAAATTGCAAGCAAGCAGAGGGAGAGGAGAGGTTCCAAAGCGAATAAATTATTTTTCCGAATCATATCATCCATCGATAGATTTTACTTCAACAAGAAAAATACACGCTTTCATCCCAGATTACAGGATTATTATACACTTTCATCAGAATACAGAATTTCATCGACTCTGTTTTTCATTATTTAGTAACCCGGGTGATAATCCAGCTCAATAAGCCCTGATAAGCAGTTAAACGGGGAAAAGAACTATACTACTGACTATTGGTACGCGAAACCATATCACAGCTCCCAAATTCAAGAACCAAACTTGCTCGCAATGCTGCAACAGAGCAGCTTCACTGCTTGGAAACCTTCGTCGTCAAGGGAGACTGCGCTTAGTTGTTTTAGCAGAGCCTGCTCAGTAGCTTGATCAAATTCAGATCTCGATTTAAACAAGAAGTAGCCCCCACACTCCCACGCAGAAAGGGTACACGGGTTTTTTGATGTCTGTAGCTGCATAAATTAAATTTCTAATAAGTACGCAGATTAAATGTGTAACCAGAAGATTAGTCGCAAGAAAATCGGCCATCAAATTTAGAATGGAGGGCACACAGTTGGAAATTGGACATATCTAATCAAGCAAGATAATCAATTAACCATGCTTATATACACAAAAGCATCTTCCTACATAAATAGCTTGTATGAAGTTTTCAGTTGAAAATAAAACCATGTGCTTTTACCTGAAAGAATAAGAATATCCTTTTGCCATGATCAGATATCAGCAGATTATATGGAATGAGCTTTTCCTGTAAACACGAACAGATCTCAGCAAGAACCTCCATCATCGTCTTAAAGTGGTTGCTCTCTAACACAAGGGTCTTAATGGGGTAATCTGCAACAGAAGAGATACGCATCCCCTCTTTCCCAGCGCCAAAAATTGTATCAAAACGCATGAACTCAACAGGTAACGGGATTTGAAGGTAGCAGGCCTGCACACAAATGTATTTTTTTAATTATTGCAAGAACAAAAATAAAGTTTTGATCTGAATTGCATAAAGGAGAAGAAAGGCAACCAGTATAAGGCATTCTATACCTGGAAAAATATATGAGGAGCACTAGGTGAATAGTCATAGAATAGGCGAAAAGAGCAATTATTTATTTCAACAGCAACACGCAGGACCAGTTCCAATGATCTTGTATCCAGGAACTGGTGAAGAATGTTAGAGCTATGTGGGACCAGGAGGACATGGCCATATTCCACAGGGGATGCCTGAAAAATAAGTAAAGCAGTAATTAGTTCTTACCTCAGTACTTGTTGTCGGGGATCTACAAAAATTAAGTCCTAGAAACAATCCATTCAAATACTAAGAACCTCTAACGCCTCTGTCTACATGTCAAGAAAATATGGAATCAAATTAAACATCTCCATTTGCATGGTGAAGATAATTTGGTTGGGTTACTTAACAATCACCAGTTTGAACCACGTGTCATGACATGTTCGTATAGATGATTAACGATTTTATGACCATTCATGGTACTAAAAATAGATAAACAGTGCCTTACATTGATGGCGATCAATAAGGCACAATCCGGCACAGCAGCTGAAAGAAAAAGCTCAGGTTTCGACTTTTCACCACTTGCAACACAAAAGAGTAACTCCTCCTTCCGTTCCATCCAACTAAACTCAAACACATCTTCTTGGTGGCGGATTTTCTTCTTGCCCATCTTTGGCATAAAATCCCTACTCCATCCTTCATTAAACTGAGCAATGAACTTCTTCCTGCCACCAATGACCTGCACAAGCCATGGACCATCTCCAACTATAAGTGCCTTTATTTAAATCATCAATGTTAAAAGAAACATCAGGCTATAGGATAACAAAGACCTTGATTTCAGATGTTGTCACATCGTATCTGAATAGACCTTTCCACATTCGATCTTCCCACTGCAAATCGAGAAAAATCATATATATAAAGGACAGAAATCTACAAGTAGCAACATATAATTCACACTACTACATACCTGAGCAAGAACAATAGAATCTAATACACTCTGTTCTTCCTCTTCTTCGAGCACGCACGAAATGCCTCCAACACAACCATTATCCAATATCGAATTGCTACCGAAGCGGTACAAGGGAATTTTTATACCTGTAAACATTCCTTCATTAACACTCGAAAAAATCCATGGGAAAGATATAAGCAACTAAATTTCAAGTCCTTCCGATTGTATAAAGCGATCGAAAAACAACACGAACAATATAAATGTAACAAGAAAAATAAATAAAATGCAGATACTACCCAATAAAATTCAATCAGAAATATTTAAACCCATCAAATCAAAAGCATGAAAAATCACAATCACAAACCTTGCAAAGAAAATGGAGGGCATTGTGACAAAAAGTTATCACCTTGAAGCTGCTTAATCGTAACCATTGCTTATTGCTTAATCAAAAACGAAGTATTCTATAAAATGACGAAAAACCCAGAAGGGAAAACACAGGCGGTCGTCGTTTTCAGCAGCAACCGCCGCCAGCGAGGAAGGTGAGATCGGAGGGATGCCCACCGGCCGAGGGTAGGGCACCGCGACCGCCGTGAAACGAAGGGCATGCAAGCAGATAATTAGGGAAGGCTCTCATGCATTCTCTGCTGCCTCTCGAAATCTTGATACTAATGATTGCTTTAATTAGAGCCGTGATTGCATCTACGAAGCCAGCCCTCGCCGGACCAGCGATTCCGAGTCTTGAAATTGGTCGAGATTGTCGAGAATTGCGATCGGAAAATCTGTAATCTCTCTCTGTTTCTTCGTTGGATATTTTTTTCTCTTTTTGTTCTTCTATCTCGTGACGTCTTCTGATTTCGCGAGACAGAGTTCCAAATATACGGTCTGCTTATTGGGGCGAATGGGAGACTGACACGTGTGTTCTGGTTTGGAGTCCCTTGACCGATCTCGGCCGTTCATGTGTAAAGGTATTACGTACTGTTTTTGGATTTTGGGATATTCGGTCAGATCCATTTATGGTTCTTTTGGGTACAAAGGGGCCCATCGTCCCAAAAACAGATATGACAACACAAAGCCCATTGGGCCAGGTAATCAACTTCGTTACGCTTGATCCGCTATGTAGCTCGGGATCGGAACGTGACATTAATTTTACTAATAGATTTATATCCTCTTTTATAATTTTTCTTCAATGGGTATGTACTATGGAGTGATATGTAAAATGGATGACTATGATTATAAATAAAAGATATAATAGTTATAAAAATTAAATCTAACAGCTAAAACATTGGTAACATTAAAGTCGAAACCCTTATTCTATATATAAAACTAGAAGGAAAATTTCAAAAGCCCACAAGCTGTCCTTTAATTTGACCAATGTGGAAAACTCATGTATGCGAGCTTGTAGATTGAACGGAAAAATAGATAGAGTTAAAGAAAAAGACCAATTATATACTGTATAGAAATTTCAAATAAAATTAATTTCGGAGTAAAGTTCACGACCATTGCGAAATTAAGCCTAAACCAACTATATACTGTACAGGAGTTCCAAATAAAATTAATTTCGGAGTATAGTTCACGATGATTGAGAAATTAAGCCTAGTTTTTTTTTTTGGTTACATTTATTTAATTTAGTAATAAGTAAAATAAAGAAAAATACATTGGAGTAGGAGGTGCGTTGGGGTAACGCGAGTGCGTGTCAACCTGATCGGACTAGGGTTCGAACCGTTGGGTATAAAAACAGGCCAGAGCTGATACCGAAACATTTCACTCTCCTCCTTAAACCACCTCATCACTCCCTCCGTACAAAAACCCTAGAAACTCTGAGAACCTCACTCCGTCGTCTTCGTCTGCGTCTTGCTCTCGGAATCCAAAAATGCCTCCGAAATCTGCAAAATCCAAGGAAGCACCAGCTGAGCGACCCATCCTCGGCCGATTCTCTTCTCACCTCAAGATTGGCATTGTAAGCTCACAGTCTCTGATTCTCCATTTTGTTATTTTCTGTTTGTTTCCCGAGAAAATTAGGAACTGTGCAGGAGATTAATGTATGAAATCGGAATTAATCTATGTGCTCTGGGATTATTAGTAATTTCGATTCATTCATAAGAAATTTCGTAATTAATTTGGTCATTTGCCGCCTCCGTGTACTAATGGGTTGAGCTGTAGTTAATATGCTTTCTATGGACGTTTAAAACTTGAAATTAATCAAAATTATTAATCTATTTGTTTTTAAAGTGTAGCATCATGCATGTAATGACTTTAAACTTTTTCGTTAAATTTTGCGTTAAATTATAATTTACTCAAATTATTGAATTATCAGGTTGAGTTGTAATGCTTTCTAGTTTTTGTAGTTCTTCTGTTGTATTTGCAAGTCCACATTAAAAATCAGATGTTAAATACTTGCAAATGATGGCTTGATTGTAATCTGAGCTTTTGTTTCTGGTTAGGTTGGATTGCCGAATGTTGGAAAATCTACTCTGTTTAACACTCTCACAAAGTTGTCGATACCTGCGGAGAACTTCCCTTTCTGCACAATTGAACCCAATGAAGCTCGAGTCAATGTACCCGATGAGCGATTTGACTGGCTTTGCCAGTTATACAAGCCGAAAAGCGAGGTTTGTCTCTCACTTGATCTACTGTTGGAAATATGAATTGTGATATTATTTTCCACAAGCTCATTGGCTTTCTGATTTGGTTTGAGATTATTATTCATGCATCTAAGATTCTTATGTTTTCTTGAACATTTTCTTGACATGCAGGTCTCAGCTTTTTTGGAAATCCATGATATTGCCGGACTTGTTCGAGGTGCCCATGAAGGACAAGGGTTGGGCAACAGTTTCTTATCCCACATCCGTGCAGTTGATGGCATTTTTCATGTTCTACGTAAGATGTTTATAACTTTGCTGCACTTCATGCTTGAATAGTCTTAGAAGCTATAGTACTTCTGTAACATCCAAAATCACATATTTTTTCCAGGCAACCGCTTTTAGTTCTTAGGAACAAGAAATTTCCCTCTATCTTAGAGCAAATTCATAAACCCTGATTTACGTTATTGAGTGTTGCAATTTCATTGGTAATTATCTGGAGAGGTCTCTTTCGCCCTCTTGCTTCCTTTTTTCTTTGCTTTCTTCTCAGATTTTCTTCTTTTTATGGTCTTATATGATTGTAATGCTACTATGAAACTCACTGTTCTCGTTAAGCATTGTTACAGGTGCATTTGAAGATCCGGATATCATCCATGTTGATGATACCGTGGATCCTGTGAGGGATTTGGAGATTATAAGTGCAGAATTGCGCCTAAAGGTGCGCTTTATAGTCAAATGATTCTCTAACTATGATTGATTCTTGATTTCTGCGTATGATCTATATTTAGAACTATAATTTGTGATTTGCTTATGATCTCATCAAGCGTGTTTTCTATCTTTGTAGTTTAAATTATCCATCCATATTGACTTTTAAGAGAGTTATATGTTATGTTTTGCAGGATATTGAATTCATGGAGAGGAGGATAGAAGATCTCGAAAAGAGCATGAAGAGGAGCAATGACAAGGCGTTAAAGATTGAGCATGAGTTGTGCCAAAAGGTTTGGTATATGAGATAATTTTTTCCTATATTCTTGAATTTTCATGTGCAACCTGTCTTTGTGTATATCATAGTCCTGTGCTGAATGTATTGGTTTTCCAATTTCAATAACTTTACTTTTGTCAATTTATGTACCTCGAGTATTGTAAATAATAGACAATGTTTGTTACTCATGGTTTATCTAGTATGAGAACTAGGTTTGTCATACTTGCGGTTTTAGAATTTAGAATTTCCTCTACATGCATGAGAAAACACTATAGTAGTGTTTGAACTGATGGGACAAGCTGGCTCAATTGTGATGATCTTTGATTCACTGCTAGAAACTTATCTTAAAGCATTCCGTACCAATTAATTGGGTTTTCACTACCATCATGAAAGCAATGTATTAGTGTTTGAACTGATATGACAAGCGGCCTTTTATTCCCCGCCAGACACTTAGCTAAAAGCTTTAACCATTTGAATGGGTTTTCACTACTATGGGGGAAACATTTTATTCCCTGCTAGAAACTTAGCTAAAAGCATTCCATACCATTTGAATGGGTTTTCACTACCATCAAAAGATTCAGAGCTGCCAGACTTTCCGCTTATTAGAAAACATTGCTTTGGCCGTGATTATTTGGTTTCCAAGCATTTGTACTCTAATGTTTTGTATGAAAGGAAATGACAATGTTTTTTTTTTCTGTAATATTTACAATCATGTGTTTTTGGTTCCTTTAACTGAAACAATCAATTTAAGTTTGAGGATTATGAACAATATATGTCTTCAAATTTCTACCCCCTTATCTTTCTTGGGTATGATGGCTGGGATGACATAATGTATTAAGAAAAATAGTCATAACAATGTGCAAGTGAGATGAGAAACAAATCATGTAAAAAAATGAGGTTGTTTCCTATGTTATGGTTCACAACTGGAATGTTTCCACATCTTCCTTGATTACATAGCATGGTGGGGTAAAGGGGCTCATCTGTATTTATTGTCTTTTCATGATGCTTGCATTTTTCTGATGCTTTCATCTCTAAAATGGTCTAGCATGCATTTTACAAATGTTTTTAATATTTATGTACAAGTACTTACTAATATTGAACAATGATCTTGGATCTAAAGATCAAGGCATGGCTTGAGGATGGAAAAGATGTCCGTCTAGGGGAGTGGAAAGCTGCTGATGTTGAGATCCTTAATACCTTTCAATTGCTAACAGCCAAGCCTGTTGTCTACTTGGTAACTTTTCCTTACCATGTTGGCTTTGTAATTTTTCTATACATGTTGCATATTATATGTGTCTTCTCCTTCATAGTTTTTCGTAAAAGCAGCATATGTAAATGGTAATTTCTTTTTTCTTTTAAACACAAGGAAGTGTTGGTATATCTTCAGCACATTGACCTCCTCAAAAAATCAGTGGGAATTTTTTAATGTCTTGTTCATTTTATGAGCATATCATGTTATCTTTCAAAATGTATGAAAACGCAATCATGTCTGTGGTGGTTTTAAAAAAATTTCAAAAGAAAGAGTTTTGTTATATTTTTCTTATTTTCAGAAATTTGAATAGACAATAATTATAGTAATGTACTCCTTGGAAGAATATTTTCTGAAACATGTATATAATGTGCAAAATGACCATTCTAATTTCCTACATTTTGATTATAAAATGAGATTGTTTGTCAAATTATAGAAACTACAAGCTTTTTTGGGTGCTTATGTTTATTTAGCTGGTCTTCAAAGCCTTAGGATCTCACTTTTAGCTATTTTAAGTGTGGATGAGGATTTGTCGTATGTATAACTATATTATTTCCACAGGTTAACATGAATGAGAAAGATTACCAGAGGAAAAAGAACAAGTTCTTGCCAAAGATCCATGCGTGGTATGGCCAAACCTTCTGATCTTTGTTCTCTCTTGCTTTGTGTATTTGTGTGCTTCTGCATGCATTTGTCAGTGTGTTTTCCTCGTTGTGCATGTCTATCTGTGTGTGTGTACGGTAAGTAGTTATGTTCGTAAGTGTAACTTTTTTGTGTGTTTACAGTTCGCATCCTTTTCAATTCTCACACATTTTACTTTAGGATTCATACTGTTGGTTACCTAAACAGACTTTTTGCTATGAAAAGCTTAAAACACATGGTTATGCTTCATAGATTGATTTAATGTGTTCACAATACAGTAGCTTTCTTAGGTTTTATTCTACCATTTTCTTGAAAACTGTTCCTAAATTTGTTACATCTTGAAATCAATCATGTGGTGAAGGTAACATTGCTCTTTCCATGTCATAGGGTGCAGGAACATGGAGCTGAACCAATTATTCCATTCAGCTGTGCATTAGAAAGGAATCTCGCTGATTTGCCACCTGAAGAAGCAGCAAAGTATTGTGAGCAGAACAACGTGCAAAGGTTAGTTCAACCTTTGATGTGTTGTGTCAATGGAGGTGTGAATGAATGCTGGCATTTGTTATAAATCTTTCATTATTTTAGTAAGGACTAGTGGGTAATATATTTTATTTCTTGGAAGAAAAATATATTTATTTTAATGCGCAGAAACACTGGCACACGCTGCTACCTTTTCTTCTTTGTGCCATCTTTAATTTGTCTTGTTTTGCAATTTTATGTTATACTGTCCATGTTAGGGAGAAGTTGCGAATTTTTTATAGTGGGTTAAACCATACTTTGGCTACTTTTACTCTGATTCCTGAGTAACCTTCCTGAGTAGTTTTGGGATATCAGTTTGATTATTTGTCCTTAGAGTTCCTTAATGTCTTCCTACATCGGCAATAAATCCTTGGGGTCTTGCTGTGTAGGAACAGAGTGGATATTTAGTATGTAATTTGTATGCTGACTGGATCAAATCTTCTACAGTGCCCTTACCAAGATCATAAAGACTGGATTTTCAGCGATTAATCTCATATACTTTTTCACCGCTGGTCCTGATGAGGTAAAGTATTCTAATATTTGTTCTCATTACCATTCTTTTGAAGTTAAACATAATGCCACTTGTCTAGGTTTACTCTTTTATATTAGCTGTTTTTGCATGTTCTTGATCCGAGTCTACCACTATCACATTTGGCAGGTGAAGTGCTGGCAAATTAGGCGGCAGACGAAAGCTCCGCAAGCTGCAGGGGCCATCCATACTGATTTCGAGAGAGGGTTCATTTGTGCTGAGGTTATTTCTTGCTCATATTTTAAATCTTGCCTGGCAATAATTCTTCTTTAATAATATTTTTACTAGCTCTAGTTCCATTATATGGTATATGAAAACAAGAGAGTGCTTAGTTCTCTCCATGTACAGTGAAAATTCTTTTCTTTACCTTTCCTTTCTTTCTTGCTTCTAAAGAGCTATCACCTTCCCTTTGCCATCTGTTTCATTTCTTTTCTGAAATACCAGTATGTATCAACAAACACGATTCCTTGTAAGAACATGATTTCCAACAGGCAGTAGCAACCGCTATCATTCCCTTGGTCGTATAATACCAACTTCATATGGCTTATACCTCTATATACTGACATATGTTGAAGGCTTGGAGCATCGTTAATGCCTGTTTGGGTGTGGCCTTGATGAATCCAGTTTTTAGTTGCAAGTATGGTGACTATGGTCTATAAAGGTGATGCTAGTAGTCTGGCACTGTAAAGAATGTATTAACAGAATCATGTTAACAATGCGCCAACAACTTTTTTCATTTTGGAATAATCATTAGAATAACTATTTCTTCTTTTACCGTGATCATCTCGCTGTAAGGACCACTCAATTCCTGTCTACGATCACCATTATACTCCTCAGCTATCATCACCAAAGTACTCCTGCCTGTTCGGAATAGAGGATGTAGTAGATCTCTCAGGTTCATTGACTAGGTTTCTTTCTTGATTTACAGGTCATGAAATTTGATGATCTGAAGGAACTCGGAAGTGAGCCAGCTGTTAAGGTATGGGCCATGTTCTGAACAATGTCTTGTAGGCTTTAAATCTAATTCTCGATCATATCATTTCTTTCATGACATGCAAATCGTAGGATCATGTTCCTATGATTTATAGTCCCTAGATAGCCCAAAGCTGCCATCGAGTCCGTACTCACCCGAAGGCTTTTAGTGTTCACAGCTTCGAATTATAGAAGGAATTAATACTAGTTTCCGAAGAGGATCTTCCACTGTTGCGACACACCTATTTGTTATACTACGTGAGGAACAATCATGGGTTTTAACTTGCTAATTAATTGAATGTATTTTATTTGGTTCAGGCTGCTGGTAAGTACAGACAGGAGGGGAAGACATACGTGGTCCAAGATGCAGACGTCATATTCTTCAAGTTCAATGTTTCCGGGGGTGGGAAGAAGTGAGCGGCATCTCCAGCATATCATATAATCTTAATTTGCTGACTCTCTGAGAGTGCATTTCGATATGTGATTCATATGATTGTATACTTGCATCGTTAAAAAGGATAAACAACGGAACCCGTAGCCGGTAGCGTGTTTTGTATCTTCGGGGCAAAATTTTTGTTCGCCTAGTTCAGTTGCCACAATTTGATATATGTAGACTTGTGAAGAGCAAATAGATGATCCAAGCGAGTGCTGTCGAAAGTAGAGACTAGAGAGCGACAGCTCAACAACAAAATACCAAGGGACTCACACGTGTCCCACAGGGGCATTTTCGTCATTTTACTGTGCAGGCCGAAAAAAATAAATAAAGGGAGATGAGCATTAAAACAGGGGTAAAACTGTCTAAACAGTGTTCAACTGCGTTTTAGTACAGGTGTATAACGTGATGCATCTGAAATTTCCTGTGCATCCAGATTCTAAATTGGATTTCCTTTTACCTGAATGATTACAACAATCCAGTTGCCCAAGTTACACCCTTCGATGAGGACACTTGAGTACTTGGAAACCAGAGATTGTTTGGTGTCGAGCTCCTGGAGGCAAATCCAAATATCACGGAGTTGTATGTTGTTGGGGAGGGTAGTCAGAAGAACTTATATGGTAAATTTTTATCAATAAAATAAAAATAAAAATACATGTGTAAATTTTTATCCACGTCTTCGTTTTATTGACACGAGACGCCCTGTATTTATTTCATTGACACGAAATGCCACGTAGCCGTGTACCTGGAACATGTGAGTTGTTCACACTCCCTTTTTACCCCTGTTGTTTCTATCCACACGATTAAATAAATTAACGGTAAATCAATAGACAAACAAACAAGAGATTAAGATTTAATGTAGAGTGTGGAATCTATCCCTTTCATCACCTTACCGAATACTAGTTTACCAAAAGAAGTTGAACATAGTATAAAATAATTAAATTCAAAAATGTTAAAGTTGATATCATAGAAAGGTGTTGGTAACTTAGCACTACTAGGCCCTACCAACATAAAAAGTATGCTTTTTAGTGGAGCACTGAGCTTTCCCAATACTTTTTAGCCAGTTGAGCTTCTTTTTTCCTCCTCATCCCTTTTGGTTCTTCTTTGGGCACACGTGTTAATCTAAGATCTCGGTTTGGTAGTTAGGATTAGTAGTGAAATTGGATTGGCTTAATCCAATCCTATGTTTGGTGATCAAAAGTGATTTGAAATTGGATACAAGATAATCCCCTCGCACTAGCATTCTTGTAGGATAACCAATCCTTTAAAACGAGGTGGGGGATGGGATAGACTATCCCACTCCAACCCCATGAGTCATGACCCAAGACACAAAAGCCAGGATCGTTAAGAGCATGTCCACCCATAGCCCAATTGCAAGGGCAATTGGGGGCAATTGTCCTACCAACCCATTTTTGTTCCTCCAGTGGGCCTTTTTTCAAAGGGCAATTGGTGGGCCCAAGCATGCCCAAGCAGAAGCCCGAGCAATTTGAGCCCGAGCACCAGCCAGCGGGCGCTGACGTCATGCTGACGTTAGCGGCCTTTTTTTTTTAATTTTTAATGTTTTTATAAATACCCCCAATCATCTTTTTCATTCCTCACATTACAACTCAATATTTTTTTTCCTACATCAACTATATTTGTTTTTCACCTTCCAAATCCTTGTTTTACAAAAAAAATAATTTATTTTTTAAAAAATAATGACACGTGTCGTGACGAGAGTGGTTGAAAATGTCGGTGCAAAATATATGGGGATAATCACAAGCCCCCGATAAGGCCAACAAAAAAAATAAAAAAATAATATTTTTCCTTGCCCTTGCCCTTGCCCTCCACGAACGGGTGGAGTTGCACAAAGGCAAGCACTGTTCACGGAGGACAATCACTGCCCTTGCCTTTGCCCTTGCCCTTGCCCTCCACCAACGGGTGGAATTGCTCTAATGTTATCCTCTCCAATCTCCCCTACAACGTAATCCAATGCAACCCTTCAAACAAAACATTAAAAAAAATATATATATGTAATCCAATGCAACTTAATTCTGCCTCCTAATCCAATCTAGTCCCAAGTCACCAAACATTACCTAATATTTTACTTGGTAAGGAATAAAAAACTCTTCTCTTATTTTTCAACTGACCAGTAAATGCAAAATTACTCACTGTTCAATTTAATATAAAGAGTTGAAAATAAATAAATGTAATACTAAAAGTAACTAGGTGACCATAAAAACATGACTCCGTAATAAAAGACTTCTTTTAAACTGTTAGATTTTTAAATAAAAATCTGAAACATCCAAGAAAGTCTGAGGACAATGTAATCCTCGAGTAGGGACCACCTTTGCCCATCTTCTGTTTTGTAATTACGCGCGGTAAGGGTGGGTTCGAAAAACCGAAAACCAAAAAAAACCGAGCCGAATACCGAACCGAAGCCGAAAAACCGAAAAAAAAACCGAACCGAACCGAATTCTGTTGGTTCGATTTCGGTTCCAGAGGTTCAGAAACCGAACCGAACCGAACCGAACCGAAGTCTCAAAAAAAACGACGTCGTTTTATGTTATAACCCTAATACGACGTCGTTTTATGTTTTTTTCAATTATAACCCTAATACCTTCTCGGGTGTGAAGGCTTCTCCAGTTCTTCTCCAGTTCTTCCGTCTCCACTCCAATTCTCCAGTTCTTCCGTCTGCAACTCTGCAAAGACTGCAACGATTCAAGGTCAAGGTAAGGCGCTCTGCGTCTGGAACTCCGCCTCGCCCTTCTCGCTCGCCGTCGCGCCCAGTCCTCGTTCATTCTCCTTCCCGACCTCACCATCAACAATTCAAGGTAAGGATTGTCGATTTTACCTATGAAATCCTATCTTACTGAGTGTTTTTTTTATCCTGTGAAACGATTATTGTAGATTTTTTTGGTTGAAAGATGGTTATAGATCTTCTGGCTCAAATATAGATTTTTGGTTGAAAGATGGATAAATTGTTTCCTCTGCATACGTTACATCCCGCAACTGTAATTGTTTCCTCTGGCTCAAATATAGATTTTTGATTGAAAGATGGATAAATTGTTACATCCCGCAACTGTAATTGTTTCCTCTGGCTCAAAATCCAATCAGTCTAAAAGAGAAAAAAAAAACAGAGATTAGAGATTAGATTTAGAAAAAAATACAAACCTTCAAGGCATTCCAAAAATCTCAGAAAACCCAACACTCCTTCGGCTATATAAAAAAAAAAAACCCAATGATTTTCTTGGAGTTGGAATGAGACCCTTTAACCCGAATCAGATGCCTTTTCCTTGAAACTCAATGATTGCGATTTGCTGAACAGAAAAATAGAGCATTTCTGAGCAGTTTGTAAGTGTAATTGTAGATGGAAATGCAGCAAATTTCTTCTTGAATTGTTGATCTTTATGAAGTCACTTTGAGAGTATGTTGTTCCAATACTCCAACAATTCATAATTCATTCGGTGATATATTTAAGATCAAAGGTCTATTGCTTGAAAGCAAAGAGAACAAATATTTGTCCTTAATCTCCATGATAATGCTAGAAAAGTATGACAAATATTGGGGTTCAATGGAGGATATGAATCAATATTTTTTTGTTGCTATTGTGCTTGATCCTCGTCATAAATTGGATAAGGTTGTTGATTACTTGGAGATAATCTTTGGTGAGGACGATGAAAAGGTTGAAAGTAACACAAATGCGGTGAAAGATTTGTTGCTTGATCTTTACAAGATTCATGAAGAAGATATGTGTTCCACTACACAACAAAGTGTGAGTATTGGTGGTGATAATAGTTCTGAAACGGAAAGTGGGAATTCAACAAGCATGACCGAAACCGAAAGGAAGTTAAAAGAAAAAAGTGAAATGAGGAAAGCAAAGAGAGCCCGGGTTATACATAATGATGTGGATAGGTATCTTTCGGATTCTAATGAAGAGGAAGAACCAAACTTTGATATATTGAATTGGTGGAGGGTGAATGGGGTATCTAAATATCCTATTTTGGCACGTGTTGCAAGAGAGATTCTAGCTATTCCCGTATCAACAATAGCTTCGGAATCTTCGTTTAGCACAAGTGGACGGATAATTGATCCATATCGTAGTTCTTTGAGTCCTAAAATGGTGGAGGCTTTGATATGTACGCAAAATTAGCTTAGGTCCACCCATGTTGCATTACATCATGAGCCAACCATTGAGGAGATTGAATTTTGTAAAGAAGTTGAGAAAGGTAATTTTATTTATTGTATAAATTATTTTATTTTGTTATGAACTTATGAGTATGTTTTTAAAATAATTTGATGTTCTCCTTATTTTTTTGTCTATTTGTATGTAGAATTGTCAAGTGAAAATTCAAGGAAGGGTGCTATGTTGCCCCCTAGGCCTCCTCCTAAGAGTTAACAAACTCTCATTCAAGCTTGAAATGGTTTGTGTTGAATTGTTAAAGACTTGAAGTGTGGAAGACCGAAGACTTGAATTGTTAAAAGTTATTTTAATTTTTATGGGGTATTGAAGACATGAATTTGTATGGATTATTTATTTTTGAAGTTTCTCTATATTTTTTTCCTTCAGTAAAAAAAAAAAAAAAAAAAAAAAAACCGAACCGAACCCAAACCGAACCGGAACAAACCGAACTGAATCCAAACCGAATCGAAAAAACCAAAACAAAAAACCGAACCGAACCGAACAGTAATTTCGGTTTGGTTTCGATTTTGGCCAAAAACCGAACCGAACGGAACCGAACCCAGCCCTAACGCGTGGTCCTCTAGTTATCAATACCAAGAAGTCACATAACCTATAAAATTTGGAGGACTCACGAGATGGGGGCTGCGTATTGCACGTAACGTCAATTTATATTCGTCAACAAATGTTACTGTAATTTCGTTATGTTATTAATTTATGTGTTATAAAATAAATATACAACATATAATTAGGCTTAGCATGTAACACTAATATATAAATATACATATTATAATATGTTGATTTGTAAAATGACTGTTATGAGAGAGTTACATGGAACCGAGATATAAAGGTTGTCAATATTCCAAGTTTATCAAGCTGGTCATGTGTGTCTAACTTCCCTTCATAGCTTTGTGTGATTGATTAGAAATTGGAATATCGGCAAGTTTATCTCCACCGTCAAATTGAAGGATCTCCCTCATATTTGTGGCTACCTTTCCCACGTGTCATTATCACAATGGTCCTGCTGGTTTGCCTCTGGGTCCCAATGCCACAACATATCATTATGCAGTCACCTACTCCACCTCTTTGGTCTTATTGGAACTTGAAAGGAGTGAAAGAACCTGGTCAAAGGGGCAGTGGTGGAGCCCACATCAGTCCTACTTGGCACTGACCTCATAATCCTCCATGCCACTAATTTTTCAGACATTTTTTAAGTCCCCCAAAAAGTGAAACCCAAATCTTAAACTGGATTTCATAAATTCTTTGACGTCCACTAGGAAAGTGAAAGAGATTCTTTCCCCTGTTTTGGCGGGTAATCCCCTAAATTTACCCCCAAAAAAACCCTCACATTTTCCCGCTTACTTTCCCAATTGCCACCATTAAAAGAAGTTAATCCCCCAAGGGCACAAAAGCTAGGGTTTTTAGGGTTTTTGTTTAATCCCCCAATGCCACAGAACCCCTTTGGTTTTTTCTTTAGTGTCTCCACATGCCCCTCTTAAAGGTACTGCCTTTCTGAGAGATTTTGTATTTACTTTCATTAAAGAAAGAGCAAAGGTTTTTGGACTGTTAAGAAAAGCTCAAAAGTACTTTTTTTTATTAGGGTTTTTGTGGTTAAATTTCTTCTGGGTCCCTTGATTTATTGCAGTTTGGCTTGTGAATTTGAAGACCCACTTCTAGTTTTTATTCATGGGTTTTCTGTAGCTGGTTGTACTGTGAGCTCTGTGAAGAAGCAATGTGGAAAAGGTAATGCCTTTTGATCCCATTTGTAATTTTTTAGCAGTTTCAGATACTGGGTTTTGCTTCAAAGCTTGAATCTTTGTAGCTAAATTTGGGATCTTTTAGTAGGAAAATGTTGCTGGATCTCCAAAAGTGACTCAGTTTATTCTGCTTATTTCTGGGATTTACTGCTTTGAGTCTGTGTAACTTGAAGCTGTGCTGTGTTGGTGAAATCATTTTTGTTGCTCTTTGAGAAGGAGAATCTGGTTCTCTGAAGCTCTTCAAAGTTCAAATATTTGGCCTTTTTCTTAGGAAAAAGGTGTTATTTTGATGAGCATTTGAGGGTTCTGGTTGCGTGTGTGATTTTTCAGTGCGAAACTGTCTGCAAATTAGCTGAGTTTCTCTCATTCTGTAGATTTGAGAGCTGAAAGGCCCCCATTCCTTCACAAAATTGCTTGTTATATTCGATATCGAAAGAAGCGTTGCAGGGTTCTGTGTTATGCTGTAGTTGGTGTTGGAATATTGGTTTTTCTGCTTGAATTTGTTGGTTGTAGAGGCTTAAAGTTGACTTCTTGTTCTACACTGAGCTATTATTTCAACTGGGTGAAGCCATTGATATACCCCAAGTATGCTCCGTCTGCTTTTTGTGGTGTCCCTTCTGTTTATTTCTGCCATGGGGCAGCTCCCTTCGCAGGATATTTTAGCGCTGCTCGAGTTCAAGAAGGGTATCAAGCATGATCCCACTGGCTATGTCCTTAATTCTTGGAATGATGAGTCCATTGACTTTGACGGCTGCCCATCTTCTTGGAATGGAGTCATATGTAATGGCGGAAATGTTGCTGGAGTTGTCCTTGATAATTTGAGTCTTTCTGCCGATGTGGACTTGAGCGTGTTTGCGAATCTAACGAGGCTTGTGAGACTTTCCATGGCCAACAATTCGATAATGGGGAAGTTTCCCGACAACATAGCTGACTTCAAAAGCCTTGAGTTTCTTGACCTGTCCAACAATTTATTTTCTTCACCTTTGCCATCTGGGATTGGTAGGTTAGGGAGCTTAAGGAACCTCTCATTAGCGGGTAACAACTTCTCTGGCTCTATTCCAGATTCGATTTCAGGCCTTTCCTCAGTCCAGTTATTGGACTTGAGTCGCAACTCCTTGTCCGGGCCACTACCGGCAGCATTGACAAAGCTGCCTAAACTGGTGTCTCTAAATCTGTCTCTAAACGGATTTACCAAGATAATACCAAAGGGGTTTGAGCTAATTTCAAGTCTTGACGTGCTTGACTTGCATGGTAACATGCTCGATGGTCATATCGATCTGGAATTTTTGATGCTATCTGAGGTCACTCATGTTGATTTGAGTGGCAATGTGTTTGTTAGTTCCAGTTCACAACAGCAGAAATTTCTGCCTCGCCTTTCGGAGACTATAAAGTACTTGAATCTTAGCCACAATCAGCTCACTGGGTCTCTGGTAAGCGGCGGCGAGCTACAGATGTTTGAAAACTTGAAGGTGTTGGACCTCAGCTACAACCAGCTGTCAGGGGAATTGCCTGGATTTAATTTTGTGTATGACCTCCAAGTCCTCAAACTCAGCAACAACAGATTTACTGGAGATATCCCTAATGGTCTCTTAAAAGGCGATTCTCTGGTTGTTAGCGAACTAGATTTGAGCGGCAACAATCTCTCAGGTGCTTCTATCTGCTACTTTTTGCTTTCGTTGCTTACAAATATGTCTTTGTGGCTTCTTCTACTTTAGTCATTTGTGCTTAGTGTGTTTTAGTATGCCTCTCACATTGAAGTTCATCTCTCAGGGCCAATAAATATGATTACGTCAACAAATTTGCGGTTCCTCAATCTCTCCTCAAATGGGCTAACTGGTGAGTTACCATTGCTGACCGGAAGTTGTGCTGTACTTGATCTATCGAATAACAAATTCGAAGGAAACTTAACCAGGATGGTGAAATGGGGGAACATCAAATATCTTGATCTCAGTCAAAATCATTTGACAGGACCCATCCCTGATGTAACCCCACAGTTTTTGCGTTTAAATTATCTCAACCTCTCCCATAACACTCTTAGTAGTTCTATAGCGAGTGTTATAACACAGTATCCAAAGATTAGTGTCCTCGATCTCAGTTCCAATCATCTCGATGGAACAGTTCTAGCTGAATTGCTAACAATGCCTACTTTACAAGAACTTCACCTTCATGATAATCTATTCTCTGGGTCTATTAATATCTCATCTCCTTTGTCAAGTGAGTCAAATCTTCAGGTTCTTGATCTTTCTCAGAACCAGCTTAGTGGCTATTTTCCTGATCATTTTGGTTCATTGAAGGGACTTAAAGTGTTCAATATTGCTAGAAATAATTTTTCTGGCTCTCTTCCAACTTCCGTCACCAACATCAGCACATTAAGCTCATTAGACATATCACAGAATCATTTTACAGGTCCTTTGCCCAACAACTTGCCCACTACTCTTGAAAGCTTTAATGCTTCATACAATGATCTTTCTGGAGATGTCCCGGAAAATCTGAGAAAGTTTCCAAGATCTTCCTTTTTTCCAGGGAATGCACGTTTACAATTTCCAAATGGTCCTCCGGGATCCAACAGTTCTGAAACTGAAAGTTCAAAGAGGAGACCAATCAGCACAATGGTCAAAGTAATCATTATAGTTTCATGTGTGGTTGCTGTCTTCCTTCTTCTTCTGCTTGCTATCTTCGTACACTACCTCCGCATGTCAAGAAGAATCCCATCAGAGCATACCACAAGCAAAGACATCCACGGGCGCACTCAACCAACTCAATCTGGTGTTCGTGGAACAGCCACCAGTGGCGCTTTGGTTGTTTCAGCTGAGGATCTCATGGCTTCACAAAAAGGATCATCATCCGAAATTGTCAGCCCGGACAAAAAACTTGCAGCTGTAGCTGGTTTCTCCCCTTCAAAGCACAGCCATTTCTCTTGGTCGCCAGAGTCTGGAGAGTCGGTCACTACAGAAAACCTTGCAAGACTGGATGTGAGGTCACCGGATAGATTGGTTGGTGAGCTGCATTTTCTTGATGATACAATTGCATTAACCCCTGAGGAGCTGTCAAGGGCTCCTGCTGAAGTTCTGGGAAGGAGCAGCCATGGGACTTCTTACAGGGCAACACTTGATAATGGGTTGTTCTTGACGGTTAAGTGGTTGAGAGAAGGGGTGGCGAAACAGAAAAAGGAGTTTGCTAAGGAGGCTAAAAAGTTTGCGAACATGAGGCATCCAAATGTTGTAGGTTTGAGAGGGTACTATTGGGGCCCCACACAGCATGAGAAGCTCATTCTTTCCGATTATATCTCACCGGGAAGTCTTGCAAGCTTTCTTTACGGTAAGCTGTTTTCTATTAGTCTCTTTGGCCTATTTATCTTGCATTGATCAAACAGTTTCTTTTGCTCTAATGCATTCCTGTTAAAGACTGCATGGCTTGTACTATGATCTTTATCCCACTTATCTCTTGATGTTTGAAGAAAATTTGTTTTCCCGACTTCACTGATCTCGTACCCTCTACATATATACTTGTGTGTGTGCATATACGTATCCATCTGTGCACGCTTTTGTATTTGAGTAACCTTCCCCTTGCATTTCTGATGAACCTAAATTATTTTCAGATCGACCAGGAAGAAAAGGTCCACCGCTGACCTGGGCCCAAAGGCTCAAAATTGCAGTTGACGTTGCACGTGGCCTGAACTATCTCCATTTTGACCGTGCTGTTCCGCACGGTAACCTCAAAGCATCAAATATTTTGTTGGACGGGCCAGACCTGAATGCCCGCGTTGCTGATTACTGCCTCCACCGCCTCATGACACAAGCCGGCACCATTGAGCAGATTCTTGATGCTGGTGTGTTGGGTTACCGTGCACCAGAGTTGGCTGCTTCCAAGAAGCCGCTTCCCTCCTTCAAGTCAGATATTTACGCCTTTGGAGTGATAATGCTGGAACTCTTAACTGGAAGGTGTGCGGGCGATGTGATTTCAGGTGAAGGAAGTGGGGTTGATCTGACAGATTGGGTTCGGCTGAGGGTAGCAGAAGGGCGCGGCTCTGAATGTTTTGACGCTGCATTGCTGCCGGAAATGGGAATGCCGGCAGCGGAGAAGGGAATGAAGGAGGTCCTTGGAATAGCGTTACGATGTTTAAGAACTGTAGGGGAGAGGCCAGGTATTAAGAATATATATGAGGATCTCTCCTCCATATAGTTGTAAATTAGGGGTTGAATTAGCTTATTTGGAACTTATTCCTTTTTGTGGGAGGGAAGTTTAATATCTCATTGGCCTCCCTTTTTGCATCTCGTTTGGGTTTTCTGGTGTCATCAGCTAATTGAATTAACCTTTGTGGAAATTTGGAAATGGATTATATTTCAAGGGATGCAAATTTTTCGTTTAGCTCTCCATCGCTTCCATGACGATTTACCCGATTTATCCTCTGAGCTTGTAATGCACTGTCAATTTTCCCATTGAACTTTAATTTTAGCTAATTACTCTCTTGAACTTTTATAATTAGTCGATTTATCTCCTGAACTTGTAATGCACCGTCAATTTTTCTATTAAACTTTAAATTTTGCCAATTCCCCTCCTGATTTTTTATAAGTAGCTAATTTTTCCCTGTCATTAGATTTATGAATTTTCGGTCCAATATTTCATCATGGGTTGTCCATGTGGGCAACATCTTAGCAACATTGGAGGGTAAAAATGTAATTTTACTCCTCATGTGAGCAACAAACATCATGAGTTGTGAGCAACATTGGAGGGTAAAAATGTAATTTTACTCATGTGAGCGATATTCTGTCCTGAGTTGTCCATGTGGAGATGGAGAAGAAGAGAAAGAAAGACAATAGGTTTTAGTGAGGGGTAGAATTACATTTTTAACCTCTGATGTTGCTCATGTGGACAAGAAGTGATAAGAGATAGATGAAATTTTGGACGGAAAATTCGTAAATCTAACGACCAGGAGAAATTTGATTAATTATAAAAGTTCAGAAGAGTAACTGGCTAAAATTAAAGTTCATAGATGAAATTTTGGACGGAAAATTCGTAAATCTAACGACAAAGAGAAATTTGACTAATTATAAAAGTTCAGAAGAGTAATTGGCTAAAATTAAAGTTCAAACAAAAAATTGATAGTGCATTATAAATTCAGAGAATAAATTGACTAGGCGTAACCATTTTTTTATTTAAGTGATATTTTAATCTAAATCACGAAAAATTGTTTAAACTGGACGTCAGTCGGTCCTAAACCAACTTCACAAAAATTCTTGGGTGCTCCAGAGTACGGGGTGCTCCGAATTTTTTAACCGTTAGATCTTAATTTTTATATTTTAAAACAAAAATTTAACGGTTACCGTACCCCCGGGTATGCAAAAAAGACCGTGCGAGTGAATAATTTGAACAAAATGCCAAAAGGATAACAATGATTCATGAAAATACAAATCCGATGACGTGGATTTTAGTTCTTGCTCTGTAAATTAGTGCCATGATTTGAACTTTGCTTGTTGTGAGAGAGAGAGAGAGGGAGAGCATGGCAATCTTCTGCAGAGTGAGATCACTGAATCATCTTTCGAAATGCATCTCCTCAATCGACCCACTTTCTCTTCTGTCATCTCTAACACGCAGATTTTATTCAGAACAACTCTCGTCCGGTTTTGAGGTAAAGCTCTGATTTTGATGCTAATTCTGGTTGCTCGGAGTTATTTCATGCTAATTCTCAACTGGGTATGTGAGAAAATTGATGGGTTCGTTTGGGATTGCTTCTGTTAGAAGCACTTCTGCTCAAAACCGCTTTTCTCAGAAGTGCTTTTACTATAAACACGTTGAAGTTTTTTATTGAAAATTCAAGTGCTTCCTGAAAAAGCACTTCTTGCAGAAGCATCTGGTAGGTGCTTCTTTAGAAAGTGCTTTTATGAGCCAGAAGTGCTTTTGACTGCCAGCAACGCTTTTAGCCCTTCCAAAAGCAATCCCCAAACCAACCAAACAGAGTAATTACATGGAGAATGCTACGGTTTTAGTGGATTTTTGGGGTGCTGTATATTTATAATACTATCTGAATGATGGATTGCACTTTGCAGAGTGTTGGGTTTATAGGGCTGGGAAATATGGGATCAAGAATGGCAAATAATCTAATTAAGGCGGGATACCGAGTCGCTGTTCATGACATGTAATGCATTTATATCTTTTCTACAAACTGTTTGTTTGGATCACATTCAGTTAAATGCACGTTTTACTGGTTAATCGCAAGTGTTAACTATCTGAGGCAATGCTAATCCCTGCCATACTTATGTAAAAGCGGGATCGCCATGTGTTCTATGGTGGTTTATAATATGATGAATTTGTTTTTCATTTTTAATGTTCAGAAACAGCAATGCTATGAAGAAGTTCTCTGACATGGGAGCTGCAACGAAAGAAACGCCTTTCAAAGTTGCCGAAGCTAGTGATGTTGTAATCACAATGCTGCCTTCCTCATCTCACGTGAGTGCCTTATTCATTCATTCATTAAACTCTACTTTATGGAAAGTTACAATTCAAGTGTTGATTAAATTTCATTAATTTGCAATTTTATGGTGTTCAAGTTGCATAAGAACTGCAAAATGTGACTTTTATGTTCTTCTTTCAAATTCAGGTATATGATGTTTATGCCGGACCTAATGGCTTACTTCATGGAGGGGAATTACGGCCATGGTTGTTAATAGATTCATCCACTATTGATCCACAAATGTCGAGAAAGCTTTCCATCGCTGTATCTAACTGTACTTTAAAGGAGAAAAAAGGTACAATATATAGCAGAATGTGATTTAATTTGATTATAAAATACCAAATGGTTGAGGTTGTGAAATAATGCAGTTTCTTCCTTCATTTGTCTTTTTACCGACTGATGTGTTGCATATTGTGTAGATTATCCGAAGAAGCCTGCCATGTTGGATGCTCCTGTATCTGGAGGTGTTCTTGCTGCAGAAGCTGGGACTCTTACTTTCATGGTATAATTTTGGTTTTGGCATCCGAAGTCAGTAAATTTAAGTCTGATGGAGTTATCTTGAAGAGAGAGAATATACATTCCTAAGTGGCAGTTGTTCTTCATATTATTCCTCACGTAATATATATTATGTACCACTTGTTCTTCATTGTATGACCTTGTTTTGATATATGGCCAGAAATGCGGACTGACATTTTGATCATAAGATCAGTTCATGCTGAATTTCAGTTTATGGAAGTAAACAAGCTGAATTTCTCGATCTAGATTTTCAGTTTTCTCTCTCTAGGAGACACTAAGAAACTGATTAATTAGTATTATATCCTAGATGTTGTTTTGTCATTCCTAGTTTTTATATGCACATAGAGGGGATAGATGATTTTAAAGGGTGAGGGATTGCACCTAGGTTGGTGATATCTATCTTCTGAGTCATGATAAAAAAATAGCATGTCTGCAGGTTGGTGGCTCTGAGGATTCTTATCTGGCTGCAAAATCCCTGTTTCTTGCAATGGGCAAGAACACAATTTATTGTGGTGGATCAGGAAATGGTTCGGTAAGCTCTCACATATTTACTGCCCCAAATATACAATCCCTTCGGCTCTTTTTGAGAAATTTCATACTACAACCTGAATTTGTTGCCGAGTTTTTGACATCTTTGGCTGTTTTCTATATAGGCAGCAAAGATCTGCAATAATCTGGCAATGGCTATTAGTATGATTGGTGTCTCAGAATCCCTTGCTCTTGGCCAGTCTCTGGGACTTTCCGCCAGTACTCTGACAAGAGTACTCAACTCTTCTAGTGGTCGATGTTGGAGTAGGTATTATTGGAATACACTCTACATTGTAGCCTAAGGCATTTTTTACTTTGCTGCCGATTGGATCTTGTCCCTACACTACACACACCCGCACACACATATGGGGAATATCTTCAGGTTTTGGATTATATTTGGGTAAATCTTGTGTTTTCAAAAGGTTTATTAATACTTAACACCGATGACATGGCATGCATGACAGTGATAGTTATAATCCAGTTCCTGGAGTGATGGAAGGGGTGCCCTCTTCGAAGAACTATGATGGTGGGTTTGCATCAAAACTTATGGTAAGGTAGTTTGATCTTGTACGTCTCAAATATATTGTTGTTAATATTGTTCAACAAATTTCAGTCAGAAGGTGCTCTCTCAAACATCTTGTATGGTCTCTGAAGGCCTTAACATATTGTTGATGCTTGGCTGACAGGCAATCTCAAGTCCTATAACATTTTGTTCGGGTACTGATGATTGTATTCTGTAAATTGCAGGCTAAGGATCTAAACCTTGGAGCAACATCAGCCGAAGAGGTTGGTCTTAGATGCCCGTTGACATCTCAAGCACAAAAGATGTAAATCCCTTTACGTCTGTGTCCTCGTATACTTTTAATGCACAATGTTGGGTTACTTTGAAGTTTAACCGAAGTTTGATTTCAGCTTTGCGTTAGCATCCAGTTCAAGTTCTAAAATTGATAACTTGTAATGCACAACAATCTCCGCTGCATAATAATATTTTCGGTCACCATAAGCTGATGTACTGATGTGTTGTGCAGATACACAGAGCTCTGCGAGGATGGTCATGAAACCGACGACTTCTCCTGTGTTTTCCGGCATTATTACTCCGGAAAGAATGAGAGTTAGCTTCTGGATGTCCAAATACTGGAAAACTGAAAAATCATCTTGACTTGTGGCACTCAATTTCTATACAAGTTGCAACTTTATGGGCTTAAAACGAATACAATTCATCTTGTGCATGTTGATATCCTTTTGTTTGTTTCTACTGGTTGAACTTTTTGTAAATGTACACCCTCATCTTTTTATGATGCTTATGTATTCCTGTATACATTGGGAAAAAGGAAAAAAAGAGAGAATATATTCCATTGGTATTTCAAAGTACTACTATTTGGACCACTTTAATACAGATGGGTCTCATACACAAGTGTGGTCCACTTCTATTAAAGAGGTGGTTGTGGTGAAAAGGGTTTGTTTGGTACATAGCATTGGATTGAAATGGATCTCTCTCTAATTTTAAGGCATATTGAAGGTAGAAGTGAATGATTTTTCATTTGGAGGGGATTAGAAATTTAGAACAGGATTAGACATGAAAAAAGAATCGATCCCTTCTAGTCCTGCTAGTTTAGAGAGGATTGGAATGCATACCTGTATAAGAAGTTTTCTCCGTGCGTAATTCATCTTCTACCCTCTAGTTGGTCATAAAATTTTCATTTCTCACTTTAACATGCATTGAAATTAGGGAGTTATCCATTCTAATCCAACTCTATGTACCAAATAAGATATTGAAGAACTGAAATATCATGTTGGGAATAGCTAGATAGACTAAAGAGAATGGATAACTGGTGTCTTTGTTTATGTCAAGGGAAGGGAGCCTCTCATGTTTGGGCCTCCTTGTGAGCCAATCAAACTATAGACGGTATTGGGGAAGAAAGAATCGAACATAGAAGGTGGAGTACAAACAAAGAAAAGAAATTAAATTTGGAATAACATGGACTAAAGTAGGAAACAAATTAAAATACAATGTACACATGACCTGTTGGTCTAGCGACATTCAGTTTTCACTTGAATGAATGAGGTCTTAGCTTAAGCTTACACAAATGCAAAAATGATGCATATTTACAATAAGCTTATACTAACTTGTGATTTATTGTGACTTTGTTCCGAGTGAATTAACGCTAAGTTGTAAAAATATATTCGTGAAAGAATAATTTAATTTGGGAAAAGAAATAAAGGCCTTTTACTCCTTAGCAAGAAAGGCATGAAGGCAAGACCAAAAGAAGACGAGTGGCCGGGGTCCCCCCAAAACCCCATGTACAAGTAGTAGGCATGTACAAGTTTCTTCCTCCAAAACCTTTCCCTCCTTTCTCTCTCTTTATTTATGTACCGTTTCTCCTGCCCACCAAACCCCCAAAACCCCACCAACACACATTATTCATTCTTCTATTTCTGCTAAGTACTAACAAAGAAAGATATCACACAACCCCAAAACCCTCTCTCTCTCTCTCTACTTCTGCTCTGTGCCCCTCTCTCACTCCTCTCTCAGTTCGGCCATTGCCGTTGTGAATGCGAAAAGGTACGGCCTTTACTGTTGTCTTTGATCGTATTGCCCTCTCTTGCCGAACATTGCTTTATTTCTTCACCTTTTGATGCTTTTTCGTAAATATTCTGTTGATTTTGTGAGTTGGGTTTGCTTTTCTATCTCCAATTTCAGAACAATTTCCAGTACTTCCCTAACTTTTCTGTGCAAATTTGCTGTTTAATTGGTTCGGTTTGTCAATTTCCAACGAACCCAGTAATTTTCAGCCACCTTTGTTGCAATTACTTAGCGCATTGCTGTTTATTTAGCTGAAAGTTTAGTTTTTTAAATTTATTATGTATTTTTTATCTTGAATTTATGATCTTTCGTGCATGATCACCCATCCACTAAATGTTATCATAGTCTAATGAACTTTTAGGGATCAAAAGTTGGCTTATTGTCTTGTTGTTTGGAGACTTTACTGACGAAAAGAATAAATGAATTTTGGGTTCTTATTTTTATTTCCAGTAGATATATGTTTTTTGGATGGAAATATGTTTGCTTTCTTTACCAGTTGAATACAAATATTGTCTTTATATAATGCATTCTGTTTTTCAATGTCAAGTTGTTGGTTTTGATATGACAGTCATTCGAAATGACGACACTATCATTTTTATGCTCACTCAAAGGTATAATTCGTGTTTAATTTCTCGAGTTGTTTTTGGCTACTGGTCACTTGGGTTGAGGATATCCACAGGTTTTTCTCTTTTTTGGTTTTTTGGTCAATCTCGAGCGTTTATTCAGGATGATTGTTTAAGAACTGACGAACAAGAGGCAGACATTGAATGTTAAGTTGAGGCTATACAGGCATTTTCTTGCGGCCTACGTCTTATTATCTTAGTGGTGTCTTGTTTTTGAGTATTATGGCCTATGGTTTCCTCCAATGTCTGGAATGTGCCATTGGTTTTCGTTCCTTAAGATTTGTCCATTTAGCTGTTTTGCAATGTAATCACATAAGTATTAGTTGTTTGGTAGCTGGATAGTAAAGTTTGTTCGTCTGATTTCATTATTGCATTTTAACCATAACTTTTAATTGCATAAAGGAAATCCTATCTCACGCATATAAAAACTTATAGTTGAAGACCTCTTGGGTACTGATGGAAACTGAAGGAGCCGCAACTGTTACGGTGCGAAACACTACCTTTACACCTAAGTCTATTATACACAAAAGATTCGGTAGCACGGCCTGCTATAAAGTAGAGGAAGTGCATGAGTCTCCTCAAAATGGATGTCCAGGGTTGGCCATTATGCAGAAGGGCCCTTGTCTTTATCGCTGTACCTTGCAACTTCCAGAAGTTACTGTTGTATCTGGAACCTTTAAAAAGAAGAAGGATGCAGAGCAATCTGCCGCTGAATTGGCCTTAGAAGAGGTTTGTTTGTTCTCCTTTCTGTAATCTATTATTTGTTTGACTACCCCAATAAAGATAATGGAAATTCTGCTCAGTGTTCAACAATTATAATTAGAATTGAGATTCCCACATTGATTTGTCTGATCTTCTTATGGTTGTTGCTTGGACATCACCCATCTCAATCTGGACATTCGATTATTCAATATGATTGTTTGTCAGTGACATATTGATGCTTTAATGTATAACGATGAGCATGAGCAATTGTCTTGTTTTGGACAGCTAATTATGCTCCTAGCTCAGATCCGTCTTAGTGGGAAGATAAAATTTTTACTTGAAGTATTTGAGTTTTTGTTACCATAAAACCTTTCTTCCATCGTGTGAGTGTCTGAGCCAAGGGGATCTGGTGTCGGTGGAAAGGAGTTTTCTCATGTAGACACCGGGGTGAGGGATTGTGGACCTAAATAGTTGGAATTAGGATGCAAATTATTTTCTTGCTCTACATTATAAAAAATGTTGATATGTGTTTACTCATTTTTATAGAATTCTTCTGCGTGTATATAATTTTTTTATGTAGTTTTTTTTGCTTCTATGAATATTTGCTGTAGTAGTTGTGTGCTGTTACACTTGTGAAGGCCTCTTTAAAAACTTTGCAAGATTGTTTTTCTTTCTTATTTTATGAATATGGTTAGTAATGTTCTATCTGTTTCCTGCAGCTAGGCATTAATCCCTCAACAAAAGTCCCTACTCTGCAGGAAGCATGGGATGATTTAGTCGCTCGTGTCAATTTTTTATTTTCAGACGAGGTTGGTAAACAGTTAATACATGTTCTGCCACGTATAAATGCATTTAACTTTACAAAAAGCATATGATGATCACCTTTCTTAATTTATATATTGATTACCTAATTACTTTTAATTGGACAAGAGTGTATTCACTTTTTCTTTGACCTAGCATCCCTGTTATTTCTTTGAATTTGAGAGCTTTGGAAGCCCTTACTGCTTATTTATATCACCGTCATGCTCCAAATGTATGCATTAACATATATGTATGTTGAAACTTTGTTCCTATCTTTTACTTTCTTCTCTACTTGTAATTTTTTTTTTCAAGGACTCAATTTCCTTTGACTATGTGGAGATGGAAGTGAATTGTCTGATATATATTTTTTTGACCTGGATTGCTTTAGGAAATAAGTTTCTGAGATATTCATGAAGCTTGGATTTGAGTTATTATTTTGACATTTTCTCTTATGTTTCACTGTTATAGTTTCTTCCAGCTCTTCATCCTCTGAGTGGACACTTCAGAGCAGCTTTGCAGAGAGAAGGTGATCTTTCTGGTCGGATTCCTGCTTCTGTCATTGCCGTCTTTGATGCAACACTTTGTAATATGTGTAAATCCATTGATCCTAAAGTGGAGTCAAATCCTTTCTTGGTTATATCATATGTTATGAGGGCTGCTGCTAGATTATCTGGACTGCTTGCTACTTCTGAGGAAGAGCTCTGGATTAGGAGGAAAAATCCATACACTCCTAAAATAATAGAGTCATCATCTGTCGAGCAATCAGACTCCACAGAAATCTTTGCGATTGAAGCCATAAATGTACCATGTTCAATAGAGAAGAATGTTGAAAGAGTTGTCCTTAATCTCTCATCTTCTGGATATTTCCTGGATGTTATTGCAAAACAACTTGGGTTAGTGAACACTGCAGACATTCTGATCTCAAGGTATGTTGAAAGGATAATGTGGGAAAATCTGGGAGGACAGTTTGTTGACTCTGTAACCATCTGTGCTTAACGTGTGGTGCAAATTCTTTGACAGGCCTATAGGTAAGGCTTCCTCTGAGACAAGACTGTACTTTGCTGCTCCCAAGAAATATCTGTTGGATATGTCTTCAGATCTTCTAAATGCCAAAGGAGCTTGTAACTCCGAAGGATCTTTCAATGCAAGAGCAAGTTACTTGTCTGGCCAAGATATATATGGCGACGCTGTTTTGGCATCCATCGGATTCACGTGGAGGTCCAAAGACCTTTTCTATGAAGATGTTTCCCTGCAATCATATCACAGGTCTCTTCTGACTTGTGCTGTATTGAAATGTTCACCTTTTTAAAACTCTTCTTTTACCTTGCTTTCGTGCCAATTGAGAAAATGCTTCCTAACCAAACTCTTTTCCCAACCTTCATATGCATGTTGTTGGACCCACTGTATGTGAGATAGTTGGAAAAATACTTTGGTTCTGTAGCATCATCCTTCTCAAATATATGAAGTATTAATAACACAATGACAGAGAATTGAAAACCAAAGAAGTTATAGGACTCATAAAACTCTTAGCAATTTCTGGCTCAACTAGTTATGAAGATATAATATATTTGGTTGAATTATGAAATACTAATCCCTGCGGGTAAGAAAATGCTTCTGACTCTTAAACTAAAGACCCAAATACTGTTTTAAGTTTAAACCTAGACCACTCAGACGTCACATATCCTTTGGGACCACACTGGACTTTCTGTTTTCCAAGGTTGTACATGAGTTCCACAGCTTAGAAACCCATAATCCAAATTTGAAAAGTTCATAGAAAAGAGGAACTCTACTCCTGTTTCCTTGCTGCATCATTCAGTAATCAACATTGCATTATTCAATCATACTTAAATCTGAGTCTACAGGATGGTCATGGGCAAGACACCAAGTGGAATTTACAAGTTGTCCAGAGGAGCAATACTTACAGCTGAGTTACCTTCGGCATTTACTGCCAAGGCAAAATGGAAGGGTTCGATTCCAAGGGAGATACTATGTACATTCTGCCGTCAACACCGGCTTGAGCCTGTCTTCTCTCCTCGAAGCACTCTAGAAGAATCATCCAAGTCACCAATATCACACAAGAAGTTAAAGGTGTCAGACTTGGCTGGGAAAGAGACACAATTTGGAAAAGGTTGTGTTGTTGATGCTGGTGTGAAGGAGATAGTTGAATCCGGAGGTAGCTTTAGATGTGAAGTAAAAATAATTTCTAAGTTTCAGGATTTTATTTTTGAGTGCTCACCAAAAGAGACTTTTAGGAAGCAGAATGATGCCATCCAGAATGCTTCTTTGAAAGTTCTGTTATGGTTAAATGCATATTTTGGGGATCCAACTATGCCTTTAGAGAGACTAAATGCTTCTGCTGATGGCCATAACATTAGATTCGATTCCCAAAACTTTATTAAAATATTTATGTTGTGCCAACATATTCATAAGGTTGGGCATAATGAGACTGAAGAAGGCAAATTAGCATATTCCAACTCTGTGAATGCGCCGTTTGCTCTCCCTGGAATTGAAATTTGTTCTTTAAGTATAGAAGGACCGGATTCTGGTGTTTGTCCATCTATTGGGTCCTTAGCATGTGTGAGTTATTCTGTTTCTTTGGTGACTGAAGGCAAACATATGAAAGAACTTTTGGAAAGTAGTGATGACTTTGAGTTTGAAATAGCATCTGGAGCAGTGATTCCACATCTCGAGTCAGTTATCACGCAAATGACTGTTGGTCAGTCGGCTTTTTTCGGTATGGATTTGCTACCTCAAGAGTTGGTTTTAGCTGCAGCTGGCGATTCTGCTAGGATGCTTTCCTTATTGTCTTCGGAAACCTGCTATTTTGAGTACACTATAACTTTGTTGGGGGTAACCGAACCACTGGAGGATAGAATGGAGCAGGCTTTTTTCAGCCCTCCACTTTCAAAACAGCGTGTGGAATATGCAGTGCAAAGCATCAAAGAATCTTGTGCAACTACTTTGGTAAATGAGTTTTTATCATCTTCTGGCTTTACACTATTTATCAAGCCAAAAAAACTTACACTGTTTATATGACATTCATGTCCTTTGTAAATGTTGCAGGTTGACTTTGGATGTGGCTCTGGTAGTTTGTTGGATTCTTTATTAAACTATCCAACTTCTCTGGAAAAAATTGCTGGTGTTGATATTTCACTAAAGAGTCTCGCCCGTGCGGCAAAGGTCTGAACCATAATTCAACTACTTCTGATTTTTGCATTTAGAGTATATATATGGTTATTCTATTTTTTTCTGCTATTATCTTTTAATTTAAACATTTACGGGAAGAAATAATGTGATAGATATGCCGGGTCCTATACAGATAGATAGTTGCTGGTGATTTTGTCACCAGAAAGCTCGGTGTAGCCAGAACATTTAGGGAATGGGTGACATCTTGCCTTGCCAGTAGACATGTGATACACTTTATTAAGACTAAGAGTATGTTCTAATTTATGGTTGCGAGCATTAATAGTGGTAATTTTAAAGGATTCTTTGTTTGGATGAACCTTATCCGCTTGTTTGCTTGGTCATGGTGGGTACATGAAACGAAATAGAACTGTTTCTTCCTTATGTACAAGTGTGCTGATTTGCGATATTGTTCTTTGTTTGTTTTCCCATAAAGTTTATGAAGTTAAACACTTGCCTTAGCCATGAATCTTAATTTTCTGTTAATATTGCAGATACTTCATTCCAAATTAAACTCAAATTCAGATGCCATTTCGTCAGCCATGAAATCTGCAATTCTTTATGATGGTTCAATTACAAATTTTGATTCCCGGTTGAGTGGATTTGATATTGGCACTTGCTTAGAGGTAATCTCTTACTGATTTTTCTTTTATACCCGTTTTAGAAAGTTCTGCCACATAAAATCTGTAAATATTCCTGTTTGCACAGAAATCACCCGTTGTACTGTACTTGGTTTATAATGTTGCTTACTCTGATTGGAAATCATAGGTAATAGAGCATATGGAGGAAGATCAAGCGTCTGAGTTTGGCAACGTGGTGCTCAGTTTATTTCGTCCAAAGGTTCTTATTGTCTCCACTCCAAACTATGAATACAATGTGATACTCCAGAAATCCAATTTGTCAAGCCAAGAAGATGACCCGGAGGACAAAAGTCAAGCACAATGTAAATTTCGTAACCATGACCACAAGTTCGAGTGGACGAGAGAGCAGTTCAATTGCTGGGCAACTGAATTGGCTGCGAGGCACAATTACAGTGTTGAGTTCAGTGGAGTTGGGGGTTCCGGTGATATAGAACCGGGTTTTGCTTCTCAGATTGCTGTCTTTAGACGGGAACTCGTAACTACGGAAGTTGCTTTTCCAGAAGTTTCAGATTTGGAACAACCGTGGCAAGTTATATGGGAATGGAATAGCAGCGATAGGCCAAGATCTGCTCTCTGATGAACTGAGATATTCATGCAGCATTTTCCGAACCCATGAAACAGAGGTTTTATCTTGGTTTAGAACTGGATTCGGTGGATCTGCTGACTGAAAACCAGGTTTCGAAGGCGGGGATCCCTACCTCCGGCAGATGATCTTCCTATCTTGCAGATTTAGAACGTCGTAAAAAAGTTTTATTGGAATGGAATAGTATCAACTAGCAATATGGAGAATACATTACCACCACCATTTGACGATTTTGATTTTTGATATTCGTGTAGCGGGTAAGTTAAATCAAACTCATCAAATGACGCATAATGTGGTGGTGATGCTCACCACCAACGGTAGCGAATCTATTACCCGCAACAGGTCAAAGGTATGCTCTCCGAAAAATTATAGATATGCAGCATCATGACACTGATAAGTTTCAGATTTGTATGAGATTCTTATATAATCATATCTATGGCTGTTCAGGTGCAGAATGCATTGCTTATTCTCATCTCAAACTTTCTTTAAGTAATTTCCCGAACAACTCCGATCCCGCCTCCCCCGGTTATGCTTGCCGGACTCCATGAGACAACCCTTGGTGCATCTTTACCCAATTTCCTCTTGTTCGTCGGGCCAACAAAAAAAATAGAAAATCAACAAATATAATTTACAATCGTTCTTCTCCCTCTAAGACTTGGTCTTGGAAAAAAAATGACCAAAAATTGCAATTCGACAAAGACATGAAGCAATGTATAACTGATAATCTGACCATATCAGCCCCAGCCGGGTGATGAAACAAAAACTCAGAGGTCCCTTTAATTAGTTGTATAATTATAGTTTAAGAAATTAAAAATTAAAACTTCTTTACATGTTTTCATAAAAAATGAAATAAATTGCATGAAGAATTCTAAACGCCCATCACATTCAGAAGGAATAGAAAATTAAGAAATGACTATAAACCTCTGAACAAATTTTGGATTTCGTGGATGTACGTCTTTACATTTGGCTTTAACTGAACGCTCTGAGACTTTTCCGGTGTCTATAATGCAAGGCCGGCCGGCCGACCGCGTTTTCTTTTGTATCGTTGTTCTTCATTGAAAGCCATCACTACTAGTTCTCTACCTTCTCTATAAATATCCAAGTCCATCCAACAATTCCTTCACCTCTCTCTCAATCTTTTAAAATTTTCATTTGCAATAGCTTCACATATATTCTCATAGGACAGAAGAAGGTGAAAAATTAAGATGGCAAACCAACTGTTTCTGTTAACTACTTTCCTAGCCGTGACATGTTCTCTGGTCATTGCCTTTGAGCCTAGTCCATTGCAAGATTTCTGTGTTGCTGATGCTACCAGCTCAGGTTCGTGTCGAAATGTTCGATTTATTCATGCTAAGATTTAATTTTTGTTTGTACCATACTTCACCAATCCCGAAACTACCAAGCACTGGTCAACTTCGTATCTTCAAAGACCTACTGAAGGGTTTGCGCTGAGGTGTCCCCGCCGAAGCACATGGGTTTCTCTCCAACCAAGAGGCCAATCACGACATGACACGTGTCAACACCAGAGAAAGCTCCTAGAGTCCCACATCGACCGCGGACGAAAACATGGGACTCTGCTCGATTATAAAAGAAGATCATTCTCCCACAATTAAGCTCTCATGATCTTAGACCCTCTAATCCCTTATTAGAACTCACTAATGATGATTATGCCTAAACCCATGTATTATGTAAACTCTACATTATTAATGAGAACTCCTCTACCTTCGTGGACGTAGCCCAACTTAGGGTGAACCACGTACATCTCGTGTTTGCTTCCCATTTCTATCACATGATACACTATCTTCACTTGATGACCTGAATGATCTAGCGAAGGTCATCTCACCTTGACACTTTACGTTGTTCCAAAGTCCACTCGATTTTGTGCATCAACAATTTACATTTCTATCACATGATACACTATCTTCACTTGATGACCTGAATGATCTAGCGAAGGTCATCTCACCTTGACACTTTACGTTGTTCCAAAGTCCACTCGATTTTGTGCATCAACAATTTTCATTGAGAAATTTGTATACTTCTGATTTCTACTTAATCCTAATAATGATTGTAACTTTTTGTGTTGGTTTGTCAATTGTAACAGTAACAAGAGTAAATGGGCTACCTTGCTTGGACTCCAAGCTAGCAACGGCTGATCACTTCTTCTTCACTGGACTTCACATCCCAGGCAACACCTCAAACCCTGTTGGTGGAAAAGTCACCCCTGTCAATGTGGCTCAAATTCCGGGACTCAACACCCTCGGCATCTCGCTCGCTCGCATCGACTACGCACCAATGGGTGTTATCCCTCCCCACACTCATCCCCGCGCCACCGAGATTCTGACGGTCTTGAAAGGCAAGCTCAATGTTGGGTTTGTGACCTCGAACCCCGAGAACAAGCTCATCTCGAAGGTCCTTAAGAAGGGTGATGTGTTTGTGTTCCCGGTTGGACTAGTTCACTATCAGCAAAACCTGGGTTCGGGAACTGCCATTTCACTCTCTTCTTTGAGCAGCCAAAACCCTGGAGTCAACACCATTGCCAATGTTGTTTTTGGATCCAATCCTGCTATTTCTGAGGATGTTTTGGCCAAGTCTTTCCAAGTGGAACAATCCGTAATTAGTGATCTTCAAGCAAAATTTTAGATGTTTTTCCATGGAATTAAATTGGTTTGTGATAATTCGTGTCATTCATCAGTTTATACTTGTATTTTTGCAACTTGTGAGTTAGATTTGTAGGAGTGTGTACTAACGTCTCCATGAATTCGAGTGGTCTTGTATGAAATTCTTTGATATCAATCTTGGTACATATCCGAGTTCCCCTTGTGACAACACAAGAGCATTGAAATACATGCTTTATTCAATTTTTATCATTATTGTTAACTTTATTTACACCAATTGGATGTGATATTTCATAGGCTTCAATATATATATATATATTAAGAAAAAGAATGTTTCCGTATGCTAATTCTAAAAACAAAAACTTTATCTAGCTATGACGCGTAAGATGGTGACATGAGTGTTATTTCGAGATAGACAGAAAATTTGTTGAAGCAAAACAGTGTATAAAAGCCTTTGTATATTCATATTACCAAGAAATAAACAATACATTTTGGATGAAACTTGAAAATCTCATTTGTTTTTAGTGAAGCTTTACTAAAACAAATAATATGATTATTTTTTTTCAAAACTATTTTGTTTCATAGCTTATATGATTATGAAACATGTGGAGCAGGTTTCATAACTCATAACTTATTGTTTTTCAAATCTCATATGATTATTTTTATGTTTGATTGATTGTCACAATGAAGAACATGTGGAGCAGGTAATTAACACCTCATGAAGATCAAGATTAATCTGATCCATGCAATATCTGTAGCAGCATGAGACCAACTCCACCCCTGTCCATTTTCCCCCAGACAATCACTATTCAATCCACCCCAATGAACAGTAATTGCCCTAATGAACAGTGTATTTCCCTGGCAATTGCTTTTTTCATCTCCACCCCTACAATTAAATTACCCTGGCAATTTGCAATTAAATATTAGTATTATTTATACTCATTAAATAATACATAATAATTTTTATTTGTAATTTCGGATTAGATTTTTAATCGTTCTTGTTGCGCCACGTGTCATTATCCGAAAAACCAATAACAATAAAATATTTGTATTTTTTATTTATTTATAAAATAATTCAAAATAATTTTATTTGTTATATCGGATAAAATTTTTAATCGTTCTCAATGTGCCACGTGTCACAACCCGAATACACATTTCGAGTAAAGATTTTCACCGGCTTTTTAACGAATGACGGCATGCCACGTGTCACAACCCAATTACACATTTCGAGTAAAGATTTCCACCGGCTTTTTAACGAATGACAGCATGCCACGTGGCGCAACGAGAAAATATGGAATTGTGGTGTAAGGTAGATGAAATTGCCAAGGTATTTATAGAAAAGTAAAAAAAAAACATTTACAAATTTTTTAAAATTTTTTTCCCGATTTTTACAGATTTTTTACAATTTTTTTTTAAATTTTTTATTCCCTTAATTAATCTCTGCCGTTGGATTTAACAAAATTTGAATTTCAACGCTCCAGATTGTGTCACGTGTCACAACGGTAACTTTTCTGAATTTTTAAACATTTTTTTTTAATTTTTAAAGGAATTAATGTCAACCGTTGATCTGAGATCCAACGGTTGAGATTAAATCCTTTTTTTATTTATTACCGTTGAAGATCCAACGACTCAAATTAAAGAGCAGTTGAGATCTCACGGTCCAGGGGAAGCCACGTGGCTTCCCCCAACGGTCGGATTCGGAGTGGCCGACAGCGGGCCCCACCGCTGTAGACCTGTCGGCGACGCGCCTCACGCGCGTGTGTGTTGCACGCGCCTGACGCAAAATTTTTTAAACCGCGTGGCTGACGCCAACCTGACATCAGCCACCTCGGTGGCTTGGGTTGTCAATTTTCCAACGGGCTGGAGCCCGAGCTCCACACCCCCGCCCCCCTTCCCCCGCAATATGCTGGGCTGGAGCTGCTATGAGCGAAGGCTTTGTGTGGAGCAGGTAATTAACACCTCATGAAGATCAAGATTAATCTGATCCGTGCAATATCTGTAGCAGCATGAGCGAAGGCTTTGTGCTCTGCTTCTGTGGAACTTCTAGAGACTGAAATTTGTTTGTTAGATTTAGCAAAGCATGCACTGCATCATCAGCTTTGCAATTGCAAACCCCCAAAACTGACTCCTTTTCTTCTTCTTCTTTTCTCCAACCAATTCTCTAAGTTTCTATGATTCTTGATCGTTATCATGGTATCAATTTCTAAGAATGTAGCATTTTTGTATCGATTATGGTACTTCCGCAACTCTGATTCATTTTTTTTGATAAGAAGAATTACTTGTAAGTATTTAATTTTTCGAATCAGTCAACGATTTTTCTCAAGAACTGTAGAAACTAGAAAATATCAACTAAAATTTACATAAGATATGCAGAACTAATAAAAAAGGTGTAACCTTTGGTATTGCTCCAACATCTCATATGGATCCAATCTTCAAAAAAGCATGCATTCCCTCAAAAGAAAATTTTTTTTGGTTGAAATATTCCCTCAAAGCATCCCCTTACGATAATTGAAAACTTTCCTTCTGTTCCTTGTATGAAATCTTTCTTTATGCAAATTATGAATGAAATAGACATTCAATCTCTTTGATCATAACTCTTGACCATAAAAATGGCATGCTATATCAATATCATGCATGCTACATGCACCTTTCATTATTTGCACAACAATGTCACAAGATAATCTTAAATGTAAATATATCTGTATTAAAAAATTGTTGATTTGTTTAGTATTAACTAGTTTTTTGTGCCATTATAGAAAGGTTTTTTTTTTTTTTTGGAAGCAGAGATTGATGCAAGACGTTTAAGACCCGATCGGAAATTCTATGGATTGAAAAGGAGTTTGTGCGTGAAAAAAAAGAAAGAAAAGGAGTTTGTTAGGACCATGGATTGATATTAATTAGCATATTTGCATTATGGATCACTATCTTGTGTTAGTCATTAACTCATTATTCGTCTTTATTTGTAAAGGGTTAATGAATCATGAATCAGGATTTGTATCACTAATGAAGTATTTGTTTTGAAAGCAGCGATATTTTATATTAAATTAATTTAAACTGTATAGAGAGGGTCGAATTTACAATGGAGAGTACATTTGCTTTAGCCAATGAGACTATGCTCACGTCTGCGATGCAATAATGTATAGTAATCTCCATATCCTTTACATTCGTCCTTCTTTTACTGACGCAGTGTTGGGGAGAATCTGATCAGTAGTGTTTGCAAATTAATGGACAAATATAAAAGGCAATGTATATGTACCTGATAATTTGACCATATCAGCGATCTGCCGAAGCACGTACGCGGTGTAAACAAATAGAAAGAGATGCCTTTCATTTGTTATTATTATAATTTCAGAATTTGTGTAACCTGCTTCTGAATCTTCCTTTGGTAGTGTGGTTCTTTGGAGCCAAGTCAATCAGTTTGGACTGGGATAATTTAGCACATATAAAGCTTTGGCTTGATATGTTTAACATACATATGCATGCTCATAAGTAATTTAGCCTAAGGGGGAAACGTTCAAGACTTTTCCAGTGTCTAGAAATGCAAGGCGTGCCGGCCGGCAACGTTTTCTTTCGTTTATACGCGTTCTTCGTTCATAAACTGTTCTATAAATAACCAAGTTCATGCATCAACTCCTTCACCTCTCTCTCAATCCCTCAATCTATCATTTGCAATAACTTCATACAAATATAATCTCATCCAAGAAGGTGAAAAAGTTAAGATGGCAAACCAAATACTGCTATTGACTACTTTCCTAGCCATGACATGTTCTGTGGTCATTGCTTTTGAGCCTAGTCCATTGCAAGATTTCTGTGTTGCTGACGCTACTAGCTCAGGTTCGTGTCGATATGTTCGGTTAATCGTGTTAAGATCATAATCTTTAATTTGCTGGAAATGTGCACTTCTTATTCATACTTAGTCCTAGTACTGAATTTAGCTTTTGGTTTGTGAATTGGATTTGTGCATATATCACAGTTGTAAGAGTAAATGGTCTGCCTTGCTTGGACTCCAAGCTAGCAACAGCTGAGCATTTCTCCTTCAGTGGACTACACATCCCAGGCAACACCTCAAACCCAGTTGGTGGAAAAGTCACCCCAGTCAGCGTGGCTCAAATTCCAGGACTCAACACCCTCGGCATCTCACTCGCTCGCATCGACTACGCACCAGGGGGCGTTATCCCTCCCCACACTCATCCTCGCGCCACCGAGATTTTGACAGTCTTAAAAGGCAAGCTCAATGTTGGCTTTGTGACCTCGAACCCTGAGAATAAGCTCATCTCGAAGGTCCTTAAGAAGGGTGATGTGTTTGTGTTCCCGGTTGGACTAGTTCACTATCAGCAAAACCTGGGTTCTGGAAAGGCCATTTCTCTTTCTTCTTTGAGCAGCCAAAACCCTGGAGTCAACACCATTGCTAATGTTGTTTTTGGATCCAATCCTGCTATTTCTGAGGATGTTCTAGCCAAGTCTTTCCAGGTGGACAAATCCGTAATAACTAGTCTTCAGGAAAAATTTTAGATGATTTTCATGTAAAGGAGTTTCAGCTGGTACATCGCATCGTCCCTCAATTTGTACTTGTATTTGCAACTTGTGAGTTAGATTTGTAAAAGAAATTGTGCATTAAAATCTCCGTGAAATTGAATGGTTTTATATGAAATTCTTTGATATATATATATATATATATATATATGAGTGACCCTTGTGGAAGTGCACTGAGAAGAAGGGAGGTGCTATAGCATATAGCAAGTAAAAAACGAAAATTAAATAAATTAAATAAACAACTAAGAGGATATGTAGAACGCTATCGACTGCCCTAGCAGACGATAGGTAGATATCGACTGACTAATCCGTTGGAGATCGGTGGCACACTACCGGTCTCTGCAATCGAGGATCAGTAGAACACTTTCAACACCAAAATAAATGCTTTCTATCTTTTGTTTTTGACAAAAATATTTTAAAATGCTCTGATTTTAGGGAAAGACAATTCAAACATGAATGCAACATATTCAAATATCATGTATTACTAGGGGTGCAACTTGGGTTGGGTCAACCCAAATCCATCCATGTCTAACCCGATTTCAAATCCAATCGGGGGGGTTAGAATAAAGAAAAAATCTGCCCAAACCCAACCCGACCTCAACCCGATCATTTATTGGGTTGGGTTGGGTTGATGCCTTGCCCGCCCATGTCAACCCAAACCCAACCCTATTTTGAGCCCGAATTAACCTATGCATATATTACCCATTTTACTTCATATTATATAAGTTATGTATAAGTTTTTGAATGACTATACGTGAAGTTTATTGTCCGTTTTCATATTGATAAGGAATGATTATATTACTTTTACATTTCTTTTTGTTGAAGCTTTGGTATATGTCTTGTAATTTAATTCTAACTTTGCATGGTTGAAATATTAGAAATAGTCTTCAAGTTGTTTGCTTTAACTTTTGTGTGTAAATGAAATTTTTACTAATATTGATGTTGTTTGGTTTAAAATTTGAAAAATCATGCAAAATAAAGTGTTACAAGATTGAACTCCATAAAGTTGGGCGAACCCGAATAAGCCCGAATCTAATTAAAACTCGAACCCGACTAAACTCATATGAACCCGAACCCAACCCAAACTCGAATTGTGAAGATTGGGTTGACCATCCAACCCGCCCGAGTTGCAACCCTATGTATTACCAAAGACTAAAATCATAATATTTTCAATACCCGTACCAACGTCTTTCAAATAAGTAAACAATTCATAAAAAAATAAAGACCCATTTTTTTTGGTTTTTGTCAACCTTTCATCGAAAATACCATTTATATGCTCAAAATTTTTTTTTTTTACCTTTGATGCAATAAACAACATTTACTTAGTAAAAAAAAAAAATTAGTAATTTTGCATATTTAAAGTATTAAAATAAATTAAAGTTCTTTCACATTTTTCTCCAACTCCACTCTATTCCATATTTTTCTATAACTTCTCTTTTTCTTATTTTTCTCCTACATGCATAGCATATGTTAGATTGCTAGTTTTACTAACATTATCCTAAGTGGATTTAGTTTGTAAAAAGTTCATAATACCCTAAGTCCCGAGCCCCTCAAATTCAAATCCCTTCGAGGTTGGGTTGGGTAATAAACACAAAAACTTAAACGGTACGCGTCTCGAACACATCAAATTCAATTGCCAGTTCCAACACTCCACTCTCTCTGCAACTCTCACTCTCTCAATTATGCTTCCTTTGTCTTCAATGGCAGCAAGCAGAGTGTTCAGACTCTGATCGTTGACGTCGCCGAACGCGTTGAAGCTTACCCAGAACATCAATGATAAGAGTACTCCAACATCTCAAGTGGGGTGTGATATAAAGAAAAGTATGATTTTGGTATTGCTCCAACATCTCAAATGAAATGGATCCAATTATCAAAAATAAAAAACATGGGAATCAATATCAAAGTTATGGTTTTGGTATATGATTTTGATTGATCAAATAGGAATGAAATATATCATGATATCTTGACCATAAAAATGACATGATATCTCAATATCATACATACTACATGATTTTCCATCTATGAAGAAAAACCTTTGGTCGATAATGATGAAACACTTTGGGTGTGAATTTACCATTTACTGATCAAATATGTGTTCCATTATTTGAATAAAATAATTGAGCAGCAAACTGATCGCACAATAAAGCTTTCTAGGGCTTTCAAATTGCACATCATTCCTATATAGTCGTATCCTAGATATCCTTACTATCGAATACATTCAATTGATCACATACATAGCAAAAATGAACCAACAAACATATGTTGAATAAATGATTTGTTGTACTAGCTAAATTTTTGTGCCATACAGAAAAGTAAATTTTTTAATGTTTTTTAGCAGCAGATAGATGCACTATTGGGTTTTTATTAGTTCTTGAAATTGACCTTACTCTTCATTTGATTCCTCAATTTCAAAATTGATCATTTTCGTTCCTAAAATTCACTATTGCACATCAATTTGGTCATTCTGTTAGGCTTTCGTCATAAAATCTGTTAATGTGATTATGAAATTCACCTTACTCTTCATTTGATCCCTCAATTTCAAAATTGATCATTTTTGTTCCTAAAATTCACTATTGCACATCAATTTGGTCATTCTGTTAGGCTTTTGTCATAAAATCTGTTAATGTGATTATGTGGCACACATGCATGGGACCCACTGCTCTAATAATATGGTGACACGTGAAATATACAAAAAAATAATTTTTAAAAACAAAATAAGATAATTTCAAACACAGAAAATACGAGATCCCTATCTCATCTTCAAAAGCAATTAAAAAACAAGCCTAATGTTTCTTAAAAATGATCAACACGGGCGCAAGGGAGGAGTTGCAGGAGCTAATGGAAGCTAGGGAAGCCAGCATTTCCTCAGTAATTAGTATATGCTGGATGAGACTAACAAAAATCTCTCTGTGAACTAACAAACCAGCATTTGGGTCTCAAACAAGAGTCAATGACATAAAGATCCAATTAAACAAAAATAAAGCCTTTTTGTTCTTAATCTACGAAGAGGTTCTAGTCCTTTAAAATCTTGAAGCTTGCTTGCCCTACTTCTCAGACAGAAGGACTAAAGTAATGTGTGGTGGTGAATTTGAGGGACGAAATCGATTTTGAAACTAGAAAACCAAAATGAGGAGTTAAATCAATTTCAAAGAACATCTGTGATAAAAACCCTTCAAAATGATCAGAAATACAATATCAAAATCACATGACTAACAAATAATGCTGGCCTTTGTGACCCAATCACATATTGTATGGACTGAAAAAGAAGTTTGTTACTTTTTAGGACTATGGACTGATATTAGTATTATGGTTCACTATCTTGGGTTAGTCATATATTTCGCTTGAATTGTATATGTTACTATGGTAGAACTTTTATAAAGTCATAACGTTGTGACCAAATCAATTTTATAATTTTAGAGAGGTTATTACTTAATATAGATGTAATTAAAAAATCTTATTATTTAACTTATTTATCTTTTTTCTTTTGTCAAACATTACTTATTTATCCTTAATGAATTTGTATTTCTTTAATAGAATTCTTGAGGATGACAATATAGAAATATCAAAAGTTTCATGCCAAGAAGTTGTAGACATGCTTGAGAAGTTAGAAACATTTTGGCTTCAATAAGAAGGTGTCCATGTTGACAAAGTATGACGTACCCGCAAGCTTAAAGACGTGACATCAACTCTAAAAATTAAAGCATTGTCCCAAACAACCTTAGAGAAATATTTTAGTTCATCTTAAACTTATATTTGTGATATTGCATATTTTTGTACTCATTGACAATTATTACTATGCGGCTGTGTGTTTTCTTAAGATGAGACCAAGAAAAGTTATAACCTACAATGTGGAGTTTATTCCTATACATAAATTGGTCCTAAGTTGGGATCATAACTTTTTATGACTTTAAGGAGATCATTCATGTATAGAATATTACTTTATAGAGGTTTTACTGTTAGACAAAAAAAAAAAAACACTTCTGAACTAGTAGCTATTGAAATGTGGTTTAAATTTGCAAATGTGTTAGTCCAGTTCGTATCACCCTCCAAGTGGATTAGAGTAATTTAAAAAAAGAAAAATGCTTTAAATTTGCTTTCGAAATGAGTACATGCAGTTAAAATTTGTATTATTCCTTTACGGTCATCCTTCTTTCACTGACTTAGTCTTGGAGAGAATCTGGCCTGAGTTTGCAAGACAAATACATAATGCTTCTGAATCTTTCTTTGGTAATTTGGACCTAAGTACATCAGATTGGATCCCCATAATTTAGCATAATGCATTGGCTTGATATGTTTAACATATGCACGATCAGTATTTTACTCACATCAGAAAGTATAAAAAAATTAATAAATGAATTAGTCTCTGAACAAATTTTGGATTTAACTAAAATTTAGCTTAAGTGAAACGTTCAAGACTTATCCAGTGTCTATAATGCAAGGCGCGCCGGCCGGCAGCGTTTTCTTTTCGTTTGTTCTTCATTCATAACCTTTTCTATAAATAACCAAGTTCATACATCAATCCTTCACCTCTCTCTCTATTCTTTCAATCTCTCAATTGCAATAACTTACATATCTAAAAGAAAAAGGTGAAAGATTTATTGAGATGGCAAACCAAATATTGATATTGACTACTTTCCTAGCCATGACATGAGCTCTGGTCATTGCTTTTGATCATAATCCATTGCAAGATTTCTGCATTGCTGACACAACTAGCTCAGGTTCGTGTCGAAATTTTTTCAGTTTTTATTTGTGCTAAGATAAGCTTTAATTTTTCATTTAGAAATGTGTACACTTCTTAATCCTACTTAATCCTCCACTGACTTTAACTTTTGGTTTGTGAATTGTATTTGTGCATATATCACAGTAGCGAGAGTAAACGGTCTGCCTTGCTTGGACTCCAAGCTAGCAACAGCTGAGCATTTCTTCTTCAGTGGACTTCACATCCCAGGCAACACCTCAAACCCTGTTGGTGGAAGTGTCACCCCAGTCAATGTGGCTCAAATTCCGGGACTCAACACCCTCGGCATCTCACTCGCTCGCATCGACTATGCACCATGGGGTGTTATCCCACCCCACACTCATCCCCGTGCGACTGAGATTTTAACCGTCTTAGAAGGCAGCCTTAATGTTGGCTTCGTGACATCAAACCCCGACAACAAGCTCATCTCAAAGGTCCTTAACAAGGGTTATGTGTTTGTGTTCCCTGTTGGACTAGTTCACTATCAGCAAAATGTGGGGAATGGAATTGCCATTTCACTCTCTTCTCTGAGTAGCCAAAACCCTGGAGTCAACACCATTGCTAATGCTGTGTTTGGATCCAATCCCGCAATTTCAGAAGATGTTCTGGCCAAGTCTTTCCAGATTGACAAATCCGTAATTAGTAGTCTCCAAGCTAAATTTTAGATGTTTTCCATGGAAACTAGTTTATGAAATTTCTGTGTTATTATTACAGCTCCAGTTACCCTTGTGATTTTGCAATTTCTGAGTTAGATTTGTAGGAAGTGTGTATTAAAATCTCCTTGGAATCGAACAATTCGTATGAAATTCATTGGTAGTGTCCCTTGTGGACCTCGTATATCTACATTGTTTATGGAACACATCATTATGTTTGTGAAGTGAAATTGAGAAGCCACTGTGCCAGTTTCCTTGAGATTTTCATATATTAGATGTACAGCCTACAGAGCTTCATATAAGAGTACTGATAGCAATTTTACCACACTCAAATTTTAGGCAAAAATCACTTAAAAATACTTGCAAGAGTACAAGGTTCTCGTAGTATAGCATCTCAAGTAAGGTCGTTTCCACATAGACTGATATAAATAAATTGTATTTAGAACCGATTCTTAATTAATTATTTAATACAAAAATATAGAAATTTGTGATCATGAACTTAAAATAAAAATAAATGAAAATTCGCAGGAATTTAAATAATTAAAAAAAATAAAGCTCATTAAGAATTATCAGAAAACAAAGATAAGAAACCCTAGAGTTCAGCCATCACCAATAACAATCCTATATAATTCTACCAATTACTTATGAATTACACATGCACTTTGAATGTTAGGTTTTCCTATTGCATATTCTACTAGTGATATTCTAGCTAGAACGTATATCTAACATGCAACCCGTTTGTGATATTCAGATCAAATATGAACATGCAAGACTCATTAAGTTTTGTGAAAACCTTTTGAAAAACCATGCAACCCCTAAGAGCGTGATATTCGCCTTAATTGAACTTACAATTATCAATCACAAGAAGCCCTAGCCAATTTAAGGGTGATATTCCAACATAAATTGCATCCAATTACTTGTCTACACATCCTAATGTATCAAGCATTAAGATGAATAGATAGTTTAAACCAGTGATTGACAATTCAAATAACATGCATAAAATCATAAGCAATTGAAAAGAAACTACATATTCATGCTAAAGGCTCAAGCCTCACTCTAGAAAGAGAATTAGTTACGCATAATCATAATTGAAATCATAAAATAAATTGATAAAAGTTTAGAAAACACCGTTGTAGAAAAGTTGAGCCGAATTCTCCACAGTTTAATCTCTAAAATCGTTCTCCCCTCTAAACCCTAGAGACTCGGCTATATATACTACTAGAAAAACCAAATCCTACTTAAAATGGGCTTCCCCAAAAATCAGGAAACAAAAATAAAAATAAATTAAATTACAGAATCCTTTTCCAACAAGGATTTGGACTGCTGCAGAAAATTTTCTTTTTAATTGATCAAATCAGCTCCGAATTAGACCCATAATATGTCGTTGGAAAACTAAAATCGTCCTCTACACCTTTGTAGAAGAAATCTCGGCCCAAAAATGTCATCTTGGATCACTTATATGCCAAATAGGTTCAAAACGTGAATCTGTCCGAATTACGCAATCCATCTTCAATTATTCTTCACGATCAAACAGCATAGAATTAAGGCTTGAAACTTTGACATAATCCTCTAGGCTCCAAAACTCCACAATTTGTCCATTTAATGCGCAAAGCCGATTCAATCCATCCTATGATAAAAACATACAAAGAAGTATCAAAATTCTCTAAAAAACAAACATAAAAGCCAACTTGGAATATCATAAAATATAATATAATACCGACTGATCAAGTACCAAAAATGCTTCATATAAAAGTTTCCAACGACTGAAATATCAAGGAAAAAAAATAACAACAAAATGAACTTAAAAACATCTGTCCTATCAGCTGGTTCCCAGGAACCATCATCATCATTCATCATCAAGGGTTCTGTTGACCTTCTCGCATTCGTCGATCCATTCACTGTAAACGTCGATCGGTTCAGTCAAAGCTGTGACGGTTGTGCTGAAACTCTCTTGGCAAACGCAACAGATAGCCTCGCCAATCATGTTCTTCATGTCGATGCGGCACTCAACGCTGCTCGCATGGCTGCAGAAGGGGCAACAGAAAACAGTCTCAAGCTTCTCCGTTAACCGCTTCTTGGCTGCCGGTTTTGTTGCCCTAGATTTTCTCTTCCCCATTTTACTTCTCCCAACAAATTTCTTTCCTGAAGTCTGAATCGCACGTATGTATGAATATTGCTTTTGGAAACGCTATATATATCTCTGGTTATTTAGTTGCTTGCCTGTGCTGCTTATATATAGCCCTCGGTAGTCGGTTCGGCAGTGCTCATTTAGGAAACCTTCTTTGAGTAGGAGTCCTGATGCCTATAGGAAAGGAAATAGTTACTGCGCGTGAATTGGCTGCCCCACAGTTGTAAATTTGTATTAGGAAAACGTTTACTAACTCTCTATCCAATAAAAAAATAATTTGTTATAAAGGTTATTGTAATTGGTCGTGAAATTTTTTTTGGTAAAACATTGGTCAAAGATTGGTCAACGTCTTCCCATAATCCCTAAATTTTGATAGTTACTTGGTTCCCAAGTTAAACCATGCATGGGTGGGTTTCCTAATTGAAATAGGATTGATATTCCTAATTTCTTACCCAGTTACTTATTCCCCAAGCTTTCCCCTGTCAGACTTGCCTATATATATGAACCGGCAATAATCTTGCTCTCTTATTTCTTCCATCAATGGAGTTCGACTTGATCACCTACGTTCTTCACATGTACGCCATCAAACACGAAAACCCATTACAGCATTCCCAGCAAATTACCACACCAACTTTAGAAATCCGCACTAGACAGCGGCTCCAGCTTCGAGTCCTAACTTCTAACTGCCTTGACGTCGCGTCACTCGCTACGCAAGTGCTTGACGACGTGGTCTCCCTGGAGCTGACAACCAACCCCTTCCCGGTGCCTCCCTGCATCGTGGCACTGCCGGAATTGCTCCAGTACTGCATCTGCAACGCGCTTTCGAGTTTGGAAATTAATGGGACTGTGTGCGAGCATGTGGAGCCCCAGATAGAGAAGTATATGGTGGAAGCGGCTGAGGTTTATGGCTTCGGAGGGTTTGGGGTGGTGGCTGAGATTGAAGTTACAAAAGCTGATGTTTTCGATCAACACAAGGCGCGCAGTTCGTTAGGGGTGATTAAATTAAGCACTCAATTAATTTCTTAATCTCAATATTAAGCAATTATACCACGACTATTTCTCAACGAGGTGTGTTAGCGACAGTTGGTGCGTGTTGCCGTCCTCGCTCTGCATCAATTAGGATCACTGGATAGTAAATTTTAACAAAATGTATGTGCCAATGTCTTTTTTTTCTTTAATGTAACTTGATTTATCTTTTTGGAATACAATAGGATGAATAATCAAATCAATTGAAAAATATGTTGTCTAGAATTTATAAGGTATATACAATGTTGTTGGTTTTAAGGGATTTGAGATTTGAGCCAATTTCATGCACAACACGCTAACCTGATACGAAATGATACGGAAAAAATAAGTTTTGGGTCAAGGCTCAACGGGTCGGGTGTTTTATTGGGTCAACTCGTTAAATAACATGTTGATTCGGGTCTATCCGCGGATAATTCATTTCAGCCTATTAAACTAAAGCCCTAGTTGTCTTAGTCCCTCTCAATTTATGTGGCATGTAGATGTAGTGCTTAATAAAATGATTATAGTTGTATTGTTGAATAAAAAAAAAACTTACAAATTTAGATTAATGTTTAGTAATTTAGTATGAAGTTTTTCTATTTGATTATTTATTGAAGTAATATATTGTTCTTAACAGATAAAACGGGTCAGATCGGATAACTCGTTAATTTTAACGGGTTAGGTTTTAGTTTGAAGTTTAAAACCTATTTATATAATATTTTGATACGACACAATCCATTAAGATAACTAATTTGACATGAAAACGATACAATCACCATACACAACCCATTTGCCATATATAGATTTGACACTCCTTCGCTTAGAACTTTCTCTCTCTCAAAGCTAGAAGGAATTATTAATTATGTTTGGACTTGATTTTGTAATTAGCCCAATAATTACAACATTTAAATGGGCTCGCTGGTCAGCGTTGGTTTTCATTTATATGAGCAAAGCCCAATTTACTTGAAATACAAGAAATCCTAATTGAATTGGAGAAGGACGCCTAATCAATTTAGGGTTGATTCATTATATAAAGGGATTCTTAGAGATAAACACAACCAAATCAATCAAACTCTCTCAAAGATACTTTGTTATTAAATTTTCTCAAATACCAAAGATATCAAGTTTTCACTGATATTTCTTGTGTTCTTTACTGAATTTCTGGCCTTTAGTGACTTTGATCTTCCAGGTTATTATTGTTGAGCTGGAACTTAGTTCAATATTGATCTCACCAGCTGATTTAGTCAGAATCGTCATCCTAGTTTGTCGTAGAAATTGCTTCCAAAGTAACTTTTACTTTGTGATTTCTTGAAGTTGTTTTAGAAGGTGACTTGGTTTGTTCATAATCATCTATTCTGGCTAAGAGAGCATCAGACAATTTTTTTTGCCTATTTTTACCTTTAAAGTCCTTTTTCACTTTTAAGATACGAAAAAAGAACCTACGGTGACGGAGTTCACAATCTTTTAATTAGAAGTTAGATAATTTTTTGGTGTGAAGTTATTTAATTCTTGATTATTAGTACCTAATAGTAGCTTGCTCTCAATTTAATTAGTCTATTGGTTGCTCTTGTGGTTAGGAAGATTAATGGTAAACAAATTTATCATCAATGGGGTTCAAGTTGGCCCACCGTCTGCACATGTCCGAGTTCAAGAACGAAAACTCATCACAACAAACTGCTTGCGCCACGCTTGAAATTCTCACGAGACAGAGACTCCAATTCCAACTCCTAACTTACAACAACGACGTCGCATCACGCACCATGCTCGACGACGTGGTCTCTCCGGTGCTGACCACCAACCCTATCGTTATGCCTCCCACGTTATAGCCTCGCCCGCACTCCGCGAGCATTGCATCCGCAATGCGCTTATGAGATTGGACATCCATGCGCAGGTGCGCGAGCGTTTGTGGCCAGCGATAGAGAATTACGTGATGAAAGTGGCGGAGGCCGCTGAGGTTGCCGGAGTTAAAGTGTTTGGGGTGGTGGCTGTGATTGAGGTCATAAAAGCTAATATCTTTGACCAACAAGAGGCATGCAATTATTTGGGTCTAAATAATGTCTGAACTCTAAATTGTTACAGGATATCAATTTTATTAAATTATTGTTTTATGTCGCGTAATTATACTATTTAAGAAAAACATTATTAACTCGTGACGAGTTTCTCGTCCACAAAAATACCCATATACATTTTTAACCGAAAAAAAAAAAAATTCCCACATACATTTGTCCCTTTGGTTTAATGTTAATGGTCAAGGTATATATGCACTATAAGTTAAATGAATTTTTGTTTGTTTTATCTATACTATTAATTAAGAGAAGAGAACATCATTTGTCAAAAATATCTTTTATGTCCTTTTTTCCCCAATTGTTTCCTTATTTTACTAAGTAACAATTTAATTATTAGGAACATATATGCAAAAACAATCAAATAATTAAGTTATTAAAATATTAAAAATTCTCACAACCCCACCTTTTCTTCATCCATTTTTTTCCTGTAAGAACTACCCCTTCAACTGTTACATCCCGTCCCGGGAATAATATTATTTTATTCCCGGAGGTGCAAAATGACGATTTTGCCCTTGGTTGACCTTTCGGTTGACTTTTTGCGTCGTAACTTGTACGACGCATTCACTTGTATTTTCTTGACGTGGTCGTCGATACGAACGCGTAGACGCGAGCCGTACGTCGTTCGGACTTCGAACGAATATTTTACGGGCTTTGAGTTTCGACTTTTCCCGTAATTCAATTTTGGGCTGGGGCCCATTTGGCAGCAGGCCATGTGGCCTTATCCCAGATTTTCAGGGATGTTGTCTGGGATTGGACCCGTGTCATCCCCTTCCTCTCTTCTCCTCTGCAGAGAACCAAAAACAAAGCTCCAAAATCCTCTCAAGGCACCCCGTGCCCTCCCTCTTCCTCTCTGAGCCATCCCTTGGCCAGAGAAGGTCACTGACCTTCTTCTCCACACAATCCGAGCCAGTGCTCGACCCAGCAACCCTAGAAACCTAGGAACCCAAATACTCGAAATCGACGGTGAAAAACCCGAGAATTTCCCTCGGCCTTTTCTCGGTGATTTCAACCTCGAATCACCTCCAAAACTACACCAATGGACTTCTGGGAACCCTGGGATCACAACCCAGGGCTTGCGTGTGAAGGAGACCTCGAGATCGTGAAGTTTGTGTTTTGGCCGAAACTTTGGAGCCAAATTCCGGCCACCTCCGGCCAATGACCGGCCCCCAAATTGGTAAATTCTGAATCTCCTCACTTCTAGCTTCATTTTGGTACTTGAATCGTCCAATTTGGACTTAAAACGAGGAAGTTATGAAGCTTTGAAAAATCCCCAGAATTCCGGCCAATTTTCCAGTTTCCGGCGACGGCGACGGCGGCCGGCGGCGACCGGAAAATCGGAGAAGACGACCGGCGCTGACGTCACCGGCTTAGCAGAGCCGAGTTGACCGGCTAGCCGAGCCGAGTTGACCGGCTTAGCCGAGCCGAGTTGACCGGCTCCGATTCTTCCATCCGCGCGTGAGGGCGCGTGAGCCACTATTTTTCGACTCCGTCTTCGCGAGGCGACTCGTGACGACGTGTACTACCTCGGGGTAGTATGCATGTTAATTTTTGAGGTGTTTTGGACCTCCAAATTGAGAAAAGCAAGGGATAGGTGTAATTAATTAGTTAATCCGTTACCTTTATGAGTTAATCATTGTACTGGTGATATCTCATATAGGTGAGACCAAATGGCAGCGTGTGGCGGCGTGTGCGACGGCACACGGCGGCGGTTTTGGGGTTTCCGACCCCGAAACTCCGTTTTCGGGTTTCCGAACGCCGTTTTCTTCGTATTTTCAATTACGTTATTAATCTTGGGTGTTCCAAAATAGGTTTGGCGACCCTTGGCGATCGGAGGACGTACGTTTGGACTTCCCGGCTTCGGTATTTGTGAGTGGGCCCTTTCCCTATATTACTTAAATGTGTTTTATATTTGGGAAATTATATTTGGTTTATACCTACACTATTTTGTGGTTTTAAATGGATATTTATATCGTATTATTAGTAGACCTTGTGCCTAGTAGTAATTACTCGGTTTACTAGTTTCGGCTCAGTATTTCGGTAGGCCATGGAAATTAGTGGGCTTTGGGCCTACATTTCCATTTGGGAATTATACCATTAAATTGGTGATTTCCGTATTATTTATACGCGTGTTGCTAGTATCGAACCGGCCCTATTTTAGGGAATTTAGGGAATTAAGTATTTTAATTCCCTACTTGTACCTATTTGCGATTATGGGTTTTATACCTATCTAACGGCTTTGAGCCGTATTTGGGTGAACCTTGGATATGGTAAATTCCTACCGTATTTTGGGTTCACCTAGTTTGCCATTAAGTTGGTATTTCTATACCTTGGTACCCATGTGGCGTATTCTTGGTATTTCACGTATTTAGTTATATGCTTGGTATTTCGGGTACGGCCCCGAGAATACCAAATATATATTGATTAGTTCGAGGGCATCCCTTATAGGGAAATTACCCCACCTTGTTTTATGTAGAGTATTCAGTAGTATGTTTTCATACGCTCAACTAGGTTGCTTACACGGTGTTTAGTGTACCGTCCGGGGCCAGGACCAGCTTCACGTGATTGTTCACACGCACCTATACGCTCGCTATGGACCCATAGTAGGTGCCAGCCTGTTCTAGGTCGCCTGGGCGACTCGAACTCGTTGTGATGCGCATATGCGCCAGCTTCACGTGATTGTGTACACGAGCGTACTGTTACTTATACACCCAGCCTGTTCATGACAGAATATATCTGTATGAACTTGTGTGTTTGTAATACCTAAACGAGCATCTATCTTGTAGTCTTGGATTGTGGGGCCAGGACCACTTTCACGTGATTGTTCACACGCACCGATACGCTCACTATGAATCTATAGTAGGTGCCAGCCTGTTCTAGGTCGTATGGGCGACTCGAACTCGTTGTGATGCGCATATGCGCCAGCTTCACGTGATTGTGTATATGAGCGTTTATCTTATAGTCTATATTGTGGTGTTACCACCGAATTTCACTGATGCCACGGGGCATTTATTTGATTTACGGGTTTTTCGTAGATCCTTATTTTACGAACCTTCGGGTAAAGTATTTTCTGCCAAACGGTGGCTTTCTGCCCGTTTCGGATGGTAAGTATATTTCCGTACTTACCTTGTTTTCTACCTACTATTATAGTACGTTTTCTGAAACGGTTTTTCCAACCAACTACTTGATTTTGACAGCGAGGGGTTACTATTTTCAGAAAACAAAGGTTTTTACAAAAATGACTATTATTGGCCCACTCACCCTTTTGTTTTGCGCCCCTCCAGGTTTAGTGGCTGAAGCTGTCGACGTTCGAGGCGGTGGTATGACGAAGGTTTAAATTCTTTGGTATTGTATACACTATGTATCCCGTACTTTGTACGACTTGCATTGTATTAAATTCTTCCGCCCGTACATTTGTGTACACTCTGGTATTCTTTTATTCAAATAAATTCTTATTCCTTCATTTTGGCTTTCGTCACCCTACGTGGTGTCGGCCAGCACACTCGACTTTTGAGTGTCCACGTGTACATCCGGGTCGGGATGTGTCATCAACTACTCAACATATGCATAATGTGTGGGCAATTGATAGTTATAAACTAAAAATTCAAAAAAAAAATTAATTATTAAACTTAGTCAATAATATCTTTATAATCACATTCGAACCCCCATTTGAGCTAAGTTAAAAAAGAAAAAAAATCCATTTGAGCTATGTACAACAGTTTGAGAATATGTGATAACTTTAGTTCTCTTGACAATTGAAAATATTAGTGAACCGCATTAAAAAAAACTAACTCCTGTGTTCTATTTTTGTGATGATACAACAACAAAATGGATATTTTAATGCTAATTACATTTTATGCCCTTTAGATTTGGAGTGATTTTTAAATAACCTACTATATTTTAATTTTTCACTTTGGATTATGAGGTTTTTAAATCTTATATGTTAAGCCCTATGTATGATCCTTTCGTTAAATTGATGACACAACTAGTGTTTCAACTATTTTTGAATTGACGTTAAAATTACATTTGTGTTGTAGATAAAATATAACATGTGTTAAATGTGATTGTGTAAATCCTAGGTAGATATGGATTAGGCTATTCCGTTCTGTAAGGGATTAGTATCCTATTGTACTTGTACTTCTATTACTATAAATAAAGGCACCTGGTATGTGGAATATATGAATTACATATTCCACATACACTACAGTTTCACCAAATTCTCTCTCTATTCTTCTCTTGCCGCACCCTTCATAAAATCTGTCCACAACACGTTATCAGCACGCTCTTTCCGCTGTGCTCAAGAGAATTATACTGGAGTTCTGGCCATCTTCAATCATGGGGAGTATTAATTTCAATAGTTTTTACTTTGATTTATTTATTTTTATTGAATTAATATATTGCTATTGATTCAATTTTTTTCCCCTGTTATTTTGAACAAGATTCAACGCATTGACGATGGAAATCCGGAGTTGAAGGCAATTCTGCAAACAAATTGTTCAACAATCATCATCAGCAATCCAGGTTCTTCTAAAACACGGTCTCGATTGTCGATATTTTGTCAGACCTGATTGCATGAACCTTCACCATGATGCATAACCCAATTTTCTGCGTTTAAAGAATTATTGATCTTCTGCAAATATTGTGTTAACATCGACATTTAATATATCTGAAATATATTAAGTGAATTGATGATTGTGTGAACGAAGGAAAAATTAAGGGTTTTTTTTCTTATTTTTTTTTCGCTTTTCTACAAAAAAACATCAAATTTCGTTTTTCTGAAAAAAACTGGAAATTCTTTACCGAAAAAAAATTTTCGTTTTTTTGAAAAATAAAGAAAAAAAAAAAAAAAAAAACCCTAATCGGAGCCGAGCCGGCCAGAAGCCGAGCCGGAGCCGAGCCGAGCCGTCGGCCAGAAGCCGAGCCCTCACCCCCGAGCCGAGCCGCTGACTCAAGCCGAGCCAAGCCGCTCCAGCCGAGCCGGCCTCCCCAGCTGAGCCAGCAGCCCAGCGGGCCTTTCGCCTGGCCCATCCCACCTCGGCCCGCGCCCAGTTGGCGCCCAGCTTGCCCTGAAGCCCAGCGCACCCCTCTAAGGCCTACAGCCCAGCAGGCTTCACTCGGCCATCAGCCCAGCGGGCTTCAAGCCTCGGCCCACGCCTCGTTGGCGCCCAGCAGGCCCAACCCAGCGCCTCTCTTGCCTGGCCCAGCAGCCCAGCTGCTGACTTCCTTCCTTCACCCAGCCCGTGTGGGCTTTGGACCCCAGCCCCTGTTTTGGGCTCACTTTGGTCCAAAATTGTTCATTTTTTGCTGGCCAGCAGTCCAACCTCTGTTGGTTGGGCCTGCAGCTCCAACCACGACCCACCAAAAATTATTTGGGTCATCTTTGCAAACCCCGAAGGTCCCGTAGACCTATATTTCACTACCCATTCACAATATATGTTAAAAAAAAATTTTATTATTTGTATTATTTTTGTTCTATATATATTGCGTTTGATTGTAGGTATATATGAACTTGAAGTTCATAAATTCGAACCCGAAGTTTCGAATAAGTGCCATGAAACCTGAAGTTTCCTTAAAAATTAAATACCCATGAAACCCGTAGTTTTCATGAAAATTTAAACCAAACCATGTCTTAGAACCCGAATGTTCTAACTTTTATGATTATGGAGAATTTATTTCCCATAACCATAAGCACTAACCACAATTTTTGTTCCCTCCATCTAGTGGACTTTCGAACATTAACAAATTCGACTTCACTAACATGGGAGTTTCTGGAAGAAACTAATTTATATGGGCACAAAATTGTGAAGCTCCACTTGACTACTGAGAAGTTGAAAAACATTGAAGCCAACAATGACGTGGATAGAGCTAAATAAGCCTCCGTCATGATCTTCATCTGAAGACTTATGCCTGAAGCATTATAAATGGAAGTACCTCAATGACGAGGATTCCATGGCTCTTTGACTCACCCTACGGATCGTTCTAATCATGCAAAGATGATCTTGCCCGAAGCAAGACACACCTTGCCTGAAGCAAGACATAACTTGCCCGACGCAAGACACACCTTGCCCGAAGCAAGACATACTTTGTCAAAAGCAAGACACACCTTGCCCGAAGCAAGACATATCTTGCCCTGACACAAGGCATGATTGAACCCCATCCGTGAATAGGTACAAATTCTGAAGTTTATAGAATCCGATTGAATTTTGACTGGAGAAGATTTTCTCGTCCTTCCATACCTCTAAAATGCTCCTGAAGAAGCACCCTAGAGAGTGGAGGTTCACTAAATTCTCGGATCTGATTACTACCACTTTGCTCACTGAAAAGCACAACAGTGAAAGCGGCACCCCAGTGATTCGGCTGGGATGTACCGAAGGTCTTGCTCTGTTTCGACAGAGGTGTACCGAACTTAAGGCTCTGCTTCAGCAGAGGCCTACCGAATCTACTCTTCCTTCTTCGGCTGGAGAGTACTGACTAGTGGTAGAATCAAGGTCAACCAAGGGGGTGGCATCATGACCAAACACGTGATCCCTTGGCAACTAAGACCCAAAACTTCAAGAATAAGGGACAGTATTCCCGAACCTCAACCGTGCAAAATCTACCTCCATTTTGATGGAATAAATCATTGGCTATGCACTTATTTGTGCCCCTACCAATGTTGTTGAGGAGTACCATTCCTGTAATCAATTTGTGAGACTAATTTTGCTTCACCTAACACATGGAAAAGCAAAATTTTGACATGGAAGGCCCTGTTGGCCGAAACCCCCTATCTTTTGGTTTAAGTTTTGAACAATTTTTCCTTTTTGTTTGGATGATTGTTTTGGTATTTGCTTTAAATTTGTTGGATATTATTATGGATATTGTCCTCGAATATGAGTTAATTGAATCATGTTTCTTATACATGTGACCGAATTCAATTAACATGTGATAAGGTATAAATGTGGGGAAGTTAGTTGTCTGGATGAACGTGCGACTATGCACACTAACTTCATACCTAAATCACCCCTCTAGCAACGAATTCAGGTCTACCTAACCTGATTAAGGGCAATGGCACTGCACCTCGTTGTATTAATGGTACTGAATTACTATTAAGGGGCCTTATATTCTCCGTTCCAGAAGAACGTCATTGAGTTATAAGGATATTCGAGAGAACAATGATCATGAAAACCACTGTAGACAATAGAGTGGAGTACCTTTGCATCACCTTCCAAAATATGAAGCCTGAAGCTATGTTTTGGGACTAATGGGCTACCTCCCAACTGGGACATGCTACATATAGGCTGGCTTGAAGCCGGGTGATTCGAGCAGTTTACTTGCTTTGGCACGACCGTTTGGAACATTCAGGTCAAAACACGATGCAATATGTTACACAATGCATCACCTTACCTGAAGTAAGGATTTTGTGCCTACAAGCACACTTTGCCAAGCCTGCTCGTTGGGGAAATTGGATTTTTACATCATCCCTAGCAAAGTTACTACATAACCCTCTTTTTCACAGTGGATTCAAGGGAATAATGTGGACTCTTCCAACCAAAAATGCGGACCATGTAAATATGGTTTTTGGTTGATATATCGACACAATGGTCACATGTCTGTCCACATACACATTGCTGCTAAACTCCTAGCCAATTCTTACTTAAGGGCTCACCACCCTAATTATCCCATAAAGTCTAGAAGACTGGATAATGCCGGAGAGTTTATATCGAACAGTATTCGATAAGTATTGCATGTTTTTGGGCTTGAAATTGAACATTGAATTCCCCATGTTCAACCCCCAAAACAGCCTCGCAGAAGCGATCATAAAGCGCATTATCAATTGATCGCCCGGACCTTGGTGAACGCACCAAGCTTTCGGTTTCTGCCTAGGGCTATGCAATCTTGTATGCAGCCATGTTGGTCCGCCTGAGGCCCATTGTTACCCGATACTTTATAGCGTTACAATTGGTTACTGGGTACGAACCTGACGTTTCGTATTTACGCATTTTTGGGTATGCACATTATGCCATATTGCGCCGCCGCAATGTACCAATATGGGTCCTCAAAGAAGGATGTGAATCTTTGTCGATTGTGATTCTCCTTCGAATTAGCTCTTTAGAGCCCTTGCACGCGATCTCTTTACCGCCATTTTGCGGATTGTCACTTCGATGAGACAGTCTTCCCGCCGTTAGGGGGAGATAAGAACGTCAACGTTCCTGAAGAACGACGCGAATTATCGTGGACGTCCCCACTATGTCTCATCTCGATCCCCATATTCTAGATTTCAGAGTATTGCTCCAGACGCTTTCTCTGATCTAGATAAAGTGACGAGATCATATATACCAGCTGCAAACATGCCTGCAAGGATAGACGTACCTAACGGACGTCGAGTCAACATCCCCGAAGGGTGTGCCGCCCCTGAAGGACGGTTGGCCGCCCCTGTTGGACGACCTGGTACGCCGACGGCTAGCCAATCAATCTGTTCTCGGCCTGAAGCGCGACAGATCACTCGGTTCGAAGGATTCACCTCCCTAGAAGTGGAGAAGTATGGCACAAAATGAATCCCTTCCTCGTTCGCTATCTCAACCATTCCACCTCATGAAATTAATCCGGATTATCCCGAGACCTGTAGTCTTGGCCCATTATGCATGCATGGATGAGTTAATGGAATTAGAATGAGATTATCATCGATGATATTCACGTATATGGTAGCTACCCGAAAATAGTGAAAAGCGACGATATCGAACTGTGTTCCGTTGATGAATGTCGACGTAGAACTGATTGGTCAAATTGGAAACTAGCAATCCAGGTCGAACTTGATTCACTTGCGAAACGTAAAGTGTTTGGGCCTGTAGTTCCTACACTTCCACATGTGAAGCCCGTTGGCTACAAGTGGGTTTTCGTAAGGAATCAAAATGAGAAGAATGAAATAGTGCTATACGAAGCACGCCTTGTGGCGCAAGGTTTCTCTCAAACGCCCTGAGATTGATTACGAGGTGACTTATTTCCCCGTAATGGACGTTATAACGTTCCACTACCTTATCAGTTTGGTAGTTTCCGAAAAACTGAATATGCAGCTTATGTACGTGGTTGTAACGTATCTATAGGGATCTTGATACGGAAATATATGTGAAAGTTCCCGAAGAACTTATAGACTGATCCAAATAGTTCTAGACCACAGAACACCCTCTCTATTGAATTGAGGCTTTCACTTTACGGATTGGAACAATCCGAGCGGATATGGTATACCCGTTTAAGTGAATATTTGATCAGTTAGGGATATGTGAATAAACTATGCCCCTGCGTGTACAAAACCGAATTTGCAAGAGTTGCAGTCTATGTCGATGACATAAATCTCACTTAGACTCTGGAAGAGCTTGAGAAAACTGCCTCGCACCTGAAGTCGGAATTTGAGATGAAAGATCTTGGGAAAACTCATTTATGTCTCGACCCGAAGTTTCGAGCAAAGTTCAGATGGTATTCTGGTCCACCAATCGAACTACACCTAGAAGGTGTTGCTTTTGAGTACACCCATGACCATTCATACGCTAGATGCAAATGAGATCCTTGAAAAGGTTGTGGAACTTGAAGTTCTATATCTAAGTTCAATTAGCGCTTTATTGTACTTAGCTCATTGCATTATGCATGACATCTCATTCATTGTTGATCTTTTGGTAAGATACAACACTGCGCCTACACGCTACCACCAAATAGGTGTTAAAGACGTTTTTCCGTTACTACGGATTTGGGCTTATTCTATCCCTGCGCATCTCAGAATTAACCACAACCCCTTGGTTATCAGAATGATGCTTACCTTGTGGGATACGCTGACACAGACTATCCATCTGTTCCGCACAAGGCACGTTTCCAAACGGATTATGTCTTTACCGTTAGGAACACCGCAATATCTTGGAGGTCAACCAAATAGACCTTAGTTGCGACGTCTTCGAGCTCATCGCCATACACGAAGCCACACGTGTACATGGGAGCATATTCGAAGCACCTGTAACTCTTCATCCTTCGTTGAGTTCCAACAACGATCTATGAAGACAACGCCGCATGTATCGACCAGACCATAACCTGATACATCCAAGAAGTCAACACCAAGCATATTGCGTCTACATCACATCAGCATGAGCATCAGAAGATTGAAGTCAAGCATATCTGATCCGAAGACAACCTTGCCGACCTCTTCACGAAGTCATTGCCGAAGAAGCTTGTTCGAGGATTTGGTATGTGCAAATTTTCTCATTTGCTACGCTTGTAGTTCTCAGGGGGAGTTTTGTCGAACTCAGGGGGAGTATCCTGAAGTATACTCGCTTGACCTTAATGTACTCTTTTTCCCTACGATCAGGATCATTTTTCCCATTGGGTTTTTGTTGCCTGACTAGGTTTTAACGAGGCACCCATTCTGGGCTGGTCATACCTTTGTGTGTTTTCTTACTACTTACGTCTTGAAGATGTTAAGTATCGACATTGCATTAACTCACTTTTCTCCTAGACTATGGGTTTTGTCCCGTCTTGGGTTTTACCATAGCCAGGTTTTGTGAGAGTTTTTATTCTTTTTATATGCAAGTTCCCTATATGAGACTCGAGTGTTCTCTACTGTGCCTACGAGACGACTTCATCAACTATCATCCTGAAGATCTGATGCGATATCTACTTGAGTATTTGCACACTCAAGGGGGAGTGTTGTAGATAAAATATAACATGTGTTAAATGTGATTGTGTAAATCCTAGGTAGATATGGATTAGGCTATTCCGTTCTGTAAGGGATTAGTATCCTATTGTACTTGTACTTCTATTACTATAAATAAAGGCACCTGGTATGTGGAATATATGAATTACATATTCCACATACACTACAGTTTCACCAAATTCTCTCTCTATTCTTCTCTTGCCGCACCCTTCATAAAATCTGTCCACAACAATTTGAACCACATAGACCAAAAGTGCTCATCTTGACTTTAAAAAAAAAGAAAAAAAGACCAAAAGTGGTCTTGACTAAAAAGAAAAAGACCAAAAGTAGTTCTCATAATGCTTCGCCTTCTTTACAATCAATACTTCATATTCTAAAATCACATCCTATCATATAATTTAGTCTCAATGATATAAGTGTGATATCCATACAACTTATAATCAAATTATATATTTGTTATATCATCAATTTAACGTAGAATCATCCAATTAAAAAGATAAAAGATATAAGTTAATATTATGGTAAAACCTTCGAATGTTATGTGTGAAAAATTAAAAATCACCTAACGCGTGGAAAGTGATAATATTCATAGGTGTGCCAATTTGCCAAACACTATTAATCACCTTTTTTTTCTCTCTTTATTACTCACCGAACTTTCATAGGTGTGCCAAGCACACGTGTGAAGCGTCCCTAATCCCAACGGCTAGTAATTATAATTAAACGGCTAATTTCCTTTTGGGATCTCTTTCCTTTTTATTTTCTTTTGAAACGAATAAACGGCTAATTCTCTTTTCACTTTCTCTCAATTCTCAATTCACCTTCTCTCACCTTTCTGCCTTTTTCTTTCACTTTCTCTGTGATTTTCTCTCACTTTCCCATCGATTCCCAGAAAACCCATAACTATATAAACAATTCACGGCAAGGCAAATTAAGTGGTCTTCCTCGCCTCTCTCTCTATACGAAACGCTTTCTCGCTCTATCAAGAAACGCGTCTGAAAATTTTCTCAAGAAAGTGACGCGTCCTTCCGGCTGCCAAAAACCTTTTCTTGGAGAGGTTCACGAAAAGGATCTCAAGATTTTCCCGAGAAAGTGATATTTTTCTAGGTAATTTCATAGATTTTGTTTCGTAGTAATAGCCCAATGTGGACCCGAGACAAGAACTTTAGCACAAGAGGCTTCTCGACGCCGCCTGCGACATGGAAGACGGCGCCGCCAACTCCTCCGGTGGTGCCGATGTCGGAGGGGAAGAGAGTGTCGCCTTCTGACAGAGATGATCCTTTTCACGTTGTGCATAAAGTGCCTGCTGGCGATTCTCCTTACGTCAGAGCCAAACAGGTTCAGGTAAGAAAGGTTGGATTTTTATGGGTAATTTGAGTTTAGTAATTTGGTCTAAAGTTTTATCGGTAATTTGATTTTTGTAATCGGTTATCTGATTTTTGTAATTTGGTATTAATTTTATGGGTAATTTGATTTTGCTTTCTTTTGGTTCTTATTTTTCAAAATTAGCTACTGTTCTTCTTTCTTGTTCATTGGTTTCCCCTAATTTTCCTGGAAAGTAAGAATTTCGTGACCAATTTTGTTCCTTAAATTAGTGGAAATTATATTGGAATATCTTTGTTGCAATTTGTTAAAGATAAAAAATAGGAAGTGAATAATGAAGTTTTGTTCTTGTGCAATTGGTTGTTCTGTTACTGTGCTTGCCTTAGAGTTGAGACAAAAGTTACTAGGTTCTGTGTTTACATAGTAGAAATTACCCGTTTTGATTATTTGGGTTAATATAAATTGCATGATCAGGTTCTTTTATTTTCCCCACTGTCATGTGTTTGATCGATTTGCGTTTCTTCGAATGCAGTTGATAGACAAGGATCCAGGCAAAGCCATATCCCTCTTCTGGGCTGCTATAAATGCTGGCGATCGAGTTGATAGTGCCTTGAAAGACATGGCAGTTGTGATGAAACAATTGGATCGGGCGGAGGAGGCTATTGAAGCTATCAAATCTTTCCGTCATCTCTGCCCGTATGATTCTCAGGAATCTCTTAACAATGTGTTAGTTGAACTGTACAAGGTAAATCACCTCCTTTTCTACAACAAATTACTTGTATTTCGTTATCTCCTTGTTTTAATATGCGGCTGTAACTCCATCATGATAGGAGATGTAAAAGTAGTCTAAGTCTACTACTGATGTTCAGGACTTTAAGAAAGATTAGTGCTCAAATGTGAGTCGAAAGTGGGACCTACTAGAAGTCTAGAACTAGGTTACTATTTTTTCTTGTAATATGTTGAGGCGAGGCTAAGAGTGAATGATTATAGATGTAAAAGTAGGCCTTGTAACTTTTCTGGGCAGATTTGCAGTGTAAATTAAAAATCAGAAATTCCTCTCTTGTGGCCTTTTATTTCCTTCCTTTTTCTATTTCTCTCTCGTCATGCATCAGTAGAATATATTTATGGGAGTTTATCAACAAGGTATTTATTTCTGAATATCTATTTCTAGAACGCTTGTATTCCTTAAGATCTATTTGTACACTGTATTGCTGAATATTCTATCATAATTTCGAGATATATCAAACCTGTTGCAATAAGGTTATTGCAATTGCATATCTTTCTCTTTGTCTGTGCTGTGTATGTTTTATGCGCTGCTCACCTTGTGTTTATATTTATCGGTTTTGCAGAGGTCAGGAAGGATTGAAGAAGAGATTGAAATGCTTCAGTCCAAATTGAAACACATTGACGAAGGTATAGCTTTTTGTGGAAGGAGGACAAAGACTGCAAGATCTCAGGGGAGGAAGGTTCAAATTACTGTTGAACAAGAGAGAGCAAGGTGAATTTCACCGCTTTTCTCATTCTTCTTTCTAATTCAACTGCAAAGTTCTGCATAATTAAATGACTTGGGTTATCTATCAACGCAGAATACTAGGAAACTTGGCCTGGGCTTACTTGCAGAAAAGTGATTACAAAACTGCCGAAGAGTATTACCTGTAAGTTTCTGTACAGCCTGCTTTATATTCCTACATGTGAAACGATATATTTTTCTATATGTATATGGTATATGATTTGTTCCATAAAAAAAACTCAGGAAAGCTCTGTCATTGGAGCCGGATAAGAACAAGCAATGCAATTTAGCAATCTGCTTGATGCACATGAACAGATTCACAGAAGCAAAATCTCTGCTTCAAGTTGTAAGAGATTCATCTGGAAATAAACCAATGGATGAATCTTATGCCAAGTCTTTTGAGCGTGCTTATCAAATGCTGATCGAACTAGAGGCGCAATCAGTTTTAAGACCAATTCAACAGGATGGAAGATCTCACATGTTCTCTAGAAGGCGGGCAGATGGACGCGAAGAGAGCAGGTCTAGTTTTTCCAGCAGAATGAAGGAAAATCAGGGTGGTATAGTGGGAGCAGAAACAACTCCAAATGCAAAGACATATTTTTGTCCAGCTCCTGCTATATGGGATCCAGAAGTTCAATTTTCACAACCAAGAAGATCTCCGTGGGGATTTAATGGTGGACATCCGAGGAGGGAAATATGGAGACGTGATGTTGGCAGCTCAAATGAAAAACTCTCATTCGACCGATGCCCAAGAACAGAAAATGTGCGAGCACATGCTGTTCGAAGTCTCAATGAAGATTTGCTAGCTTCAACTGTTGGAAAGTCAGAAGTCGCATTTCACAACTCGGTCTCTAGTTTGTCTTCACCAATTAGCAGAGATTTGAGGATGCCCCAAGGAGATGCAGCGGTACAATCTGTTCTGCAACCTTTATCAAGTGGAAATTGGAAGGGTACCTCTCAGGTGAATGATGGCTGTGGTAAGAAAAGTTGGGCAGATATGGTCGAAGAAGAAGAACAAGAGTTGCTTAATGGAAACACTGAATACTTTGAATATAACAATGAAAACCTGAATAGTAAGATACCCCCTGAAAGTCCTCGTCTGCAAACTCAAGTGAAATGTCTGGGCCCAAAGCTTGAATCAGTTGATCTTAAAGACAAAAATGTTACATCCGGAAATGCTGGTTCACCAAGGAATTCTGCAGTGCGCCGTTCTTTGCGCTTTGATCAGCAGCAGGAGCGAGAATCAGTAGATTACATCAGTTCATCATCCCCAGTTCCGAAGGCGGGCAGGAGAAAAAGGTTGCAGAGTTTCCAGGATATAACCGAATTTCAAGACAGTCCATGAGCTTTGAATCAGAACCCGTCTTACATAGCAATACTTGAAGGATTTCTGTATGATTTAATCTCTTGTTTCCATCTGAGTGTGTCATTTTTGCTTCAAGATTTGTAAAATCTGTCAGTGTAAAAGGTTTTTTTTTTCTTTTTTCTGATACAAAGTGTTCAACTATTTTTTTTGCTTATTGGATGCTCCAATGGGTAAAAAGCTTAAGGAAGGAAGCAATCAATAACTTGTTGGTTGTTGCTTCTTCAATTACTTTGGAGTTATAAATTTTGTTATGGATTACTGCATTCATTATTTCGTTTGAGTCAACTATTGAAAAACTACATATGATTATTTCGTTTTTTGTTTTTAGTTTCACTTTTTTTTTTTTGGAAACTACGGTAGAAGTAGAAATGTATATAACGTGATACACAAAATGAAAATAAAAAATAAAAAACAAACTTTTAAGTTTTTGCTTTATAGATTCACCTCCATCTCTCCCTTCACCTCCTTCGACTCTCCGTCATCTGTCATTTTCTCTATACTTTCTATTTATCTCTAACATAAAAAACAGAAAAAAAAAACATAAAACGTAATAATTATCAAACATACCTGATATTTTTACACAATTATTTCGAGGGCAATGCTCTCTCGTCATTTTGTTCGAATATTAACGTTAGCCGCTCACTCGAATTAAATGGACTGTTTAATAACATAACATAACCGTTTTTCTTAATTTCGGTTTGGTTCCGGGTTGAACTCATTTCCACCGGTTACCCAATTGCAAGGGCAATTGGGGCCAATAGCCCTACCAAGCCAAAAACCTTGCTCCACCCATGTCCAATTGCAAGGGCAAGAGGTGGGCCCAACCCAGCCCTACCTCAAGCCCTACCAAGAATTGCAAGGGCAGCTGCCCTCCGGAGGCAAGGGCATGCTGACGTGGCAACTACAGGGTCGTTGGATCTCCAACGGCTATTTAATCTGGACTGTTGGATTTCCAACGGTAAAAAAAAAAATGTTACCGTTGACCACGTGGCGCAACGGTAACCGTTTGATCAAATTGTTTTTTTTAAATCAACGGCATGGATTAATCTGAGATTAAAAAATTATTATTATTATTTTTAAAATTTTTTTTTAATTTTTATAAATACCCCAAATTCTCTTCTTCATTCCACACTACAATTCAATATTTTTTTTAAGTGAAAATTGTCGGTGGAAAGTGTCGGTCAAAATTGTCGGTGGGATATTTAAGGCCAACTAAAAAAAAAAAAAAAAACCTTGCCCTTGCCCTTGCCCTCCACGAACGGGTAGAGTTGCACAAGGGCAAGCACTGTTTACGGAAGGCAATTGTTGCCCTTGCGCTTGCCCTCGCCCTCCACCATCGGGTGGAAGTGCTCTTAACTCAATATCTGGCGAGGGAAAGTTTGAGCCAATTGCCTATTAAAATCCAAACCCGGTTTGCTACACAGCCCATTCCGACTCCGCTTTAGCTAGTAAAACCAGTGGCTGCCCGTACGCTCACAGTCAGTCAGTCACCGCCGTCGCGCTTACTTTCCACTTTGCAGGTAAATCTTCAACTTCTCCTCCCTCCCTCTTCAACCACGTGCGAAAATTCAAAACGGTCAATTTTCTTTTCCTTTCCTCATATTTTCTCGCCACCCAAACAGAAAATTAAGATAAAATTTTCTTTTCGCTTTACATGTATGTATTAATTTAGCTGGTCTTATTGAAGGCGGTGATGATGGATAGTCAGATTCTGTGTTTTAATCGCAGCATCAGCAGCAGCAGCTGTTTCATCAAACGACAATTTCATCCGCTCATTGCCGCCCCTAAAAATCGGAATCTTTTTCTCCGACGAGGTATGAATCCATCATTTGCTCGGTTTCTTTCACTGAATTGCAGTTCATGCCTTCGATTTTGGTGTCAAATTGTAATTCTCAATTGAAAGAGTGACTTTTTTACTCACATTGAATGTAATTCTGTTGTTATTTACTTATTTTTACCATGTGTGTCGAATTTCGAGTCAATTCGATATCTCTGAGAGTTCTGTCTGTATTGTATCAAAGTTGGTATTTTTCTTATACATGTTTGTACTAGAGATTGGCCCTTCTTGATCGAGTCGATTCGGTTTTTACAACTTTTCCATCTGCATTGTATTTGAGTTAGTATGGTGCTTGTTGATATCGAGTTGACTCGAAATTTGGCAAAATTGTTGTGCATGATTAGAGAATATTTGAAAGTTGGATCGAAAAATCCAAATCCTATTAAAAGTTATTCAGTGGTGTAAAAACTAAAGAGTTTAAATTTGTTTCATTTGAACTGTTTATGTGTGCATACGTGCACATAAAGTGTGCGAAATGTAAGACATTTATATAGTTAAGGGGTGAATTTATGTATAAATGCTGTTTGTGTGACCATATATGCAAGTTATGTGGTAGATGTTAGGTGCTCATGTATATAAACTAACTCCTGTGTGGAGATCTCAGAATCTGTTTCCTTACCCGTAAATTTAATGCTTTTTCTTTATTATTTCTTCGTTTCTTGATTTACTAAAGTTGACTGTTTGCTCAGGGTTTGCTTGTAAGGGGATAACTTGCTCAATGAAGTCTTACAGGTTATCTGAACTATCCCCACCTGAGGTTGAAAACCTAAAAGCTCGTCCTCGGATAGATTTTTCTTCAATTTTCAGCACAGTGAGCCTTTCTTTTGTTCTCAAATCCTGACTGTTTTTCTTTTTTGGGCATTTATATTCATACATGAAGTAACTCTAGCTATACTTGGTCAGGTCAACCCTATAGTTGACGAGGTTCGTAAAAGAGGCGATGCTGCTGTTAAGGAGTATGTACTTCTTTAATTCCTTTTTATCATTTTATTGATTTATTATTACTTTATAGTTATTAACATGCCTTTATACTCAGCAATTTTACTAATGAATTTGATGTTTTAATATGCTTTATTTATTTTTCTCTCACACAGGTATACTGCAAAGTTTGATAAAGTTGAACTGGATAATATAGTTGTAGAAGTATCCGAGCTTCCAGATCCTGAGGTATCTCTATGTAGACATATTTTCTGGTACAAGATATTTATTTTATGTATTGAATTCTGATATTTTTCTTATGCAGCTTGATGCAGTTATTAAAGAAGCATTTGACGTGGCATATGACAATATATATGCATTTCATTATGCTCAGAAATCAGCTGAGAAAAGTGTCGAGAACATGAAGGTAAGTCCATACTGCAGCTTAATTTTTACTACATCCCCAGAGTCTTTAAGCATCTTTAACCTTTCAGGGTGTCATATGTAAACGGGTGGCAAGAAGCATCGGTTCTGTGGGTGTTTATGTTCCAGGAGGAACTGCAGTTTTACCTTCAACAGCTCTGATGCTTTCTGTTGTAAGTTGATCATTTTTGTTGTAAAACTTGCTTTTGGTCGTGTATCATCCTTTGATCTTTATCAAGGTTCTCAATTTTTAAGTCATAAAGATTGATGGACAAATGCTTTTATCATGTTTACCAGCCTGCACAGATTGCTGGGTGTAAAACTGTTGTTCTCGCAACTCCCCCAAGTCAAGATGGCACCATATGCAAGGTATATGCAAGGTGATTCTTTACTTTGGATGGAATGCATTATGAGGGGATTCCCAAATTAGAGCTGATCATTTTTTGATTTGCTCCTCAGGAAGTACTATATTGCGCTAAGAAGGCTGGTGTAACTCACATCCTTAAAGCTGGTGGTGCTCAGGTCAGTAAACACCGAAAGCCTACTTATATGTTTTGCCACATACAGTAATCTGATAATGTTTTGTTGCTTTACAGGCAATATCTGCTATGGCTTGGGGTACAGAATCTTGCCCAAAGGTTTTAGTTTGTCTTTCTCTTGTTATTGTGTCGTTCGTAACTTAAGTAGATATTTGTACTAGGCCTTATAGTTGTTACCTATATATTAACTCATATATTCTGACCATGATTGCTTTTGACAAAATAGAGGATCAGTAGTAATGGGAAAAACCAGAGGACTAAAATTAGCTTAGTTATTATGCTGTAATCTTTGAAATTTCACTTATCTTCTCAACTTCATAAAAGAGTTTAGAGTGAATCTTTTCCTTATATTTATCTAATTTTTGCTTTCAAATAATTCAGGTTGAAAAAATTTTTGGCCCTGGAAATCAATATGTGACTGCTGCAAAAATGATTCTCCAGGTACACATACTTTATATGGAAGTTGTTTGCATAAATTTTAGCCGTTCTGACAAATGGGAGTTGAGGGAGATTTTTTGCACTTATCATCTTGATTTGACCTCCCCGGTCCCCCTCTCTAATTTCTTAACAGAACAGTGAGGCCATGGTTTCAATTGACATGCCTGCTGGCCCTTCAGAAGTTTTGGTCATTGCTGACAAATTTGCCAGTCCTGTTCATATAGCTGCAGATTTACTTTCTCAGGTGATTCCTTGTTCTGCAATGCTTCTCTAAGTTTGTGATGGATCACTTCTATAATGAAAGGTTCTGGCTGTTTAGTTATTCTTCATATTTCTGCTGTGACGTAATGTTAAAACCCAACTGTATAACTGTATCCTGCATGAAGTGTTACAATATGATAGGTCTAGGTTAATTGTTTATATTAAAACGTACTCCAATTTTTCTGCCTGTTAGATTCCAAATTTAGAATTAAAACTTATGGTCATAACTCCTAAGATCTTAGAAAACCCATCTGATTAAATTTCTACAAAAATCGTTCGGGATAATGATCGGTAATCATATATCAATTAACAAAATGACTGGATTTTTCACACCCACTGTTTTAAATATTTAGCTTTGAATCAATTTCAGTATACTGAAGTGGCTTCAAGCAGGACTACTATGTATTTTGTAATCTCCTATTGGAAGATAGTTATCACTAAAATATATGACATTAGTTTGAGGAGGCACATTTATTCTCTGTTGCAGAATTTTGTATTATATGAAATCTGAATGCTTGATATAGTATTTGGGACTGCTTGTGGCCAACCTGATGTATGAGTAACTAATGCAATTTCAGGCTGAGCATGGCCCTGATAGTCAAGTCGTTCTAGTTATTGCCGGGGACGGTGTGGACTTTAAAGCTATAGAGGACGAAATCAGCAAGCAGTGCCAAAGCCTACCAAGGGGAGAGTTTGCCTCAAAAGCACTGAGCCACAGCTTCACAGTGTTTGCTCGTGATATGGTTGAGGTTTGTTCTTGCTTCCTAGTCTGATATGTCTGTCGCCAAATCTAGGAGGCACATCACTGGGAATCACAGTGAGAAAATTGATCAAGGATATTGATTAGTGGTCAGGGGCATTGTAGCAAGTTTTATTGAATGAAACAATCATGGTGTTTGTACTTGTTTTAATCACTTGTGTGGTCATTGGCCTTCTAATTATATACTCCTGCAGTACGGAATCAATAATGTGGCAACTTATGAAGGTATTCCTGGGTTGTTAGAGATGGCTCCAAATTTTTTTTTTTCAATTGAATATGTGCATTTAATAAAAAGGGCTTTGTGTATTTTTATGAGGACAATTATGTTAAAAATATGCATGGTTTGGGTACATGTGTGCTTTTTTGTTACTTGTATGTCGTTTTAAGAAGTTCTGCGTGATTCTGAAATCAGACATGATGATTTCTGTCTCAGGCAGTCTACTTTTCAAACTTATATGCACCCGAGCATCTGATCATTAATGTCAAGGATGCAGAAAAGTGGGAGAGTTTCATTGAGAATGCAGGTATACTTCGTCCTTTTTATTTCTTTCATTTTTCTTTGAACAGTAATTTTTCCTCTTTTTTTTTTTTGGCTTTCAATTGTTCATCACTATGTTTACCTTTGCTGCTATTTTTTCCGATGGTTCCAAACGTTGGTCTACGTGAATGTCATGCCATGATGATCGCATATTTGTACTTGCAGTTGTAGACATGAAACTCACTAGCTTTTGCCTTTTGTCCCTTGTCACTATAAAATTATGATTTTGTTTCCAGTCGAGATAAAATAATTAGATATCTAAACACTAAACTTTGATATCTTTCCCGTGCAGGTTCTGTGTTTTTGGGGCAGTGGACACCAGAGAGTGTGGGAGACTACGCAAGTGGGACGAACCACGTCCTTCCAACATATGGTTATGCAAGGATGTATGGTGGTGTGTCTTTGGACTCATTTCTCAAGTACATGACAGTGCAGTCTTTGACAGAGGAAGGTTTGCTAAAGCTCGGCCCATACGTGGCCACCATGGCCGAAGTTGAGGGACTGGAGGCGCACAAGAGAGCTGTAACCCTTAGACTTAAGGATATCGAAGCCAGGCAGGTCCTAACGTAAGGTGATTTTCGCACAAGACCATTTGCCGAATTTATTCTCCCCTTGGGAGGAATTGCCATTTTTCGGAAACACGTACCATCTACCATTGAAAAATCTGTTGCAGAGGGGAATTTTGATCGTTGTTCTATATAGAGGAAAACTGGTGGGTGGAATGATGGGGGACAAAATAGGGATGTACCATTAAACTTTGTTGTAGGTTGGTAATGTTTTAAGAAACACTTCAATTGAATTATCTTCTCTTTCTTTTGAAGCTTTCCCTTTTATTTTGTTCCAAATTTGCAGTAAATGTTAACTAAAGCTTCGGATAAATTCAATAATATTTTGCAAGGCTTGGAACTATGTTGTTTCTGTTGATGCAAGTTGCAAGTCGTTCAATTTTTTCATGCTTTCTTTTTCGTTCCATTGGAAGAAATCGAACTCTCGACTTATTTTAGTGAAAATACTCTTATCTTGATATACTTACGGGAACATGAAATACTCTAATACTTTTAAAACAACATATACCAACAAAGTGCAAACAATTTTGACTCTATAATCTCCAATTAATCATGTGGGTTTCTCTTTAGATCAATGAAGATGTTTTGGGTAACAAGACGAAGAATGAAATAACACAAATTACTTTTACTGTTCAAATGTCATAGATGACTAAACCATTTTCAAATAAAATGAAATTCTCTAAAAGTGATATGTGTTGATGATGATAAAGAATGATCAGTTTAAATTCTGACATTTATACGGTATAATGCCACCAATTCAAACACTGGACCTCGGTACAAAAGTCAACGCTCTTAACCACTTGAGCTACAAATCTTTCGTTTTGCTTTAAGCAATTGAAAGCAAAATTAAATTCAAGTACTTGTTTTCTTAGAGAGAAATTTCAATTTTAATAGCTCATTGGCCCAATAAAACAAAACAAATAAGAAAAAAAACCCCTAAAAATCAGTATCAAAGGGGATTGAAAACGTGACCATTGGTCACCTTGTCCAAAAAAAAAAAAAAAAAAGGTAAAAATTAAAACGTAAACAGGAAACAACCGAGAACGAAAAGAAAGAAAGAAGGAAATAAAAAAGCTTTTGCTTGAATCCCAAAAACGAAAAACAGATCTGTGCGACAAGGTCACTCACTGCTGGTAGTGACCCTCCCCTCCCTCTCTCTCTCTCTCTCTGCCTTGCATTTCGATGTCTTCAGCCTTCAAACAATTTCACCTCTGAATTCCCAGATCTGAATCTCCCTCTATCTCTCTCTCTTCCCGAATTTCTTTCGCCTGCTGATTGGTTTCCGAGAAAACCCGAGAAAATTTGTCTGGATCATTGGACGATTTGCCAAACCAATCCGTCGTCTCGCATCTCCGCTTTGCTAATCAAGAATCTGCATTTCCAGATCTGAGGTACATTTCTCTCTCTCTCTCTCTCTCTCTGTACTTATGATTTCAATCGCGAATTCACATCCCGATTGGTTGCTGAGAAATTGATTACGAAAAAATGGATAATTAGATCAAAAGCATTGCCAATTGGGTATATTTGTGGGGTGATTTGTATTGGTGAATTGAATTTAAATCAATTGAATATTGTTTTTGGTTGTTTGATCTATGATTTCAATTAGGGTCGTTTCAATTGGGATTTGAGATGCTGACCAAATTCGAGACCAAGAGTAATCGGGTGAAAGGGCTGAGCTTTCACCCCAAGCGGCCATGGATCTTGGCCAGTCTCCACAGCGGTGTAATCCAGCTCTGGGATTACCGAATGGGCACTCTCATCGACCGTTTTGACGAGCACGATGGCCCTGTGCGTGGCGTCCATTTCCACAACTCTCAGCCACTTTTTGTCTCCGGAGGTATAACATCAAAATTCAATCTTATTTTTGTGTGTTCGTATGCTCTGTGGACATGTCTGCAAATTTCAGGCACTTGATGTTATATATTCGATATGAAATGGCTATAATGTAGGTTATACTGCCATGTTAGTTTTGTCACATTGTGTAATGTGTGGTCATCTTGCTGTACCTCGCCCGATGCATCCGTTAGAAATGGTAGTGTAGTTCATTAGGTTCTTCTTGATGCCCTGTAGAATCTATCAGATCTGAACTATTTACTCTTATATTCTTTATCTGAAATTCGGTACCTGTGTTTTTCCTTACTTTATCAATCTGAGAAGCATTTACTTGTTGCCATCGTGCTCGTGATGCCACTGCCGATTTGGAAGAGAGTCTCGTGAAAAGTAATTGATTGTTTATGCTTAAATGGCAGGGGATGATTACAAGATCAAGGTGTGGAATTACAAGTTGCATAGGTGTTTGTTTACACTTCTTGGACACCTTGATTACATCCGAACTGTTCAATTCCATCATGAGTACCCTTGGATTGTCAGTGCGAGTGATGACCAGACAATCAGAATATGGAACTGGCAGTCCCGAACTTGTATTTCTGTGCTCACTGGACACAACCATTACGTCATGTGTGCCTTATTCCATCCAAAGGAGGATCTTGTTGTCTCAGCATCATTGGATCAAACTGTTCGTGTTTGGGATATTGGTGCCCTCAGGAAAAAGACGGTTGCCCCAGCAGATGACATCCTGCGCTTGAGTCAGATGAATGCAGATTTCTTTGGTGGAGTTGATGCTGTTGTGAAGTATGTTTTGGAAGGTCATGATCGGGGTGTGAATTGGGCATCATTTCATCCTACACTCCCTCTGATCGTCTCTGGAGCAGATGATCGACAAGTGAAACTTTGGCGGATGAATGGTATGTCTTTTTTCTTCTATTTCAGGTTTCATGTGAAATAAGCAATTTTTTAACTACGCACCTTTCTTTGATTGGTTTTTAACAAGAAACAAAATATGCATGCATCTGCTTCTTGCTTTCATGTACCAAAGTTAGGTGAGAATACTTGAATGACATTTTGTTGTAAATTTTTTGTTCTGTAAATTTAAATAGTCGGGAATATATAAATCGAATTATTTAATTATTTTTCTTTTAAGATAATAGATCCAGTTTTCATTATGTCTAACACATGTGTTAGGACTTAGGAAAATATATACTTAAAGACTGATATTTTAGTCTTTAATCATCGTACTCAATATCTGCCTTTCTGTAGCGGCCGATCACATGATATAGTAACCTATTTTTTTTTTTTTTAACATTTTCGTTTCTTTTCTATTTTTTTTGGTAAGCCATAGGGGTAAATTGTTTCATTTTGTTAAAGAGAGGGCAATGGATTAGTTTGTTAGCCCGAATTGTCATTTAACTTTTTTCTATTATTATTCTGTCAAATACTAAATCTGTCGGTACTGTGCATGATTTTTAAAAGTAAAGTCTTGTCATTTCACCTCATTAGTTTCTAGAAACTAGGTATGTTAACTTTTGTAAAGTTAATTCATGGCCAGTTTCACAAGTAATATCATTAGCACTGAAAAAAGCCACACAATTGCTTTTGGATATGTACTTCTATATTTCTTGCTTAATAGTATACATATATAGATTCAGATAATTAAATACTCTTGGAGTGTGTGCTCATTAGAAAGATGGAAATAGAGTTACGGAATCCTGTTTGGTTGAACTGGCAAATGGTCACCTGTTAATCTTTCCAATTTCAGATACAAAGGCTTGGGAAGTGGACACTCTAAGGGGGCACATGAACAATGTATCCTGTGTTCTATTCCATTCAAGGCAGGATATTATTGTGTCCAATTCAGAGGATAGAAGTATCCGAGTCTGGGATGCAACAAAACGGACTGGTCTTCAGACATTTCGTAGGGAGCATGATAGGTTCTGGATTCTTTCAGCACATCCTGAAATGAACCTCTTGGCGGCTGGCCATGATAGTGGCATGATCGTCTTTAAATTGGAGAGGGAGCGTCCTGCCTTTTCTGTTAGCAGTGATTCAATGTACTATGTTAAAGATCGTTTTCTCCGCTTCTATGAGTTTTCTACCCAGAGAGACACTCAGGTTATCCCTATTCGAAGGCCTGGTTCTTCCAACTTGAATCAAGGGGCAAAAACACTATCTTACAGCCCTACAGAAAATGCTGTTTTGATATGTTCAGAAATGGAAGGGGGTTCTTATGAACTATACATTATACCCAAGGATAGCTTTGGTCGGGGTGATACTGTGCAGGAGGCAAAAAGAGGAGTTGGAGGCCCAGCTGTGTTCGTGGCTCGAAATAGGTTTGCAGTGCTTGAAAAGAGCACCAACCAAGTTATAGTTAAAAATCTGAAAAATGAGATTGTCAAGAAGAGTGCCCTACCTATTGTTGCTGATGCAATATTTTATGCTGGAACTGGAAACTTGCTCTGCAGGGCAGAGGACAGAGTCGTTATTTTTGACCTGCAGCAGAGAATTATTGTTGGGGAGCTTCAAACTCCTTTTGTAAGGTATATTGTTTGGTCAAATGACATGGAGAGCATTGCTTTACTGAGCAAACATTCAATTGTGATAGCAAATAAGAAGCTTGTGCATCAGTGCACTCTCCATGAGACAATTCGTGTAAAGAGTGGAGCTTGGGATGACAATGGCGTCTTCATATATACAACCTTGAACCACATCAAATACTGCCTCCCTAATGGGGATAGTGGAATCATCAGGACCCTTGACGTTCCCGTATACATAACAAAAGTGTATGGAAACACCATACATTGCTTGGATCGAGATGGGAGGAACTGTGCCATTGTTGTTGATGCCACAGAATATGTTTTCAAGTTATCCTTACTGAAGAAGAGGTATGACCAGGTTATGAGCATGATTAGGAGTTCTGAGCTCTGTGGCCAGGCCATGATTGCATATCTACAGCAGAAAGGTTTCCCTGAGGTTGCCCTTCATTTTGTGAAGGATGAGAGGACTCGCTTCAACTTGGCACTAGGGAGTGGGAACATCCAGATTGCTGTTGCTTCTGCAAAGGAAATTGATGAGAAAGATCACTGGTATCGATTGGGAGTGGAGGCCCTTCGTCAGGGTAATGCAGGCATTGTAGAATATGCATATCAGAGGACAAAGAATTTTGAGAGGCTATCATTCCTATATCTTGTGACTGGAAACTTGGATAAATTGTCCAAAATGCTGAAAATTGCTGAAGTCAAGAATGATGTGATGGGTCAGTTCCACAATGCTTTGTATTTGGGTGACATCAGAGAGCGTGTTAAGATCTTGGAGAATGCAGGTCATTTACCTCTTGCTTATAGTACAGCTGTAATTCATGGGCTCCATGATATTGCTGAACGTTTGGCAGCTGAACTGGGAGACAACGTTCCTGTCTTACCCAAGGGGAAATCTCCATCTCTTTTGATACCTCCAACGCCAATTATCTGTGGTGGAGATTGGCCCTTGTTGAGGGTCATGAAAGGAATATTTGAGGGTGGTCTTGATAATGTGGGCAAGAATGTTGAGGAAGAGTATGAAGAGGCTACAGATGCTGATTGGGGAGAGGATTTGGATATTGTTGACGTGGACAATATTCCAAATGGAGACATCAGTGCAGTGCTGGATGACGAGGAAGCACACGAGGAAAATGAGGAGGAAGGATGGGATCTTGAAGATCTTGAACTTCCACCTGAGATTGATACTCCAAAAATTGCCAGCAATGCCCGTTCTTCTGTGTTTGTTGCCCCAACTCCGGGTATGCCTGTAAGTCAAATCTGGTCCCAAAAATCATCTCTTGCTGCTGAACATGCTGCTGCTGGGAATTTCGATATTGCAATGCGTTTGTTGAGCAGGCAGCTGGGTATAAAGAACTTTGATCCCTTAAGACAATTATTTCTCGATTTACACATGGGCAGTCATACGTATCTACGTGCCTTCTCGACAGCTCCTGTGCTCACCGTGGCCGTTGAGAGGGGATGGAGTGAATCAGCTACTCCTAATGTTAGGGGTCCTCCTGCTCTTGTATTTAAATTCTCAGAGCTAGAAGAGAAGCTTAAGGCGGGTTACAAGGCCACAACCCAAGGGAAATTTGCCGATGCTTTACGACTTCTTCTTGGTATTCTGCATACTATTCCTCTGATCGTAGTTGATTCAAGGAGAGAGGTTGATGAAGTAAAAGAATTAATTATCATTGTAAAGGAGTATGTTCTGGGTTTGAAGATGGAGATTAAGAGGAAGGAACTTAAAGGCGATCCGGTTCGCCAACAGGAGCTAGCAGCTTACTTCACCCACTGCAACCTTCAGATGCCTCACTTGAGACTTGCATTACTAAATGCCATGAGTGTTTGCTATAAGGCTGGTAATCTCAACACGGCAGCTAACTTTGCCAGGCGACTTTTGGAGACCAACCCCACCGTTGAAAACCATGCAAAGACTGCAAGACAAATCCTGCAAGCTGCCGAAAAGAACATGACTGATGCAACCCGGCTAAACTATGATTTCAGAAACCCATTTGTGGTTTGTGGGGCAACATACGTGCCTATTTACCGTGGACAGAAGGATGTATCATGCCCGTACTGCAGCTCTCGGTTTGTTCCGGACCAGGAAGGGAAGCTCTGTACTGTTTGTGATCTTGCAGTGGTTGGATCAGATGCATCTGGTTTGCTCTGTTCTCCTACCCAGATAAGATGATCTCCTGCTGCTCAAGTAGGAGCAATTTTTCAACCTTCAAGTACAACAACGGTTATGTTAGTTTTCTCGTTTCCTTGAGCAGGGTTTCTCTATTTTAAATTTGATTAGGTTGTGCTTCTCTTGTATTTCTATTTCAAATTTTATTGCAAGGTTCGTGATCATGATTTTCGCTGTAATGAACAGGTTGAGCATTTTGGTCTAGCTGATTCTTGTGACTTTGGAGAATAAACAGATTAGATTGAGTTGGCAAATTACTTTCCGTTCCCCATATTTGTAACTTTGAAATTTCATACATTGTAGACACCATTTTCGTGTCGAAACTCGGTTTTGAACTCCGTCTGAGAAATGTCATTCTGCCTGGGATTTTGAATGTCTTGTGTTTGAAATGTATTTCATTTCTTGTGTGCCCGAGTAGCTTTCTGCTGATTATATTTGAAACGATGGATTATCGGCCATCGCCCTGTCGCATTAACATTTCGACTCGCATGCTTTCGTACACACTAGTTGCACCGATAGTTATGCTAGTACTAGAACAACTACTATCACCTCTAGCATAAGCCATTGAAGGCGACCCGAGCAAGTATTCAGTGTCTAGACTGCAATCAGCACTTCTCCATGGATGCTTTGCCGCAGTCCGCATCCCCTCCAGCTCCATTGCTACCTTTTTCATGCTAGGCCTTTCCTCCCCTTTCACCCTCAAGCATCTACTTGCAAGATTAGCCACTTCTTTCAGTGCCTCAATATTTCTCTCGGTGACTATGTTGTTGTCGAGGATTTCAGTCAAGCGACCCTCTTCCACGGAACCAACGAAGAAGCTTGCCAGGTTTCTCTCTGCCTCAGGCCTGGTAAAAGAAAGTGCCACTTTGCTTGTTAGTAGCTCCACAAGGACAACTCCGAAACTGTAGACGTCACTCTTTTCTGTTAGCTGGTTCGAATGGAAGTATTCAGGGTCCAAGTACCCAAGCGTCCCTTGCACTAGAGTTGTTATTTGAGCTTGGTCTATAGGAATCAATCGCGAAGCTCCAAAGTCCGACACTTTTGCTATGTAATTGTCGTCTAATAGTATATTCGTTGTTTTCACATCTCGGTGTATGATTGGCATGGAAGTGGAGGAGTGTAAGTACGCCAGTGCTCCGGCAGTTTCTGCTGCGATCTTCAATCGTAACTTCCACGATAGTGATGATTCTTTTCTTTTTACGGTATGAAGATGATAAAAAAGAGTTCCCCTGGTGATGAACTCGTAAACTAGTAAAGGCACTGGTGCCTCCAAACAGCAACCCAATAGTTTCACCACATTTCTATGGTTGACTTGAGAAAGAACAATCACTTCGTTTATAAACTGCTCACTTTGGATTGAAGCTCCGATTTTCGACTTTTTTATGGCAACCACTTCATTATCTGGTAGTATTCCTTTGTAAACTGTTCCGTAGCCTCCTTCTCCGAGGACTCTGCTCTCATGGTAGTTGTCTGTGGCCTTCTCAAGTTCTTCAGATGTAAAGATTTTTGTTGTCTCCATCGATCCTCCTCGGTGACTCTCGAGTCGTTGTTGTAACAACATGCCACCATTTTCTTTGAAATACTTTTCTTTGAGTTTGATGTAGTTATTTTTCTTCATTCCCCAGTAAGTCCATGAACCTCCCACCAGGAAAATCAAGAAGGCTACTGTCACAGCTGCTAATCTCCACCAAATTAGACTTCAATTTATTTTGATCTACATAATAAATATAGAAATAGCATGCATTTAATCCAAAATTCTTTGTGCAGGACATCCGTTTATATATTGAAGAATGGATGCACATCCATATTGTGTTGCCCGCGATAATGATATCGACAATTTATTGATGACATAGTGACAGTTTGATCGACGCCCGTTACATAGTCTACCAATGAACATACTTACCCAGTGAAATAATAAGCAAGCGAATGCTCTTGGAAAGATTGCTTCCGTTGTCTTTGCTGCAACCAGTTCCAGTTTTCATTCCGTCGCCTTTGAACCCTTTTGGACAGGCACAAGAATAATTTCCAGGTGAATTTATACACGCTCCTGCGCTGCAACGGTTTGAAATCTCACACTCATCGATATCTTAAAAAAAAAATAGAGGACTCATTAGCATTAGCAAACACATAATTATAAATTAGATGTATCTAAAACATGATAAGTACCATGACAACCCTCCGGGAGGTACGGATTTCCTTCGTAACCTGACAAGCACTGACAAAAGTAACCGGACAGATTGACGGGGTTGACACAAGTACTATTTCCCTTGCATGCATAGTCCACCCTCTTTTGAGCTGCATCACATTCTTCATCCCCAATTACCCAATTGAGAACCATCGGAAGCCGGCTTGTGTTTTCGAGCTCTTGGAAACTTCTACTTGAAAATGTGAACTGGCCTTCTTCCACAATGAAGGAGTAGCTACACGGATTAAAGTCCCATATAAAAGTATGATTGTAGTAGCTACTCATCACCACTGTACGAATTTGAAGTCCACTCGGGATTGAAGTCTGGCAGCACCCAATGCCGGAGCAAGACTCACTAATGCTCCCCAGGCTCTCGCAGAAGGTCATGCAACCGGATATGTACTTTTCGCGCCCACGCACGCCTTCGAATATCGCGTAAGTGTCACAACCAACAGCAATAAACTTGTTTTTTGTGCCGGAAATCGTGTAAGGAGGGAAGAGCTTGAGCCTTGGGGCGTTACTTTTTTTGGTATCTGAAAAGCCCTCCTCGTCATAACAATCTCTTGCTACAAATTGCATTATTTGTAGCTCGCCGTTGAGGGATATGTTGGAGATTGGGATGGCAGTTCCTGTCAAAAATGCCGTGGGGGGTTGTGTGGTTTCGTTGCAAATGATGAGGAATTCATCTCTGAGGTGACAACCATCGGATATCCCAAAAGGGTATGGAATTGACAAATTCCCACATTTGTTTGGGCAGCCAGGCAAAGCTTGTGCTGCTGCTGGTGCTGCAGCTGCTAACACAAACAATCCCATTAAGGATATCAATTGGGTAGCAATCCCATGTAATGCCATGGAATCCATGTCAGTGTCTTCCTCCTCAGGACTAATTTGTACGTTCTGATATTCCAGTCCGAGTTGAAGTTGTCTTAGCCGGCTCTAATTCTTGTCTGCATGTTCACATTCCAAACAAGATGATGACAAATAAGGACCATAGTCCTTGTTTGTAAACCAAAGAAATGATGACAAATAATTATGTGACAAAGTCGAGACAAATAATATACCAATAATAAGAATAAGTTAAGTGTATATAGCAAATGTGTGCATGCTGACTTCAAAGTGGTCTTTTATTTGTATTTTGTGAGAGTGAGAAATGAAGAAACCAAACAGATAGGTAAAAAGGAGTTTTCATTTCTAGTTGGAATCTTGGCCGTTGGATTATTGACAGTTGGATTCTTCAGTGCACATTTAGCTCTCCATTGATTCGGTGTACATACACGAGCATGGTAAAATTTTCAGATAAAAATAGTTTTCACAAGCATCTTGAAACTTCAGGAGGTGTATTCAATTGAGATTTTTAGGGGTTTTAATTCTTTTATATTTAGGGGTATTTAGTCAGGATTTTAAGTGATTCTCTGAAAGTCTAGGTGTATTCGATCAAGATTTTAAGAGAGTTTATTAAAATTCTTAGAAATTCTGGTGTATTCAATTAGGACTTTAAAGAAGTTTATAACATTCTAGATGTATTGAATTAAGAAATGATTTTAAAGGATTTTAAAAAATTAAGGAATTCAAGGGAATTGGAGAGATTTCATTGTGTATTTTAAGTATTTACAAATCTCACCTCTCCCCCTGAGATTTCGAGAGAATTGAATCAAAATTTTACATGAAATCTCTACAAATCAAATAAACTCCACCAAAATCCATGGATTTATAAATCCATTAAAATCCCTCAAAATTCCAATTGAATACACCCTCAAAATTCATAGTAAAAAAACACTTAAAAAAAAAAAACTTTTGCACCCAACTCTTGTTGCACTGGTCTATTAATTATTTCACCGACATTAGTAGTTGATGTGATGGAATTTTTTTTTCTTTCTATAATTTTATTTTTGAAGTATTTCTCACTAACATTAACAATTGTACGAAAACACTAATTAAATACATAAAATAAATTAATGATACTGCCACGCACCTTTGCTTGTAATATTGCAAAAGGGTCAAGGCCTGGATATATAGTTTATTATTAGAGTCTTTTTATTTAGGCTCAGTCAACCATGCTACTTTTTTTCTTTAACCTAGCATTTATGTGATTTCAATTTAAATCTAATATTGCGTCTATTTCTTATTTGTGTGACTATTTTGCCCTTAACAGTAAATATGGAATTAAATTTAAATTTTCTCATTATGTCTTTTAAACAACTATGATAACCATACCATTATTTTCTATTACACTTTTTTGGCTTGCAAAAAATATATAATACAATTATCAACCTATAAAAGTTGACACAGCCCGTGCCGGAGAATAATATTATTTTATTCCCGGAGGTGCAAAATGACGATTTTGCCCTTGGTTGACCTTTCAGTTGACTTTTCCGTCGTAACTCGTACGACGCATTCACTTGTATTTTCTTGTCGTGCTCGTCGTTACGGGCGCGTAGGCGCGAACGGGACGACATTTGGAGTTCGATTGAATGTTTTACGGACGTTAATTTGTTTGACGTTCCGTTAATTGGTTGTATTTTGGTGATTGGGCCTTGGGCTCAGTATTTTCTGAAAGCCCAGCCCATTTCCTCCTCTGTCCTCCTCCCTCACCCAACCTCTCTGTCACTCACTGCCTCTCGAACCCTCACTCTCTCCCTGCAAACACAAACCTCTCAGTGACATCAAATCCTTCCCCAAGCCAATTAAGTGGCTTTGCCACCGTTTTCTGGCAAACCTCAACCCTGCAAATCCAATCCTAGTCTCAGACCAAGAAACCAGCAGGCCCTACTCGATCTCAAACCCGAGTTTGAACTCCAGCGAGCTCGAGAAAATTCCCCGACGAGTTTCTCGTCGAAATCCACCTTAATCTCCCTCGATTTGACTACCATCCACCTTCTGGTGACTCCTAGTCTCAATTTCAAGCTATGCATGCTCGATTCTGGACTGGAATCAAGGGTTTGGAAATCGGCCATTTGGACCCAAGGTTGTCTCCTTCAAATTCTGGCAATTCCGGCCAGTTTTGGGCCCCCAATTAGGTATTTTCATGTTCCCTGTTTTCTCAGCTTCATTTTGGTACCAATTTTGTGAAATTTGGTTGAGATTTGACTGAGTTATTGACGTTTGAAATTTTCTGGCCAAAATTCCAGTTTTCGGCGAAACTCCGGCCGGCAGACGGCGGCGACACCGCGGTCGGAAAATGCAGAGGTCACCGGCAAGCTGACATCAGCCGGCCCGGTCCTGACGTCAGCGAACCGGTGATGACGTCATCAACCCGGTCCAAACTCGGTTTGGACCGGAATATTCCCAGGTATATTCCGTCCGTTAAACTTAACGGCGTCAACGGAATATTCTAACACCGTTAGAATATTCCGTTAACTCTGACGGCACAGTAACGGCGTCAGTCACCGGCGCGTGGTGGACTTCCACCGGCGCGTGGCGGCGCGTGTGACCTCACAGCGGCGCGTGGCGGCGCGTGAGGCCAAATGGCAGCGTGTGGCGGCGCGTGCGGCGGCGCACGGCGGCCCACGGCGGCGGTTTTGGGGTTTCCGACCCCGAAACTCCGTTTTCGGGTATCCGAACGCCGTTTTCTTTGTAATTTCGAGTACGTTACTAATTTTTGGGTTTTAAAAATAGGTTTTGGCGACCCGTGGCGTTCGGAGGACGTGTATTCGGACTTCCAGGCTTTGGTATTTGTGAGTGGGCCCTTTCCTTACCTAAATTAATTGTTTTACATGTTTTAATTATTAAATTGGGTTTTGCCTATACTTTTAAATTGATTATTGCTTTACTATGTTAGCAAATTTAATTTATGCCTACACTATTTAATGACTTAGATTTGACTATTTGTCTCGTATTTCCGGTAGGCCTCGTACTTCATAGTATTTACTTGGTTTACATGTTAGACTCGGTATTGTTAGGCCATGGAAATTAGTGGGCCTTGACCCATATTTCCATTTGAGAATTTTACCATTAAATCGGTAAATTCCGCTTTATTGTGTTGTATGCGTTTTACGATTATCGAACCAACCCTATATTTTTGGGGGTTTAGGGAATTAATTATTTTAATTCCTTATTTATGCGTTTGGGGTTTTTACACCCGTTTGACGGGCCTTGGGCCGTATTTGGGTGAACCTTGGAAATGGTAATTTTCTACCATACTTGGGGTTCACCTAGTTTGCCATTAAGTTGGTATTTCTATACCTTGGTACCCAAGTGGCGTATTCTTGGTATTTCACGTATTGTAGTTATACGTTTGGCATTTCGGGTACGGCACCCGAGTACACTTTATATATATTGGTTGTTTAAAGGTTATCCCAAATAGGGAAATTACCTCACGCTGTTTTATTTAAAAATACTCCGTGGCATGTTTTTGCACGCTCAACCTGGGAGGCTTACACGGTGTTTATTGTACTGTCCGGGCCAGGACCAGCCTTCACGTGATTGTTCACACGCACCGATACGCTCACTATGGATCCATAGTAGGTGCCAACCTGTTTTTGGTCGCATGGGCGACTCGAACTCGTTGTGATGCGCTTATGCGCCAGCTTCACGTGATCGTAGTACATGAGCGTACCATTATTTATACACCCAGCCTGTTCATGACAGAATATATCTGTATGAACTCGTGTGTCTGCCCTGCCTAAACGAGCGTTTGTCTTATAGTTGGATTGTGAATCATCTCTGATTTTCACTGATGCCACGGATACATTTATTTGAATTACAGTTTTCCCGTATAACTTTATTTTATGAACTTTTGATAAATTATGCCGAACGGTGGCTTTCTGCCCGTCTCGGACGGTAAGTACATTTCCGTACTTACCTTGATTTTCTACCTATTAGTATATTACGTTTTCAAGAACGGTTTTACGAAACTTAGTACTTGAATTTACAGCGAGGGGTTAGTATTTTCTAAAGGAAAGGTTTTTACAAAACTAACTATGGCCCACTCATTCTTCTGTTTTGCGCCCCTCCAGGTTTAGTGGCTGGAGCTGTCGACGTCGAGACCCGGTGGTATGAAGATGTTTAGAATTCCCTTTATTTGTAAATTTTCAGTATTTCGTATTCGTACGATAACTGTTGTTTATTTATTAATTCTTTACTCTGTGCAAATTTTGTATATCCTACTCATTAACTCATTCAATTTATTCCTTATTTCTTCATTTTGGCTTTCGTCACCCTACGTGGTGTCGGCCAGCACATCCGACCTTTGGGTGTCCACGTGTACATCCGGGTCGGGATGTGTCAAAAGTGATATGAAACAAGTATGAAAAAATCACTATCTATCTGTAATAAAGATAAAATAATAATTATATTCCTAGAGCAAAGATATATAAACACAATATAAGCTATCACTATGGAACATTTCAAGACATGTAGGACTATAAAGAAATTTATTACCTATAGTGAAGTTCATAGAAAACAAGAAAATTTACCTACTCAATAGGATTAAAAACTAATGAATTGATACATAATATATATACCTACTAAGGAGGAAGAATGGACGGGAAATGTTTTTAGACATATTTGGAAAGAAAAAGCCGATTGATAAAAAAAAAAAAAATCAAAAGCAATAACATCAAGTTAATTTGTCCAAGAATATAAAACATAACATTAACGCAATTAAGTAAATAACAATTAATATAATAATTTAAATGCTTATAGAGGATAAATATGGTATGAAAAGAAATTAACAATCAAGACTTAAAATATTCACCTCAAAAAAAAGAAAGTTTGCTTACTTGAAACTTTAATCAAAGGGTTTAATTTAAAAATGAATTTTTTTTGAATTTTTCCTAAAATACAATGATGCATTTGGGTTTATAAGTATTTTTAATTCCTTACCGACTCAGATCTTCCAAACTCATATTTATTTTGTTCATAGATCAATTACTGGCTTCAGAAAATATCAAATTCTAACTTCCAAACACTAAATGCCAATACACAACAACATTAACCAGTCAAACAATTGGTATCTCCCACCTACTGCTCTGATACACACCCTAGATTCCATGCAAATCCTTTTTAAGAAGAAATTACTTTTTGGTGTTGGGCCACTTCTTACGTGAAAGGTTGGGATTTCCACCTCCTATACTGCTCTGATACACATCCTAAATAAAAACTTTCAAAATGATGTGATGAATATTTTCTTTTATACAAACAATATTTTACATTCAACTAAATCTAAACTGGAAAGGAAAATTCAAACTCGAGTGCATAGAGGGAGCACATCTATTCTAGCCAATGTGGCTACACCGATGTCTGTGATGAAAAAGAACATTAAACTTTAGAAAAATGTAGGTGTTGAGTCATTTTCAACTGGCAACGGCATCTACTTGATGTTTGTTAATCCTTCACTATGGCTAGAATGATAAACAATGTTGAGTTGATTATTTCAAGCAATGGATTATCGTCCATCATCATATGGAATTAGCATCTGGATCTGCATGCTGTCATACTCACTAGCTGTACCAGTACTAGGACCACAGTCAGCTCTAACATCCACAGGATAAGCATCTGAGTTAGCTGGCCCAAGTAAGTACTCAGTCTCTTCCGGAAAAAGTTCAGCTTTTCCCCATGTATGCTTTTCTGTAATTCTCATTCCTTCCAGCTCCATGGCGACTTCTTTCATTGTAGGCCTGTCCTCCCCTTTTAACCTTACACACCTTTTTGCTAGATTGGCCACAGTTTTTAATGTCTCGATGTTTCTCTCGTTGACTATGTCATCATCGAGAATTTGATTCAAGCGATCCTCCTCCATTAAACGAACAAAGAAGCTTGCTAGGTTTCTCTCTTCCTCAGGCCTGTCAAAAGCAAGTGCCACTTTGCTTGTTAGTAGCTCCATAAGGACAACTCCAAAGCTATAGACGTCACTCTTTTCTGTTAGTTGATTCGTGAGGAAGTATTCAGGGTCTAAGTATCCAAATGTTCCTTGCACTAAAGTTGCAAGTTGGGCTTGATCAAGAGGAATCAATCGTGAAGCTCCAAAGTCTGACACTTTTGCAGTGTAATTTTCATCTAATAGTATATTTGTCGCTTTCACATCTCGGTGTATAATTTGCATGAGAGCGGAGGAGTGTAAGTATGCTAGTGCTCCAGCAGTTTCAGCTGCTATCTTCAGTCGTAATTCCAATGAAAATGATGATCCTTTGCCCTTTTTACCATGAATGTGGTCAAAGAGAGTGCCGTGAGTGACAAACTCGTAAACTAGTAGAGGAACTTCTGACTCTAAACAGCAACCCAATAACCTCACCACATTTCTATGGTTGATTTGAGAAAGAACAATCAACTCATTAACAAACTGCTCCTTCTGGGTTGGGACACCAATTTTAGACTTTTTTATGGCAACCACTTTATTGTTATCTGCTGGTAATATTCCTTTGTAAACTATTCCATAGCCTCCTTCACCAAGGATTCTAGTTTCATGGTAATTGTTTGTTGCCTTCTCAAGTTCTTCTGCCGTGAAAATTTTTGTTGTCTCCACAGAGCCTCCTTGACTAGCGATTTGTTGTTGTAACAATAAGCCCCCATTTTCTTTAAAGTATTTTTCTTTGAGTTTGATGAACTTTCTTCTCTGCATTCCCCAATATATCCATGAAAATCCACCTAGTAAAAGCAAGAAGCCTCCAGTGGCACCTGCAAAGATGATTGCAAAATAACGAGAAAATCTTTTATATATATATTGCTAAAAAAGAAATTAATTATATAGAGCGTATCATCAATGTATTAATATTGTTTTTGTTGTCTGGCTATTTTTGTTTAGGACAGTTAAGTGATATATTGTGACCAAAAATGACATAATACTACTATGAAGACTATTTATTCATTGTGTACATGGATCTTTTCTAAGTCATAGATAAGTGACTATTAGTCATTCTCTGGGCAAGACAGACCGTCCATATGGTATTGACAAGGGGTGGATATCAATTTTGATATCATGTCAGTAAGAAAATGTACATATCGATCCATACATTATCGACAATATCGATTGAAAAATCCGTCTTGCAGACAGGAATTCTAATATAAGCATGTGTCAGAATTTTGGATATAAAAGTGGGTCGAGTAAACAAAATTTGAGTGCAATTGTTCAAAAGAAAATATAGTAGGTTTAGAATTTCAAGCCACGGTTATAAGATGTGACATATGTAAATAAACTAGCATGCCTAACGAAAAGTAAGAGGTTTGTAGCTCAATTAGTTAAGAGTATTCACCGTTACTCTTTATTAATGCCCAAGTTCGATTCCCCCTCCAATATCCCTTGTATAAAAAAACACAAAAAAGTAAAATAAAACTAACATATGCATACCTAGTGAAATAATAAGCAGGAGACTGAGCTTTGCTCGACCGTTTTCCTCGATGCAACTTTTTTTATCCTTGTCGTCATTTTTGTACCCTTTCGGACATTCACAAGAATAATTTCCCACTGAATTTATGCAGGTTCCAATACTGCAGGAGTTTGAAGCCTTGCACTCATCAATATCTGAAAAGAAAAAGAATGAATTGAATCGATGAACATAAGGTAAAATCCCAATTTTGAGCCATTTTGTTAACTCACTACTAAAAAATGTCCAAAGGCCACAGTTCATGTACCCACAGATTTGACAACGACGGCAAATTTAGTCGTTGGGCACATTACTATTAGCTCGTGGCTACTATCTTCAAAATGCCACAGCATCTGTGGCTAATTGGTGGCTAGGTGTCAGCTACATATTATTCTCACATATATCAATACAAGATACAGGAAATGTTCTTTTAGCTTATTACTGCTCAGTGCATGCTTTTGGCTATTTTAAGCACCGTTAGCACGGCGCGTTTTCTGTACTAATTAATTTAGTCGATCACCCTTTTCTTTTGTCTCTAACAGCAATAGTCACCCCAACAAAAGTGGCAATTATTTGCTGACTACTCTGTTTGTTTCTGCTAGTACTTTGCAACATATAATAAGAAGATATAAAGGGATCAAAAGTGTGCTGAATCCCTCAACGCAACCCCAATGAGCTTAACAATACAATCATATATACAAAAAAGTCAAGCAAATTGAAAAATTAATTATTTGTTTAACCATAATAAAATAAGTAGACATACATACATACACACATACACACACACACAATGTTTTGATAAACGCAAAATTGTTCATGATAATAATCAAATGGTCAAATGGTGTCTAGATTTATATACCTTGGCAACCATCTGGGATGTATGGGTTCCCTTCATAACCTGGCAGGCACTGGCATATGTAGCCCGAAGACCGATCATGGCAGGAGCTATTTGCCTTGCATGCAAAAGTACTCTCGTTATTAGCTGCAATATCACATGACTCATTCCCAATTTCCCAATCAAGAATTGCCGGAAGCCGGGTTGTATCGCTTAGTTCTTGAAAACTTGTACTGTTGAAGTTGAACTCGCCTTCTTGCACAAGGAACGCGTAGCTGCATGGGTTGAAGTCCCACACATCCGTATGATTGTTAAAGCTTTTCAACCTCACAGTATGATTTTTCAGCCCACTAGGGATTTTAGTTTGACAACACCCAACGCCGGAGCAAGTGTCCAGCTGATGGATAGCGTTGTCAAGATTGTCACATATGGACATGCACCCAGTTGTGTACTTTTGTTCACCCTGGTAACCAATAAAAAACGCATAGGTGTCACATCCAACTACGACGAACCTGTTTTTGGTTTCGGAGATGGTGTAAGGAGGAGCCACCCTGAACACGGAATCGTTCCGGCCGGTTTGGTTGCCTTGAGCATCATAACAATCTCTGGCTGCGAATTGTAGTATTTGGAGCTCACCGTCGTCAAGGGATATGTTGGTAATTACGATATTGCTCGTCGACAAACGTGTTGTTGGTTGTTGAGTGGAATTGTCACAAGTGATGTTAAACCGGGGTTGGAGGTAGCAACCAAAGCCTATGCCAAATGGGTATGGAATTGTGAGATTACCACAATGGTCAGGGCAGCCAGTCAGTGCATGAGGCGGAAGGAGGGCTTGAGCTGTTGTTGGAGTTGGAGTTCCTAGTAAAGTTACAACCACTACCACCATTACTAATGATAGTTGCAAAATATACATCCTCCCATGTAACGCCATATAGTAATAACTAAAAGGAGTTGATCGAGCAGATCCTAGCAGAGAAATTCCAAGCAGACGACGAATTAAGGAACTGCTAATTAAGAAGGTTGACCTTCTGTCAGGAATATATATATGGAAGGGATTATAATTAAAACGCGTGGGGTGGCATATTTTGGGTTAGGGGAAAATGTATTCCTAATCTTAACTGATTTTTCTGTTATTGTTCTAGTCCACACAATTAGGCTTCGTCCCATTTATTTCCAGGAAGAGCCCAAAAAAACATCTGACTTAGTATTAGTCGATAAGCGACGGGATGCATGGTGCAAAGTCAAGTAATTTTGATTTAATTAGTTAATAATATTTAAGTCAAGAAAGATTGCCAATAGAAACCTAAATAATCAACGTAGGATGTGATTCTATGTGTTTTCTAGAGTAAAAACAAGAAAGAAATGATAGATGGTGGAGCAAGAACTTTTCAACGTTTTATTGTTTTCTGAACAAAATGAAATTGTATATTGATTTCTTGTTTTTCTAGATACCAATAAAAGGTTGATAAGTTCTTTGTTCTACGGTCTACCTTTTCCTTCTTGTTTTTAATCTTAAAACACAGGCTTACACAGCCCTCACAAAAGAATTTCAATAACCCCTTTCTAAACAAAAAAAATATATCAACTATAAATTATTATACTATTTGAAACAAATTAACCAAAAACCCATGATTAACATGAACTAATGGGAAAACTTTGACCTGCACTAATTAAATTAATATTTACCAAACAATATAAAATTTGCAAGGAACACAATCGCATCATCCTGAACGTGAGATCTTCCCAAATTAATAAGCAAAAGCATGCTTATCCATGGTCGTTTCATCTGAATCGTTTATTTTTTAGGTCCTTGTAGATCATTTTTACAAATATTCGTCTAAATCAAAAGTCATTTAACCATTTGATTGTTGTCGTGAACATTTCATTGTGTTTTCAACAACACTATGTCTGTCTATTTTTACTTAGGCACAATTAGATATTGAAATGCTTTCGGATTTGGACGAATTTTTGTAAGGATGATATATGAATGAGGATCTAAAATATCAACGGTTGGTTCTTGAGAAAATATTGTGAAATGGGACCAAACGCTTGGTTAGCGCTGTATTAAGTTAATTACTAACTTGTTAGCGCTTAAACGCTCCATATATATATATATATATATATATACATACACACACACACACAGAGTAAAACCTCTATATAATCATAATATTAGGACCACCAAATTTATAACTAAAAGGCTATCTCCAATCTACTAATTAAAAGTTAAAAGTTATAAATTCAATTTTAAAGTCAAGTTTGACTTTTGGAGTCAAATGCAGAGTCATATATGACTATTGGAGTCAAATGTAGAATCAAATATGACTTTGCACTTGACTCTATAGTTATATATGACTCTAACTTTTGTGATGCATTGGAGATAAATTGAGTTAAATTTGATGTTAAAAATTATATTTGACTCAACTTTTCATGTGCTATGGAGATACCGTAAGGAGATTATTACTTAATAAAAATGTAGTTAAAAAAAAATTGACTTAGTTATAAGTTTCATGTATACAAAGACCCACATTAAAAGTGGAGCATGTCAATTTTCAAGATGTAACATTGAAAAGAAAGATGCCTAATCGCTAAAAGTTAGTGCGTGTATGTATGTAGTGCTCTCTTTAATTCTTCTCTTTCTAAGTAAATTTTATAAATACACAATACAATGATTCTCTTTCTAATATTATTGTCTAAATTTGATAACCCCAATTGAAAAAGAAAAGTAATTTCCGCACTCCGCATTCCACCCAACAGGAGCGACACAAAACTGTATGCAGCAAAAAGAAAATGTCCAAATTACAGCACAATATAAAGCAAGCATATTTGTGAATGTTATCAGAATACAGATTATTTGTAAATTATAAAAGAGGTGGACTTTCTATGTGAGAACTTGCTCTTGTAAATCATAATACCACCAACAACAATTGTAATTTTATCGTGATATCACAGATCGAAAATTTCAGTACAAGCAGAGCAATTTTAATTGTAAATGTTCCATATATTATATACTTCAAGTTAAAACAAACAAAAACTACATATTGTTGATCACCAAAAAGAATAAAAATACAAGATAAAATAAAAGTTTCTCAAAGCCTATCATATGAATCAATTCTTAAAATTTCCTGTAACATGTTACGATGAGTTGCTGTTACTTTCGCATGCATCTCCGTCGAATGCTACAAGGCCATCATACATTTCCGTAGCACTCCTTGAATAATTAGCCAGGTATTCGAAAACCTTGGAAAATCCTTCCTGAAATCCACTCTCAACAAAATGACGCGTTTTCAACTTTTCTGCCTTTAGCTTTTTTTCCACTTGCCTTTTCTCCTCAATCAACTGCTCCTTCTTCTCTTCATCCATCTTCTTTGAGTTTTTATGTATTTTTCTCGAAAGTTTGTCAACCCTTTTCTTTAGCTTATGCTCCTCGCCTTGTTGAATCATTAGCTCTTGGACATCATTCCCAAACGCTGTCATGGCAGACGTCACATCTTTATATGGAAGTTTATTCAAACAAACTAACCAATGATGATATAGCGAAGGCTTGTCCTTGTTAGCAGCAGCAAACTTGAATAGCCCGTCATTAAGAGCTTCAACATAGGCCTTCAGTGAAGAGACATATGATGTAAAGCAAGCACACCATTTTGGAATTTCTGCTTCAAGCTTAGAGTAGGTAGTAAGCTGGTGGGAGTCACTGCAGAACACTCCGTAGGGCACTTTTACTGTCTCCATGATTCTCTTTTGGGCCTCATGATATTCCGACACGATTCTCGAATTTCTCTTTAGGCATTGAAACAAGGCAACAAGTTGTCTCTTCATCTTTTTATCTGTTAGCCTGTGAATTTCAGAGTACTGTACTTCTTCATCTTTTTCGAAAGCCTTGATCCTGGCTTCCAACTGTGCTATTCTAGCTCCTATTTTGTCGCGAGTACTCTTGAGCACACCTTCTCTTTTCTTTTCCTTTTGGAATTCCTCCAGTTCTTTCCTGGATTCCTCTGTATCCATCATCTTTTTATGAAGTATTTTCACTTGCTCATCTAGTTCCCTCAGCGTAAACGAATGGCCCATGAATGTCTTTGCTCCATTGCCATCAGAAACACCACTATTGAAATAATATCTTGAAGAAGTTTTGGGTCTGAGGAGACTTTTGGAGGAACATCTAGATGAGGTGGAGCGTTTTAATGACAGCGAACGCATGAGCTTGTTCGGGTGGTTTAGTGTCGTCACTGAATGCTTGAGCTTGTTCGAGTTTTCTTCAATTTCCTCCACAGAAGATTGTATTTGATCCATATTGGCATCAAGCATCTTAGAAACCTCCAAACCAGATTTATAGGCTTTAATGAAATAGTCCTCAACATCTTTCAATGCTTCCACCAATTCCCTCCCTTGACCCACATCAGAATCACACAAATTTCCCTCCCTTTTTTCACTACTCTCATCACTAGAATGCCTTTGAGTTTCAACATTGTCTTCTTCTTCTTTGTGATATAGGTTTTCTTCCCCTATTTTCTCTCTATTTACCTTTGCGGAGCTCATCGAAATTACAGAATCCGAAAACGAGCAATCTTTGGTTTGAGAATGGACGTTTGCAGTCCTTATAGCGATTGCTACTTCATAAAGCGATCGGTTATACTTGCATAGTGCATCCACAAACAGAGACCTTCTCTTTATGGCCAATTCCAGCGCGTCTTTTCTCTGTCCACAAAGCCATAGTGGATCGTTTTGTTCGCTAACATCAGTTACCTTGGATGCGGAGGCAGCACCACCCATGTCTCCAAATTGGGAGAGAGAGAGAGAGAACCAAATTCTAACGCCAAAACTCTGTGTTGGAGGCTTGGAACAAGGTTTGTACGGTTTAGAGCTCTCAAAAGTATAATTGTTTTCTTCTGTTTGTTTGTGCTTCGTTCATGGGGGAGGGCATATATTATATACTGGTGCAAAAGTCCTTGTTTGAATGGGTATTGTTAACTTACTCTTTTATAACTAATCCCATGAGTACGAGGATTATTGGTTTAGGCAGGCCGCAGGTCCCTCTTGTTGTTAGCCGTTTCGTCCATGTTCGAACCTTCCTCTCCTTGTAAGCATAGGAGAGATTCGTCTCCTTGTAAGCATAGGAGAGATTCGAACCTTCCTTGGAATATTGGTCTGGCGGGTTGAAGCAGGAAACCTCTTTCCATGCTCAAAGTGGATATTTTGTTTCCTTTTCCGAATGATTGAGCATTGGAATTGATGGGGATGCTTGGGAGTCTGATAAGAAAGTAACTATCTTCTTTGTTACTTTCTTATCGAACTCCCAAGCATATATATACGAAAAGTATATGAAACAGGACTTGTTTCATTTTCCATTGTCATTCATTAAACTTTATACATAGGGCAACTTATTTATACAAGAATGACACTAACAGAACAACGAATAATAAGACTGACCTATTAACTAACAGAGAAATACAAATCAAAGAAATAAACAAGGCATGATGGCTGGTGATGATGATTGAGCGCGTTGAGTGGTGATGGAGATAATTGAGGGCATTTAACAATTAGTCCGACCAGTACGCCATTTTTCTTAACTTAAAATCACATAAACAAGAGATTTTAGGATCGAAGTCATGGTCTAAGACTAAGGGTATATGTTACGAGGCATGATATCAAAGTGGAGGATCCTCTTATCACACCCTTCGTGGAGATACTCAATTCCCTTTGCTATACGATGTTATGAATTTTCTCCCTATCAAATAATTAGTGTCATTCATTTGAGCCACTGATGATCCAATTGAACAAATGAATGTTAATGGTTCTAAATTTCTTACAATACATATCTAGCCAGATATTAGCAACAAGTCAATCTTTTATCGTCCATCATCATACAGCATTAGCATCTGCATGCTGTCATACCCACCGGTTATACCAGTACTTGTACCTCACAATCACCTGTAACATCCACAACATAAGCGTCTGAATTCATAGGTGACCGAAGCAAGTACTCCGTTTCTTCTGGACTTGCCAAAGCAGCTTTTCCCCATGGATCCTTCGCCGTACTTCTCACTCCCTCTAACTCCATTGCCACCTCTTTCATGGTAGGTCTGTCCTCCCCCTTTAATCTTACACATCTTTTTGCGAGTTCTGCCACGTTTTTTAGTGTCTCAATATTTCTCTCATTGACCATGTTGTCATCAAGAATTTCATTCAGGCGATCCTCCTCCATTGAAATAACAAAGAAGCTTGCTAGGTTTCTCTGTTCCTCGGGCCTAGCAAAAGAAAGTGCCACTTTGCTTGTTAGTAGCTCCATAAGGGCAACACCAAAGCTATAAACGTCACTCTTCTCTGTCAGTTGATTCGTAAGGAAATATTCAGGATCTAAGTATCCAAGTGTCCCTTGCATTAACGTCGTCAGTTGAGTTTGATCTAGAGGAATCAATCTTGATTCTTGAAGGTCCAAAGTCTGACACTTTCACTGTGTAATTGTCATCTAATAGTATATTTGTTGCTTTCACATCCCAGTGTATAATTTTCATGAGAGGGGAAGAGTGTAAGTATGCTAGTGCTCCTGCTGTTTCTGCCGTGATATTCAGTCGCAGCTCCCATATGGAAGTGATGATCTTTTGCCATCTATATTATGGATGTGCTCAAAAAGGGTGCCCTGGGTGATGCACTCGTAAATTAAACTAGTAATGGTGCTGGTGTCTCTAAACAACAACCTAATAGCCTCACCACATTTCTATGCTTGATTTGAGAAAGAACAATCACCTCATTAACAAAAGCCTGACTCTGGCCTGGCGCACCATCAACTTTTGGCTTCTTTATGGCAACCACGTTATTATCTGGTAATATTCCTTTGTAAACTGTTCCATAGCCTCCTTCGCCAAGGTTACTACTTTCATGGTAATTGTCTGTGGCCGTCTCAAGTTCTTCTGCTGTAAAGATTTTTGTTGTTTCCATTGAACCTCCTTGACTAGCGAGTTGTTGTTGCAACAATAACCAAGAATTACATCTCTTGCATGATTCCCAATTGGTGGCTGCCATACAAACCAAGCGGTGAATACCAACAAACTGTTCAAGTTTTGATCGAAAACATGGCAACTGTTTTTACACAGCAAACACACCGCTTCTACTTTATATTGTTGAAAATATTCCAATATCCGATATATTTTCAAATAGCTGAAATTGGAACAAGTTAGTCTGTAAGTTATATATGTTGATTTTTCTCTCTAGTAATGAAATACTTTATGAGAATTTTGGATCCAAAAAGTGGCTCCAGTAAAATAAATTTAGGCTCGTATATGCAATATTAACATGTGAATAAAAGATGCATACATAATGAAATAATGAGGAGGAGAATGGTCTTTTACCGTTTGTTGTCTTTGATGCAACTCTTTTCATCCATGCCTTCATGTTTTTGTATCCTTCGGGACATTGACATGAATAATTTCCAGGTGAATTTATGCATGTTTTAATATTGCAGGGGTTTGAATCCTTGCACTCATCAATATCTGAAAAGTAAGGAACCATGGACGAACATCGGTTAAAATCCAAGTTTTAAATTGGTTGATATAGGGAATCTTGCCAAACTATTTTGCAACATGAGACATTTAAATTTGTTGATGAGAATCAAAATGATCTCATGTGAGCCAAACCCTTAGTGCGGTTTAATTATTCGAACCAATCCATTTTGTTAAGAATTCATCCATGACGACAATCCATACAACCAAATCATAAAAATCCAACTACGTACGATCAAATAAAGTAAATACCTTGAAATGTTCGCTGAAATAACCAAATGGTGAAACAATTTTTCAGTTTTTCTAATTTTTGTGGAAGAAATATTCTTAAATGGTATCTACTAAAACTTAGACAGTTTTGGAATATTAAAAAACATAACATACCTTGGAACCATCTGGGTGGTATGGATTCCCTTGGTAACCCGGCAAGCACCAGCAAATATAACCTGCAGATCCATTACATCTGCTATTCCCTTTACATGCATAATCTTTCTCGTTTCGCGCTGCAACTTCACACTACCAATTCCCAATTAAGAAGAGCTGGAAGCAAGCTTGTGTTGTTCAGTCCCTGAAACTTGTACCACTGAATCTGAACTGACCATCTTGCACGATAAACGCGTACCTGCACGGATTAAAGTCCCATATACCTGTGTGATTATTAAAGCTTTTCAACGTGACAGTCACATTTTTCACTCCGCTAGGGATGGATGTTTGGCAACAACCAACTCCTGAGCAAGTGTTCTGCTGATCAACAGCGTTGCCGAGGCTATCACATATGGATAAGCACCCGGTTGCCACTAAAAAACGAGTACGTGTCGCAACGAATGGCGAAGAACTTGTTCTTGGTATGAGAGATGGTGTAAGGAGGAGGTATCCGCAGCCCGGGGATGTTTCGACCGGTTGGCCCTTGCGAGTCATAACAATCTTCAGCTACATACCGCAATATTTGGAGCTCACCTTGATATGCTGGTAATTCTGATATTGCTTGTCAACAAATATGCTGTTGGGGGGTTGGTGGATTGGTCGCAGGTGATGTTGAATAATTGTGAGATTACCACAATGGTCAGGACAGTCAGGAAGGGCTTGAGCTTCTGTTGTTGTTATTGGTGTTGCTAATAATAAGAGGCTTATTTTTTGTTGTGCCCCTAAAATTCGAACTTAATCCCATTTTTCTCTCTGAAACTAAAATATCACCACTTTGTACCCTAGAATTCAATATTCGCTTCACTTTGGTGAGATTCCGTCAATTGATAATTTAGTCATTCCACCTAAGTGGCATTTAAAAAACTATTTTTGTGCTGATGTGGTACTATGAGAAAAACAAAAAAAAGAAAAAGAAAAGAAAAGAAAGAATCTTGCCCCAAATCTACCTTCACCGCCGACAGTACTGTGTCACCCTCCTCCTCCTCCTCCACCTCCACTCTTTCTCTTTCTCTTTCTCTCAGTCTCGACCTCACTTAAACTCCAGATCTTATCCTTTTCTCTTTCTTGCGAGGCGACGGAGAATTCAAAACCGCACCTAAAAAAGCTTAGTTCAATCAATTGAAGGCTCTGGTACACAAAAAAGAAAACCTTCTAGAACCACCGAAGAAAATTCTTGGCGGAGTTGGCCATGTTGAAAGATTAAAAATTATTCAAATGATCCCATTTCCTTTAAATTATTGACACTTTCCTTCCTACACAATAGAAAACATTACAGACTCAAACCTAAAAAAGTTGAAAGATTAAAATTTCATCTATGCTAATAAAAAACTGGAAAAAATTAGTGTTGGATCACCTTTGTTATTGGTGTCCTTGACTTCAACGGAGGCATCTTTTTCGTTGGTTGGGTTAGCGACAAGGTTTTGTAGTAGAGGTGTAAGATTGCATAACAATACAATGAAGCGGTGAAGGAGAAGAGAAGGTGGCTTTCGACGGTGAGGTTCGGTGGTGTAGGAAGATTTATGTGTTTGCTGGATATTCTTTCTTTTTCTTTTTAGTATGATAGGTGGCTTTATTTTTGGGATATTGAATGATATTATAAGTCGTGCCACATAAGTCATAAGTGGGCCCCACTTATGCCACATAAGCAAACTTAACAGATATGTAACGGAATTGACAGAATCTCACCAAAGTGAAGCCAATATTGAGTTTTAGGGTATAAAATGGCAATATTTTAGTTTCAGAAAAAAAAAAAAGTGAGATTAAATTTGAGTTTTAAGAGGCATAGAAAAAAATAAGCGATAATAATATTACTACCACTCCAAGCATGACCAAAGGATGTAAGGCCACGACTTGCATGCAGTAAATAATATTTTTTTCTAGTACTAGTTAAAGAGGATTTTTTTTTTCAGAAAACTCGACAGTACAAAGAATGAGTTATAATAATACACAAATTGGTGATCAGAAAAATGATGTGCTTACAGCCACTGGCCTTTTTATAGGGGAAAAATGTCTTCTGGATTTCAAATGACTTTTTTCTAAAGCACTCAAACAAAGACCAAAATTTCAACAATTGAATTTTGGATCAAAGCAACTCACTTTATCAAATTTTACGAAGAACAATATGAACATTGAAGAACATTCATAAAGAACTCATAAGAGCCTTTCACTAATAAAACCCAAATTAAAATAATTAATTAAGAGATTAACACTCTAGGATACTAAGGTTTATTTGTGTCACCCTTAAATCTCATTTAACAACACACACAAGAAACAAAATCATTCCCTTTTGCTATGGCCGAACCCTCCCCATGAAAAACTCAATTTTTCAAAGTTTCAAATTATATGCCGTTTTCTTCCTATATCTACAACTCTTAAGATGTATGTTTTTCAACTAAAGAGAAGAGTGATCTAAATAAGTTAGAACAATGAGACTCTTTTCTTATAGTCATTCTTAAAATATTCCTAACCGTAGAATTGTCAATTGGTCATTGACAATTCATTAAGGTTGGTATGTGTTATGCTAACTCACTCTTGAGAATGATTTGTCTCGAGTCATTGGTATTGGACACTAAAGCAAACACATAGGTGCTCAAAAGGTTATTGAGTTCATTGACAATCAACAAAGAGTTCTTATACAGTGTCTGTCACATCTTAGACCGACTCCGCCGTAGCACGATATTGTCCGCTTTGGGCCACGCCCTCACAGTTTTTTTTTCTGGGAACTCACGAGCAACTTCCCAGTGGATCACCCATCCTGAGATTGTCGTAGCCCAAACTCACTTAACTTCGGAGTTCTGATGGAATCCGAAGCAAGTGAGCTCCCAAAAGGCCTCGTGCTAAATGGAGGCGGGCATGTACATATAAGGCACATCACCCTCTCTCCGTTGGTCGATGTGGGATGTCACAATCCACTCCACTTAAGGGGAACCCGACGTCCTCGCCGGCACATTCGTACTGTACGGCAGAGTGGCTATGATACCATTTTGTCACATCCCAGACCGACTCCGCCGTAGCACAATATTGTCTGCTTTGGGCCACACCCTCGCAGTTTTATTTCTGGGAACTCAAGAGAAACTTTCCAGTGGATCACCCATCCTGAGATTGTTGTAGCCCAAACTCGCTTAACTTCGGAGTTCCGATGGAATCCGAAGCAAGTGAGGTCCCAAAAAGCCTCGTGCTAAATGGAGGTGGGCATATTGTTAGTGTCATATTGGCAATTCCTAGCAAAACGCCTGAGTCTGTTGGTTGATTTGAGAAGAACAATCAACTCATTAACAAACTGCTCCTTTTGGGTTGGCACACCTATTTTGGACTTCTTTATGGCAACTACTTTGTACTATCTGGCAATATTCCTTTGTAAACTATTCCATAGCCTCCTTCTCCAACGATTCTACTGTCATGGTAATTGTTGTGGCCCTCTTAAGTTCTTCTCCAGTAGATTTTTATTGCCTCCACAGAGCCTTCTTGACTAGCCAGTTGTTACATTGTAACAACAAGCCGCCATTTTCCTTGAAGTATTTTCTTTGAGTTTGATGAACTTTTTCTCTGCATTGCCCAATATATCCATGAAATTCCAGCTATTAAAATCCAAAAAAGCCACCAGTGACACCTGCATAATTGAAAAACCACAACTAAGTTGCTTTTTTATAATTTGCACGCTGCGTATGTGTACACATACACACGTACAATATTCCTGGGAGCAGATGGAAAGGTTGCTGACAAAGTAATATATTGCAATTGAGATGAGATATATGACTATATGTATATATAGATGAAAAAGATTATTATTCATATTAGCATGTAGAATTAGTGAAACATACCCAATGAAATAATAAGCAGGAGATTGTTGGCGTTGTCTTTGATGCAACTCTTTCCATCCGTGCCATCCTTTTTTGTACCCTTTGGGACATTTACAAGAAAAGTTTCCTAGTAAATTACGCACGTTCCCATACTGCAGGGAGTTTGAGGACTTGCACTCATCAATATCTGAATTAAAGAAAATCCATGAAGGTGACTAAAACCCCAATTTACATATTTTCCAGGAAAATCAATAAACATGCATGTTAATATATAAATCAATAATAGATAAAATTACGCTTGGCAACCATGGGGAGGTATGGATTCCTTGGTAACCTGAAGCATGACAAATGTAACCAGAACCGCTGATATGAATGGCCCGGTTAACACACTATAATCTGCCTTGCAAGCTGAATCCACCCTCTTTTGAGCTGCATTATTATCTGGTCTCATCTCCAATTTTCCCAATTAATAACCATTGGAAGTTGAGTTGTGTTGAGTTGATCAAAAACGTGCTGTTGAATTTGAACTGACCTTGTTCAACAGTGAAAGCATAGCTGCAGGATTGAAGTCCATTATAAAGCTATGATTGTAGCTATTCAATTGAACCGTACAATTTTTCAGTCCACTAGGGATGGAAGTTTGGCAACATCAATGCCTGAGCAATAAGAGTCCCTATATTCGACGCTTCCAAGGCTGTCGCATAAGGACATGCGCGGTGATGAACCTTTCTTCACCTCTATAACCTTGAAAAGGGCATAAGTGTCACAACCAACGGCGATGAACTTGTTCTTGGTATCCCGGAGATGGTATAAGGAGGGAAAAGCCAGGTGCGGGGCTGTTCCCGTAGGTTCTGCCTAGCCCGGGTGTCAACCGTGCCATAGCAATCTCGGGATATGAACATCCATTACTTGCAACTCACCCTCAGCAAGGTAAAAGTTAGCTATACAGTTGTATGACCGATTAAGAGATTGTAGCTGATGAAATTTGTGGTGAGAGTAGTCACAAGTGATGTTGAATTCCGGTCCGGAGGTAACAGCAAACCGCTATGCCGAATGGATATGAATTATTGAGATCACCATTTGTCTTTGCATCCAGGCAGGGCTTGAGTCGGGTTTGATGAGCAGCTGTTATTTTTGTAGCTGGCAGCTAATATTACGGCCAAAGAGAGTTGCATGATAAGCATAGTCCTCTCGTTAATTCAGCCGGAGGAGTAGGCTGCTTCGGCAGTTGGATACTTGCAATGATATGAAAATCTGCTCGCCTACTCTTCTATTGCTTATTTTTCTTATGAAAGAAAAAGTGGCATTTTATGTGGAAGGAATTAATAAAACTGGAGTTAATAAGACTGAGTCGTGTGTTAATTTTTAATGTTCCAGTCAATGTTGAGTCGAAGGCATAGAATATGATCCGACTTGGTAATAGTCAATAAGCGATGGCGTCAGGAAAACTCAAGCACTACTGAGTGAGATAATGACTTGCACTAACACTAGTTCACATGCATCGCCCACTAGTCATTTTTATGGGAAGTCATTTTCACACTTTTTTAACCTTTTACCACACTCATATTTAATCACGGGTCATTGATTTACGTTTTGATTTATTCAATCCAATGACCATAAATAAGAAAGTGTGCAAGAATTGCACTTATTTTTTATATTTAAGTTAATGCCATGCTTGGGAAAAATGTTAGGTGGTACATCTTATTTAATGGTGCAGTCATTGAATAATACTAAATTAATTTCGCGATTGGAACATAAATGTATTTTAAATCATTTAACAATCGTACCATTTAATTGTACGTACCACTAAGTTGTTAATAACTTAAAGGATAAGCAAAAGAAAAAAGAAAAATATATTCACGTGTCCCCCTTACGAATTGACATATAGGACTGGCAAGGATCGAGTGCAGTCGTATTAACAAGCCATTGTAAGAACCTATATAATTTCATACTCCAGTATATAGATTACTAATCATTTTTATTTTCTAGCAAGAGTAAACTCAAACAATTCTCCAGGTAAATAAAACAGAATTTTCCTCTCCAATTATGGTCATTCCCACTTGCTAAAAATTTCTCTTCGTGACGTTTCCATAAAAAGCACAAAATGTTAATTAACTAAAATCTTTTATGTTAAAAAAATATTTGACCCCAGACAAATTACGTACCCCTATAAAAATAGTCACTGACTGATCAAGCGCAAACAAAATTAATAACTACTCCCAAGCTACAAGCCTACAAGTCAATTGATTAATTCACCCCCATCATCAGGACATTAACATGATTTGCGTGTAGCTAGCGCGAAGTAGTACCGATAGTTGGACCGAATCAGCAATAACATCGACAAAATAAGTGTCTGAATTAGGTGACCCGGTAAGGACTGAGTCTCATCTAAACAGAAATCAGCTTTTCCCCATGGATTTTTAGCCGTAACTCTCATTCCCTCTGACTCCATATACTTCTTTCATCATAGGCCTTTCCCTCCCCTTTCAACCTTAGACATCTTTCTGCAAGATTGGCCACATGTTTTACTGTCTCAATATTTCCATCATTGATTTATGCCATCATTGAGATTTGATTTAATCGATCTTCATCCATTGAACAAACGAAGAAGCTTGCTAGGTTTCAAATACAAGTACTACGTAGATGTGGATTACACCAAATAATTAATCCAAGAGCAATGACCGCCTCTTTACTCAAGTTTGAGAGGTGAAGTATTGACAAAAAAAAAAAAACAAATATCATCACATATATATTTCTGTTTTTTTTTTTAGGAGTCACATCACTTATCATGCATCGAGAGAGGTCAAGTCTTTGTGGGACTCGGAAGAGTTGTACACAACGAGTCGGTGGCCGGATCAAGATTTTTACCCCAAGGGGTCAAGATTTAAACATAATAAAGAAAATTTAAGCGAATAACAATGAAAAGTTAAATGATAATACATTCATTTATAATTCAAGTCATAAAGCTACAATTGTTCACAACGATTCTTCATGATACAATATTTGCATTATAACTTAGATTGTCAATACAAGAAAAAAAAATCATATTAAGCTAAAAGCACGGGAACATGAGGCGGGGCATGGTCGGAAGCTTACAAACACTCAAAGATCCTAATTTAAGCGGTATAGGTTTATCAATTGAAAAAATATTAAAATACTTGAATAATTTATAATTCAAGAATATCTTGTAAGGCGAGAAACATGATATTTACAATCAATTTTAGGGAAGTTAATGGGTGATTGTGTCCCGAAGTTAGGATCAATTTTGAGGGAGGGATGGACTGATGAGAGATTTGAAGTTAGGATCAATTTTTAGAGAGAGGGATGAAGGAGTTTAAAACGTGTGAGAGATGTGAAAGAAAGAAATTAAAAAAGGAATTAAAAGGGGTGGGCCACAAACACAGCGTTTAATAGAATTTTTCAAAACAAAGCGATGTTGTTCCTCTTTTAGGGGGTCGGTCTGCTTGTTCCCGTAATCCCCTCTTGCCCGTCTCTGCACTTAGCTGTGATTGTGACAAGTGTCCCGCTGACTTAACTTTGTTATCTTTTATGCTTAAAATAAAAGATAAAAGTAAAAACTCAAAAGAAAATAAAAACCCCAACCAAACAGCGAAATCGATACCCGCCCTCTGCCCAAAACTCATTCGCACCACTGCTTGCACCAAATAGGCGCCACCACCATTATCAAAACCAACCATTTCTTAACTGCTTCTTGAAGGCCTAACCAAAAAACCCCATCGCATGCCACCATAGACACTGAGCCATTTGATTCTTGGCTCGATCTGTCACCTTCATCAACATAAAACTAACTCATTCTTCTATCCACTTTTGACCAAAGCAAACCCGACCTGAGCCCACTGAGATCTTCATGATTATAATGATATAGAGAATACCAAATTGATTAGAAGCTACCTCAATTTTCCGTCTCTTCACTTCCTTGACCCATCAGCCCAAATCCCAAATTCCAAATCAACCACTAGATCTTTGAGTGCTGGAGAAAGAAAAGAGACCTAATGAAAATCTTCATTTCTGCCAGTGCGAAAGGGTGAGTGGCTAAGAGCTTGTCGGTGGCTTTGGGTTTTCTTGTTTTTCTTTTTAAGTTTTTGATTTTTATGTTTAGTTTTATTGAGACTTAACAACATTATATGGGAGTTAAAGAGAAGGGGACATATGTCACCAAGGTAGGCTAGTCACAAGGTTGGCGAGAGGAAAAATTGGGCCTGAGCCAGATCCGGAGCTCCTTTTTGGGTCGTCTTCTCGAGTATGACTTTCATTACTGTAGCCACCGGACACCCCGAGGAGCCACCAAATGCAGCCGCTCACTCCCCCTCTCCTCGTGCGATTTGCGATGTCAGGCCATTTCTCGGCTGGTATCAAGTCGTTCCCATGTGAATCTCTCGAATAATCACCAATAGGTCTCTCCCCGTTCGGCTCCGCCCAAAAAACCAAGGGTCATCCATGGCTCTCCCCAGCCATCTTCCGAGCATCCAAGGGGTCAGCGGCCCACCTTGACCACCGTGGATGCACTTGTTTACTGCGATCTTTGTTGTTCGTATATTCTTTTAAGTCTTCGACTATTTGGGGTTCAATGACACCTTATGGCACATTCGTGTTTAGTGGGGGTTGCTCGATCTCATTAGCATTTGTGAGCTCTTCTTGCCATGGTTAATTACCAATCAAAACCACAAATGCCTTTTTGTGCACTTACAATGCCTTCTAAATCTCTTGTAAGCGGCAACAAGAATCGGAAATTCTTACAATAATTAGCAAATATAATCCCTCATGTTTCTATAAAATCACCCAAACACGATATTTGTACACCTAGGCCGAGATATTCACGTGAACACGAGAATTAGAGGCATCTTTGACCATCACTCTGAGGAGTGACAAAGTCATGAAATGGAAAATAATGTGAAATTGAATAAAAAAGTTAAGATCAAAGTTTGAAATTTGCAAAAATATAAAGAAAGAAAAAGAGAAGTCATGCGAGAAATTTGGATCCATTTTCATCCGCATCATCAACCACCCAGTTAGCAAGGTTATGAAATAAATAGGATTTTTCGAATCAACGATTGGGGTTGAACTCTTAATACGAGGTTAGTGTCGAGCATAAAAGTACGAGTGAAAGTAATATTCCCATCTAGTGGGATGGATACTAAAACAAGTAAAGAAACTCTTCCCTACATTCTCAGTCACGAGTCAGTGGTGCCAACATTCCTAGTGCCAAAGCTTAGTCACCTGCGTCTGGAGCGCAAAAATGTAAAAGAAAGGGTGCTTGAGTGAAATTTGAAAAACAAAGTTTTTTTAAACCTTTTTCCAGATCTTTAAAATAGTAAACCACCATTTAATAAAACTCGTAATAATTTCCAAAAACACTCTTTTATAATAAGCTAATAAAATAAACACTAGGCGTTGGAAACAACGCTCCAAAGAGATACATGTGCACGATATAATTAAACAACGAGTAAATAAGTTCATATCGAGGATAAATACAAGCACACAAGTTCATGTAAAGTAGCCCGCGTAAACGAGGTTGAGTGTTATAATTGCACTCTGGAGTACTACATGCACGTGGGCGGCTAAAGCGCATCACGAAGCGAGGTCCCTGCAAGTATAAAAGCAACTAGGACGGGCTAGCACCTATATGATGGATCAGTGGCGTGTCGGTGCGGTGTGAACATGCACGTGAAGCTAGTCTGGCATGGACAAAGCTAACAGTGCAAGCACTCGTGATAAGCAACAATAGTAAATGTATAATCACGCCAACATTAATTTTAAATTCATATAAAAGCGGAATCTAGACATTTAGTAAAATCATTTTAATTTCTAAAAACATGGCATGGTATACTTGAGTAATCCTGAAAACACATTTCAAAAACACATACTATAATATAATTTAAAACAAACAAGCCCAACTCATTGGTAAGTTGTTGGGTCATAGCCACCGTATTTACCCGGCCTCGGTACTCCTCAAAAATTAGATCTCACCTATATGAGGTACTGATACTGCATTAAACAAGTCAAATCCAAATTTTACTAAGGAAAAGACAGTCCACTGTTTGCTCGTTTGAAAGTTTAAAGTATTAGAGAGGAAAGTGACACGCTTGCCGCAGCGCCGCCCACGCACCTTCACGTGCCGCCATCACGCAACCACGAGTACATGAAGCGTCCTTGTATTACCATGCTCACGGCTAAGGGTTGGTTACAGATTAAAGTTAAAATCCTAGGTTTTTATGAGGAATATGCTAACGGCGTTAAGGAATATTTGCGTTATAGCAAATGGAGTTAAAGAGAATATACAGCAGAATATTTTCGATCCAACGAGATACGGGTAGGGTTGTTGGCAGGTGAGAGGCCAGGTTGGCTAATGTCATACTCGGAGTTTGTTGACATCGACTCTCCCGATCCCAGTTGCAACTTGACCAGTCGGCGGTATCTCATGGAAACTGGGTTTTGCGGGAACTTTCAAAAATTCAAAACAAAGTCAAAACTCAACCATTTTTTCAAGCCTGTATAACAAATGAAGCTAGCTAGGAAGGCGAGGAGTCCGAATTTACCTTAAAGAATCTTAAAGAGTGGCCGAGGTGTCAGAAAAATCGCTGAAAGATCTCGGCCCGAAAATGAAGGTTTGATTCGGTGGTTTGAGGTAGATCCTACATGCGAGGCACAGGATGTGAACTTCGACTCCGCGAGGAGTCGTTTGGTGGTGAAAAACCAGAAGGTGATGAGGTCACCGATAAATCGAATATTATTAAAGAAAGAATTTTCAAAACTTCTTGGGAGTTTGATGTAGTCGAGGTTTGAGGTTTTTATAGTTGTAGGCTCAGTTTTGTGTGATGGTGGTGAGTTGAGGATGTTTGTGGTGGTGGTTTATTGGAAAAAATCAAGGTGGTGGTGGTGGTGCTCTCGATGAAACAATGGAGATGTGTGTGTGTTTGCCCAAACGCAAGGAAGTACGAGGCTTGAGAGAGAGGAGAGCGGTGAGTGGAGGAAAGAGATGTTGGATTATGTTGGTGAAATCCTAGCGGGAACAGTACTCTATTTAAGAAGTAAGAAACTATAAAAAAATTTGCATGAAGTTTTGTCCCAAAGTAAATTTGGGTGGGATTTGTGAGTGTTCAAAGCACTCTCATTCCCCATCTAGCTTCACCGCGAGGAAAGAGGTCACGGGAAAACAATACGAAAATGGCAATTTACCAATTTGCTTGCTGCACATATACTTATTGTTACAAGTCCGAATAGCGTTGCATTTGCGCTCATGTGCTCATGCTTGAAAAGTCTTACCACAAAGGTCCACGAAAAGTAAAAAATTCACGAAGAGAATTCAAAGTCAGCGTGGGGTTACTTGGCCCAACGAGGGAATTTTCATAAATTTACAACTTGGGAAATAAAATTAGGGACGAGGATGTAACAATATTGGTTGAGAAGGCTAAAAAAAAAAAACATACTGCTGACATCAATATATATATATATATATATATATATATATATCTTCTTTAACTAGCTAGTCCTTCAAATTTTATACTTGGTGCTCATTTTTACTTGAGAAATGTACAATGTAAATTATGTAATACTTTTCTCTTCCCAATGTACGTGTTTTTAAATTTAAAGCAACCTGTGCAACTACTAGAAGTAAGTTTGATGCGTATCATAGTATTTAAACCTGCCATACGAAAAAGGTCCTTTATAGATAAATCAAACCTATCATAACCAATTCGACCCACATTACATTCAAATCGAAACAAATGCGAAACAAACTAATGTTCAAAATCGATAACTCTTATGATGGATTGATGATCACTAGCTAGCAATCAATCGATTAACTTGTCTTCATTTCATTTGTATCTTTGACATACTGCTTTATGGATTACCGTTAGTTACGTAAAGTAATTTTGAGGCATATATTGTTTAGTTGATAATGCTTTAAGCTTTCAAATGTATTTGCGAGAAGCTAAAATGTATTGAGAAGAATTAGGAGAGTTTGAGAGAAGAAATGGGGAATGCAGCCATATTTTAGATATTGAACAATAAAATTACGATGAATATAAATCTCATTGCTTACGCAAGCATTGATGGTTACGCACGAGTACCGCGGTGTCCATGCAGGACCATGAAGTGGCAGGGCAATGCCAGTGTATACGGGACAAAACCACTTGATTTGTAAGCATGCGAAACATAAAATAAACAAGCGACTAAACAAACTAGCCGTTGCATGCTGCTGCTAAACGTGACAAACTTCAAAATCTTTAGTTTTTTTTGCTTCATTTGAAGTCAGGATGCATCGACTCCGTAGATTGTGTATCCATGTTTGCTCCCTTGTAGTCGGGTTGCTTCCTTGACTTCATACGCGGGATTGATACGTAGGTTGGAAGTTAAGCATGCTTGACTTACTTCTCCGCTGACCTCTCTTGGGCGCTGCGGCAACTCGAGCTACCGATCTTAATTGATTGAATGCGTCGCCGATGGGGCCTTTGAAAGATGTGCCAGTTGTTCTTCCACTTAGCGAGAATTGTAGGTCAATCTGCCACTGCTTTAAAAGCTTCTCTTATAAAGTGATATCTTCGGTTTATGTGTCTAGTTCTTTGATGAAGAGCGGATTCTTAAGCCATAGATGTGACATATTAATACAGAGCAAAGGTGTTGCACGTATGCATTTCCCAAATCATCGAGGGCCGAACCTCGGCCAAATTGTTTGTCTTCATTGCCTCGATCTTGAGACATACTAAGCCCCTCAGCGATGGGATAGTGCTTTTTATTTTCTTCACGAGATGCCAGAGATACTCCAGCATGGCTTCAAAAAGCATAGCGGATATTAGCCTGCTTTGTCATCTCACTTCACACTGTCGCATCGCGAAATGGAGAATGGGAAGTGGAGACTTGTCTTCACGTACTCAATGCCATAGTTGAGTGTTCCCTTGCATATCTCGGTACTCTTCGTGCAACTCCCCATATGCTTCTTTGGTAGGATTACTCATGAACCTGCGATAACAAACTTGCGGCAAACATTAGATCGAGGTCTAATTGTTGGTAGAGTACAATAAACTTTCCATATTTTCCTGACAAGTCCTTCATGACTAGGTCACTTCCGTCCACCTTCTTAGTTTTTCACCATTAGGCAACATAATGGATCTTGGTTTACGCAGATCTCGATCCAATTTCACAAGTAAGAGATTTAGCATACCTGCGATGTATAGATACTCCTCGTCAGTTTGCCTTAGTATCCCATTACCTAATGGTGTAGGAGTCGAATCGACATTTTTATACTTACGCATCATTTCTCTTTTGAACTCGGTAGCATTTTCCACGCTTCGGTCTGTAGACAATGTCATCAGCATATATTGAGACAAGTATCAACCTAAACACTATCGATCTTGTATACGATTGTGACTACTTGTGCTTAGCCATTGTGAACTTACATCGAGAGAGATATGCATCAATCTCATTGTACCGGAGCTCACAGGTGCTGTTTAAGTCCATATAGAGCCTTCCTTAACTTGTAGACTTTGTGAGATGCATTCTTGACTTCAAAACCTTCAAAGTTGCTACGACATACACTTCTTCATTTAGTACCCACAGGTGAAAATGCGACTTAACATCCGACTAAAATAGCTTCCAGCCGCCACGAGAAATTTTGCAAGAGCAATAAGGGTTCGATTGTGTCCCCAACCTTGCAAGCGGTGCAAGGTTTCATTGTAATCAATCCCGAGGTTTACCGTGCATACCCTTTGGCTACAAGTCTTGCCTTGTGCTTTCAACTCCCATTCAAATTAAGCTTGGTCTTGAACACCCATTTTACACCTATAGCAGGTTTATCGATTGGCACTCTCCAACGAGTTCCCAAGTATTGTTCTTTTCAATCATATCGGCTAAAGCTTTCATAGCTTCTTGCCAAGCTATATCACTTATTTGTCTTGATAGTTTTCGGGCTCTATGATGCACATGTGACACCTTGCATATATATCTTCCCGAGTTTTCAACTTCACAAGAGTAGAGCTAGATGTGGCACGCCCAATAGCGACTTTCACCATTGTTTCGGTGACTCATTTACGACATTCAAATGAGAACCATCGAGAATCATCAAAAGCCAGGTAGCATCAGTTTGTTCTTCTCTGACTTCATCTTGATTCCATTTCCTTCAAGATTGAAAGGTATTGTGATAGACTCACTTGGTTATTCTCCCAATTCCATGACATTTTCATTAAAGATCACCTCCTTGAAAGTACAATCTTCTTGGATTACGAATCATACGGAAATATCCACTTCCTGACTTCCATATCTATGAAGACTCCCTTTCTTGTTCTTTCACATCAAACTTACTCCTCTACAGTGTGATGGGACATAGTATAGCATATGCAATAAATACTTTCGGTCTTTATTCGAGGTTTTCTGCCGATGAAAGCTTGAGAATTGTCTTGTTTGACATGAGCGTTGTAAAACACTTATCTATTTTGAAGATATACGGTGTACTAAGAGCTTCTTGAGAAAAACATTGGGTCTTCTCGTCATCCATGGACCTTGCCATCTCACCAATGAATTCTATTTCTTCTCTGTGAACATTTCTTTGGAAGTGAGCAATGGTCGATTGCCTCTCAATTCCTATGCTTGCAGGTAATCTAGAAACTCATGTGAGGTGTATTCACCACCTCGTCACTTCTCGGCTTCTTGGTGAGCCACTTTGTAATTCAACAAAGGCTTTAGTTTCTTGAATGCAATTGAAGTGTCCCGGTTGTTTATGAGAAAGTATCTTGACACATTCTTGCTAAATCATCAATGAATGTGATAAGTACCTATTTCCTCAATATACTCATTTTGCATTGATCCCCTGGCTTTGTGTGTGCAGTTCAAGTGGATGACTTGCTCTCCAACTTTTTCTTTATCAAATAGCTCTCTGTGATGTTTCCGCACTGAAACAAACGCCACTCATCTTTCATCTCTCTGTCAGCATTGTCCGAAATTTGCATTCCTTCTACGTTGCATCGGCTTCATGCTGCTTGAGAAGTTCAAGAAGTGTCCAAGTCTTTTGTGCTAAATCCGAGGAATGTTCAACCACGAGATGCCTTCACAGCAGCAGTCTTTATCACGATTCTAATGAAAGATAGAAAGCATCAATTTCTAGCACTGATCCTTTTGCTATAACATTGTTGGGGCTCTTATCATCAAAGATAACAACCATACTACATCAAATAATACATAGTACCCATGCTCCATCTGTCGACCAACACTCAGTAAGTTTTCATCCAAGCCTAGAACTATGAAAACTTCATGTATATACCTCACTCCCACATTGGGTTTTCAACCACTAGGAATTGCCTTTATGATTACTGTACAAGATCTCCAGTCCCGTTTTGACTTTTGCAAGTCACGAGATCACATCCAATGTTTATTAACACGAGATTCTTGGGATGTCATGCTGATTGCTATGAGGCACTATCCGCTCCTTACGCTTATCTTTATGTCCGAGAAGGCGGCGAGCATAGAACATGGTTCCCCAATAGTTACTTCTTCTTCTTCGCATAGTTGGCTACTTGCTTTGTGACTATCCGCGAGTTCTTTTTTTCAATATGTGTGGCTGGTTGCATTTTGACGGGCTTTTCCTTTGTGTCTACACACGCCAAAGTATTACTTGTGACAAACTTGACAACGTGGTTTCACACCACTTTGTTGCTACTCTACTTAGCGATTACGTGAATTGAATCTATTGTTCAATTTCCTCGAATAATTGTTCCCGGCTCCAGGCCATTGTTCTTGGTCACGTTTCCATTTGAGACCAATTTGATCCCTTTTTGTATTGTCCACCCTTGCTTGTGATTTGGCTTACTTTGTGGACACTGGGCGTGCAGGCGCCTTGGCTACTACCAACTACGAGACTACTAAGGCTCTCAATTCTGTCAACCTATCCATTTCATCATGTAAGTCTTTCCTTTTATCATAGACTACGGATGCAATGATCTCTTCAACTCTAATGTCATCTAGATCTCGAGTTTCCTCGATAGTAGACCACTGATAGACTTATACCTTCTACTTAGACTCATCAATAGTTTACGCACTATCCTTTTGACATCTTCACCAAGTGATTTGGAGTTGTTTATAATTTCAAAAAATCTAGCCAAATAATCATCAGGCTTTCACCATCTGTCATTCTCACTTATATTCAAAATCTGCTCTTGCGCTTGAGTTTAACGCTCTTACCTTTTTGTCTCCTCCAGAACTCTCTTCTCAAAATGTCCCAAGCTCCTTTTTGCGAGTCTTCTCGTTTGATGTGAGAAAAAGAGCTCATCGATTAATGCTCCTTGTATGAGACTGCAGCGCCTTGGCGTTTTTGATTCTGTCTACTGCGGAGATGGTGGGTGCTCCACAGACTTGCTCGATAAAGCGCTGCTAATCTCAGGAGTCCTTCCTCCTGGGTATCATTTGTGGTGGTTGTGGTTGTGGCCTGTCTGCCTACATCCCATAGGTCGTGTGCTGCTGAGGGATAGTCTCCCATTGTGACCCAAAAAGTCGTAGTTTGCACCATCAAACTGCGAGGAGTTAAGTAAATCTCCACACGAAGAACTTGATCCCACCATTTTTCTTAGTAGTTATCAATAAACTAACAAATAATAGGAACCACCTTTATCCTTGATGGGAACTTTCGAGAGAAAGAATCTCTCTTCCACGATTTAAGCCCCTCTCAAGGAATGAGACCCTATAGCTCGTGCCATGTAGAAAGTAGTACCAGGCATATATTGTTTGGTTGATAAAGCTTTAAACTTTCAAATGTATTCTGTAGCTAAAATGTATTTTTAGAGAGTGGGGGAGAGCTTGAGAGAGCGAGGAAGTCTGTATATTTTTCGATATTGAACAATAAGAATTACAATGAATATAAATCTCATTGCTTATAGCGCATTGATGGTTTTGCCTGATACCTGTTGTCCATGCCGAGACCATGAAAGTGGCGGGGACAAATACTTGATTGTATACGAGGACCAAACCAACGATTGTAGGTATACGAAACATAAAAAAGTAAACTAAACAAACTAGCGTTGCATGCTATACCAAAAGCGGCAAACTTCAAATCTTTAGTTTCTTGCTTCATTTGGAAGTCAAGCTCGGGATCGCATACGACTCCATCGGGTTGCTTCTTAGCTTCCATCCGGGTTTGCTTTCCTTGCTTCCATCAGTTACTTCCTTCAACTTCATCTACATGATTGACTTACGCGGGTTGGAAGTTAAACTGTGACTTACTTCTCAGCAAGTTCTGCCACTAGTAGAACCACAATAACCTCTAACATCATCAACAAAGGAAGCGTTTGAAGGTGACCCCAGCATGTGACGAGAGACAGTCTTCATGGCGCAAATCAGCTATTTGTCCGTGGATGGTTTATGTAATTCTCACATTCCCTCTGGCTCTGTGGCTACTTCCTCATTGTAGGCCTTTCCTCCTTTCAATCTCAAACATTGGTTCGCAAGACAGGCAACATTTTCTTACTGTCTCCATGTTTCGTTCATCGACTATGCATCATCAAGAATACGGTTTCAAGCGCTCTTCTTCCATTGCACCAAACAAATTGTCTTGCTAGGCTTCTCTCCACTCCTCAGGCCTATCATACGAAAATGCCACTTTTCTTGTCAATAGTTCTGCCATGACAACTCCCAAGTATAAACATCACTCTTTTCTGTTAGTTGGCTCGACTGGAGATATTCAGGGTCTAAGTATCCAGTGTCCCTTGCACGAAAGTTACTATTTCAGTGTGATCACAGAGGAATCAATACCGAGAAGATCCGGGAGTCTGGAAACTTTTTGCTGTGTAATTTTCATCTAATAGTATATTCCTTAGCTTTGACATCTTCGGTGTATGATTTGCATGAAAGTAGAAGAGTGTAAGTATGCTGGTGCTTCGGCAGTTTTCTGCTCCAATCTTCAATCGCGTGGCAATTCCCCATGCAAGCAGCGATGATCCATACATTCCTTTTTCGCCATGAATGTGCTCAAAAAGAGTGCCATTGGTGATGAACTCAGCCAAACTAGTAAGGAACTTCCGACTCTAAACAACAACCCAATAGCCTCACCACATTTTGTGGTTGATTTGAGATAGAACAATCAACTCATTAACAAACTGCTTTCGCTCTGTAAATGGGCAGCTAATCTGGACTTCTTTATGGCTACCATTCTATTGTCTGGTATTGTTAATATTCCTTTGTAAACTATTCCGTAAGATCTGTTCCAAAAGGACTCTGCTGTCATGGTAATTGTTTGTCGCCTTTTTCCAAGTTCTTCTGCAGTGAGATTCTGTGGTTGTCTCCAGCCCCATGATGACTACAAGCTTATGTTGTAATAACAAACCACCATTTTCTTGAAAGTACTTTCTTCGAGTTTAATGTACTTCCCGTTGCTTTACTCCCAGCATAGGCAGCATGCCGTTCTTGAAGTAAAAAACAAACATGATAATGAAAGCTGCACATAACATAAAAAGGTGATGTATTTTTATGATTGATTTCATTCTATAATTTTCATGGCACGGGCATGGTCAGGATATGTTTAATATAGATTGGTGAAGGCAGCATATTTTTGTGGTATTGATAAAGTTTTTCTTTTATGTATACATAGTTCTTTTTTGATCCTGTGTTTGATGAGCTGAGCCTATGAACATAGAATTTAAAATATTTCATGTAGTAAATTAAGTATATGTAGTACATACCTGCTTAGCAGTAACACGAATCAAGATGAGTTCAAAAACAGTTTGGTAGAATTGTGCAAATGTAACTTCCAGGTGAATTTACACAATGTGTTCCATTGCAGGGTTGTGACTGGCACTCCATCAATATCTGCAAAGAAATCACAAAATTCAACCAATTCACACTACGACAATCTAACAAGAGCAACTGACCTTAGTTCATGGAGATGGGGTGGATAAAGGTCTATGATAGGTGACTAGTAGAATGGGTAAAAGGCATATTTACTCATTCATTATGTGCAACTAATGTAATAGACTATTGTCGAATTTTTTTAGTGTCATCATCGATAATCCAATAATAAATCCCCAACATATATATGTGTTCGCGCACTAAAATTAAGATGATTGATGAACTCATCATGGTTATCACCTTGGCAACCATCTGGGTGGTATGGGTTTCCTTGGTAACCAGGCAAGCACTAGCAAATGTAACCGGTAAGCCAGCCATTGATATTGGGCCAATTGACGCACATGCTATTTCCCGCCCACAAAAATCCTTGCTGTTTTGAAGGCTTCACTACATGGGCCCTGGTCCCCGATTTTCAGTTGAGAAGTATCGGAAGGTGGCTAGTGGTTAATTGTTGCAAACTTGTGTTGATGGAGAATGTGAACGCACCTTGTTCCACAAAAAAGGCATACTTGCACAAGTAGGGATCCTCAGAGTACCATTTTCCTGTTTGATTATTGTCTCCCTAAAGCAAAGTTAAACAATACCGCTTCAAATGCTTGCAATCCACTGGGGATGTAAGCTTGTCGCACCGTCCCCCGAGCAAAGTCATCATCGTTGGCAGCAGATGCATGAGTCGCCCCCTTGAGGAAGCGGAGGGAGGAGTAGATGTAGCTAAGAAGTCTTTCTTTGTCACAGGCCTCCCACGTAGGTTTGGGCTCGGCAGGTACAGCGAAAGTTGCTACAGCATTACAGCCAACGGTCAGAGCATTTTTGCGGAATCAGGAATTGGTGAAAGGATTGGGCAGGGCTAGCCTGCTTTACAGTCACATTTCGTCCACCGCATCTTGGATTATAGGTAGCAAAACGTGCAACTCACCCATCAAAGATATGTTAGTAACCCTCACTGACTGTCATTAGCCACTCATCAGGTAGTGGCTATTGAGGATTCGTCGACAGTAACATTATGTCAAGCCCAAGGTAGTAGTTGTACAATTGATAAGGAATTCGGATCTAGTGGTAACAACCTTCGGCCATGCCAAATGGATAGGAATTGTCACATTACGCCCAGCGGTCCGAACAGCCAGGCAGGGCTTGAGGAAGCAGGAGGGGCGGCGATCATCTGCTGCTGCTGATATTTGATGATGTAGTTGCTAATACAAACACTAGTTCAACAATGAGATTAGTAGCATATTTAGCATCCCATATTGTAGGTTGAGAAAGCAAACCCCTTCATACCTTGTATGATATTTCTGTTTTTGGCTTTGGGAGTGAATTGAGAGTTGAGTTTAAATACCTAGGGAGTTGTTAGAGAAGAAGACTAAGGCAAAAGAAAGAAAGTTAGGGCAAAAAGTGAAAGAATATTGCTGTAAGAATATTGACAGAAGAGTTGACTCACTTTTCTTCATCTGGATCTAAGACTGACCAGATAAATCACAGATTCACACCCCACATGTTGCTTTGATGCATGTATGGCAACTTTAATAATCTTAATTAGTAATTTAAAAAGAAAAAGATCTTTACTATTTTGAAGACCTTCAAATCTCAATCAAGTGCAATTCCATTTAGCATGGGCTTTCCTTGAAGATCTTAATTTGTAACTAATATAAACACGGTTTTTATTTTTCCATTCCCTACATACAAGGAAAGTTGACCTAACGGCACATTTATGAAGAGCACAAAACAGAGAGTCGTGTCCGTTTTTGCTCACTCTCCTCTAACTCAAGTTTGACCATTACCCCTATTTCAAAATGTTGTCACGTCAACATTTAGCAATCAGCGGATTACTTGTGCATTTAATTAAATCCTTTTTTTGAAAAAAAAAACAATTAAATAAATCAAAAATAAAACTTACCATTTTTCTTTTGTTTATTCTGTTCATAATTAATTTGCAATCTTTAATTTCACATTCTCATCAGTCCTCTATCCTATAATATGCAGCAAGAACAAAAATTAAAAAACGGAAGTTCATGTTGCACCATAGCCAAAAAAAAAAAAAAAGAACTACCCCATACCAAAATTGGAAAAAAAAATCACGCATTCATATTGCTCCTTTGTTTAAGTTCCTATTTTTTCCAAGCAATTCTAGCAAGTGCTTAAAAGATGAATTGAATTCACTATCTAAAAAATGCATGAAAAACAAGTATCCAAGTTTTACGTTACAAGAGCAATATCCATGTATAATTCAAGAATGCGACCCCTTTAAAATTGGCACAAAAGTGAAAAATTCACATCTTCCACCTATCCTTTAAAGCTTCTTTCTTATTCCAAGCACAAATGTATTCTTGCTTCTTCAATTTGTTATAGGACAGCTCGGTTTTTTTCTGTTATAGTGCGAGGCATGAACTTTTGTTTTAATTTTGTTTCTTTCACGAGACTATAGGATAGGAGAATTTGGATGAGAATGTGAAATTAAAGGTGCAATCAATTATTAATTATGAAGAGAGAATAGAAAAAGAAGAATTGGTAAGTTTTATTTTTAATTTATTCAATTTTTTCAAAAATAGCAATTAAATGCATAGTGTCGTAGTTTTGATAGCGGACAAGTGACATCATTTTAAATAAAGATAACGGTCACATTGTGTTAGGGAGGTGAGAAAAAACGGACTCAATTATCTTCAACACAAAAGTATAGCAAGCGTGCCTTTAGACAAAAAAAACAATTCCTCCAAAAGTTAAAAAGAAAAAAAGGAATTTATATGTACTCAATAAATTAGGGCACGAGTCTTTGTGCCTACTGTCTATACGATCTTTTCAACTTTCATTTCGTTGACAACGCTGGGAGTTAGAGGATTATTATTTATTTTATTTTATAAAAGATTTATTTAGTAAGGCATGACAAGCAATTATGTGCCTTTTGGATCGATTTATTATTCAAATAAGTTTTGCAGGGCACGAAAAACGTTGACTGCCTTTCAGATTAACTCATATTAAAATCTGGTTTTAGGACACAAAAATAAGCGTTTTGTGTCATTTGAATTCTGTTAAAAGGAACAAATTGGTTGGGAATGCCGCACCACCCCTCGAAATCGAATACTTACATAGAGATTTTAACTTCTCTGTAATCTATCTCTTTCTACTCCCTTTTCACCACCGTCTTCTTCTCCTCCATCACCTTCTCATAAATCTTACGTACCCAACCCAAGCCGACTTCCACCTAACCTTCAAAATCATACCCGGCCTGACCACAGCCGCCCATTTCCTCTGCTCCCCACAGATCTTTCAACACCACCACCACAACCATCAGCACCTCTGTCATCTCATCACCAGCCCCGACCATCTCACCCAAATGCCTACCTCCTCCGCGAGATCTGATTCGGAGGTGCTCGCAAATCGAGATGATCGTCCTGCAAAGACAAAATGGGTTGTGGCGGTTGGGAGAAAGAAAAAGTGAAGGAAGAGATCTCTATAAGCTTTCATATCTCAAAAGTTGTGATTTTATTCTTTTTTATCATATTATTTTTAAAATTCTGGTTCTGGGTTTGATAACTATACATGTGTAAGTTTTCTTCGTGGCAGATGAAAAAAGGTCAAAATAAATTTCATGATTTTATATGTTAGTCTAAGTTTGTGTGTTGTTGTTATGGGAAAGGAAGGAAGATGTTTGATAATGAAAACATTGAATTCCAGAATTTCTTCAGAGAAGCAAGGTGATTATGGATTTAAATTGTTTTTTTCAAAATTTAAGCTATTGGGGCACAAATTTAGGTTTGTGCTTCATTAAAATGGCTGTAAAGGTAAATCCACCACCACTAGTCAATGCTAGAGTTTCAGCCATGGACGTTGTAATGAATTTCTTCTCAGTATCTTACATACTTCTCTTCTTGATCACAGTACAAAATAATTTAATAGCGAGAGAATTTGCAATATTTTAGAATATGGAATGGAGGTAACTGACAACACCTTTGTCAACATGGAATGCCTTCACAAGAATGTCATTAGCAATACTAGGCCTGGACCAAAAACAGAGCTGGCAATTATCACCACACCAGGATTTTTGGCTGCTGAGAGCTGCAATACCCACAGCATTACCAGAACCTACATTTTCTCTGATAGTGCACAAGTCAATTGGAAAAACAAACACATCACCCTTCTGCAACACCTTAGTGATGTGACAGTTCTCGGGCTGGATGTCACAAACCCGACTTCAGGCTGCCTTCCAAGACAGTTAAAACCCCGGAGGCGAGGATGAGTGTGTGGAGGGTTGGCACCTGATGAATTGCATAGTCAATCCGGACGAGTGAAATGCCGAAGTGTTGAGACCTGGTAGTTGAAATCGGTTACTGGTGTCACACTTGACTTAATTGGGTTTTGATGTATTGGCTTCTAAATGAAGTCCACCAAATGAAAAGTCTCGTGCTTCAACTGTCTTGAGGTCTTGCAAGCTAGACCATTCACTACCACTGCCACATTTAACTTCGCAAGTTAATTTGTTAAATAAATTTCTATTGTCCAAAATCCAAAGCAAACCCTAGAAGACCAAACAGAAGGTCGGGATCCTAATTACATCATATATGCAGCATATAATTCCAGCAATTTCAATCTTTTGGTTTTATATTTACAAGAAAAGAAGCTTAAAAATAGACGAATCTAAAAAAAAAATATAGCTAGAGTACCTCGACTGTCCGGGTCACCAACACAAGAAATCTTAGGGGGAGTGGACTATGATCTGGTGCAATGGCAACTGACAAAGAAAAGACAATACAAACCCAAGAGAAAGGAAATATAAGTGGCCATTTGGTAATTTTCCAAGTATATGCTGCTCTAGCTGAGAAGAACAAGAAACAGATTAAGTTGTTAGTTAAGTTAAAGTTGTGGGAAAAGTAGTTTTGTAGATTTTCTTTGTACAAAAACCTGGACTATGTTTATAAATAGTCTTCTGCTTGTACCCTTTTCTTTCTCTTTTGTTAATGGTTATTGACTGGGCGCGTGCTGCAGTTTAGCATGCAGACATGCATTTTCTAAATATTGAGAGCTGAGGGGTCGGCCCTATATCTTTGGTCTACCATTGACCAAAGTGTGTTTATATATAAGAGACAGAGTTATAGCTTTTCCCCATGCACTTCAGAAATCACATTTTGGTTTGCTTTGGCTACCCTTGACCAAGGTCATGCTTATTTGTTATATCTTGATAAACCAACTAGCAATGGTCTAATAAGTTCTTTACTATGCAAGCGATATTGAAGAGAGAGATTGAATACTAATACAAGACCTCAACTTAGCGTAAGATAAATATTTTAACGCTTGAACTACAAATGTTTTGCAGTAGTTTTCTTTTAAATATGTATAAGGACACAATCATATGCATGTTCTGCGTTTTCACATAGACAGTATTAGTCTGTTTTATTTGTTGTGTGAGAATTCTACATATTTCCTCATGTGGTAAAGCCTTTGGCTATAGTTTCATAGTTAATTCAGTCATATCAGATTTGATGTGACCGTAGCTCGTGAGTTTATTTTGGGATTGCTCATGTTATTATTATTATTGTTTTGGAATGACGAATCCAAACGGCACACCCAGGGTTGCATCTCATTCATACGTCTTCTCCTTTGATATTAAAATTGTAGTATTTTGGAGTGCTAAATTGTTTGTAAAGAGAGAATATATGTGCAAATGACATTTTAGAGTGTCAATCAATAACAGCACTTAAATTAAGTATTTGGAGAATTTTTCTTTATTATTATTGATTACTAATCACACTGGTCCTATAACCAACATCTTACCACCTACTAGCATCATGTACTTTGGGCCATAAATAAAAATTATAGACTTGCTGGGGGCCAATCTATTTTTACTTTAAGCCGAAGGCGCACAAATTGAGTTTTTATTTTTTGTCAAACCAACTCTGAAGCTAACACTTCAACCAATCACATTCCACATAGGTGCGACCGTCCCCGAGAATAACGCACCTCTTCAATGCTACGAGTTTGGTCAGTTGACTAGGCTCCGTACAACATGATCTCGGCATGAGGCTCGCTTGCGAAGAAAATGAATACGCAATGCCCGTTATAAGCGAGAAGGACTTTTTACATGCTCGCCGGAGTTCGTAAATCCGCGTGGTGTCGTGCTCCCAATCGTAGAAATTTACATTTGGACAAAAGGACCTCGCAGCTAGCCAACAAGGACAGGGAAACTTCCCCCGCTATATAAATAGAAGAAGAGCCTACTTTTGTCAGTCTTCCAAATCAAACTTGAATATAAACAAGTCCATCAGTGATTCTTCAATCAAAACTTAAAAAGCTCTATCTCAGCCAATCACTTGTGTTTACTGCTCTGCTACGCAGTCAATATGATTTTTAGTTGATGTTCCTCCCAAATAAGTTTCCTATCAAATGTTTCCCATAGCCTAGCTCGATAAGATATATTGTTAGCAGAGCCCGATCGAGGCATTATCCTGCCTCTCATGGCTTGAATCTTGCTTATTTCAATGCTTATTTTCATTTCAAGTATATTTCCTTGAATTCAGTCAGTCACGGAGATTTCTGGTCTTTTTACATTTCATTCAAGTGGCCATGTACTCTTCTTTCATTTATGAATGATTTAAAGCCAATTTTTCTTCATTTCCTTTCATTATTACGTTCTGTGCAAACAAATCACACAGATGTGAAGTCTTTTTCTCTCAAGCCTTTTTCTTGGCACCAAGACCGAAAGAAACATTCAGGACAAGTAGTGTGTTGAGATTTTATCACCATGAATTTCTGCTGACAGCATTTTCAACCAAATGCTGGCTTGCGGCAGATGTATGTAGGATGATTCTTAAATGGAATTGTCCTTTGATGACGATATTAAATTTAAAGGCCCCGGATGAAACAGTTTCCCAAACTGAAAGCACTCATGTTTAACTTGAAATTCTACGGCGGCATATAACCTTAAAATATGCTTAGCAAACTTTCACTTTTATAATAGAATCAAACAAAATAACAACTTGATCACATTTCAACTGAGCATAAACAAATTAAATCTTTTGAATCAAACAAAACAGTAGCCAGACCAACATGACTGCATGAAAAACAAACTGTGACAATTTTCACAAGAACACACTTCAAATGAACTATAAATCCCTTTTGATTGAATCAGAGGTTCCAAATTGGAATTTATTCTAAAACTTGGACTGAAGACTGTAGATGGCGTTCGTATCCACTTGGAAGCCTTCGCAAGAATATCAGCAGGGATATCAGGTTTTGATCAAATACCGCATTTGCAATGGTAATGACTCCTGGATTTTGGCTGCTGAGAGCTGCAACGGCAACTGCATTACCGTATCAACATTCTGCTGGGAAATGCACAAGACCTACAGAACACAAAAACATCACCCTTCTGAAGTACCTTCACTTGGTGATGAGAGGCGGTTTCGGGAGTTGGAGAGTGACAAATAACTTTAGAGGCTCCTTCCAGGACTGTCAAAATTTCAATGTAGCTCGAGGGTGTGTGTGGAGGGTTAACACCCCACAGGGGCAAAATCAATACGCGCAATGGAGATGCCAAGGGCATTAAGCCCTCAATTTGGGCTACACTAACAGGAGTCACACCAGAACCAACTGCGTTTGATGTGTTGCCTGCTAGGTGAAGCCACTGAAGAAAAATCGTTGGCTTTAAACAGCTTAGGGTCCTTACAAGGCACGACCATTGCAGTGATGCCAGAGCCAGGATGAGAAAAATTGCATTAACATTGGCAGAGTGCATAATTTTAATTGATATGACGTATGCATTTTGTTTTTCTGGAAATATGTACAATGGAAAATAAGCTTAGAAACACTATTCTGAGCTCACCAGCTACCTGAGCTCGTTAAGTCAACCACGCAGAAATCCTGAAGAGAACTCAGGGTCAGATGCCAAAGCAATGGAAGAAGTTATGGCAAGGAATGCAAAAAATAGAAACTGAGAGGCCATTTGAGCAAGGCAGTAAGCAAGAGATTGACCAACTTTGTAAACTTTGTAAGAGCGATGATAAATTTGAGTTGTGGATTGAAACCCTGTTTCCTGTCTCTGCTTTTATAGAGAGAAGGATCTCTCATGCATGTATTGATTCCTATGAACTCAGGAAAGGTCCTAGTCATAAATTTTAGCCGCGTAGTACAATTTTTAGTTTTTGAATTATACAGGAAGCTGCTGCTTGTGTGTCAACACTTATCCTGATAACTTTATTTTCGGGTGCCGGCATTATATGGGCCTGCTGGCATGAGGAATGTTTCGCACCTGGGAATTTGAATTGGCTTTCTGGGAAAAATATGTACTAATTAGCACTATTTCTATATGCTCGTTCAACAATAAAAAGAATATACATTTCAACAAGTTATATTCATGCATTCTACTCAAGACAAATCTTCTTTTATCAATATGATTAATATTCTATTATTCTATATGCAGCTGGAAGCATTAAATGAAATATCATATAGTGCAGGTTTTCTTTTTTGTTTTCTAGCAATTTTAGTTGTAAAAATTTGGTTTCTTGCTTTGACTTGAACAAGAGTAGATGGGACATGTAATTTTGCATACAAAGTAAACCTTAACAAAATGTTAAACTTAGATATACTATTATTTTATGATGATATATATTTTGGAACCACCTAGTACTTAGATTACTTTTTCTTTTTTGTTTTCAAATGAAATCATACATAATTCCGCCACATGCAGATAAGGGCGTGTTTACATAATTAAGGTGAATAAGAGGAGAATGAGTCATTTTCATTCTGGATGAACTTGCGTTTATTAAATCAAGAGGAAATCCAAAAGTGATGTGGGTCCCACACAAAATCAGGAATTCTTGATTTTCACGGAATCAAAATCAAAGGGAGGGGTTGGATTAGGCAAGGCAGAGCCAGATCAAAATTTTCATGCCCAAACTACCCTCCATATTTTCTGAAAACACCAAAATACCTTTGTCTCTCATACACTCAAACTGTCAGCAAACCCCAGACGAGCTCAACAAAATCCAGGCCACTCACTCCTCTCCCCACCTCTCTCTCTCTCGTGCGATCTGAGATGGAGTGGAGAGGGGTTAGATCCCCGATCTTAAGTGGAATTCTGAACAGTTGGGTGGGTCTGGGGTGAGTTGGGAGGTTGTGGCTGCGGGTGAGAGAGAGGGAGAAACGGGTGTGGGTCCGGATATGGGGTGCGATTGGCTGTTCAGGAAATCTGGGTTTGTTGGAGGTTGATGATCTTAGTGCAGACTGGAGGTTGGAGATCTGGGTGGTGGTGGGGTGGGAAAGGGTAGACAGGAGTGGCCGGGGCTGCAGGTAGGAGACCTGGGTTTGTTTTGGTTTTTTTTTTTTTCCTTGTGTGCTTCCATTGTTTTTTGTTAAGAACTTTAATTTTAACATCAAGAAAAAATTAAAATGGCTATAATTATATAGGCTAAATAGTTATAATTGGATCCACTTAATCTATTTTAATTCAAAAATTCTATACAATGACATTTTTGGTAATCCAAATTAGTTTTGATTCGATTTTGAATAATTGTAACCACTACTAAGTAAATCAACTTTATTTTCATTTCGATTTCTAACGACTGATAAGCATTAATAGCGATACGATTGATTTAACTTAGTGATTCTTGCTTATCTCAATTCACCTTTACTACGATTCTTAATTGTAAACACGCCCTAAGTATATCGGAACCTTCGAAATGCATTAATCTAGGGTGCGAACCCATCTAACAAAATAGATACGCATCCATTTGTCTGACATGAGATCTCTGCTTAGGAGTAGTCCGTGTTGATTAGGCCCAAAGGCCACACGCTCCACACATGAGGAGACGTGTTGAGAGAGTATGGGTTTTGGTTCGCTGATTCTTCTGTATGGTGCAAGTCTGCAGACTTGCAATTGACTTCGAGCTTCCGCCATTTATTTTGGGCTCAAGGTTTATTATTTAACTCTGAGCGGGTAGGATTGACCCCCAAAAAATGAGACCATGTTATGTGAAAACTCAATATGACGTACGAATTTATATACATGTACTTCCTATATATAGTTTGAAAAACAAATAGGAGAAGCATTACCTGGGAGATGATCTTTCCATATATTGGTCCCTGAAGTGTATATGTACATTTGTTGCCTAGCTAACCATTCTTTATAAACAAGTAACCTCTGCTAAAAGCATGAATATCGAAAAATTACGGCAGATTCCTCGAACTGTATTCACAAAAAGAAGGATACCAAACAAGGAAATCTGTCAGCATTTCGATGAACATTTCTCAGCGGAAACTAGCTAGTGGCGCAGCAGCCATGCACACTTTCAATTGCTGTTTGGTATTCAATTTCAAAATAATTTATAGTTTTCCAAAAATGATGAATGTAAAAAGTTGGGGTGTCATATCCTTTGTGGTTATGTTAGGCCTAGAGGTGGAGGAGGTTTACTGCAAGTCTGCAACCAATTATTTGATTTAAAGGAGGTTTGACATTTGCAAAAATGAATTCAGAATCGATCCTTGGAGGAACATGCTTTTCAGTGGTTACTCTGTTGTAGCTCTGCATGATGAGTACTAGCAGGATTGATACCACTGCCATGACAGTTAGGCGGTTGCTAGTATGAGGCACGTCGAGCAGAACCTTGTCGACTGACGTGGATATTTGGGGATTGAAGGACGCCGATATTCCTCCGACGGTTATTCTCCTAGGTTTAGGTTTTGCGACTCATGAATTCCATTTTCATGCTTAAAAATGAAATGCCTTTTCATTTTTGGCCTAAACACATAGAAACAGTTTTTCAAACATAAGCACTCACGTTTTACTTGAAGTTCTACGGAATAAGGCACAAAATATGGTAGCAAACAACCGCTTTTATTATTTTCTTGGAGGAATGGAATAAAAAAATAACAACTTGATCACATTTCAACTGAGCATAAACAAATTAAACCTTTTGAATCCAAACAAAACAGTAGACCAACATGACTGCATGAAACAAACTCCTGACAATTTTCTAAAGACACACTTCAAAATGAACTATAAATAAATCATGAGTTGAATCAGAGGTTCCAAATTGGAATTTATTCTAAAACTTGGACTGGAGACTGTAGATCGCGTTCGTATCACTTGGAAAGCCTTCGCGAATATCAACAGGGATATCGGGTTTTGATCAAATACCGCATTGCAATGGTAATGACTCCTGGATTTTGGCTGCTACGAGCTGCAACGGCAACTGCATTGCCATATCCAACATTCTGCTGGAAATGCACAAGACCTGCTGGGAACACAAAACATCACCCTTCACAGTACCTTGGTGATATGGCGGTTTCGGGGTTGGGTGACAAAATAACTGGGGCTCCCTTGGGACTGTCAAAATTTCAGTAGCTCTAGGGTGTGTGTATGTGGAGGGTTAAGACCCCATGGGGCAAAATCAATACGCGCCAATGGAGAGTACTTAAGGGCATTAAGTCCTCCAATTTGGGCTACACTAACAGGAGTCACACCAGAACCAACTGCGTTTGATGTGTTGCCTGTAGTGAAGCCCACTGAAGAAAGAAATCGTTGGCTTCAACAAGCTTAGTGTCTTTGCAAACACGACCATTAACCAGTACTGAAACCATGATGAGAAGAAAGTACATTAACATTAGCAACATACATAATTACCAGTGAAGTACATATGATGCATGTATTTATTTTTTGAGACATATGTACAATGGAAAATATCTGAAAAAACGTTTAGCTACGACTCGTTGCGTCTGCTACGCAGAAATCCTGAAGAGAGAACCGGGTCCGATGCTAAAGCAACAAAGGAAAAAGTTACGGCAAGGAATGCGAAAAATAGAAACTGAGAGCCATTTGATGTGAAGACAGTAAGCAGAGAGATTGACCAACTTTGCTTAAGCTTTGTGAGAACGAATAAATTTGAATTGTGGATTGAAACCCTATCTATGTCTCTTTTATAGAGAGAATCTCTGCATACATGTATTGTTTCCTATGAACTGAAAATTCTAGCCTTAATTTAGCTTACGTAGTACAAATTTTAATAGGGAGAAGCTGCTGCTTGGGCATGTATATGTCATCACTTATCAGTAACTTTATTTTTCAAAATTTTGATACTCAAAGTTATGATTCTATATGTTTGCAGAGGTTCTACTGATTAGTCTCAATAAACCTTGATTCTATATGTTTGGTTATAGAAAATACAAAGTGTCTAGAGATTGTTGAATTGCAGGAGGTTTGTTGCAATCTTAATTAAAGAGCCAAGAACAACGGGTTTGATACATATCTACATTGATACTAATGGGAAGGCATTCTCATCTTTCTCGGTGAGTCCAAATGAGCAAAATAGAAGTGGAGTTCAATCTGGTCCATCTCGGTTCGGAAAATTGTAATAATAGGGCAAGAAATGGGATTCAAAATCAGTTGTGAAATCTCCTGTTCATTACGCACACAATACGCGGTCTATGGAAGCGTCCGATTACAAAATCACGGTCGGTATGCTCTAAGTTTCACTTTGGTGAATGTAGATATAAGGAAGCCTAAATGTTACAAGCTGTGAAAGTTTGGACCTTTGGGCTGAAGAGAGTGCCACCGATGAGCAAATCGAGTGCAAGGCAAGCAGTGCCCAATCGGGTAAGAAGGTAGCGGGGAATGCATTTTATGCAAATTGCTCAATCAGCGAATCAAGGTGAATGGAGAATGGTATGTTAGCCGGTGGTTGTAGCAGCCATATGACGAGGGGATTCAAAGTTGTTGATAGACATGAAGACAAATGTGGTTGTGATTCAAAAGCTACGGGAGAACTCATGAATGTGGCTAGTTTTGGTACTTGTGATAGACACAAACAAAGAAGCGAGGAAAGTATGTCAAAGGATGTAATGTACTTACGGGTTGAAGGAAAACTTGCTAAGTGTGGGTCAGTTGGATGAACATGGTTACTACGGTATTTAGGAGGAAATATGTGTAGCATTTTTTATGGTCCTTCAGCTGGATTGCACGATACTCAAGTTGAAATAAAGAGCAGTGTTATCTTTTGTCATAGGCACCAAATAATTAGGTTGTGCGAGTGCAAGTATTTCTAAGTCTACTTGGGTATGGCATAAGGAATTAGGCCATGCATTTTAAGAGATGTGTGGCTCAAAGAACAAAGAAATGGTGCATGGACTTCCGATTTTAGAAAGAGGTTGATAAAGTCTGTGAAGGTTATGCGGTTAGGAAAGCGCCACAGTGGTTTCAAGAATCGAGGCATGAAGAGCAAGCAAACCTCTAGAGGTATTTGATACATGTAGACCTTTGGTCTTATGCAAAATGACTATCTTCTTTGGTAACAAATATTTTATGCTTCTTGTAGGCAGCTGCACAAGAATGATGTGGGTTTATTTTTTGAAATACAAAATTCGAGACGCATTAATCTATTTTAGAAAATTCAAATCCATGGTGGAGTTACAAAGTGGTTTAAAGTAAAATGTCACGTGGCTGAGGAGGGGGTGAATTCACATCCAGTGAATTTAACAAAATGTGTGAAGATACGAGGCATTGAACAATTTTCAATGGCACATACTCCTGGCAGATGGAGTGGTAGAGGAGGAAGAACGAGGGGTTGTAGTTGAAATGGCAAAGCTATGCTTCATGACAAAAGATTACCCTTATTTGTGAGGCGGAATGCATACTCTGGCTAATACACATCTCTTTGAAGATAAGTGTCCTACAAAGAGCTCTTGGAGATGTAACTCCATTTAGGCTTGATGATTAATTCGAAAACACAGGATTGCACATCTAAAATCTTTGGTTGTTGTGTTATGTACACACACCAAAGTGAGTTGGGACGAAACTAGATGCAAAGTGTCAGGAGGCATATTTGTAGGTTAGCCACCGCTTTGTGAAAAGGGTCTGAGTGTATGATCGTCTTAATAAAAAGCTTATGCTCTCAGAGATGTTGTGTTTGATGAGAATGCGGCTGAGAGTGGAAGGGAAGCTTATGAGAATTATGTAAGCGTGTTGAATAATGATGAGTTATACGAGATGCCTAAAAATGTTTCATCGGGGACAATTCCGAGGAAAGGTCATGACTATGCTTTGTCACCAAGCCGAGGTATCTTCCTCATGAATCGAGTAAGTGATGTGGTAGCGGCATGAGAAAGACTCAGAAGCCTTGGATCACACTCCATTGAAGTGGAGAAATGCGAATGATGTTCTAGCACAATCACAATCTACGCATTATGGAACTGAAAAGTTTGAGAAGAGCGACTAAAGTTGAATCATGGATGAAGGCTATGGAAGACGAATTGTCAATGATTGAGAAGAATGCAACATGGGAGCTGGTGAGCAGGACCAAGTGATAAACCTATAATTGGGGTTAAATGGGTGTTCAGACCAAGCTTAATCTTGGCCAAGGCGATTACAAAAGAATAAGGCAAGGCCCGGTAGCGAGGTATGCTCAGAAACGGTGTTGATTCTATTAAAGCGTTTGCACACAGCTAGACTTGATACAATTCGGACTCTAATTGCTTTGGTATTTCGAGAAGAATTAAATTATATCAACTTGATGTGAAATCCTGTTTTTACGGCAGTGCTTGAAGAAGAAGGCTTATGTAGAACAACCAGGATGGATTTGTGGTCAAGGTAAGACAAGGTGTACAAGCTTCATAAAGCTTTATATGGTCTAAAACTTGAACACCAGAGCCTGGTATAGTGAAATCGGCCCTTACTTTGCTCACTTTGTGGATTTGTATTGAAGAGTCAAAGTAAAGCTACTCTTTACATCAAAGCAGGGAGAAATTCTAATTGTTTTAGAATCTGTATGGATGACATAATTGTATCTTTGGGAATAGCAATGAGATCTTTGAAGGAGTTCAAGGAGGACATGATGATCAAATATGAAATGGCAGTTTTGGGGCTTCTTCACCATTTTCTTGGAATGGAAATCATCCAAAAACGCACACAAGCATTTTTATTCATCAAAAGTATCGCAGCGTCTTTGTTGAACAATTGGCTTGAGTGAATGTAAATGCTGTGTACATTTGGTTATCTTGAGAAAGATTAGCAAGAGGATGGCGGTTGACCAAATGAAGAACAATATGGAAGATTGTGGGAAGCCTGTATCTCACGGCTTCTAAGACCTAATGTAATGCATCGCGACCGATCCTTGCAAGGTTTGTGCAGCGTCACCAAGCGAGCACTTTGGGCTTGACCAAAAGAGTGCTTAGACCATCAGAGCGCATTAGATTATGGCACGGAGTATGTAGGAAAGAATGCAATGTTGTTAGTTTGTGACAATGGCTGAGGAGGATACATGTGAATAGCGGCAAGCGCCACGGTTATGTTTTTCTTTTTGGCGGTGGTGTGTTCTCATAGACTCGGTGAAGCATAATTGTGTTGCTCTTTCTCTATGAGAAGGCGAGAGTACATCGATGCATCGAAGCAAGCTGCTCAAGCCATTTGGCTTAGATTCGTACTTGAAGACTTTGGTGAGATTTCAAGTGAGAGGCTACACCACTTCAGTAGCTGACTTAATCTTGCTACCAATTGGCATCACAAATAAAATTGTGTTTCACGGAAAACTAAACATATTGATCGAAGATAATATCACTTCATCAAGGATGCTCACAAGAAGGAATCATTAATACGGTTTTATTGTCCTACAAATGACTTAAGCGCCAAATATCTTCACAAAGCCATTGGCTTTAAGGGAATGATTACCCGCTATCTCGGGGACAAACTTGGAGTGAAATCAGCTCAAAACTTAAAGGAGAGTGTAGAACTATAAGTATTTGAGATGATTAGTAAATAGAGTTTTGAATGTTATTGTGTATACGCAGATACTTTGAATGACAAGTGAGAAGTAATTATGTAAAGGGTAAAATATCTAGATGTGTGGCTGAGATCAATTGAGATAGATGGCTGAGATCACTTGATATGTGTGGTGAATCCAGCTATGTTCTAACGAAGTTTATACTCAATGCACATGTGTGAGCTCCATTTTCTAAGCGGAAAAGAAATACATTCTCTCTGCAATTGCAGCAGAGAGCGGAAGATCATTCTCATTCCATCTTTCTTTCATTCGTCAATTTCCTCTATCTCTATATTCCTCACTTTTCACCAGATAAATCAAATACACTAACAGATATTTTGGGGATTGAAGGAATCCGATATTCCTCAGGCAGTTATTCTCTCCTGGGTTGGGTTTTGCGACTCATGAAATCCATTTTGCATGCTTAAAAGGAAATGAAAAGCCTTTTCATTTTTGGTCTAAACACAGCAAAACAGTTTTCAAACTCAAAGCACTCATGTTTTACTTGAAGTTCTATGGAATAAGGAAGCTGCAAAATATGGTAGCAAACAACCGCTTTATTATTTCATGGAGCAATAGAATAAAAAAAAAATAACAACTTGATCACAATTCAAATGAGCATAAACAAATTAAATCTTTTGAATCAAACAAAACCGTAGACCAACATGGCTGCATGAAAAAACAAACTGTGACAATTTTCTCCAAGACACTTCAAATGAGCTATAAATCCACTTTGTTTGAATCAGAGGTTCCAAATTGGAATTTGTTCTAAAACTTGGACTGAAGACTGTAGATCGCGTTCGTATCCACTTGGAAGCAGCCTTCGCAAGAACTATCAACAGGGATATCAGGGTTTGATCCAAATACTGCATTGCAATGGTAATGACACCTGGATTTTGGCTGCTGAGGCTGCAGCAGCAACTGCATTACCATATCCAGCATTCTGCTGGAAATGCACAAGACCTACTGGGAACACACAAAAACATCACCCTTCTGAAGTACCTTGGTGATGAGGCGGTTTTAAGGTTGGAGGTGACAAAACCAACTTTGAGGCTCACTTCCAGGACTGTCAAAATTTCAGTAGCTCTAGGGTGTGTATGTGGAAGGTTTAACACCCCATGGGGCAAAATCAATAGCGCAATGGAGATATGAAGTGCATTAAGTCCTCCAATTTGGGCTACACTAACAGGAGTCACACACCTGAACCAACTGCGTTTGATGTGTTGCCTGCTAGGTGAAGCCCACTGAAGAAGAAATCGTTGGCTTCAACAAGCGTAGGGTCCTTGCAAACATGACCAAAACAACCAGCACTGAAACCAGGATGAGAAATATTGCATTAACATTAGCAGAGTGCATAATTACCAATTGATATATATGATGCATGTATTTATTTTTGGGACATATGTACAATGGAAAATATACGAAAAGAGCGATTTTAGCTACACTGGAAGCTCATTTGCGTCTGCCACGCAGAAATCCTGAAGAGAACTGGGGTCCGATGCTAAAGCAGCGGAAAAGTTACTGACGCAGGAATCGCGAAAATAGAAACTGAGACGCCATTTGATCAAGACAGTAAGCAGAGAAATTGACCAACTTTTCTTAAGCTTTGTAGGAGACGAGAATAAATTTGAATTGTGGTTGAAACCCTATCTATGTCTCTGCTTTTATAGAGAGAAATTATCTTTGCAAACATGTATTAATTGTTTTTTTCCTATGAACTGAAAAAATTCTAGTCTTAAGTTGTAACCGCGTAAGTACAAATTTTTAATAAAGGAAGCTGCTGCTTGGGCATGTGTATGTCATCACTTATCTGATAACTTTATTTTTCAGGTGCCGGCATTGGTGCTGGGCCTGCTGGCATTGAGGATGTTTCCTTTTTCTCTATGTCCGAGAATTTTTATGTCCCATGAAACACTTGCCATGATTACTTTTACCATGTTATAATATGGATGAACTACACTTAATTGATATGTTCAATTTCTAAGCTATATTAATCATATTAAAAATACAGTGTCACATATTGGGGTGGAACTATAGCATCGCGTGACGGTGTTCTAGGTACACAAAAACAATGTGAGGAATTACTTGCAGGTCAAATTTGATGAAATATCATATTACTCACAAATTTGAATTGGCTTTCTAAATAAAATATATACACTAAATAATTATAATTGGATACCATAATCTATTTCAATTCGGGAATTCTATACAAGGAGCATTTTGGTAATCAAAAATTAGTTTTGATTCCGATTCATGGATCTTGTAAGAAACACACTACTAATGAAATCAACTCCTATTGTCATTTCGATTCCTAACGATTTATTAAACAACTTAATGGCAATGCACGATTAAAATTTAACTTTATTCAGCCTTTGATACAGTTCTCACCATGGAATTCTGTATCGTTCCTGTACTCAGATTCTTAGTTAGTAAACATGCCCAAAGTACATTGACATCAGAGGGAAATGCATTAATCTAGGGTGCAGTTCCTCCTAACCTCAAAATAGATATGCATCCATTTTGTCTGGCTTGTGGTCTCATAGCAGAGGTAGTCCATATTAGTGGAAGCCCAAAGGCCACACGCTCCACACATGAGGGCGTGTTGAGAGAGTATGGGTTTTGGTTCCGCTGATTCTTATATGGTGCAGAGTCTGCAGACTTGCAATTAATAACTAAGGCTTCCGCCATTTATTTTGGAGGCTCAAGGTTTGATTATTTAACTCTCGGTGGGTGAGGAGTTGAACCCCAAAGAATGAGGACCTTATGTGGAAAACTCAATGTGACGTACAGATTTATATACATGTACTTCCTATATATAGTTTGAAAAGCAAATGAGGCTTTGCCTGGAAGATGATCTTTCCATATATTGATCTAAATTGTATATGTACATTTGTTGCCCAGCTAAGCAATTCTTTATAAATAGCTCAACCTCTGCTAAAGCATGAATATCAAAAAAAAGTGGCAGATTCGCTTGAACTATATTCACAAAGAAGGATACCAAACAAATCTGTCAGCACTTCGATAGACATTTCTGCTTTCAAGAAGCCCCAACGTGGCACTGTAACTGACCATGCACACTTTCCATTTGTAGGGTTGTTTTTGGTATTCAATTTCAAAATAATTTATAGTTTTCAAAAATGATGAATGTAAAAAGTTAGGCCTAGCGAGGTGGAGGTTTACTGCAAAGTCTGCAACCAATTATTTGATTAAAAGGAGGTTTGACGTTTGCAAAAATGAATTCAAGTCGATCCTTGGAGGAACATACTTTTCAGTGAATTTGCTCTTTTGTTGCTTGGCTCTGCATGATAGGTACTAGCAGGATTGATACCTGCCGCGACGAGTTAGGCGGTAGCTGGTATGAGCACGTCAGGCAGAACCTTGTCTGACTGACGTGGATATTTGGGGATTGAAGGAAGCCGATATTCCTCAAGGCAGTTATTCTCCCTGGGTTGGTTTTGCGACTCATGAATTCCATTTTTGCATGTAAAGGGAAATGAAATGCCTTTTCATTTTGGTCACAAACACATGAAACAGTTTTCAAACTCAAAAGCGCACTCATGTTTTACTTGAAGTTCTACGGAATAAGGCACAAAATATGGTAGCAGTAAGCCGCTTTTATTATTTCTTGGAGGAATGGAATAAAAAAAATAACAACTTGATCACATTTCAACTGAGCATAAACAAATTAAATCTTTTGAATCAAACAAAACAGTAGGCCAACATGACTTTTTGATTGAATCAGAGGTTCCAAATTAGGTATTCTAAAATTTGGACTGAAGACTATGAGAATCACGTTCGTATCATGAAGAAGCCTTCGCAAGAATATCAGCAGGGATATCAGGTTTTGATCCAAATACTGCATTTGCAATGGTAATGACACCTGGATTTTGGCTGCTGAGAGCTACAATGGCAACTGCATTACCATATCCAACATTCTGCTGGAAATGCACAAGACCTACTGGGAACACAAAAACATCACCCTTCTGAAGTACCTTGGTGATGAGGCGGTTTTCGGGGTTGGAGGTGACAAAACCAACCTTGAGGCTCCCTTCCAGGACTGTCAAAATTTCAGTAGCTCTAGGGTGTGTATGTGGAGGGTTAAGACCCCATGGGGCAAAATCAATACGCGCAATGGAGATGCCAAGTGCATTAAGTCCTCCAATTTGGTCTACACTAACAGGAGTCACACGTGAACCAACTGCGTTTGATGTGTTGCCTGGTAGGTGAAGCCCACTGAAGAAGAAATCGTTGGCTTCAACAAGCTTAGGGTCCTTGCAAACACGACCATTAACCAGTACTGAAACCATGATGAGAAGAAAGTACATTAACATTAGCAACATACATAATTACCAATTGATATATATGATGCATGTATTTATTTTTGAGACATATGTACAATGGAAAATATACGAAAAGACGATTTTAGCTACCTGAGCTCGTTGCTTCTGCCACGCAGAAATCCTGAAGAGAACTGGGGTCCGATGCTAAAGCAACGGAAAAAGTTACGGCAAGGAATGCGAAAAATAGAAACTGAGAGGCCATTTGATCAAGACAGTAAGCAGAGAGATTGACCAACTTTGCTTAAGCTTTGTGAAAGCGAGGACAAATTTGAATTGTGGATTGAAACCCTATCTATGTCTCTGCTTTTATAGAGAGAAGTATCTCTGCAAAATGTATTGTTTCCTATGAACTGAAAAATTCTAGTCTTAATTTGTAACCGCGTAGTACAAATTTTTAATAGGAAGCTGCTGCTTGTGCATGTATATGTCATCACTTATCTGATAACTTTATTTTTCAGGTGCCGGCATTGGTGCTGGGCCTGCTGGCATTGAGGAATGTTTCCTTTCTCTCTATGTCGAGAAATTTTTATGCCCCAGCTGAAACACTTGCCGCATGATGTACTTTTCACGTGTTATAATATGGATGAATGACATGATTGATATGTTCCATTTCTAAGCTATATTAATAATAAATAAAAAATACAAGTGTTACATATTTGAGTAGAATTATAGCATCACGTGACGGTGTTCTAGGTACACAAAAACAATGTAACAGGAATTACTTGTCAAGTCAAATTTGATGAAGAAATATCATATTACTCACAAATTTGAATTGGCTTTCTAGAATAAAATATATAAAAACTCTAATTAGAACCTATTATACTCTGCTCTTTCTCTAATTAATAGAGTATATAGATTCATACATATTCAGACAATCTTATTATATCAACATGGTTAATATTCTGTTCTATATGCAGCTGGAAGCATTAAATAGAATATTGTGGACAATTGGAGGATTCTTTTTGTTTTCAGGCAAATTTTGGTTTGAAAGCTGGTTGCCTTGCTTTTACTTGAACAAAGATAAAGTGTGGAGTAGATGGGGACATATATATTCAATATATGATGTAATTTGCATACAAAGGCATAAAACTTTAAAAAATGTTAAACTTCTCTATTGAATATGCGATCTGATACCTACAATTATTTTATGATATGTTGGAACCACCTTACTTAAATTACTATTCATTTCGTTTTTAAATGAAATCATACAACATTTCGCGCCATGCAGATAAGCTAAGTACATCATCAGACATCAGAAATGCATTAAGCTAGACTGCAGATCATCCTTTAACAAAATAGACGCATCCATCCAATCTAACATGGTCTTGTAGCAGCAGACATGGCTTAGCTAAGTTGGTTAAGGTAGTGTGCTCTCATGATCATAAGTTGTAGCAGCATACATGGCTTAGCTAACTTAGCTAAGTTGGCTGCAAATCATTCTGCGCCATGAGTTCAAATCTCTATCTCCATTGTTTAGATGAATTTAGTCTAAAATATCGCTTGTATACAAAAAATAAGGATAAGTTTGTATTGAACACTTTGTAAATTAGTTAATGCATATTTTAACAGTTTTAAATTATAACTATAGGAAAGTGACTTATATTGCACAATTGCAAACTCAATGACTAAATTGGCTAAATTTGAAACAGGGTGACGAAAATGGTTTTTAACCCTAAAAAATAATTTTCATGAGTTAGTAGCAATGTCCATGATTATCACTTCTTGAACGAATAAAACAAAATAGACCAACTTTGATTGCATTGCTATATGATGAGAAACAAATTATCCTCTTGAAGTAACAGAATAACACACAATTACATAATACATACCCTTGTTCTTAAAATAACAAAAATTACAAAATAGCAGACCAACATGACTGTACTGATAAGTAAACCTTAACAATTTTCTAAACAGTACAATGCACACTTCAAATGACTGTAAATCCCTTTCGATTGAATCGGAGATTCCAAATGGGACCCTAAAACTTCGCCTGCAAATTGAAGACTACGTTGCTATCCACTTGGAAAGCCTTTGCAAGAACATCAGCAGGGATGTCAGGCTTTGATCCGAATACTGTATTTGCAACGGTAATGGCACCAGGGTTTTGGCTGCTGAGAGCAGCAAGGACAACTGCATTACTATTTCCAACATTGTGTTGGTAATGAACAAGACCTACTGGGAACACAAACACATCACCCTTCTGAAGCACCTTGCTGATATGACGGTTTTCTGGGTTGGAAGTGATAATACCCACTTGGAGGCTCCCTTCCAGGACTGTCAAGATTTCAGTAGCGCGAGGATGGGTGTGTGGAGGGTTAATGCCCCATGGGGCATAATCGATACGCACGATGGAGATACCAAGAGTATTAAGTCCTGGAATTTGGACTACGTTAACGGGGGTCACTCGTGAACCAACTGCGTTGGATGTGTTGCCTGCTAGGTGAAGTCCACTGAAGAAGAAGTCATTGGCATCGACAAGCTTGGAGTCCTTGCAGGCAAAACCATTCACCGGTACTGAAATCATAGTGAGAAAAATACTTTAGAAACACATATATATTTTGAACATACATATATAAATAAGATTATGATTGTAGCTAGCTAGCTAGGTAGCTACCTGAGGCTTTATCAGCGACGCAGAAATCCTGAAGAGAACTCGGGTCAGATGCCGAAGCAATGGAAGAAGATATGGCAAGGAATGCCAACAACAGAAGCTGATAAGCCATTGCAATTTCGAAAATCTTTGGCTCTTTAATTTTCTTAAACTTTGTAAGGAAAGGTGAACTTTAAATTGTAGATAAAGACCTAGCATGTTGCTGCTTTTATAGAAAGTGGGAACTCGTACCTTTTTGTGCACTGAAAAAGTCTAGTTTTCTAACCGTGTGAGACAATTTGTTTAACTCAAGGCTTGTCATCTATTACCTCGATTTATTCAGGTGGTGGCATCAGTGCCGGCATTGAAATGATACCTTTCTGTATAGGATAAGAAATTAAGAATAGCCAGGTCAAAGTTAATAGATCAGGCTTGCATTACTCATAAAATAAGAACTTTCTTTTTCTTTGGCATTAAGAACTAACTATTATATGCCTTGATATTGCGAAAATTCTTCCATACTACGTAGTATGGAATACTACGAGCATTGGATGGCGTGGATTGTTTTGGATGATATGGGTCACGTGGGTCCCCGTGAATCCAAACCATCCAATGCTCGTAGTATTTGATACTACGTAGTATGGAAGTTGGACTCTTGATATTGATACATTATTTCATTTTTACAGGAAAAATAGTCCCTTCGGCTTTTTGTTTTTAAATAAAATCATACATCATTCTACGCCATGCAGATGAACTCTAAGGAGCCGTTTGATAACCATTTTTGTTTCAGTTTTTAGTTTTTTTATTCTTAGTTTTCACTTTTTTGAAAATTGAAAACTGAAATCTTGTTTGATAACTATTTTTAGTTCTCAAAAAAATGAAAACTGAAGAATCAAGGCCAAATTTTGGAAACTCAAGAAAGTAATAAAAAAATGAAAATAGTTACCAAATAAGATTTCAGTTTTCGAAAAAGTGAAAAAAGAAACTTAAAACAAAATGGTTATCAAACGGCCCCCTAAGCAGATCATCCTCTAACAAAACAGACGCATCCATCTAGCTATAGTCTAATGTGGTCTCACAGCAGGGGTAATCCCGTGTTAATTAGTCCCAACGGCCACACACTCCACGCATGAGGAGGTGTATTGAGAGTGTCCGTTTTGGGTTGGGATTGAATATTTCCATGGAACAATACTCCACTAAGTCATCGATATCCCGCCAATTTTTATGCACACTTGCAGTTGATACCTTCCAGGCTTCCACCCTTTCTTAGGGTTCAAGGTATATTACTCAACTACTAATGGGTAGAGATAGAGTTGAACCCTGCAAAGAATGATAACCATGTTTTGTAGAAAACCCAATGTGACGTAGCTTAAACCATCAGATTTTTTTTTAATACACCAACATATTTACACTGAGGGGGGATTGGTTTATGCCAAACAATGGCCAAGCAACCATAATAATTTCATATCGAACTTGCTATCTACAAGATTCGAACCTAAGATCTCCTACTTGCAAGTGGAGATGAATATCACTAAATCATAGTACTAAAGTAGCAGCTTAAATTATTAGATTCTAAATGTACTTATATTGAAAAACAAAGAGGAGAAACTTTGCCAACGAGATGATCGATATTTCTGTGTATTGATCTAAATTGTATTTGTTGCCTAGCTAACCCTTCTTTATAAACAAGCTCAACCATTGCTAATTAGAAACATGAATATCGAAAGAGTGGGGCAAATTCCTGAATTATAGGCACTCAAGAAGGATAACATAGATGTGTGGATTAATGATGGTGAAGTTCACAGAAGCAAATCTGTCAGCATTTTGAGAGACATATTTCTGGTTCGGAAACTAGCTAGTAGCCAACCACTTTCAATTGCTTAAAGAATTAGATGGTTTTCATGCATATATAGAGTTCCGGAAAGGTTGAGACCCCGTCTTGTAGATTGCAAAGCTCTTGGAGGAAAGGCCTCCCTGGTACTTTCTGCCAATTGATGAGGACAAGTTTGTGTTGAACTCATATCTGTCCTACTCCAAGGAACTAATTGTCTAATCGTCTATTTTCTTTATAATAACAAGCCAACTTAATTAAAAATATTTTCATGGGCTAGTAGTATTACTATTTTCCATTATTCTTCTTGAATAAATAAAGCAAAATAGACCACCTTTGATTACATTTCTGTATGAGGAGAAATAAATTATCCTCTTGAATCAAACACAATTACAGTCCCTTGTTCGTAAAATAACAAAAATTACAAAATAGCAGACTAACACGACTCACTGTACTGATAAGTAAACCTTAACAATTTTCTAAACACTACATTGCAAACTTCAAATGAACTGTAAATCCCTTTCGATTGAATCGGAGATTCCAAATGGGACCCTAAAACTTTGCCTGCAAATTGAAGACTACGTTGCTATCCACTTGGCATCGACAAGCTTGGAGTCCTTGCAGGCAAAACCATTCACCGGTACTGAAATCATAGTGATAAAAATACATTAGAAACAAATATAATTCGTACTGCCTGACTGATATTATGTACATAATACATATACAAATATGAATATGCATATGATTTTAGCTTAGGGGTAACCTGAGGCTTTATCGGCGACGCAGAAATCCTGAAGAGAACTCGGGTCAGAAGCCAAAGCAATGGAAGAAGATATGGCAAGGAATACCAACAACAGAAACGGAGAAGCCATTTGAACTTCGAAAACCTTTGGCTGTTTAGTTTTCTAAAACTCTGTAAGGAAAGGCAAACTTGAATTGTGGATATGAAGAACAATATATATGTTGATGCTTATATAGGGAGTGAAAATTTGTGCACTGAAAAAGTCTAGTATTTTAACCGTGTGTGACAATTTGTTTGACTCTTGTCATCTTTTACCTTGTTTTATTCAGGTGGTAGCATCAGTGCCGGCATTGAAATGATACCTTCCTGTAAGGGGTTTTTATCGTAAACGGTCCCTCAAATTGACCTAAATTATCATTTTGTTCTCTCAATTTGAAAATCAATCAATTTCGTCCCTGAAATTGACCTAACTCATCAATTTAGTCTCTGACATCCAATTCCTTGAAATTTTCGTTAGAATGTTGACGTGACACACATAGAGCTCACACAATCAATAATAAGATGCCACATGGATAATAAAAAAAATCGTCTATTCATTAGTTTTAAAATTTTAAAATTAGTAAACATTGATTTTTTCTTTGTTTAATGACTGATTTTGTGGTCTTCACATCATGCCACCTCAACAATTTAACGGAATTGGATGGCAGAGACTAAATTGATGACTTAGGTCAATTTTAGGGATAAAATTGATCAATTTTCAAATTGAGGGACCAAAATAATGAGTTAGGTCAATTTCAAAGACCATTTGTGATGAAAACTCTTTTGTAAAAGACAAGAAATTAAGAATAACCAAGTCAAATAAGAACTAAATTTCGTTTTCTTTGGTATTAAGAACTAATTTATAATTATTATATGCCGTAATATTGATACATTGCTTCAATTTTATAGGAAAAATAGGGCTTAAGCTTTTCTTTTTTTTTTTGTCGTTTACATTTTGCTCTTACATGAGTCAAATCTCGGAGTTTAAGACTCATTTAGTAACCCTTTAGTAACCCTTTTTGTTTTAGTTTTATGCTTTTGCTTTTGGTTTGTTTGTTTTTGTTTTTTGTTTTAAACTGAAAATAGACAATAAGAAAGATGGAAGTACGAAAAGAAATGACAAATGAAATGGGTGTATGTATATACAATAACTAAAGGAATTAACTTAGCTTTTCAATGGATGAAGAAGAGTTCCTCTTCAATATGTTTTGTTACCGATTTACAGAACTTTATACTTATGATCAGAATCGTACATATTATAAATCACTTTGTAAATATCAATCTCAAAAAATCAATAAAATATAAAATCGTTTAATTATCGAACTGTATAAAAACAAATTGTCAAAAGCACTACAAATCGTCTATCTATTTGCTACAATTGATTGATTAAACAACCTTATTTTAAATTAATTTTTTGCAAAGATGATCCTTACAGAGTGATTTATAATATAAACGGTTCCGATCATAAATACGAAGTTCAGTGAATCAATCATGAAGTATCTTGAGTGGGAACTCCCCTAAATCAAATCTTAAGGAGCCAAGTTTCTTCATAATGAAACAAAAACTATAAATTGCATACCTTTTCCAAATAAACTACAAATAAAAATCTCGAGTATGAAATTGTGCAAGGATCGCCATTTACAAAAACCATACGGTGCCAGACAGAAAATTCCATCACTGAAATAAAAGTTTCAACATTATATATGCCCTGCTCGGTACAACATTCAAATCCAACACAAAAGCGTTTTTACCAAAACCCATCTCTTATACAAGGACCCCTCCCACAACCCATACATCCATGTCAACTAAATTGACTGAGCAACAGACAATCACTCGTTCGAATTAAGCCAACAAACATAACGATTTTACACAAACTGAGAAACTACGAAGATGGCGCGATGCATCAAGCACCAACCTCCTCTTCCTCCTCTTCGTATTCCTCCTCTTCGATAGTTGCATCCTGGTATTGTTGGTACTCGGCAACCAGATCGTTCATGTTACTCTCAGCCTCGGTGAACTCCATCTCATCCATTCCCTCGCCCGTGTACCAATGCAAGAAAGCCTTTCGCCTGAACATAGCTGTGAACTGCTCGCTAACTCTCCTGAACATTTCCTGAATTGAAGTCGAATTCCCAATAAAAGTGGATGCCATTTTCAGACCCTTGGGTGGGATGTCACACACGCTGGACTTAACGTTATTGGGAATCCACTCGACAAAGTACGAGGAGTTCTTGTTCTGGACGTTAATCATCTGTTCATCAACTTCTTTGGTGCTCATCTTACCACGGAACATAGCAGACGCAGTAAGGTAACGTCCATGGCGTGGGTCAGCAGCACACATCATGTTTTTGGCATCCCACATCTGCTGGGTCAATTCGGGCACAGACAGAGCACGGTACTGCTGTGATCCTCTTGAAGTTAGGGGTGCAAACCCAACCATAAAGAAGTGCAACCGTGGGAATGGGATAAGGTTAACTGCAAGCTTCCGTAGGTCAGAGTTCAACTGTCCAGGGAACCGAAGACAACATGTGACACCGCTCATGGTAGCAGAGATGAGGTGATTAAGATCACCAACTGCATTAACCGTGCAAAGAAATATGTTAAGAGGATCACATGGCATTCCTTCTAAAAATCTCATAAGAATTCACACGAACACGCACAAATGTGTGTTATATCATGTCATTATAAGATGCCAATTTATGACGTAAACTAATTTATCACAATCTTTTTTTACTTGAGATAAAATCAAACAGAAAACACCATTATTATACAACTCTACAATCATATTATCTAAGATTTGGACTTACAAGTAGGGTTGGCTAGCTTGAGGGTACGGAAGCAGATGTCATACAGAGCCTCATTGTCCAAAACCATACATTCATCAGCATTTTCGACAAGCTGATGAACAGAAAGGGTAGCATTGTATGGCTCCACAACCGTGTCAGACACCTTTGGAGATGGGAAGACAGAAAATGTCAACATCATCCGATCCGGGTACTCCTCCCTGATCTTGGAAATAAGAAGAGTTCCCATGCCAGAGCCAGTGCCACCACCCAAGGAATGACATACTTGGAATCCTGTTCAAAACACATGGCCAATAATACAAAGCCGAATCATTTCACTCATACCAATCAGCCATTCAAATTCTAAATTCAAAAGAAACACTAGATATCAATCAAAACCGCTCTTAACCATTCCTTCTATATTACGGTTAACTGCACTTGTGGACAAAATATTTGTGACATATCGACAACCATATCAAAAACATGTTGACAGGTGTAAGTTCCCAAAATCAATTATATCAACATTAGCATATCGATCGGATGTCAACGACATGTCCACATTCAAATAAAATGCGATTAACCGCAACGTAGAAAAACTTCTCAACTAGATTTGCTAAAAAAATTAACCATAATTTGAGACATAGGAAACAGAACAAGACATTCAAACCAACCCATATAAGATATAATTAAGCACCACAATATCATATCCAATCCAATCCAATCATCTTAACAACAATCAATAAATTAAAAAACCCAATTGAGATTCAATTTCAAACCAAAAGCACGATCAAATCCCAAAAACAAAACAAACCCAAAATCTTGTTATTCAATTTTCACTATACCCTGTAAGCAATCGCAATTCTCAGCCTCTTTTCGCACCACATCGAGCACGGAATCGATAAGCTCAGCGCCCTCCGTATAATGCCCCTTTGCCCAATTGTTCCCTGCCCCAGACTGCCCGAAAACAAAATTATCGGGTCTGAAAATCTGCCCAAACGGGCCGGATCTGAGCGAGTCCATGGTCCCGGGCTCCAGATCCATAAGAACCGCGCGTGGAACGTACCTTCCGCCGCTGGCCTCGTTGTAATAGACATTGATCCGCTCGAGCTGGAGCTCGGAGTCGCCGTTGTACTTTCCGGTGCTGTCGATGCCGTGCTCGTCGCAGATCACTTCCCAGAACTTGGCGCCGATCTGGTTGCCGCACTGACCGCCCTGGATGTGGAGGATTTCTCTCATTTTGAAGGGGGGGGTTCGAGACGTGTTTGGTTGCCGGGAAAATGGGAGGGAAAGCGAGGGAAAATGTTGGTGAGATGGGTTTTGGTTTTGCCGCGATTGGATGGAGAGGAACGGGTAGTGGGGAAAATTGCCCTGGGAATTGTATATTTTAAAGGGTGGGGTCCGCTGAAATATGGGGAATGTGCAGGGGTATTTTGGGTAATCGAATGTGGATTATTATTGGTAATGTTTTTTGTGGGGTTTCGGGATTTTCTAATTTTGGGGCGGATGTGCTGTCAGAGTTGCCCTAAAACTACCTGAGACACAAAACCAGGATGGTGTTGTGGGGTGTGAAATTTGGATTTTTTTTTTTGGATTAATTTTGGTGCCACGTACATAATCCCACATCCGTGGCCAGGTTGGCAGTTGATCGGATTGTGTTTGGGTTACTTATTTATACATGTGTCATCTTTTAGTCGTTTTACAGTTGATTAGCAAGCACATCAATAGAAAAATAATGACACGATTATTCAAAATGAGAAAATTTATAATTTTATTAGTATTAAATTATGTGAACAATGTTAGTCGTATATGTATCAAAATCTTATTATATTTATTCAGATTTTGAATCATGCTAACGTATCGTGATCAAAATTGTCAGTTGATTTCGTGACTTGTATATATTAAGCCGCAAATTTCCAACAATTTTCACCTTAGCGAGATCTAGGTCAAGCTAACTGTACGTCCATTAGAACCTGCCTGTACTTTCAAAAGTGACATGGTCGCTAGTAACTCCACCTCCCCCACCTCTCGTTAGGTTTTCTTCAGTCTGCTTCACCTAGTCAGAAATTTGAAGCATTTTAAAGAATTTTCTAGATCCTGCATGCTCTACCTTCAAATTAGAATATCTTGGATTTTTTTTTTTGGGTGTATTTCTTTTGATGGTTTATGGTGGATGAGATATTAAAAATAACAGAAATAATTTGATGGTATATTTTTCTTTTTTAGAATTATTAGAGAGTACCCACTACCCACCAGTGTTTCTTTTGCTTCAAGCAAAACAAAGATGGGCAAAAGCTATAGGAACATATGTAAAACTTTTTTGGGTGATCTCTATTTCTATGGTTTCTCTTTTTGGTTTTGGAATGGATTTGAATTTTGTTACCTTTTTCTACAAATTTTACAATGATCTTTGTGTGGGTATTTTGAACTGATTATTTTTCTGGCTTCACAAGTTTGGGTACTAAAGAAAGAAAATCAAGTTTTCAGACCACAAAATATTACAAGAAACATCATTAATTCTTATAGAATGTAGTATATATCATGTCCTCTTTCCTATACAAATAAAAAAAAATTATTGCCCTTAAGCCTAACCATATAAAAAAGAAATCAAGCATATCTGTCCAAGTGTATATATATATATATATGCTCAAGCATCCATATTGCAAATTCAAAGAACTTCATCAAAAACTTTAATCCCACAACCTTCCAACAATATATTGCAAGGTTGTCTAAACAAGAGATGTGGCTACGTACCTTCAAGTTATACTTGAATTTGGTCGCAAATTTAGCCACGAAGTGAGATTTTGTTTTGTGATCGAGGATATATATTATCTTGTATCTACAATTCTCATCTCATCGCATGGCTATAAATATATATAAACGGATATATCTATGGTTTTATGTGAGAGGTACAATTTAGTTTGCTTTAACTCTTGAATTTATGGATACCATGTAATAGTGGATGATAGGATCTAAGCAATCATATTCATAACATATAGGCCCTCTAACATTAACCTAGTGCTAGTAGTTAGAATTGGAAAGCCCAACTTCTTTATTTTACACAAACATGATAAGGAAATAGAACCAAAGGATATGAAAAAGTTATTAGGATTCTAATTGAAGGTTTGAATATGAAATTGACACCTGATCCGCATCCTCTAATTAAATTCTTTCCTTAGAAATTTTTTTTTTAATACAAGCGATATTATCACTCTAAATTACAATAAAAGGAAGGTAAATAATTTGCACTCTGAATACAGTGAGTTGGAAAGAAATACTCTAACACAAAAGACAATCCACAACTTTTGATTTTTTTTCCTTAAATTACAAACCCAATCGTTGTAGATAACTGCATATAGCCCATCAGTTACTGGGTTTAGAAGCTCGGGCTTAGACTGGCCTATAGCCCATCAGTCCATGTTAATGTTGGGTTGAATGGGTATTTAGACGACTAATATTGGGCTTATTGCGATTGTGATAAATGCATGGTATGATTAAACAAAAGTGGAAATTCGTTTTGTTCATTTGTCTATAGTCAATGGCGGGTGGCAAATAATCTCTCTTTCCCACTCTATATATATGGAATTTAGCTCATCTCCACTTCTTGTAGTACAAAATCAAAATGGAGACTGGAGAGATCCAATTAAATTGACACCGTGCAATGTGCTTCCAGCTTTGCTTTCCATAGACCTAAAAAGTCGGCTAGCACAACCCTTTTTGTTGATTGATTTTGCGTGTAATTAAATAACTGTACTACTAGAGCATCAATTCACAACATGTTATTTTAGACAGTTGAATATCGATTACAAACAATATTACTATTTTAAATTATACTACGGAGAGTGGAGAATGTTTAAAACTAAGATGCAATGAATTATACATATGAATTTATACTTTAAAATATAAACTCGTACGTCGTCCATATATATTATACATGTAAATAATTTATGCCACGCGACTGTTTTGGTACCATGCCATTACTTTTCTTTCATTTAAGAATGCAAGTCAGGTAAGTTGCATGGGTAATCTTTACTAAATTCGAACTAAATTCCATCTAAATCATCTTTAAGTTTAAATGACAAGGCTCAACCCCAATTGAATTGATATTTAGTACTTGATAATTAAACATATGCTATAATATTACATTCTTAAGTATATATGTATGACGGTCACACCTAAAAATCTCCTATCAAGCTAGTTACGTTTGTTAAACCTAAAATTTCAACTTGCTCTTTTGTACATGCATATTCAACTTTGCATTTTTGTGATGTTTGAACTTTGAAGTAGTAAAGAAGCAAAATAGTTGTAACAGCTCTCTCAAATAATCAAAAAACATATGACCAGATGAGTAAAAACTAAAAAGAAAAGTGCTGTCAATCATCATCAGTCCATGTGTTTCATATGATAATCTAACATCCCTGCGTTTTACACCAGCATTTTCTGGTCTTTTACATTTTAGAAAAGGTTATACGCACCAACTTCCCATGGGGTATCCCTTTTTATTCCCTGTAACCTCTCCATAATTAAGTACACGTTTTACATGAGTTCAATAAGTAAAACCTTTTTAATTACTTGAGATTTTTTTTTCAAGTTATTTAATTAATTTTTTTTTAAAATTGCGCACTTGATAAAAATATAATATAATCCACCAAGACTTTATTAAATTTCCCCGTATATTACAAGATCATATTCTACCAATTGAGATGTTTTAGCTTTTTTGGTGTTCTACGGCTTTATGTGAAAAGCACGAGAATTTAACCATCATCTTTACTTAATGGTAACAAATAACATTATTTTAGTAAATAATGTATGATATTCCACGTGCTTAGTTCTTAAGCCAACATGTTTCATTTCTTCTTTCTGTTCTCACTTTACCTCAGATATTTGTGTGTACATATTATATATTTATTTTTTTCTATATTTTATGTGATAAAAGCATTAGCAGCCATCGGATTCTAAATTTTCTAATCACATTAATGGTAAAATTGGGTCCCATGGAAGAAATTCCTAACTTGGTCCAATAATGGTCTCGAGTGGTTTTCAGTGAGGAGTGGGGGACACCTTGACCCATGAAAGGCTGAAAGTGGATTTGTTGGTGACATTTGCTACTACAGATGGCAGTTTATGCATGATGTGATGTCTGTTCTCCTCACTCGTCTTTGTTAATAGTTTGTTTTTATTTTTCAAAAAGGTAAAGCAAATTCTAATCTAAACAACCAATGAAAGCGAGACATTGAATTGCGACATCTTTTAAATCGTTGGATCAAATTTAATAAATTAATTATGCAAACGGAACTCGATAGTTTAGGTGTCGAAGAAAAAATTGCTATGAAATAGTTGTTCATAATTTTGTGGCACCATTCATTGGAAGCATTAAACTAGCAATTGCGTATTGGACAAAGGTTAGTAATTTTGTGGCACCATTCATTGGAAGCACTAAATTAGCAATTGCGTATTGGACAAAGGTTAGGTAAGCTAATTCTTGGATAGCAACTTTAAAGATGAGACTTTTTTTAGTGCTCCGAAGTAATAAGTAATTCGGAACACCCAAAAATTTTTATTTTAAAGAAATGCACAATAAGCTTAATGGAGCATTCAACCACAAAATAGTAATAAAATAAACCAAAAAGTTTAATTGGATGGGACACTTGCACTAGTTAGCCACTTTAAGGAGATTTCAAGAGCTACTTTGTGTGAAATTTTTTCCAGTTATTTCATATGTATATATATAGTTTTAAGGTATTATAAAGTTTTAATATCGCAATGGATTTATGATAAAATCATTTATTTATAATGGAATGGTATACAAAGTCAATAAATCTTACTGAATATATACATATATTGTTGTAGCAATTTAAGAAAATATAAAATAATATAAATTCTAATGATGATAAGAATATAGAGTTTAAGGTTTAACAAAATGGCATGAAAGAAGATTAGGTTAACAAAATTGCCCATTTGGCTTACTAATCATGCATAGATGGCCTCTTGGTACTCTTATAGGCTAATTGATTAGGTTAACAAAATTGCCCATTTGGTTTATATGAGCTTCTTTGATTAGTGTTAACGGGTAAATGTGAGTTCTACTTACAAATCCAATATTTAGGCTATGTTTGAATGAGAGTTTTGCAAGTCATGTGTGAAAGTCAAACTATAAAGAAAATGATCACAAAATATTGGATATAAGAGATTAGGAAATGCGCATTACAAAGACAGGTAAGAAGGGATTAGCTAACCCCATCTTGAAAGGTGAGTTCAACTAATCTCTCTCATATGCTTTTATAATGCTTATATGTTGCATTTTCTAATCCGTCATTTCTAACATTTTGTAATCATTTTCTTTATAGTTTGGCTTTCAATCTCATGACTTGCGAAACCCTCACCCAAACACAGCTTATAGAAGATAGAACCATAGTTACTTTAAACTTTTGCCTCTTGTATAATCAAAAAATGAACTATATACGGTTCATGTGAGTTATAAATTTTGAATCTCATTAATAAATTGTAGAATCTAATGAACTTTGAATACGATACTAAATGATCACTAAATTTTTTAAAAACAGCAAAGAATTTATAGTTAGCTTACAACATTCACCCATGCATCGTAAATCCTATTTTTGATTGTTTTATCCTTAAATATTGCTTGTATAAATAAAAATTTTAAGCCAAAAAACTTAGAATTTAGACAAGACTGAATCAAATCAATGTAGTAATTCTTACCATAACTAACATCAGTTTCAAAACCGTTTGTTTGTTTAGTTATTTTTCCTCTTCCTCACTTATCTCCTCCCCAAGAACGCTTTCTCTTCTATTTCTCTTAACAAAAAACAGAAAACAAATCCAACAAAATAATAAAAACGGAAACGTTACCGAACGGACCTTTATTACACAAGAAATGGATTCAATTTCCGACACCCATGACCAAAAACAAAACAAAAATTTCCGGACCCAGAAACCGAGAAACAAAAAGGCACAAAAAGAATTTTCAACTCTGCCGCGTTCAAAGATCCAACCTTTAAACCAACAACCGCACCCCCATCTGATTTCCTCTCGCTTTCCCAAACCCTTTTTTTTTTTCCTGTAGTTTTTTAATTAATTGACATTATAAACTCCAATTCCTATTGGAAATAGTGGACGACGACTGCTATAAATTAAATCCCAATAATTTATTTTTCTCAGAAATTGAGTTTCGTTTCGAAACCAATTTTTCTCTGCTCTGTTTTTCCATTTTCCCAAATTTTGAGTGAAGATGCCGTTTCCGTGGAAGAAGACCAGAGCGACACGGATTTCCCAATTCGTTGCCGATCTCCAGTCACCAAAGCGCGGCGGTTCGCTCTTCGTGCAGACCGGGTTTCCCACCTCTCTCATCGACCTCTTCGTCAAGAACCGGGATCACTTAAAGAAACCGTCGAAAAAGCATAAGAACAAGAGCAAGAAGAAAGAGAATCGGGTCGATGGCAGGGTCGACGATCGGATCTCTCCGAATTGTGAACTGGGTTCGGGTGATTTGCCGATTTTGGTAAAACCCAGTTCGCCAAATTCGTTAAAGGTCGAGAATTTGAAGCCCAAAGAAGCTGATCACGGTGTTGAAGCTACTGGGTTTGAAAATCGTGTGGAGAATTGTGTTGTTGGTGGTGAGGAATGCGTCGGTGGCAATTGGGGGGCGGTTCTGACGGCGGTGATGAAGATGTTTGTGGTGGTGGTTTTGGCTCTGAGCACCAAGAAGCTCGTGGTTGGGATCACATTGTCGGCTTTTCTGCTTCTGCTTCTGGAATACGCCGGTAAGCACTTGGCTTGTTTCTTGAAACCATGTTCGAATGCGAAATTTGTTATGGCGCAGAGATTGTCTGCGTTTTTATTGTTTTTGAATGGTTTCGAGTCGAGTGATGATTTGAAGGGAGTGAATGCGAGAGAAAAGACTCTGTTTTTAGATTCTGCCGTTGAAGAGATTGAGATTGTTGATGGTAACAAGAAGGGACGTTTGATTGAGTTGCTAGGTATGGAATGTGAGAAGACGAAGGCGGCGGAGAAGGGAAGTGTTTGCGTTGATAAAACCGCCGGCGAAAAAAGTTTGATTGAGTTGCTTGGGATGGAAAGTGAGAAGAAGAGGAGGGTGGTGGTGGATAAGAGAAGGGTTTGTGCCGATAAGACTGTCGGTGATGTGTCGTTGGTTAAGTTATTGGGGAAGGATTATAAGAAGATAAAGCTCGTGGAGGGTGGCGAAGATGGAGGTGAATTTATTGGGGATAAGAAGAGTAAGGGTAGCAAGAATGCTAAGATTAAAGCTAAACTTATCAAGAAATTCATGCCTAAGAAGCTGCGTCGAAAGGGTAAGCAAAACGAGCAGGAGCTGGAGCCTGTTCTGTACAGTGGAGATTCTAGTTTCCTCGGAGATGATAAGGTAGAGGGATGTGAAGAGCAAGAAGACCGTGAAGATGAGAAACAAGAGGAACAAGAAAGCGAAAACAGATCGGTGTTTTCACTAGATGCAGAAGAGAAGTCTGAAATCCAAATATTGGATGGAGTTTCTGATCATGGTGAAGGATCATTGGCTGGCGGAGAAACACCATTGGTTGTTGAAAAGAAGGGAAGAGAAGGAAAAGAAGGGGATTTCGGGTACCTGATTCTCTTCCTAATAGTTCTTGCCGGACTTTTTGGAGGTCGGCTTGTGGCCCTTTTGCTTACAATCACTTTCTGTTTTTTGTCGAAGTTGATTGGAACTCTGAGGAGACTGGTAAAAGTATGTCCATGACAAGGTGTTCTGTCCCAATCTCAAGTTAGAATGTCTTGTTTTGCTTCAGATATAGTGTTCTTCAAGTCTCGAATTGTAGTCTGAATGTGAAAAGCTCTGTGTGATAGAAAGAAATTCCAACCTTTTCGTTGGCAACCCAGCTCGAGGTGTTGTACTCAAAACTGTAAAATTGTTACAGATACAAATATTCAGTACATAGTTCTTGTTTCATTTTATTTATTTCGTTTGTCTGTGATATCCGAATCACTTTTTCATTATATCTGTTGTTCTGCTGTAGACTCCGCGTGCAGAAATAACGGCCAAGAGCCACTCGTTTGTATACCAGAATTATTGAGCAACTTTGTTACTAGATGGTGAGAAACTTCATAAGACTAGTTTTCGTATAATTTCGGAGAAAAATTCTGCAATCTGGGAAAATTTTCTGCAGTGATAGTTAACCATCGGATGCACACAAACATTATCTTGTATTTCACAGGAATGTTTTCACCTACCAGCATCTGGAAGCTTCTCAAAACCCCTTGGATGTGCTCTTCACCTTCTTTCACTTGCCATATTGTCACCAAGTTTTTTTTTTTTTTTTTACCGATTTCTTAATTTCTGGCTATTTTCTCTTGCTGATCTTTTGACGACTCATTGTGTCTCTGCGATTTTCAGTTACTTACCGGCTTTTCCACAGATGTCGGGCAGCAGGGCATGAGCCCGGCAAATTAATCTATGAAGTCCCAATAGAGAATAATCTCTGAGTCTTTTCCTTAGGCAGGCAGATTAATCTATGAAGTCCCGTTTGCCTAATATGAGATGCTCTATGAAGTCCCTTTCACTTGAAATTCTCCAAACGAAAGTTTTCACTTCGCAGCAGTTGATATCACTGACTGAGCTATGAAATTAACGCTAACGCTATCAGTCGTGTTCAAAGGTAAAGCTCCATCTTGCAGGTTTAACTTCCAAGCACAGGATGCAAGCATGCTTTGGTACAGTAAGTGAAACCGAGTTATTACATAATCTGTTCACTTCTTCGGTTGTTAGAGATGCAGCTACGTTCGAGTCGCTTGACAGAGAATCAAAATGCCGTTATCAGGAAGTAAAGGGAAACACTTCAAGAGTTGTACATAACAAAAATGTGCTGCTTTTGGGGGTTGAAAGTGAAATATTTTGAAGAACAATTTATTGGTTACTTGTTAGTCAAGGTAGTGGAAAAAAGTAACAGTTTATTATTAGACTATGGATTTACTGAATTATTGTTTTAACATATATATCTATTGCTAAAAAAAAGACATAGCTGGATTATTGCTGTTTTGATGCAAGCTTAACAAAATTTTCTTTCCCCTTTGCCACTAAACTCCATATAACACTCGGGTTGCCGGGTCAATGTTGCGTTGGCTTCGATCGGAAACCAGAAGAAATTTCAACTAAAACCCTATTTTCGGGTGTTTATTTGACTTATCTTTTCAATAACTAGGTAGATGTCTTTCTTAAAAAAAAATAAATAAATAATCACCAAATTTTGCTTCTTGGAGAGTATTTTCACAAGTTCTGAACATTTCATTGTTTCACTGGTTCTGCTACTGTAAGCAAATGATATCTTCCACAAGGGGCACCCATATACCGAAGAATTTCATACAAAACCATTCGATTTCACGGTGATTTCAGTACACACTTGTACCAACCTAACTCACAATACACGAAAATCACAGGATAAACGGAGAGATGATATGAAATATCGGAAACTATTTTCCATGGAAACATCTAAAATTTGGCCTGAAGACTAGTAATCACGGATTTGTCGACCTGGAAAGACTTGGCGAGAACATCTTCTGAAATTGCAGGATTGGATCCGAACACAGCATTAGCAATGGTGTTGACTCCAGGGTTTTGGCTACTCAGAGAAGAGAGTGAAATGGCAATTCCATTCCCCACATTTTGCTGATAGTGAACTAGTCCGACAGGGAACACAAACACATCACCCTTGTTGAGGACCTTTGAGATGAGCTTGTTGTCGGGGTTTGAGGTCACAAAGCCAACATCGAGGCTGCCTTCTAAGACGGTTAAAATCTCAGTGGCACGGGGGTGAGTGTGGGGTGGGATGACACCCATTGGTGCGTAGTCAATGCGAGCGAGTGAGATGCCGAGGGTGTTGAGTCCCGGAATTTGAGCCACATTGACAGGGGTGACTTTTCCACCAACAGGGTTTGAGGTGTTGCCTGGGATGTGAAGTCCACTGAAGAAGAAATGCTCAGCTGTTGCTAGCTTGGAGTCCAAGCAAGGTAGCCCATTCACTCTAGTTACTGTTACAATTAACAAACCAACACAAAAGTTAAAGTCATTGTAGGATGAAGTAGGAATCAGAAGTATACATCTTAATGTAAATTAAACATCATCTAAGCGCAAATTAACCCAACGATTTGACACGGACCTGAGCTAGTAGCATCAGCAACACAGAAATCCTGCAACGGACTAGGCTCGAAAGCAACGACCAGAGAACATGTCATGGCTAGGAAAGTAGTCAATAGCAAGATTTGGTTTGCCATCTTAATTTTTCAACTTCTTCAATGGGATTGTATGTGAAGTTTATTGCAAGTGAAAAATGGAAAGGATTGTGAGAGATGTGAAGCAATTGTTGTACGAAGTTGGTTATTTATAGAGAAGGCAGAAGAACAAACTTAATTTAGAAAAAAAACCGGCCTTGCAATATAGACGCTGGATAAGTCTAAACGTCCACTTAAGCTAAAGTTTAAGAACAGACACATCCATTAAATCCAAAATTTGTTCAAAGATTTGTTCTTTAATTAATTTTCTATTCCTTGTGATTTTAGTAATTATGAATCTATGATTAAGCATTATGATAAGCATACCAAGCCAAAGCATACTGCTGAATTATCTGGGTCCAATTGGAAGAATATTAACTTGTAAAATAAAATAAAAATTAAAAAACCATGAAAAGTAATCTATAATAATAACTAATTAATCAAAGGCATATTTTTCTGTCTGTTTAATGCTTCGGCAGAGGCTGATATGGTCAGATTATCGGTTATATTGCCTTATATCTTTGTCCAGATGCAAATTCTGGCCACTTTCTCCCCAAGACTAAGTCGCAGTGTGAAAAGGATATCGATGCTTGTAAAGGAATGAAAGTTATGGTCATTTCTTTGATAAATAAGTGTCGGAAGAAAGTTGAGGTTTCTCTTTAATACCAATTGGCAATGAAATGAGTAGTCCAATTTCCTACAAGTCTATGCAAGGTTTCTTAATTTTCTGACGTGGGACGATTCTCTACATTCTAAATACGAACCATCCATTCTACTAACAGTGCAATGCTCATTTTTTTAACAAATGCAGAACTGGCATAGGCTCTTATTTTTCTCCATTGATCATGCAAACTTGGAATGGATATATACACTACCTACTATACGAGGGACTAATTAATTTTGATTTGAATATAACTCTTATTATTTTGTTAAGATGGAAAAATTAGTGATTACATTTTTATATTGTGTTCTATATGAAAGATTGGAGAAGCCATAGTCAATTTCCTTCTGTCATATTTGATATTTCTGATAATTAATTAATTGTAGTTCGTCTATGTTTCAAGCTAAAAGTTTGGAGAAAACGTTTACTGCATGGCTTTTACCCCCCCCCCCCCCCAACCCCCTAAAACCTTTCCTAATTCTCCGATGTGAGGTAACAATCCATATATCACGGTGACACTCAAACCAAACACGTGAATAACACATATTAGGTGATAAGTGTAGCACATGTGACAGTTGAGCTTTATATATCCCACATCATCACATTTGTAAAAATAAACTCATAATTGCATGCTTTTTGGTAGCTGTAACTTTCATGTCAATTAGTCTTGTTAACGCATAAAACTAGTAGGATAAACAAATAATGGCATATAGAAAGTGGTATGGTTTTGAGTATGGAAAACCAGATGATTTAGGATTTACCCATATGATTTCGTGGTTGTTAATTTGTAGTGTAGAGTTGGAAATTCCTTCACCTAAACACATAGAGGAAAACAAGAATCAAAGGGTACCAATGTGATACCAGCCTAACCGCTCTAATGCCTTTGTTAGTATTTAATGGGACAGAAAATAAGGTGAATAAAGATTAGGGTTTTCTATTCTTACTTTTGTGCCTTTTCTCTTTAGGTCTTCCCCTCCTCCTTATATAAGCTTTGGGGTTACTCCAAAATATCTTCCCATTAGGGTCCAAGTGTATAAAGTATCGGGTCTCACTCTCAGCTTTCCTCCATATAGATGATCGATGGTGACATTTGGGACTGACTAGTTTGGTCCCATAGTGCTTAGGGAGACGGGTCGGTGATGGTTGGGGAAGCGCTCTGACTAAGCGCTTGGAATGCGGCGCTCTAATTCAGCTGAAGGAACCGACCGCTTTTGCTTCAGCCATGGGCCTTTGTGGGTTTGAAGCATGCTCTATATCTATTTGAGCTTTGCCAGGTCATCTTTATGGGCCTAATCGTTCATAACAGACTCTAATTAATTTGTAATGAATCTAAAAGAATCCCGGTTTAACAAGTCTGTTCTGATAACTTTTAGTTTAAATTTTATCAAACGGATAGATGGATAAGAGACCAAGATTCAAACTATTGCATTAACTATTAAGAAGAAGAAGAAGAAACTCTCTCTATTTTAAATAATCAATCCTTTTGCCACTCTATGAATCTCATATATAAAAGCCTGAAGTAATACAATTCTAAAAAATTCTTAAAAGGAAACTTCACCATTGTCAGCTGGTTGCACTTCACAAACATAATAATTTCTAAACAAAAAGTTAACTGTAGCTCCTGGAATCTGGATGCCGCTGTCTAAACATCGATCATTGCAACGATTCCAGATATGAACTCTCCCCACCCCACGAGCCAGATTTATGGAGTAGCAGATGTTGCAGAGACAATGTTACGTTGGATACACCGTCCGATATATTATGTCTTTTGAATCAGGCTTGATTCAGAAGGTTACAAAGTGTTCTATTTCATATGTTCTTGCCATTTTTTTTTTCATTTCCATTTAATTAGGAACGAAAAGGAAGAAGATCAAGAAGAAGAAAAAGAAGAAACTGGAAACCAACATACTGAGCCAGGCAAAATTTAGAAAGTAAAAGTTGTGAAGGATTTTAGTTTAGGTTGAAGGTTGAAGGATAACCTTTATATAATATTTATTATATAATATATAGAAGATTCATTCATACAATTGAATATTGATTATTTTTGCCGTCCAAAGTTGAAGGATAATTTAAATTTTGTGCAGCTGGCATCTGATCTTTAATTAAATTCAGCCAATTGTCTGAAGTGTTACGCTTTGTCTCAACTAGTCCTAATGTAACACTTGGAGAAGTACCATCAGATTACATTTTTCTTATTGTAGATGCAATTGTTTTTTTTTTTTTAGGATGGGTGGTGATAGTTCACCGTTTATTCCCTTTATTTTATTAAAATAAAAAGAGAAATACAAACGGGAGACACAAAATCAAACCTCGTTGAAGAAAAAACAAGATGCAAAATATCTTGTTAAAATGTCAAACATGACATTTTATAGCACAAAACATGTCACCTTAAGATAAACAGATATCATAAATTTGTAATATATAGATTTTTGATTCTCACTACAGCACAGAACATATATGTTTTAAAACGCTTTTAATGGCGTTTGAATAACGTCACATCGAACGTTATTCAATAACTTCGTAGATTTGTACTAGAAACGTCAAATGGGGGTCATGGAAAATTAGAAGAAAGGACCAATCCGAAAGACGCCACACCTAATTATTTGCTTTTGGAAATATGAGAAACATCCAATGCTGTCCTATAGTAGCGATTTTCCAAGCCACACCTTCTTCACTCACTTTGCTGTCACGATTTGGTATTTCTTTTTTTTTTTGGTCGAACGATTTGGTATTTCTGAAAACAAACATTTGAGACATTGTACGTTTTGTGGAATTTTGTTCGGGTGGGGTTGTTTGCATTACTTTTCAACGTTGATTACAGGCCATCTCCTCCTGATGCGTCAGAGCCAAGCATTCTTAAGGCTAAAAAGGGTGGCGACTCCATAGTTTGATAAAAAGGGTTAATGCTCTATGAATTTTCGGGATTTATACAGTTTGCCCTCTCAATTTTTTTTTAGTTTTAGGCTGGTCCCTTATCAATCAACCTAGAGGGGGAATTTGAAGTTCATACATCTTCTCACTTTTGGTAAAAAAAATACGATTAAACTAATAACTAGTTAAAAAACATATACTGGTCTTTGAACTACTGAAAGTGTGTTTAATAAATAACTATAGTTGACACTTGTTTCAAGATTTGATAAAAGTGTTCATGTGTGTAGCCCGTGACTATTTTTTGAAATGTCCCTTCCTCCATTACCCAACACCTTTTCTATCTTCAAAGGTTACTCCTCAATAAATAAATAAAAAATTAATTTAGACCGTCAATAAATTTGGAAAGTGATAGGTGAATGTTGTTGAAAACTTAAGATGTGATACATTTAGTTTGATCAAAATGCATGTGGCAGATTGACGTGGTGGTTATAGTATTATTCTTTAATCAACTGCGTTCTTGGTTCATACTTTCCTCTTTTTCTTAATATAGATTAATATAGAATATCGCTTGTATTAAAAAAAATACTCTTTAAAATATGTCACGTGCCACTACTTCTTTCAACTCGTGTAACGACATCATAATTTGTCCTCATTAAAAACACTCTTACAAGTTTAAGACCAACTGGGAACGAAATAAAGTTAAGGTACCAAAGTGCAACAATCTGAAAGTTGACAGGGCACATATTGTAATTATCCAAAATAACAATTGATGGATCACTCTCAGTGGCGGGCAAGTGGCAACGGCCAAAAATTGATTTCGCTTCACTCTCCAACTATAAATTAACCACATCTTCTTCTTACTCACTCACCTTCCTTTCACGACTTGGAGTTTGTCCGGAGGAGCTCGTGGTGGTCTCATATTTTTCCCGAAAAGGTCGTCATTTTTTTTTCATTTTATACATTTCCTGCCTGGTTACTCAGATGTATGGTGAACTTGTATTGAAATTGTTCAAGTTTATGTGAATGTTTGAACTGGGATTTGTGACACCATAATGGTTGGTTAACTGTTGAACTGGGTTTTGGTTTCTTTTTGCTTTGCTGCATATTAATGGATTTTTGTTAATCTATTTCTGAAGTTACACAAGTGCATGCAATTGCTTCTTTCATATTTTCTTACTGAATTCGAAGTTAGGTGCAAATGGTGGAGCAAATTGTTCTAGCCAACTTGGCTACTTCCATGTCTGCAAATTCCTATAATATTGAATGCGTAGATTCATTACTGACATGAAACTAAGGTATTAATAATCGTTGACGTTCAAGATAAATTTGTGGTAACCGGATGAATTTTCATGCATCAATTTCGAACATTATATATATACAAAGCCTTGTGGTAACAGGATGAATTTCCATTGATCAATTTGCTACAATATATACAAGCCTTTTTTGGCCAATACACGTAGAATAGGTAAATAGAACGAAAGTTTCACAACTTGGCATGGAAGGCAAACATATGCGTAGTTACAATAATCCAAGTAAATCAAGGAGAAGAACTTTCATGTTTTGCCACTGTTTTTATCGTAGAACTGATCGTGGAAATTGACCCTGAATTCTCGCTATCAGTCCAAACATTCAAACTACAAACTTTTGTATTACTTTGAGAGACTTGCATTCTAAGACTAAAAAAGTGGTTTGCTTAAATTTAAATGAAATCGATCTACATAGATATAACCTTCAAAAATGAAGATGATTTGTCACTCTTGCACAAACATCTTCAAGATAATTCTGTTCTGGAGCTGTTTGAATACAAATTTCCTAGTTGCCTCGAATTGTTTCTTCGCATTAATTTTTTTCTGGTTACAAGAATCTATTAGCTTCCGGATACAATGTTATACAAAGTTACAACTTTGTTTCAGTCTTCCTGGCAAAATAGTTGATAATACAAATTACAAAAATGAGGAAGAAGAAAAAGGAGGGGAAATATTAGAATTCTCTCTTAAAATGCCCCTTTTGATTGCTTAAGTGCCGAGTGTTCCGAAAAGTACAGATTTTACCGATGCAGATTTTCTTTCCTGTATATCTACTTCTGTTTCTGAATGAATTTTATTGCAACTTCAGATGGCAACTAAATCTTTTGCTGTGGACTTGAATAAGCCTCTTGTCTTCCAGGTCAGATTTGATTACTCTTATGTTTTTCTATTGATTTGTTTTTCCCCCTATAACTTAACACTTCGATTTGATATACCACAGGAGGATTAGTTTTGAATTAATTTTAATGCGTTTTCGGTCATTTTTCTTATTCGACTTCTCACAATGGCGAAACTTTTACAGGTTGGCCATCTCGGGGAAGCTTATGAGGAATGGGTTTACCAACCTGTTCTTAGCAAGGGAAGCCCCAGATATTTTTACAATGACACTATTGAGGTGTGCTTTACGATCTTGCACTCAAAAGGGTTTCCAATATTAGATTAAATGTACTGTTTGTATTGGAACTAAAGAGCATCAAAATCTAAGCTGAAACAAGTTGAAAGAGGAAAAAAAAATTCTAGAACAGATTCCACAAACCTTTACAGAATGCACTTTTCTTCTTTGTTCCATTACTTTGCAGGTTTAAAATTTAAATGTTGGTAAACATTTCCTGTTTATGAATTAATGTGGTGTTCCTCTGACACGACAAAACCTGAAACAGTTCTTGAGCCACACGCCGTGGTGGATTGTTCCGCTTGTTTAGCTGTCTGTAGTATACTGGGCTGTTTCCGTTTCTCTTCGAGCGGGACTTACTGCCCCTCAACTTGCTCTAACAGTGGTTGGTGGAATCATTATTTGGACACTGGTCGAATACGTTTTCCATCGCTTCCTTATGCACACGAGAACAACAAGCTATTGGTTGGTTCTATATTCTTCAATTCCCCTTCTCCCAACTCCCTCTCCTTCTTTGGTGTATTGACACCATCAAATTTTTTATCACCTTTTTTTTTGCAGGGGAAACACCATACACTATCTTGTTCATGGCTGCCACCACAAGCACCCTATGGATTCAATGCGGCAAAATAACCCCCCGGCGGCAGTAGCTATTGTTTGTCTGCTGGTATGTTCCATTTCACTACCTCAACCACTACTCTCCATTAACATGTGCGAATTTTGGGGCAGTGCAAATCTGCTTCTGCGATCTACATTTAAGTTTCGCTGTGCTAAATTTTTGTCCGAATGGGAAAAGTTCATCTCAGAGAAATACACCATCATTTTTTAACAGAAAAACAAAAAAACCCATTCACTTTGGCAGTTGACTCAAAAGAATCACAAGTACCAATTGTTGATAAACTGTTCTATGCATGAAATTTGTGCTAATTCCTGTTTGGTATTATAATTGTTGAAATTTATATTAGAAGTGGATTTGTATATTGTTATTTATTGCTTATGCTGCTCCTGCTTGCCTGCTTTTTGATATATCATGGTCTGTGTGTGCTAGTTCTGGAACCTGTTTCAGCTTTTATCGCCTCCATCAGTTGCTCCGGCTTTGTTTGGAGGGACCTTGTTGGGATATGTAACATATGAACTCACTCACTCCTACATGCACCATGGGGAGCCTTCTAAAGGATTAGCTCAAACTCTGAAGGTAACAAATTTTCGAGACGGTTTTATTTTATTATCTTGTTCTCCCTTTCTGTCATCAATTTGAAAGGATTGTCTGCAATTCTATGCCTTCACAAATACTTGTGTTCGTACTGGACAGAAATATCACTTGAACCATCACTTCACAACTCAAAGCAAGGGATTTGGCATCAATCTCTCCGTATTTTGGGACAATGTTTTCGGAACACTACTTCGTCTACCAAAAGCAGCTGAGAAACACCAGTAAGTATAGCCTTGCAGGCTGGCTATTTTCTTCGCTGTATTAACCAGTAAACCTTGCTGGCTGTATCATATGTTACTTGTCTTATTTTCTCTCCCTTAAGATGCATACATAAATTCTAGCAACTTGCAGTTTGATAGGTTGCTGGATTCATGTGTTCACTTCTTTCCGAAATTGAACACTGCTTCAGAAATTATAATTATGAAGGAAGCTTTTGAACTTCTATGTAATAAAATAGAGGATTCGGTGATATTAATTAGCTCGTCAGAGTAGGACGCAAAACGTCCACCCTATGTGAAATTACCAAGGAAGCTTTTGAACTATGATTTTCTGCTATTTCGTTACTGTTCACATCATTACTCTAAATTTTCCATAATTATGGTTCAATAGTTTTTTGTTTGGATGACGTCTAATACAACGATATGCTTGAATGGATGCTTAAAAAGTTCAAATTTAGGGGGCCGTTTGGATTTGAACTACAATACGAAGTTGGCATCACATCACGGGAGACCCTTATATATGTATATATTCGTCATTAAAAGGGCCCTGTGTATATTTATAACTCATCTACAATTTGGCTGGGAAGCATTGCAAAACACTGAACATAGCCATGATCATCAAATTGTCTAATTGGTGGTCATCGCAAAAGCCAAGGTTTCATAATATACAGCCATCAAGGCTTGGTAGGGAGTCATTCGATAACCATTTTGATCTAGTTTTCATTTTTAATTTTTTTATGTAACGACCTTTAGTCTTCAGTTAAAAAAAAACCCTGAAAAACAGAAAACCAAAATTTAAAAACTCAAGAAAGTAGTTTTGATTTCTTAGTTTTCAATTTGCATTTGATTGAAAATTAAAAATAATTATCAAACGATTTTTCAAAAATATTGAAAAATGAAAAAGGAAATGATTATTAAACGACCCCTACAATATCAAAAGAAAACTAAACAGATAGTACATGGTTCATGTATGCTATAAAAATTAATTATAATTAAATTTTGTTTATGTAGAAACTGGTGATTAATAATAATCTATGTGTTCCGTGATGAATCAATGAATTGCATTGAGGGATTTTGGGTGCGGTTAGCAATACTTATCAAGAGTGGTTATTTGTACATACAAGTTGTCTCTAGACACTCATTAATTTTATTTAAAAGAAAAAGACTCTTATACTCATATATAAAATTACCACAAAGGCTTTAGTGATTTCTTAAGGAATAGGGTTTTGAAACAAACAATGTGGTAACCAATGATCTAACTTCGGCAGTTGAGACGAGATATCTGTGATCTGATTGAGTAGGGAGAATGGGTCTCCAAAGAAAATGAAAAAATGCGGTGTCCATAGAAAAATAATTTAATAAAACATAAAAGAAGGAAATTCTTGGAAGTTTAGTAAATTATTGTGGGTGTCCAAAGAAATGTGTGTGAGAGTAAATTGGGTATCCAAAACGAAACTTGAGTGTACACATAACCACTCGTTTTCCTTTAATTAATATGTGCGTGGGTGGCCAGTAGCCTAGTTTAGACTAATTGTAGCTATTCCGTGAGTTTATATATACGGAGAGGGGAGCAAGACATTTCTTAATCAGCTGAAAAAGGTTGGTTAGTAGCCTAATTTAGCTATTCCGTGAGCTTATGCATGGAGAGGGGAGCAAGGCATTTCTTAATCAGTGAAAAGGTTGGCTAGTAGCCAAATTTAGCTAGTCCGTGAGTTTATATATGCATGGAGAGGGAGCAAGGCATTTCTTAATCAGCTGGAAAAGGTTGGCTAGTAGCCAAATTTAGCTAGTCCGTGAGCTTATGCATGGAGAGGGAGCAAGGTATTTTTAATCAGCTCAAAGCTTGGCTAGTGGGATAATTTCAGCTAGGATCCGTGTGAGTTTATATGGAGAGAGATGGGTGACATTTCTTAATCATCAGCTCAAAAAGGTCATCAAGTGAGAAGCAAATTGCGTTAGAGGTAAAGTACGACTGTCTCGGATTTGAGGAGTGAGAGAGTGATTAAGATGTATTTTATTCGTAAACCGCATAAGGATCTGAGGTTATACTCTCACGAATACTATTCTTCTATAAGGTTTTCATTTGAAAATAATTTTAATTAGGTGTGGATCTCGTCATAGTACGCTCATTTCGGTGTGATTTCTGATTACTCATTCTCATAGGACGAAAATTGTGTCACTCTTTCTTAGAAACATAAGGTACATCATGATAGAAGAAAAGAGGGAAGAAAAGTATGGGAAAGAAAAGTCAACAAATACTAATATGAACATAGTGTAATTACGAGCTTTGGTAGTATTCTTTCCTATTTACTTGGTTTTGATTTGATTTGATTTTTATTGTGACTCCAGTTACATAAGAAGGTACAAAGATGGTAGATGACTACTTCTTACTGTGGGACTTGAATAAGCCAATTGTCTCCCAGGTTAGATCTATTTACTCTTTCGCTTTAATTTGATGGATTATTTATTATTTATAAAAGACTCTTATAGTGTTGGGCCACTTATTTTATTTGTTTCCTATTTACTTCTGGTTTTAAATAATTTTGAACACACTAATTTAAAGCTAGGTTAATTGGTAATTAATTTTGGTGCCGTTGTTTATCACATAATTCTGACTTCTTGCAGCGTTGTGTGGAAACTAATTTTACAGGTTGGCCATCTGGGGAAGCTTAATATGAATGGGTTCATCAACCTATTGTTAACAAGGAAGGCCCCAGATTCTTTGCAAATGACTTGTGAGGTGTTACTAATCAAAATCGTATAATATGGACTTTAAAATTGTAATTATTCCATTATTTTAGCAATTTTTAGAATTCAAATCTTGCATTTCTAACTCTCAACTAATGATCATCAACCTGAAATGAACAGCTCTTGACCTGAAGCAAAGCATGGTGGGTGGTTCCAGTTGTTTGGCTGCCTGTAGCATCCTGGTTTATTTCCCATGTCTTCCTCGATTGGGGCCTGCTGATCATCCTGATCAGCTTGTTTTAACTGTGGTTGGTGGCATCTTTATCTGGACATTGGAGAGCAGTTTTCATCAGCTTCCTTTCCACATGAAAACAAGAAGCTATTGGTTGGTTTTGTATCCTGTTAAGAATCAATGAATCAATGTCGCCTCGTGAAGTCCAAATTCATGATGAATGTTCTAGATTATTCTAGTAAGCAAGTGAGGTGGCTTGAGCATGCCAGGAGCAATTCTAGCAAGTTATTGTTAGTGTAAAGAAGCTAGGAAAGTACTAGCTTCCTTGGCAAATAGAAAGATCTAGAAGCTGCATACCTTTTGTGGCTAGTATAGAATTATCTAAAACTAGAGGTTTGTAGAATATACTAGAAACTAGAAACTAGTTCTAATTTGTAGAAGGAACTAGAAACTAGTAGAATGTCAATCCCTCACCTATAAATATGGGGTGATGTTGCAGTGATGTAACCAATCGCAACAAAGAAGTAAGACTAAAAGAGAGAGAGCTAAGTAAAGACGTAGTCTTGTAAGAGTGTGAGTGGGTCTAGAGTTTGTCTCTAGAAAAGTGAGTGAGTGTCTGCTTCCAAAAGTGTGTCTCGAGAGTTTGTGTGTGTAATACAAGTAATTTGTTTACTTATGTCGTTTCTCCAATACTCTGTGTTAGAGTTGTGTACTCTAATTTTTTTTCTCAACAATTGGTATCAGAGCAGACGGCCGCTGATCGTCCGGGGTGGAGCTATCTTGAGTCGTGAGGGAGTTTGGCACTGCAGTTTGCTGGGGTCAAGCTTGTTCCCAGATAGTCGAAGTCTTGCCTAAGACGATGGGTGACCTTCAAGTAGTTAGAGGAATCAGAAGCTCAACAACACAAATTACAACACGTGGGCAACATGTATGAGTTCTACTTATAAGGTCAAGACCAGAGGTTGCTCTGCAAAGTAGGTTGCACACCAAGCAAGCAGAAGACGCCAATTGGCATCTTAAGTAACGTGAAAATTAAAGCAGTGCAAACGCATGCTCTTGGCTTGAAGACCACAATTGAAGAAGAAATGTTAGAGCACATCCTCGGATGCCAAAACACCGAAGGAAGCATGGGACACTTTGTTACACTCTTTTCAAAGCAAGAATGATACAAGATCGCAACTTTCGAGAACGAAGCACACGATGGCGCAATGCGACATGACAATTGCCCAATACTTCTGGGCAAGGTGAAGTCGATATGTCGCGAATTCCCGTAGTTAGATCCAACAAACTCCTACTGGGAAACCATGTGATGAAGAGAATAATTATCCATGGTTTCGAGACCCTAATATCGAGGGTTCATGCCGCTATAATAAATGGATGGCCGACACAACCATCGCTTGTTGAATTTGAAAATCAGCTATGTGCCAGAAACTATGGCTAAGCAAATGGGAGGAGTCTCTAAGTGAAGGCGAGGAGGAAGCAATTTACACCAAAGAAAAGCAGTAGGTACTTTCTGCGTACACCGGTAGTGGATCTAAAAAAGGATGGTGACAAGGTGAAAAGTCACCAAAGAAAGGGAGTTCTCTGCTCAGTGGGGAGCTTCAAGAATCGTGACAATAGTAGAAAGTTCGATGGCAAGTGTTACAATCGTCGAAAGATGGGCCACATGGCGAAAGATTGACCAAGAAAGCCTCGTTGAAAGTAATACTCGCTACTCGCGCTCTAAGGAGAATAATGAAGATGATTGGGATGAAAGATTATTCGCTGCTACTTGAGGAAGAAGAATTAGCTCTCACTATGAATAACAATTGTAATTGCATCGACTACAAGAATGACTCGGATTTGTAGATTCGGCCGCTCAAATCATATGATCGGGTGATAAAATGTAAGCCGCAGAAACTCCGTTCCGAGCACAAGGGAGGTCGTGTGGTGGTGACACCGACAACTTCAAGGTTACCGATAGCTCATGACTTGTAAGACAATAGTTATGCCTTGATATAATTCTAACCAGTGCCTCTCTTCAAGATGTTTACCATGTCCTAGAATGAAGAAAAATTTGCTATCCGTGGCCCAATCACATCATTAGGCCACTTTGTCTTGTTTGGTCCACGAGATGCGAAGGTGTACGTGACCCCCAAAATCTCAAAACACTAACAATGGAGGCGACGACTGAGTAAGTCTACGTAATGTGTCGCGTAATCCGCATATGTAGATATAGGAAGAAAAATGAGACACGATCTAAGGGCATGCTGCTAGGTCACATTAGCTATTCCAAGCTAAGTGTGATGGTGAAGAAGTCGATGCTTTCGCGGGGCTTCCTCTCAACTGGATGTACGAATGTATTACGCATGTGCAAATGGTGCCAAGATGGTAAAGCACACCAATTACCATATGAGGAATCGATGTTTAAAGGAAAATAAATCCATTAGAGTTAGTTTACCCGATGTGTTTGGACTAGCTTAAGCAACTGGCCAATTAGTGGTATGCGTACATGGTGACATTCATTGATGACTTCTCAAGGTATGTGTGGGTTTTCTTTAGAAAGAAAAATCGATACATTCTCAAAGTTTAAAGAGTTCGCAGAGTCAACCAAGGAGAAGGAGAAGATCCGTTGCTTCAAGTATTTATAACTGGGAGAATATAGCTCAAGTGAGTTCTCTCAATACCTAAAGGGAATGTCGAATACATCACGCATATTTGTGCCAACACACCGTAACAAAACGGTGTAGCCGAGAGAAAAGAATCGCATCTTGCGTAAGTTTGTCAAGTATGCTACATGCAAAAACGCATTCTCGTGAAGGTTTCTGGGGCCGAAGCACAAGGATCATACTTTGTGATCAATATACTTCCTCAACCAAGGTTAGGGATTTGTTTTACCCTTTGAGAAACCGTGGAACATGAAACCTACAGCTTAGCTACTCGAGGTATTCGACTGCGTGTTTGTTGGTGTATTTGTTCCGATCATCTACTTGAGCAAGTTTGACAAGAAAGCGTTAGGATGTATCTTTGTGGATACTGATACCAAAGAAAGGGGTGGAAATGCTTGCGAATTCAACAAGGGAAAATGTTACACTTCACGCAGATGTGGTGTTTGATAAAGCGCCTTCTTGGTGGGTCCCTCGCAGGCTGAGGTGCTACCAAAGACTTATAGAATTAAGAAAAGCCGCAATGTATGATGGGGGAGCATACTATCCAACTCCAACCAAGTTCAGTATGAATCAGAGATCCAAAATGGCAATGACGTCGAACAAAGAGTGACCTTAATCCTTGCAACCGGGCATGTATTAACAACCAAAATGAAGAAAAGCCTCCAATGAAACAGGCGAATCAACTTCACAATCTCAATCCTCAAGGTCAACAAGAACACGAAGGCCAAATCCAAATACGCCAATGCAGCCATAATTGAAGAAGCAACTATAGTAGAGCTCGAGACGCTCAAGAAGCATCGCAGAGTTCGAGTGGATGTGACAAATGCAGGAAAGAAGAGATCAATGCACTTGAGCAAAATCGACTGGGATCCGGTGCCAAAGCCAAAAGATGTGAAACCCATATCCCGTAAAAGGTTTATAAGATAAAGCATCGTCCGTATGGGTCCATCGAGAGGCAATGCACAATTGGTAGCTCGTGGTTTCTCTCAATAGTATGCTAGACGTTATGATGGAAACGCTTAGTCCAGCTGGCAACAATTACAACTATACGAAGTCTTACTTGCACTTGCGTCAACAAAGACTAGAATTTTTGCGTATGGATGTGAATAATGTTTTTCTTCATGAGAAATGGATCGAGATATACATGATCCAACCAATGGGTTTTAGAGCCAAGATCATCCCGACATGTGTGTAAGCTTCATGGAAGCACTCTACTGATTGAAACAAGCACCCATGGCGTGGTATGGTAAGATTGTCAATTTCTAACGCAAAAGTGGTTATTCAAGAATACATGCATTCTAGCTTGTTTGTCAAAGCCAATGAAGGTAAGCTAGCCATCGTGGCCGGGTATACATGGATGACTTAATCCTAATCGATGATGATGAGGCATAAATTTTGAACGAATGAGAATTTATCCGCCTTGTTTCGTACAAAGGAACTTGGACACCAAGTACTTTCTTTGGTCTAGAGGTTGATCGCACACAAGAAGGGAATATTTCCGTGTCACGTAAATATGCCAAGATTTGTTAAAAAGAGGTTTGAAATGCTCTCTAATGCAAGCCGATTTGACGCCGATGGAACCAAATGCCAAAATGTGTGCACATGAAGGAAAAGATTTGAAAGATGCGACGATGTACGACACAATTGGCAGTAGCCCGATCTACTTAACCTTGACACGACCTCGACATTTCTTATGCGCTTATGTGATGAGTTTGGTGACATGCAAAAATCCAAAGAAGCCTCATTTGGAAGCGCTTAATAATAATTAGATATGTGAAGAGTACAATTGACTATGGTCTTTTTGTGGCAAGAAAAGTTAAGAGACTGCAAGTTAGTTGGTTACTGTGATGCCGACTATGCAGTGATCATGATACTGTGAGGATCAACAACTGGGTGTGTTTAAGCTTGGTTCCAAACAATTTCTTGGTGTAGCAAGAGACACCGACGGTATCATTATCAACCACTCACGAGTATCGGAAAGTGCTGGCAATGGCAACCAAGAGAGTACATGGTTAATAATAAATAATGAATAATTTACACCAACCAGCTGGATTATGTAGTTCCGTTGTAATCGTGTGACAATCAATCTAAGCAATTGCTTACAAAATCCGGTTTTCAAGTGCAAGAACTAAGCATGTTGAAGTGCACTATCATTTTAATGTAGAAAAAGTTCCCAAGAAGAAATCGAGATAAGACAGCATCAAGACGATGATCAAGCTTGCGAATTTGTTCACAAAAAGTCTAAGGACAGTAAGCTCGAAATGTTTCATTGATATCTCGAAATGTTTCAAGGAGTAGTTCGACATAGCATGCAGAATGAGCCGACATTAGGGGAGTGTTAAGAATCAATGTCACTTAAGTCCACTCCCATGATGAATGTTCTAGATTATTCTAGTAAAAGCAAGGAGGTGGTTGGAGCATGCCAGACACCCTAGCAAGTTATTGGTTGGTGGAAGAAGCTAGAAAGTACTAGCTTCCTTGGTTGCAAATGGAAAGATTCAGGAAGCTACAATTTTGGTGGCTAGTCTTGGAATTATCTAAACTAGAGGTTTGTATAATATACTAGAAACTAGAAACTAGTTCTAATTTGTAGAAGGAACTAGAAACTAGTAGAATGCCAATCCTCACCTATAAATATGGGTGATGTTGTGAGTGATGTGTAACCAATCAAGTAACAAAGAAGTAAGAATAAAGAGAGAGCTATGGAGTAGTCTTGTAGGATGGAGTGATCTAGAGTTTGTCTCTAGAAAGTGAGTGAGTGCTGTTGCTTCAAAAGTGTCCTTGAGAGTTTGTGTGTTATGTAATATTTTGTGTGTGTAATGATAAGTAATTTGTTTACTGTGTCGCTTCTCCGACACTGCTAGGAGCTGTGTACTTCAATTTTTTTCTCAACATATCCCTCCCGTCAACTATTTGTACCTCACTTAAATCAAGTGATTGTAATTTGAACTTACCAACTCTTTAATAGGGGTAACCTGATTACATTGTTGTGGGTTTCATCTTATTAAAGATCGATGGTAAGTAGGTCAGTTGGTGATGATATATATTCGCATCTCATACTTTTTGAAAGTTGTTTGTACATTGTAGTCATAGAGCGAGTGCTAGAAGTTAAACTGGTAGTTCGAAAAATCGCTAAGACTCATAGTTGGAGTGGATAGAAGTTAAACCAGCAAACTCCTAGACTCATCTGCAGGAGTCTCATTTTTTATTAGATTAATTGAGATGATAGTACCTGTTTTTCTTAATCACTTTTAATTTGTAGGGGAAATACCATCTATTATGCTATGCATGGCTACCATCACAAGTACTGTATGGATGCAATGCGACTTGTTATGCCCTCCAGCCGCCATGTTCTAAGTGTTCCAGTATGTTCCGTTTCACCACTTCCTTCATTAATTAGTTCCTCAACTTAATTAACATTTATATATAATTCATTCCACGGTCTGCTTGTGTCTGCTAGTTTTGCTCCTGTTTAGCGTTTTATCACCTCCATCAGTTGCTCCGGCTTTGTTTGGAGGCAGCGTGTTGGGATATATAGCGATGATCTCACTCACTACTACTCCACCATGGGAAGCCTTCAAAATCGACTCAAAAATTCAAGGTAATTAATGCTTTTCTGAGACCATTTTATTTTTCTATTCCATTAATTAATCATCTCTTTGATTCTAATATCTATGACAAGTAGTACTCCGATGTGTTTGTGTTTGCAGAGGTATCACTTGAACCATCACTTCAGAATTCAAAGCAAGGGATTTGGAGTCACTTCCTCCTTCTGGGACAATGTGTTTGGAAATAGTTCCTTCCACAAAAGCTGCTGAGAAAACTAGAACTAGTTACTAATAAGAGGTTTCTGCTGGTTGGCTCACGCAATGGATTAATAATTTATTGCTACTATTGCAACAATAACTAGTAATTTAGCCCTTGTTGGCTGTAATTGCTATATTTATTCTGATTATATGTTGTTCCTACCATGTTGCCCTAGCCACACTTATATCCCACATTGTAAAATTGTGTAAAGGAGAGGGACCATCTGAAGTTGCCTATGCAATGGACCCTTGCCCACCATAATTTAGGACTCATTTTGGTATGCTGCGGTTGCTTTGAATGTTACTTGTATGCAAAGAATGCATTATTTTAACCACTCATAATCCACCACCACCGACATCTCCCGTTGTCACCGCTACTACCACCACCCCCAACCATCATTGCTACCAAGATCACCCCTCGGTCAACCACCCAGTATCTCCACCACTCATCACTATCATTCTAAAACTTTATATTACAAAACAATTAATACTGCCAAACATGAACATATTATTATTTGACATTTTAGACTTCGAAGATTTACATGTTTCTAATGTTTTCTTTTCAAAAATTGTTAAGTTTTAATAATAAGATGTATTCTTAAATTATAAAAATATAAAATTTTATTTGTTGTTTTCGTATCGTTTTTTCAAAATCGTTTTGTAAAACGCTACTAAACCGATTTTACTTTCCATTTGCTGATTTCTAGTAAGACGCTACAAAAAGTTGAGGAAACTTCTCCCAACAGACATGGTATTTGTTGGGAAAGGGATATTTACTGCCGGAAATCTCATCGACAAATTTTAACCTTAGCCAGCCGAATTATTTGTCACTATAAACACCCTTAATGTGCAAAAAATAATTGCTGTGATAACTTTTATCGCGGGAGAAACATTTTGCCGTGTATAATTACTTCACCATCAAATATTATATGTACATTATGGTTATATATTAATATTTTCAGAACCGTTTGACCCCGAACTATCACTCTAAAGGAAATTGACCAACCATTTTTTTGGTAAATTAACCCTTTTAAACTTTTCTAAATTAGTAGATTTACTTCTACCGTTAGATTCCATCCAATTTGCCGTTAATTCGCATCGTCAACTAGAGCTAACCAATTAAAATACTACACGTGCTAGTAATTGACAAAGTGGATGAAATTTCGTTGAATCTCGACCGCAGGGTTAATTGGCTAATTTCAAATAGTTCATGGGGTTAATTTACCAAAAATAGTTCAGTCAATTTCAACCTGGAGTAATAGTTCCAAGGTCAAACGCATTTTACCCTAATATTTTAGTATTTGGTGCCGCATACATGAACATGCTCACTCGTACGCACGTGAATATGTATATGCACTTAAGTGGCACGACTAATTATTGCTATATTGAAGCTCGCTAAAGCACGCTCTCGTGCATTAAAGTCTTAATATAATCAACATCGCCAGAAGTTTTCTATATGTTGATTAATCTTAATTTGGGTAAGAATTGTTTATTTCCGATCCCGATACATTATTGCCTTCTATTCTTTGTCTCGAGATCCGATATTCTCTTTCAAGAATGTTTCTGGCCTTAATTATGTTGTTATCGTAGCATTTGCACTCTATGCTAAATTGACATGGTTAGATCCCAAATCCAACTCAAAACATACACTCCACCCATTTTGGCCCTCCAAGGCTCCATCGGCCTATGCACAAATGCCATCAGCTTGGCTCGAGTCCAAGCCCAACTCCTTGGCATTGACGCTGACCAGGCCATTTAATTTTTTGTGTCAAAGCGTGTGTAGCACACGCACCGGGACAGGGAGAATGCATGACAAAATCAGCGCCTGTGGGCCCGTGCATGGTTTGTTGGGCTTCCACTTGGTACATCACATGGCATGATCTTAGTCATTCATTTTAAATTCTTACTTTAACTAACGGTTTTATATTTTCTATGATAATAATTTTTTTAAAACGAAAAAACATGATTCAATGCCCATTTTAAATTTTACTTTAACTAAATCTGCTTATATTTTCCGATAATAATTTTTAAAACGTAAAAAATGGCTATTTGAATTTTTTTCTATAAATGCTAAATCATACTTTCTTCACTCAAGACACCAAAACTCTATACAATCATAGTCATATGGCATAACCTATTCTAAATTAATCTCATCTAAATAATTATTAAATAATTAAATTATACATTAAAAATTAAATAAATCATTGTATAAAGCATATTCATAACGTAAGTGAGAGTGGGCTTGTAATTGTTTATGGCAACTATCATTTGAGTAAATAGTAATTGACACAAGTCCACTTAGATCCAAATCCACCCAAATGGGTGAAAATGCTCTCAAGAGCCCAGATATATTTTGGCCCCCTTTTCCCGGTTTTGAAATCACCTGATATTCTATATATAACTGATTTTGCAACAACTTGTTGATTATTCATGAGTTTGGAGTCTGACTCACGGAAATAGCCAGTTGTTACATAATCAAGATACAGAACTGATGATGTAATTTCCATCTGAACTAATGATTTTTTCCTTAACTTATGACTTGGCAAGCATGTAATAATGCAAATCCTTGTGTATTAATGTTTTAATTTTGCTTTCCTGCAGTTTAGGGTCACTATATCATGTTGGGTGACTTGTGTTCTAAAGCAACTGAAGAGTTTCAAGTTAGACTGTTGCAAGTTCTAAATGCTGCAGGTTTGACTAATGGAAGTTGTGCAGAAGTAATAAAGTTGATGCTTCACTAAATGAAGGTGCTTTGCCTTCAGGAATAGAATTCATCTATGTCCTGGCTATATGTTGTTGTGCAGAAGTAATTAAGTAATACAGATGATGCTTCACTTTGATACAATGGTATTGAGTAATAGAAAAGGTTGGTGGCTATAGGTTAATTTTAGAATTAGCTAATACCTGAGTTTATATATGGAGAGGGGATATGGCATGTCTTAATCAACTCCAAAGGTCTTCCAGCGAGAGAGAAGCAAAGAAGTTAGAGAAGAGATTGGCCTTACTACCTTGCAGACAGAGTGAATAAGGTGGGTATGTACGTACGTCGTATAACAATTCAGTTACGGAAAGAAGATATACGAAGATGGTCGATACGCGTTTTAGTACTGTAGACTTGAATGTTTCCTCTTGTTTCAGGTTAGATCTGAGATCTCATTGCTCTTATCATTTGCATGGATTTTATTATTTTCCCCAAGACATCATATACTTACTTGCATATGCAAATTACTATATAGCTTCATTACTTGAAGTATATAAATGTTATAATCTTAAGCACACTAATTTAAAAAGTTAAGTTTAATCTTGGTGTTCACAAGCAATTTTCAAGTAGAGGTGCAGCTCTGAATATATCGAGCCGGCCCGTCGCCGGTCCCGAACCTTTCTACTTTACACTTATCTAACAAAGCCTGGCTCCTATCCTCTCGAGGATGCCTGGGTGAGGCCTCAGTTGTCTCTTTTGGTATTTGTCAGCGTGCTACCATTGGCTCCGCCAATAGAAAGATGTGTTGTTTATTAGATACTTGCGCCATTAAGTAATATGACCTCCGCTCGTCTGACATACTTCTATATATATATATATATATATATATATATATATATATATATATAGAATCATAGGTTCAAGTATTTGCCTTGCCTATTAAGGACTTTATTCTCTTGATGTTATATCAGTAGATAGTTTGAGATGGGATTTAGGTATAACTTGTTATAGCCAAGAAACTCCCACGCCTCAAACGTATATGTAAATAAAGATGTATAAGTAAAAGCCGTATGTAAATACCGTAAGTAATACCGGTGGTAAAGACTTAAAGTAAAATCAATATAAAGACTTGTAATTAAAGGACCTAATGTAAAAGAGCATTAATTAAAGGTAATATCCATTTTATTACATTTCCATGTCTGCGAGCTTGAATAACAAATGGCTTCTGGGATGGTTTTAATCCCACCTGGATGGTCTATTAAGCTTATTCTGATGGGTTTAGAAATCGGCTAAGGAAAAACAAATCAAAGACCCTCCTGTCCAAGATTCAAATCAATACTATCGCTAAATAGGTTAGATAGTTATAGCAAAACACTACTCCTCAAAGGGGGAGTTTGGATATATAGAGGGGAGCAAGGCATTTCTTAATCAGCTGAAAAAGGTTGGCTAGTGGAATAATTTCAGCTAGGATCCGTGTGAGTTTATATATGGAGAGAGATGGGTGACATTTCTTAATCATCAGCTCAAAAAGGTCATCAAGTGAGAAGCAAATTGCGTTAGAGGTAAAGTACGTACTGGTCTTCATGGATTTGAGAGTGAGAGAGTGATTAAGATGTGTTTTATTCGGTAAACCGGTATAAGGATTTGAGGTTATACTCTCACGAATACTATTCTTCTATAAGGTTTCCTATTTAAAACAATTTTAATTAGGTAGGATCTTGTCATAGTACGCTCATTTCGGTGTGATTTCTTGATTACTCATTCTCATAGGACGAAAATTGTGTCACTCTTTCTTAGAAACATAAGGTACATCATCATGATAGAAGAAATGAGAGGGAAGAAAAAGTATGGGAAAGAAAAGTCAACAACATTAATATGAACATAGTGTAATTACGAGCTTTGGTACGTAGTATTCTTTCCTATTTACTTCTGGAATTTGATTTGATTTTATTGTGACTCCCGTTACATAAGAAGGTACAAAGATGGTAGATGACTACTCTTTTACTGTGGACTTGAATAAGCCAATTGTCTCCCAGGTTAGATCTATTTACTCTTCGCTTTAATTTGGATGGATTATTTATTATTTATAAAAGACTTCTTATAGTGTTACCACTTATTTTACTTGTTTCCTATTTACTTCTGGTTTTAAATAATTTTGAACACACTAATTTAAAGCTAGGGTTAATTGGTAATTAATTTTGGTGCCGTTGTTTATCACATAATTTGACTTCTTGCAGCGTTGTGTGGAACTAATTTTACAGGTTGGCCATCTTGGGGAAGCTTACTATGAATGGGTTCATCAACCTACTGTTAACAAGGAAGGCCCCAGATTCTTTGCAAATGACTTTTGTGAGGTGTTACTTTAATCAAAATCGTATAATATGGACTTTAAAATTGTAATTATTCCATTATTTTAGCAATTTTAGAGTTCAAATCTTGGTAAACTTCTAACTTCTCAACTAATGATCATCAACCTGAAATGAACAGCTCTTGACCCGTACAGCATAGTGGGTGGTTCCAGTTGTTTGGCTGCCTGTAGCATCCTGGTTTATTTCCATGTCTTCTCGAATGGGGCTCGCTGATCATCCTGATCAGCTTGTTTTAACTGTGGTTGGTGGCATCTTTATCTGGACATTGGAGTATGTTCTTCATCGCTTCCTTTTCCACATGAAAACAAGAAGCTATTGATTGGTTTTGTATCCTGTTAAGAATCAATGAATCAATGTCAGCCCAGAAGTCCAGCTCATGATGAATGTTCTAGATTATTCTAGTAAGCAAGTGAGGTGGCTTGAGCATACTAGACAATTCTAGCAAGTTATTAAGTTGGTGGAAGAAGCTAGAAAGTACTAGCTTCCTTGGTTGCAAATGGAAAGATCTAGAAGCTACAATTTTGTGGTTAGTCTACAATTATCTAAATTAGAGGTTTGTAGAATATACTAGAAACTAGAAACTAGTTCTAATTTGTAGAAGGATCTAGAAACTAGTAGAATGCCAATCCCTCACCTATAAATATGGGTGTGATGTTGTAGTGATGTAACCAATCAAGTAACAAAGAAGTAAGAATAAAGAGAGAGCTAAGTAAGAGTAGTCTTGTAAGAGTGTGAGTGGTTTAGAGTTTGTCTCTAGAAAGTGAGTGAGTGTCATTGCTTCAAAAGTGTGTCCTTGAGAGTTTGTGTGTGTAATACAAGTAATTTGTTTACTTGTGTCGTTTCTCCAACACTTGTGTTAGAGTTGTGTACTCTAATTTTTTTTTTTTCTCAACAATTGGTATCAGAGCAGGACGGTTAGTGATCGTTCTGGGTGGAGCTATCTTGAGTCGTGAGGAGTTTGGTACTCTGCAAGTTTGTTAGTCAAGCTTGTTCGGTATAGTCGAAGTCTTGCCGACACGATGGGTGACCTTCAAGTAGTTGGAGGAATCAAGAAGCTCAACAACACAAATTACAACACGTGGGCAACATGTATGGAGTCTTACTTACAAGGTTAGGACCTTTGGGAGGTTGTCGGTGGTGGTGAGGTTACACAACCGGCGGCAGAAGATGCCAATGGCATCTTGCGAAAGTGGAAAATTAAAGCAGGCAAAACGATGTTTGCTTTAAAGACCACAATTGAAGAAGAAATGTTAGAGCACATCCGGGATGCCAAAACGCCGAAGGAAGCATGGGACACTTTTGTTACACTCTTTTCAAAGAAGAATGATACAAGACTGCAACTTCTCGAGAACGAGCTACTATCGATGGCGCAATGCGACATGACAATTGCCCAGTACTTTCACAAGGTGAAGTCGATATGTCGCGAAATTTCAGAGTTAGATCCAACAGCTCCTATTGGGGAAACCAGGATGAAGAGAATAATTATCCATGGTTTGAGACCCGAATATCGAGGGTTCGTTGCTGCTATACAGGGATGGCCGACACAACCATCGCTTGTTGAATTTGAAAATCTGCTTGCAGGTCAGGAAACTATGGCTAAGCAAATGGGAGGAGTCTCGTTGAAGGGTGAGGAGGAAGCACTCTACACCAGCAAAATCAGAGGTACTTTCAAGCAGTACACTGGTAGTGGATCTAAAAAGGATGGTGACAAGGTGAAAAGTCACCAAAGAAAGGGAGGTTCTCGTCCAGGGGGAGCTTCGAAGAATCGCGGTAATAGTAGAAAGTTCGATGCAAGTGTTACAACTGCGGAAAGATGGGCCACATGGCGAAAGATTGTTGGACCAAGAAAAAGCCTGTTGAAAGTAATACTGCTACTCACAGTTCTAAGGAGAATAACAAAGATGGTTGGGATGGTGCAGCATTATTCGCTACGGAGGATGAAGAATTAGCTCTCACGGTAACAACACCAGAACAGATCGACTATAAGAATGACTGGATCGTAGATTCGGGCTGCTCAAATCATATGACGGGTGATAAACAGAAGCTGCAAAACCTGTCTGAGTACAAGGGAGGTCGTGTGGTGGTGACAGCCGACAACTCAAGGTTACCGATAGCTCACATCGGTACGACAATAGTTACGCCTCGATATAATTCTAACCAGGTGCCTCTTCAAGATGTTTACCATGTCCCAAGAATGAAGAAAAATTTGTTATCTGTGGCTCAATTGACATCATCAGGCCACTTTGTCTTGTTTGGTCCACGAGATGTGAAGGTGTATCGTGACTTTAAAATCTCAAAAACACCAACAATGGAGGTGCGACGATTGGAGTCAGTCTACGTAATGTTAGCAGAATCTGCATATGTAGATAGGACAAGGAAAAATGAGACATCAAATCTATGGCACATGCGGTTAGGTCACGTTAGCTATTCCAAGCTAAGTGTGATGGTGAAGAAGTCGATGCTTAAGGGGCTTCCTCAACTGGATGTACGAACATACACAGTATGTGCAGGGTGCCAGTATGGTAAAGCACACCAATTACCATATGAGGAATCGATGTTTAAAGGAAAAGAACCATTAGAGTTAGTTCACTCTGATGTGTTTGGAACAGTTAAGCAACCATCAATTAGTGGTATGCGGTACATGGTGACATTCATTGATGACTTCTCAAGGTATGTGTGGGTTTTCTTTATGAAAGAAAAATCTGACACATTCTCAAAGTTTAAAGAGTTCAGAGAGTCAGCCGAAGGAGAAGTGGGAAAGAAGATCCGTTGCTTGCCCACAGATAACGGGGGAGAATGTAGCTCAAGTGAGTTCTCTCAATACCTAAAGGAATGTTGAATACATCATTAGTACACTTGTGCCAACACACCACAACAAAACGGTGTAGTTGACAGAAAGAATCGGCATATTGCAGAAGTTTGTCGAAGTATGTTACATGCAAAGAACGTACCAGGAAGGTTTTGGGCTGAAGCAATGAGGACTGCAGCCTTTGTTATCAACATACTTCCTCAACCAAGGTTAGGATTTGTTTCACCCTTTGAGAAACTGTGGAACATGAAACCTACAGTTAGCTACTTTCGAGTATTTGACTGTGTTTGTTATGTATTTGTTCCTAATCATCTACGGAGCAAGTTTGACAAGAAAGTTGTTAGATGTATCTTTGTGGGATACGACAACCAAAGAAAGGGGTGGAAATGTTGCGATCCAACAAGTGGAAAATGTTACACTTCACGAGATGTGGTGTTTGATGAAGCGTCTTCTTGGTGGTCCTCAGAGAAGGAGGTGCTACCAGACTCCAGAGAATTTGAAGAAAAGCTGCAACAGAAGATGGGGGAGCATACTATCCAACTCCAACCAAGTTCAGATGAATCAGGAGATCCAAATGGCAATGATGTCGAACAAAGAGTGACTCAGAATCCTTGGCAAACTGGCATGTATCAACAACCAAATGAAGAAAGTGGGCCTAATGAAACAGAAGAATCAACCCCACAATCTCAACTTCGAAGGTTAACAAGAACACGAAGGCCAAATCCCAAATACGCCAATGCAGCCATAATTGAATAAGCAACTATAGTAGAGCCTGAGACGTTCGAAGAAGCATCGCAGAGTTCTGAGTGGATGACAGCTATGAAAGAAGAGATCAATGCACTTGAGCAAAATCAGACTTGGGATCTGGTGCCAAAGCCAAAAGATGTGAAACCCATATCCTGTAAGTGGGTTTATAAGATAAAGCATCGTCCAGATGGGTCCATCGAGAGGTATAAGGCATGATTGGTAGCTCGTGGTTTCTCTCAACAGTACAGTCTAGACTATGATGAAACGTTTAGTCCAGTGGCAAAAATTACAACTATACGAGTCCTACTTGCACTTGCAGTCAACAAAGACTGGAATTTTTGGCAGATGGATGTGAATAATGCTTTTCTTCATGGAGAGCTGGATCGGGAGATATACATGATCCAACCAATGGGTTTTCCGAGCCAAGATCATCCTGAATATGTGTGTAAGCTGCGGAAAGCACTCTACGGATTGAAACAAGCACCCATGGCGTGGTATGGTAAGATTGCTGAATTTCTAACGCAAAGTGGTTATTCAGTAACACCTGCAGATTCTAGCTTGTTTGTCAAAGCCAATGAAGGTAAGCTAGCTATCGTGCTAGTATACATGGATGACTTAATCCTAACCGGTGATGATGAGGCAGAAATTCTTTGAACGAAGGAGAATTTATCAGTTTGTTTCCCGATGAAAGAACTTGGACAGCTCAAGCACTTTCTTGGTCTAGAAGTTGATCGCACACAAGAAGGAATATTTCTATGTCAACAGAAATATGCCAAAGATTTGTTAAAGAGGTTTGGAATGCTCGAATGCAAGCCGATTTGGACGCCGATGGAACCAAATGCCAAAATGTGTGCACATGAAGGAAAAGATTTGAAAGATGCGACGATGTATCGACAATTGGTAGGTAGCCTGATCTACTTAACCTTGACACGACCTGACATTTCTTATGCAGTTGGTGTGATAAGTCGGTACATGCAAAATCCAAAGAAGCCTCATTTGGTAGCAGTTCGACGAATACTGAGATATGTGAAGAGTACAATTGACTATGGTCTTTTGTACAAGAAAAGTTAAGACTGCAAGTTAGTTGGTTACTATGATGCTGACTATGCAGAAGATCATGATTCCAGGAGATCAACAACTGGGTATGTGTTTAAGCTTGGTTCCGGAACAATTTCTTGGTGTAGCAGGAGACAGTCGACGGTATCATTATCAACCACTGAAGCTGAGTATCGAGCAGCGGCAATGGCAGCTCAAGAGAGTACATGGTTAATACAGCTAATGAATAATTTACATCAACCAGTGGATTATGTAGTTTCGTTGTACTGTGACAATCAGTCGGCAATTCGTTTGGCGGAAAATCCAGTTTTTCATGCAAGAACTATGCATGTTGAAGTGCACTATCATTTTATTAGAGAAAAAGTTCTACAAGAAGAAATTGAGATAATACAGATCAAGACGGATGATCAAGTTGCGAATTTGTTCACAAAAAGTCTAAGTACAAGCAAGCTCGAAATGTTTCATCGACAGCTCGAAATGTTTCGTCGATAGCTCGACATAGTACAGAGAATGAGAGCTGATGTTACAACCCGTCCCAAAATTTATGTGAAATGACCAAAATACCCCTAAGGTCAAAGTTGACTTTTGTTGACTTTTTCGGGACGACTTGTGAAAATTATTTTCTTTACATATTCTTGTTGTACTCGTCGATACGAACGCGTGGACGCAAGCGGAACTCAATTCGGAGTTCAAACGAACGTTTTACGAAGCTTTAAAGTGTAGGGGCATTTTGGTAATTTTCCACTCCGTGTGTGGGAATTAGGGTTTTTGGCTGACTGCACAGCAGCCAGCCCACCCCATCATTCTGCACGTCTCACACTTGCTCTCCCTCTCTTTCTCTCCCATTTTCTCTCAAAGCCAAAAATACGAACCGACGAACCCTAATCCTTGTTGAATCACAAAACCACCAAACCGTCGCCCAAAATTCATACCAACGTGATCCTCTCGTCATTTTGGACGGGACTGTGATCTTGGAATCTTCAAACTCGAACCCGTTCGTTCAAACCGACGTCGGAACGGAATAGGCGAACTGTTCATCGATTTTCTGTACAATCCGGACCAAGGTAAGCCTCGAGACCATTACCATTGGCTTTGTTGGATTGAGTAGGTTCAATTTCATATAAAGTACGTCAAATTTGGTGCAGTATTGAAGGAGAACGGAATTAGGGTTTCCCGAAGCTTTCCGGCCAATTTCAGGCCATCTCCGGCCACTTTTCCGGCCTCAAATAGGTATAAAAATATTCTACTCCTCAATACCTTCAATTTGATATATGGCACGTCAATTTTGGACAAAGAATGAAGAAGATACGAATTTTTGAAGTTTTGGGACATAATCGGTATTTAATTTCCAGATTCCGGCGAACCAGGCGGCGGCGGCGGCGACGGCGGAGCTCCGGCGACCGGCAAGAGGAAGGGGACGACGGAATATTCCGTTAACGGCGAAGGTATATTCCGTTAACTTTAACGGTGCTGACGTCAGCAGGCGCGTGGGGCGCGTGGCTGACGTCAGCAGCGCGTGGGGTGACGTCAGCAAGGCGCGTGGGGCGCGTGACGCGCGTGGGGGACACGCGCCAGCGCGTGGGACCACGTGCCAGCGCGTGGCGACACGTGCCAGCGCGTGGGACCACGTGCCAGCGCGTGAAGCCACTCGCCGGCGCGTGGTCGGCGCGTGGGATGGTTTTCCCGGCGCGTGGGTCGGTTTTCCGACCGTTTCCCGGCGCGTGGCGGCGCGTGCGGCGGCGCACGGCGGCGCCGGCGGCGGTGGACGGCGGCGGTAGGGTTTTCGGGCTCCGGAAATCGTTTTTCGAGCCCGTTTTCGCTACAATATTCATATTTTTGGGGGGATTCTTTTAAGGCCTATTTTTTAATTATTTTTAGGGAAAGTCTAATTTATTCCCTAACTTTAAATAGGTAATTCTTCCGCTCCGCACACCCAGGAGGACAACACCGAGGGAGATTTCACTCCCGATCACCTGTGAGTGGACATTTACTTTATAAAATGGTTTCTATGATTATGAATTATTAGGTTTATGATTATATATGGTTTTAAAATGGCTTTTAAAGCATGTTTACTTATATATATTTATTTATGAATATATATACTTAATGAATATGATTTGTGCTACCTAAGTGATTTATTTATGGTAAATTTATATTGATAAATGGATTATTTTGGTGATTTGAGATAATTTATCTTCTATGATTATATAGTATAAAATGGTTTATACTATGATATTTCTCTTGCATAAATACGAATTGATATTTTATTATATGGTTTTGGGAGAATGATTATTTATGCAATATTTGATATATGGGATTTATAAATGGGATTTTGGTTCCTATTTACATATGAGTATGTATATATGTTTTCAAACACACTAGGTATGCTTTCACTACGTTGTAGTACCGTTCTCATGGCCATTAGGACAGTTCTCACATGTATGGGTCACACGCACTGTACTCCAGGGGTATTGTCCGGTAAATACCTTAGTGCAAGCTTGTCTTACGTTTATTGTTGTTGTTTATGGGGAAAAGGCCCCACTGCGTAATGACTCGGGTGTGACGCGCTGCGGCGCCAGGACTTACATGTGTGTGGTACTAGGAGTACAAATTATTGATTAACGTATTGGACTTGTACGGTGATTGAGAGGCTGTTCCTCAACCCGTGCATGTGTGATTGCGCATATACCCTGTGTTGGTTTTCCGTACTTTATTATTGATATACACGATGAAAGGATTATTGGAAATATGTTTTGCTATCTACGGATATTGTACATTGACATACGTTTTCAAATATACTTATAAAGTACGTTTTGGATACATATTATGATAGTATGATTTTACTATTATACTGGATTTTCAAACAGGGGGTTAGTACTGTGAAAAGAGAAAGGTTTGCGAAAACTTTGATTTTTGTCCACTCACACCTTTTGTTTTTGCGCCCCCTTCAGGTCATAGTGAGACTGTTTCTAGAGAGGTCGAGGATACGTGGCAGCTCTGATCAGATATCCCAACCATGTAGGGATTTATCTTTCTGTTATTCAGTTTCTATAATAATATCCATCCCTGTTATGGATAGAGATTTTAGGAACTTGACTCACTATTATATTTCCGCTGTTTCAAATTAGTACGCTCTGAACCATATGCATATTGACATTGAATTCCGCAACGTTTATTACAATTTAATCTCATTTTCACAAGTGTTGTCATGCATTTAATGGCTTCGTCACTTTCGAGTGTCGGCCAGCACGCTCGCACTCGGTATCCACGTGGGTATCGAGGGTGGGGTGTGTCAGCTGACATTGAGGGGGAGTGTTAAGAATCAATGTCAGCCCAGAAGTCCAGCCCATGATGAATGTTCTAGATTATTCTAGTAAGCAAGTGAGGTGGTTGGAGCATGCTAGACAATTCTAGCAAGTTATTAAGTTGGTGGAAGAAGCTAGAAAGTACTAGCTTCCTTGGTTGCAAATGGAAAGATCTAGAAGCTACAATTTTGTGGCTAGTCTAGAATTATCTAAACTAGAGGTTTGTATAATATACTAGAAACTAGAAACTAGTTCTAATTTGTAGAAGGAACTAGAAACTAGTAGAATGCCAATCCCTCACCTATAAATATGGGTGTGATGTTGTAGTGATGTAACCAATCAAGTAACAAAGAAGTAAGAATAAAGAGAGAGCTAAGTAAGAGTAGTCTTGTAGGAGTGTGAGTGGTCTAGAGTTTGTCTCTAGAAAGTGAGTGAGTGTCATTGCTTCAAAAGTGTGTCCTTGAGAGTTTGTGTGTTGTAATATTCTGTGTGTAATACAAGTAATTTGTTTACTTATGTCGTTTCTCCGACACTTGTGTTAGAGTTGTGTACTCTAATTTTTTTTTTCTCAACATATCCCTCCCTTCAACTGTTTGTACTCTCTTAAATCAAGTGACTGTAATTTAACTTACCAACTCTTTAATAGGGATGAAACCTGATTATATTGTTGTGGGTTTCATCTTTATTAAAGATCGATGGTAAGTAGGTCAGTTATGATGATATATATTGGCATCTCTATACTTTTTGAAAGTTGTTTGTACATTGTAGTCATAGAGCGAGTGCTAGAAGTTAAACTGGTAGTTCGAAAATCGCTCCACTCATAGTTGGAGTGATAGAAGTTAAACTAAGCAAACCCTAGACTCATCTGCAGGAGTCTCATTTTTTATTAGAGATTAATTGAGATGATAGCACTCAGTTTTCTTAATCACTTTTAATTTGTAGGGGAAATACCATTCATTATGCTATGCATGGCTACCATCACAAGTACCCTATGGATGCAATGCGACTTGTTATGCCCCCTCCAGCCGCCGCTGTTCTAAGTGTTCCAGTATGTTCCGTTTCACCACTTCCTTGTTAATTAGTTCCTCAACTTAATTAACATTTATATATAATCTATTCCATGGTCTGCTTGTGTCTGCTAGTTTTGGCTCCTGTTTAGCGTTTTATCACCTCCATCAGTTGCTCCGGCTTTGTTTGGAGGCAGCGTGTTGGGATATATAGCGTATGATCTCACTCACTACTACCTGCACCATGGGAAGCCTTCTAAAAAATCGACTCAAAAAGTCAAGGTAATTAATGTTTTTCTGAGACCATTTTATTTTCTATTAATCATCTCTTGATCTCTAATATTCATGACAAGTAGTACTCCGATGTGTTTGTGTTTAACAGAGGTATCACTTGAACCATCACTTCAGAATTCAAAGCAAGGGATTTGGAGTCACTTCCTCCTTCTGGGACAATGTGTTTGGAACAGTTCCTTCCACAAAAGCTGCCGAGAAAAACCAGAACTAGTTACTAATAAGAGGCTTGCTGGTTGGCTCACGCATGGATTAATAATTTATTGCTACTATTGCAACAATAACTAGTAATTTAGCCCTTGTTGGCTGTATCATATATTTACCCTGATTATATGTTGTTCCTACCATGTTGCCCTAGCCACACTTATCCCACATTGTAAATTCAAGAATGCTTGGCCTTAATTATGTTGCTTATCAGAGTATTTGCACCTATGCTAAATTGACATGGTTAGATCCCAAATCCAACTCAAAACACACCTCCACCTATTTTGGCCCTCCAAGGCTCCATCAGCTATGACAGCTGCCACATTGGTTCTGAGTCCAAGCCCAACTCCTTGGCATTGACGTCAATTAGGTCATTTAATTTTTTTGTGTCAGGCGTGTGTAGCACACGCACCTGATAGGGAGAATGCACGACAAAATCTGGCGCCTGGGCCCACCAAAAGGGTTTGTTGGGCTTCCACTTGGCACATCACATGGCATGATCTTAGCTGTCCATTTTAAATTCTTACTTTAATCCAACGGTTATTATATTTTCCGTGATAATAATTTTTTAAAAACGTAAAAAAAATGGCTATTTGAATTTTTTTTCTATAAATACCAAATCATACTTTTCACTTCCACACACCAAAACTCTATACAAACATAGTCACATGGCATAACCTATTCTAAATTAATCTCATCAGTCCAATAATTATTAAATAATTAAATTATACATTAAAAATTAAATAAATCATTGTGGCAGTTACTATTCATAATGGGTGGAGAGTAAATAGTAATTGTCATGGCAGTTTATTATTTGAGTAAATAGTAATTGACACAAGTCCACTTTTAGATCCAAATCCACCCAAATGGGTGAAAATGCTCTCAAGAGCCTTGATATATATTTTGGCCCTCTTTTCCTGGCTTTTGAAATCACCTGATATTCTATATATAACTGATTTTGCAACAACTTGTTGATTATTCATGAGTTTGGAGTCTGGACTCACGGAAATAGCCAGTTGTTACATAATCAAGATACAGAACTGATGATACCATCTAAACTAATGATTTTTTCCCTTAACTTATGACTTCGACAAGCATGTGTAATAATGCAAATCCTTGTGTATTAATGTTTTAATTTTGCTTTCCTCTGCAGTTTAGGGTCACTATATCATGTTGGGTGACTTGTGTTCTAAGAGCAGTTCCACCCCAGCCAATTGCTGGGGGGATGTGGAGCAAGTGCTGGGGGGGGTGTGGGGAGAGTGGGCTGGAGAAGGAAACCCATCGGGGGGGGGCGTGGAGCTCGGGCTCCAGCCCGTTGGAAAATTGACAGCCCAAGCCACCGAGGTGGCTGACGTCAGCCACGCGGTTTAAAAAAATTTGCGTCAGGCGCGTGCATTACACGCGCGAGTGAGGCGCGTCCCGACAAGGTCGGCAGCAGGTGGGGCCTGCCTGTCGGCCACTTCAATTGTTACCGTTGGGGAAGCCACGTGGCTTCCCCTGGATCGTGCGATCTCAACGGCTCTTTAATTTGGACCGTTGGATCTGCAACGGTAATAAAAAAATAAAAAAAGGATTTAATATCAACCGTTGGATCTCAGATCAACGGTTGATATTAATTCCTTTTTAAATTAAAAAAAATGTTTTAAAATTCTGAAAAGTTACCATTGTGACACGTGTCACAATCTGGAGCGTTGAAATTCAATTTTTTTTAAATCCAACGGCAGAGATTAATTAGGTGAAAAAAAAATATAAAAAATTGTAAAAAATCTGTAAAAATCGGGAAAAATTCTTTAAAAAATTTGTAATTTTTTTTTTTTTACTTTTCTATAAATACCTTGGCAATATCATCTACCTTACACCACAATTCCATAATTTCTCAACATCTTTCAAGCTTTCTCCTATCTTTCTCTCAAAGTTTCAATCCATTTTTTTTCAAACAAAATGACTACTGGTGCAGGTACGAATTGGACGCTTCTTGAAGATGTTGCGTTGTGTGCTAGCTGGGTTCAAATCACTCATGATTCGATTTCGGGTAATGAGATGCAGTTGCGAGAAATGTGGAGTCTTATTCATTCCGCATATCTTGAGAAAATGGGTGGGCAAAGAACCAAAGATTCATTGTCCAGTCGTTGGAAATTACTTAGCCAATCGTTTAGTACGTGGAGAGACGCCTTGACACAAGCTAGTGCTAATCTTCGAAGTGGAGAAAATTTAGCGGATCAGGTAATACTATATTTATTTCTTTCTTTGTATTATTTAATTGTTACCTATTTTCATTATAATTATTTGTTTGTATTATTTATTTGTTACCTATTTTTAATATATTTATTTATTTCTTTGTATTATTTAATTGTTAGGTACTTTCATTATAATTAATTGTTACCTATTTATTTATTCTCCCACATTGTATAGGAACTTCAAGCACAAGCTTGGTATGGTGCTCAAACCAAAAGCAAAAATAAAACATTCACTCGACATGAATGTTGGAATGTTGTCAAAGATTGTCCAAAATTCAGAGTTGTGCCTGTCGGTCCAGAAGTTGTCATGAACAGCACCCCTCTACACTCTACACCCGATGAAGATGAAGATGATGCAGAAGATGTGCCAGAAACGCCCCCCGTTGAACAAGCTTCGGGGTCGACCCGTTTTCCAATTAGGCCTCAAGGTAAGAAAGCTTCAAAGAGAAAAGGTAATGCTTCCAAGAGTGATTTTGCAAAGTATATGGAAGACATTACCCGTCAAGGTGAATTGTCTTTGGCCCGAGAATTGGCTAAATTTGAGGTTGATAAGGCTAGAGAGGATGCAAGGTATGCAATGATTATGCAAAAATTTGAAGCTGATCAGAGAGAAAGAGAACTACTTCGGCAAGAAAGAGAACATAGCAGACAAGAAAGAATGGCTCAACGGGATCGTGAGATTATGAAGGAGCCTTTAGAAGGGAAGTCTCCCAACTCTAAATTTTTTTGGCAATCAGAGAAAGCGGACGTGGTGCGAAGGAGGCGTGAAAGAGAAGCGAGAGCAAGAGGAGATGGTCCTAGCACCACAACACAAGATCATCCTAGCAACACAGATTGGTTAGGTGGAGAGTAGCCATTCACTTTGTTGTAACCGGAGCCCATAATTTTCCAATCAATTTGGGTTGTAATTTCTTATTCATTTGATAGAGTGCTTTATGTTAAAAATCTTATCGGAAATCCATAACCAATAATTGTCTTTTCAAATTATGACACGTGGCGCAACGAGAACGATTAAAAATTTTATCCGATATAACAAATAAAATTATTTTGATTTATTTTATAAATAAATAAAAAATTACAAATATTTTATTGTTATTGGTTTTTCGGATAATGACACGTGGCGCAACGAGAAGGAAATTTAATTGTAGGGGTGGAGATGTAAAAAGCAATTGACAGGGGAATACACTGTTCATTAGGGCAATTATTGTTCATTGGGGTGGATTGAATAGTGATTGCCTGGGGGGAGGTGGGCAACACTGGAACTGCTCTAAAGCAACTGAAGAGTTTCAAGTTAGACTGTTGCAAGTTTCAAATGCTGCAGGTTTGGACTAATGGAAGTTGTGCAGAAGTAATAAAGTTGATGCTTCACTAAATGAAGGTGCTTTGCCTTTCAGAATAGAATTCATCTATGTCCTGGCTATATGTTGTTGTGCAGAAGTAATTAAGTAATACAGATGATGCTTCACTTTGATACAATGGTATTGAGTAATAGAAATTGTGTTGAATATTGTTGAACTTGCATTTAAAGATTTGCATTATACATAATGTTGTATAAGTTTGGTTGGTTGTCTTGCTTTTTGACAAGGAATCTTTGAATATTTTGATGGGTAAAATTGGCATTCCACTTCCACTGCTAAACACAGGAGGAATATTCGACGAACTATTGTTTCGTCGTTATAAGAGTCTTACTCGGCGAAATATTACCTTTCCAAACTAATATTTTGTCGCCATAGATTTTTTTTTTTACCAGAGATAGGTGCTTTTTGACGATGAAAAAGCTTAACCGGAGGCTTCATTTCGCCAGGTAAGATTTGCCGGCAAAATTTACTGTAGCCATCGAGAAAGATCTTTGCTGTCAAGGATATGCCGGCAACATCTGTCCCGGCGACAATTAATCTTTACCGACAAAATTTGACCTTTTCCGACAAAAACTTTCGCCGGCATAGTCATCTGGAAAGCCTTATTTTGTAGTGAGACGAATTGGATGAATATTCAAAAAATAGGCGGTTTGAATATTGAACTGTATGGCATCACAGGTGTCTCTCATCTCCTACAAAATGTATATATATGTGCGTTAAGTATATAAAATTACAAAATCAATTGGAAATATGGGGAGTAGCCCATCTTACTTATAAGTCCATGCAAAGTCTATTTTCTCATCAATATGGGATTCATTCTTAATATCCTTCCTCACGTGTGGCGATTTAATTAACTAATACCTGAGTTTATATATGGAGAGGGGATATGGCATGTCTTAATCAGCTCAAAGGTCTTCCAGCGAGAGAAGCAAAGAAGTTACAGAAGAGATTGGCCTTTACGACCTTGCAGACAGAGTGAATAAGGTGGGTACGTACGTACGTCGTCTAATAATTCAGTTACGAAAGAAGATATACGAAGATGGTCGATACGTGTTTTAGTACTGTAGACTTGAATAAGCCTCTTGTTTTCCAGGTTAGATCTGAGATCTCATTGCTCTTATCATTTGCATGGATTTAATTATTTTCCCCAAGACATCATATACTTACTTGCATATGCAAATTAATATATAGCTTCATTACTTGGCATATAAATGTTATAATCTTAAGCACACTAATTTAAAAGTTAAGCTGTAATCTTGGTACCATCATTCATCTCATTTACCAAGTTAAAGTGAAACTATTTGACCCAAAAAAAAAAAAGTTAAAGTGAAACTAACTTTTATATATTACAGGTTGGCCATCTCGGGGAAGCTTACAATGTATGGGTTCACCAACCTATTGTTAGTAAGGAAGGCCCCAGATTTTTCGCAAATGACTTTTGTGAGGTGAATTACTTTGCATGATGGCACACTCTTTAATACATGTAGGACGTTCATATACAATGTTAACGTCCACTGTTATTAAACGTCTGTCAGTTTTGTGTACAAACAAATAGTTTTATCACTGATCAAAAGATTGAATTTAACATCTTGGTTCTTAATTCGACTCACCGTGCCATCTGAAACAGCTATTGACTCGCACAGCATGGTGGGTGGTTCCACTTGTCTGGCTGCCTGTGGCTTCTTGGTTTGTTTTCATGTCTTATCGAGTGGGGCTCACCGATCATCCTCACCTTGCTCTAACAGTGGTCGGCGGCACCTTGCTTTGGACATTAGTGGAGTACTTGATGCATCGCTTCCTTTTCCACATTAAAACAGCAAGCTATTGGTTGGTTTTATATCTCCCTTATCCCCCTCTCCTCCTCCTCCTCCTGCTAAATGCATATATGGCCATCTTAGTTATAAGTGATTGTGTATGTGTGTATATAAGGAGCTTCATAAGGAGATGTCGCTGCATTGTAATGAAAACGGGATTTGTGGCTTTAAAACCCTACAAGCGATTGTGTGTGTGCATATATATAGGAGGACTCCCATAAATTGTGTGCTTAAAACCTGATACCTTAAACAAGTGATATACGCTAAATGAGGCCTCATGATAAATATACGGGTGATAAATGAGTGATAACTTATCTCGTTTTTTGCTACATATATGTATGAGCCTTGCTACCAACTCTTAATATATGCGAAACGCACTTGTTCGGGACTTGTTATGAGTTCCATCTTTATTAAAGATCGGTGATATGTACACTAGGTCAGTTATGATAAATGATAGATCATTTTTTTATGGTAGTCACTTTGCCGATTCCAGTTTATTCTTTGACATTCCAAATAAAGTATTTTGTAATTTTCTCGTTTGGAAGTGTTTTTGAAATTACTGAAAGCGCTTTTAGAAAAAAAAATGGTGTTTCTTGCAGGAAGCACTTCAAGTGCTTTTCCATGATCCACTTGCATTTTTACTAAAGATTGGTTCCAAAAATATTTTCACCAAAAGCGCTTTCAACCATTTTAAAAGCACTTCCAAACGAGTCCATACACTTTCCTATGTAATCATCTCATCTCATTTTCTAAGGACTGATGATATATAAAATTAGTTGGTGGGTGATCTACAGAGATTACATTTTGTAAACCACATTTAAATCATCTCTCTAATAGAGATAGGTCCCACCAAACAAGTCGGTCTCACAACTATTAGAGAGATGGTTCACATGTGGTTTACAATAATTGGTCTCTATATATAGCATTTTCCTTACTTGATATGGATGCACTGAATTGGTTTTTTCTAATAACTTTTTGAAGTGGAAACACAATACATTATCTTCTGCATGGCTATCACCACAAACACCCTATGGATGCAATGCGACTCGTTTTTCCACCTGCAGCTGCCGCTGTTTTAAGCATTCTGGTATGATAATTACGTACATTTCACTACCTCATCAGGTTCTCAACTTAAAATATACATATACATACATACATACATATGTGTGTGTGTGTATGCATGCGTAAATGTATGTATTATATGTTGGAAATAGAACAACAATCAATGATAATTTTATTTATGCTAATAATTAAATACAAAGAACAATGGCAGTAAATAAACAATACGAAATAAATTTAGGAAAAATGAAGATCGAGGCTTGCGTACCGCAATGTCCTTGAAACAGAATTTCGTCCCTACTCTGTGCTTGTAGTTCGATGGACGTCTGCTTCACCAGGATTCAACGATCTAAGTCAAAATTCCAGCACCGGAAAATTGACTTCTGGCGAATATAGAATGTGGTTCTCTCAGTAGGATGATTTTGGTTTACAGGGATTTGAATGCGAATTTCTAGATGCCTAAATGCTATGCAAATGGATGAATATATAGAGTATGGATACCTGTTCGCAACAGGTATGAGAATGGGATGTGACTGTTGGGAGGTATCTGTTGGAAATGATGCTTTGCTCTCTGGTGCTTCTTCTTCAACCCAGACTTCATCTGAAAGGATGAGTTTGTTGAAGAATAAAATATTAAATCCGAAATTTAAAAAATAATATTTAATTAACGGATTTAATTATTAGAGCCCGAGCCCAAGGCCCATCTTTTGACAATTAATTAATATTAATTATATATATTAATTATTAATTAATTTTCACATCCCCAAAGCCCAAACCCAAGATTGAGCCCAATTTCCTCTTCATGGTTCCATTACTCCAATCACTTTGTAAGAGATACAAAGCCTTATAAAGAGTATGAACTTTTTGGTGGTGATCAATGTGGGACAAAGTTTGGAATGTATTACTACTCAAACATCTCCAACATTATACGCTGCTTCTGATATATCAATCTATATATCATGGTCTGCTAGTTTTGGGTCCTGTTGAGGGTTTTATTCCCTAAATCATGCTCCTGCTTTGTTTGGTGGGGGCTTGCTGGGATATATAACATATGATCTCACTCATTACTACCTGCACCATGGCAAGCCTTCTAAAAGTTCGTTTCTGAATCTCAAGGTAACAATTAATTTTAATTTTAATTTGAAGACTATTTTATTTATATTTCATCAATTAATCCTCTCTTAATCTCTGATATTCAAGACTTAATCAACAAGTAATACTTGGATGTGTGTGTTTATGTTTAACAGAGGTCTCACTTGAACCATCACTTCAGAATTCAAAACAAGGGATTTGGGGTCACTTCCTCCTTATGGGACTATGTTTTAGGAACACTGCCTTCATAAAGATATATACCCAGAAATTAACCAGTAACTAGTCAGCCTTGCTGGCTGGTTCGGTGGATTCATTCTTTTCCCTAAATTGTATTGTTCTTATTACCATGTCGATGTCGGCCTAGCCCCCACTTATCCCATGTTGTAATCAATTTTAAGGTAATCTACTTGGCGTGGGCATCAACTCGGCCGAATTGACCAAACCAGCTGGTCAGTTTGGCTTTTCTTTTCTTTTACAAAATAAATTTAAACGGTTCAAAACAAACTGGACAGTAATGGTTTGGTTCGGTTATAGTTTTGAGTTTTTGTAAACTGACCTAAATTGAATCGCAATGATAATACATGAACTTGTTAGTGGAGACATATAACTAGACCAAATAATGTAGCGATGAAATTCAAATCTTCTATGTTAGAAGAGATTTATGGCATGTTTGCTTACTTAAAATGAGAAAAGAGCATGTGAAAAAGTAGCCCGTAATTAGTATAGGATTTATGGTTTTTCATGCATTAGACTACGAGTTTTAATACGCAACCCCTATATTTTTTTTTATTCAGTCTGTGCTATATAGTCCACAAGGGAAGTTAGGCACTACTCATCATCTGAGACGTCATGGATCAAAATAATTAAGTTACTCATTTGTTGTAATTAAGTAAACATGTCACGAATTTGAATATAGGCGCAGTCAAATTAAAAAACTCTTTTATTTTTCCTTTTTAATATAATTTATTTATTTATTTTTTTGACAATCATATTCTACTCTAAGGTCAAGGAATGAGAATGCATTTTAAAGGGGCGAGAACGCATTTTTCTCATTACTATGTTTGGTACAATATAGAGTCATAATTGGTATCATTATTCTTATTTCTTAATTAATATTTGACAAAAAAAAACAAATTCTTATTTCTTAATATGAATAAAGCTCCCAAAAAGAAATTGAATATGAAGAGTTATTATGAACATAATTGCTATTCCATTTTGTCTTTGACACAATCTTAACTCTAATCGTATTTGGCTCGACGATGGTTGCCCTAAAGGCTTTTTGGTGTAACTTAAGTTCTCCTTTAAAACAACACCATATTCATTCTTTTCATACAAATTTTAAACTGAATATGACTGAAAGATTTGAGTTAAACCACACAATGAGTCTATCATAACTATGTATCGAACTTGTCATCTATATGTGTTGAACTTTGTTAGAGTGCCTAATAAAATTTTGGTTGTTGAAAATAAATGTTGTCTTTAAAACTCCACTAGAGCAACTTTCATGCAATTGCATGAGTACACTATTATCATGGCAGTTATGTTAGTGGTATATTGACTTATACAAAAAAAAACTTTCACATATCATTACATCTTTAATACAATACGTCACAATAATAATGCAACTGCGAATATGAAATCCCTCTCTACATTCATCATATGAGCAAAGAGAATCTGTCACAGTTAGGAGAAGAGGAGAGAAATGTGGCTTTACCATAAGTTAATCAATGGGAATGATTGCCCTTCTCCTACGAAAAATATCACAATGTGCAGCTCAAAAGGCCCAACCAAATGAATAAAGCTTGGCTGCTAACAATTTAGTAGCCACTCCTGCTTATACCCATTTTCGTATAAACACGTATCCACGTTTTGATTTTTTTAATCAAAATTTAGACACCTGTTCACACGGAATTGAGTATTCAGCAAGAGCTCTTGCTGAATTGTCAGCAACCAAGTTATTTTTCAACCAAATTCCCCTAATTAACAAAGGTACCATAGCGGGACCCACAAATCTTTTTTTACCCAACACCTCGTTTAAAAAAAACAAAACCAAACAGACAACAAACACCGTCTGAGCTTCTACAGGGTAAATTTACCCCACACACTCCGCTCCGCTGTAAAAAAAAAAATTGTTAAAGAAACTTGAAACAGTGCCAGACTGGCCACCGTTAGAAACTTGGAATCCAACGTGAGGATCGCTGGCTGATTCTTTGATGCCCATACAAAAATCGACGGCCCAGATCGTCCCATCTCGTAAAATCATCTGTCACAGTTCGACTTGTTTTCCACAAACACGGAGAGAGAGAAGAGAGAGACTCAGATTTTCCTCTGCCACTGCACCACTTGACCCTCAACGCTGAAACCTCTTCTAGTGGTGGTGCTGGCGGTTCATATTCTAGAGAGAGAGAGAGAGAGGAACAAAGGGTATTCGTGTTCCGTCGTTCTCTTCCATTGGATCCGACCCGGGTTCTCAATAGGTTAGCCATTTGCTCTCCCTCGTCTGATATTTTCAATTTTTTTGTGGTTTTTGTGCGATTTGTAGATCTGGGTCTTTTTTTTTTCGTGTTTTGGTTTGAAAAATTATGGCTTTTCGGGTTTGATTTGTGGGTTTGAATGTGGGTTCGATACGTGCCTTGTGGGTTTTCTTTTTCTTGTCGAACAGTGATTTTTTTATATTTCATGATGCTAAATGCTGTTTGGTTGGTGAGAAAAAGCGGAAGAAATCATGGGGGTTGAGAGTCTTGAGACTAAAGAATGAGTCTTGAGACTTTGTGTGATATTGTGTGGGGCCGGTATTGCAGAGTGAGATTATCTGGGATTAATCAGTTTGGTAGCCTGGGAAAGTAGAGGAGAAAGGGAAAGCTGGATTTTCAGTTTTTTAAAGAAAAAGTGGATCTCATATGGATTGGTTAATTTCAAATGAGGCATTTGAGTGGAAATTTCAATTCTGCATTATGTTATGGATACCGTGTCTCGTATTGTTGTCAAGATTAATTGTTTTCTCATGGATGCATGTTAAAATTAATTTGGAGAAAATTCGAGTTTTAGATCATAGTACGAATGAGTCTAATAATATCTTAACTATCAAATGTCGCCATTGAATCAATTCGGCACTAAAATTGGTTTTTATTTGTGGTGCTGGTTACTGCTTCACCTTGATTAGTTTAACTTTTGTTAATTTGAAAAGAAAGATTTGTGGCCTATAGGCAGGTATTAGTCGATTTCACGAAATAGTTTGAGGAAGTTAAAGAGAACTTTCCTTTAAATTGTCGTTGTCAGTCAGACTCAGTCCATAAGATTAAACCAGAGATCAATTACTGATATTATAATCAGATACTAACTCATCACATGTTACAAATTTTTTATTAATATCTGAATCCTTATAGCAACTATGCCATTAGATTTTTTGGTTCTTGTCCCCTATAGATCCGCATCATTGAACTTAACGTTTTAGTTTTTCTGTTTCTCCAGCAGTGTTATACGTAACAAGATGGTTGCGCAGGACTTCAAAGTTGATTTGAATAAAGCTCTCGTGTTTCAGGTAAGGCTTGCCCAATTTTTTTGTTTTTTATTTTCTTTTATGTGAACCAATTATGTGCGCTAGATCACTTCATTTAGATCCGAAGCTCTTAACTCATAAGTATTGAAAGTGCCATCTTTCTAGATTTTCAACAATGATTTTCGATATATTTTCTCCATATATATTTTTAATTGTGGATAGACGGTGAGAAATTTGCTAAGCAATAGTTAATTGTGTGTCAGAAAACAGAAGAATAAGAAAAATAAAATTCCTAAACATTTTATGTTCTGTGAAAAGCTTTCTTCACCCACTCTGAAGATCATCAGTCTCTTTGCACGGGGACATTTACCGCTTGTATTTGGCACCTCCTTTTCCTTCTCTGGAAATTCATAGCATGCATTTCTCTGTATAATTGCTTTTTCTTTTTTATAAATCTTTGAGCAGAGTGATTTCTCTTGCGGCCTGGCTCATTTTATTGTATTTAATGATTGTATTGAATTTTATTGTAACTTTTAGCTTTTTACAATCTTTCACAGGTTGGCCATCTTGGAGAAGCATACCAAGAGTGGGTTCACCAGCCGATTGTTAGCAAGGAAGGCCCTCGATTTTTTGAAAATGAATTTTGGGAGGTACTGCCTCCTCCTTTTGTGAATCCATTACAATTTAATTCCGCATATGCTCATATGGTTTCACAATGCACATGCATCTAGATTTTCTTTCTTGAGACTTTGTGGAGCTCCACTTCTGACTCAATTTTTCTACTTCAAATAGTTCTTGACCCGCACTGTGTGGTGGGCAGTTCCTGTCATATGGCTGCCAGTTGTGTTTTATGCCATCTCAGTGTCTGTACGGATGGGCCATACATTCCCTGAAATAGCTATGACGGTTGTTTCTGGCATTTTTGTCTGGACATTGCTTGAATACACGTTGCACCGCTTTCTTTTCCACATTGAAACAAAGAGCTACTGGTTTGTTTCTTATAACTCTCTCTCCCCCTGTTTATGTTTTTGTTTACACATACATATCTTTTGAATTTCTTTGAGACTAATGCACTTAATTTGCTGAAACTGCTTCAGGGGGAACACCTTACATTATCTTCTTCACGGCTGCCACCATAAGCACCCAATGGACGGCCTGAGACTTGTTTTCCCTCCTGCTGCGACAGCTGTTTTATGCATTCCAGTATGTCTTTTCTTCCATATCCCTTATTGTCCTGCCACGTTATCATTATGTTTGGTTTAAGAATACTGTGGTTAATGATTATTCTGAGGGTCAAATTAATTATTTTTCTAATGGAAAGCAAAATTACATGTCCTAGGGCCATGATACATTGCTTTGAATTTGATTAGATAGGATAGCTGAGTTACTGTTCTCGATATTAAGATCGCATAATTGTGATATTGAGGTTTACTTGGACCTTAACATTATTACTGTTACATAAATTTGTTTAGGATCGTTTTATATGAAAAGAAAAAAGTTCATTACCAATCATAACTCTATTGTCATTTGTTGCCAGTTCTGGAACTTGGTGAAGCTGATGTCTTCTCCTACTGTTGCTCCTGCTTTGTTTGGAGGCGGTTTACTGGGATATGTGATGTATGATTGCACCCATTACTATCTTCATCACGGTCAGCCATCAAGTGAGGTACCCCGAAATCTGAAGGTAAAGATCAGTACACCTTTCATCCTTGCAGGAATTTTACCCATCAGACCTAAACCTCTGTTTGCATTATAGTCATGATAAGAAATTACAAATCTTTTACACTAGAGCATCCGAAAAAACAGCAGAAAGTTTTTGCTTTACGGGAACTGGTCAATGCTGACAAGAATAACATGGGCTTTGCTTTTTTTTTTTTGTTTGGCAGAAATACCACTTGAATCATCACTTCAGGATCCAAGATATGGGCTTCGGAATAACTTCAAGTTTATGGGACAGGGTGTTCGGAACACTTCCACCATCGAAAGCTGCCAAGAAAGTTAGATAATTTTGGAAGAAGGGATTAGCATCTGGCGTCGGGTTAGGATAAGCAAGTAAAAGGGAATTTCGACATTAATATTCATTATTTTTGCTGTCTCCTAAATTTGATGTACGCCTAATTTATTTACGTGTTCGGGGTGGCACGGCATGTGGATGGAGGTGTCATTTTTGGTGGTGCTGTCGTGTATAAATTAACATGGATTGGTTGTTGTACTCGGAATCATTGCTTGTTTATGGGAGGAGACTTTCTCCTAGTTGTCTATATTTTGCCTTGGCTCTTAAGCTATCTTGCATGTTTTCTCGAAGCGTGGACTTTTCCGGGGTCTGCCATCAATTCCCTAGTATTATTGTATGTCCTTTTGTTGACTTTTGCTATAGCAGTGAGAATGTTAATTGTATGTGTGGTCCCAAGTAGGAGACAATCCGAGATACATACTCTTGTGTCTACGACAACCATCATGACACAGTGACGTGACACATTTTCACCTCATGTAAATAATATTTAGAATAACATGTGAAATAATGACACGTTTACTTACAAGGCATGAAAATTTGAATCATTCTTGAGTTTTCTCTGTTTCCTAAAATATTTAGAATAATACATATAAAATTGCAAAAAAGGTAGGTTTTCCCATAAAATTCATAATCTTATACATGAAAATCATGTATTAGATCAACTATGGGTGTAGTTGATTTAATTCCCTTTCCTTACTTCCCATACATGCCATTGAGTGTCTTAATTACATTAATGAAAATAAGTTTCGAAATGTATACTTAGGTCATGACCACTCGAGAAAAATCAGAGGACTTATAGCATGAAACATGGGCATCCTTGGTGATGATCATTATGGGTATGCGCTAGTGCCTCTAGGACTTACCATCCATCGCTTGTTTCCGTATTTAATGACATGAACCAATAATACTGCAACGCTTGTCCACCCAGTTTTGAAACGTATCTCCACCACTCATATTTGATTTTTCATCCCATATTGGGCTTTTGGACCAAAAACAAAAAAACCCATATTGGGCTGGGCTAATTGCTGGTTTGAAAGGGACTTGGATCTGATTTTGGGCCGATACAGAATGAAGTCTGATTTTAAGACCTTCGTCAAATTAGGGTTTTCTTTTAATTTTTCTTTTTCTACAGATCCATAGAGAGAGAAATTAAAAAAAGGAAAGAAAACAAAAATTTGAAACTTTCTTGGCAGATGCTCTGCCACGTGTTGAAATTTCACTGGAGAGGGGATGCTACTGTGTTTGGCACGGGGCCAGGCAAGTTGCTCTCGATCTCGGGGGTTTAAGGATCCGAATAGGAGTCGGATTTACCGACCCAAACCAATTAGGGTTCGTCTCAATGCCAGTATTCAGTAGTCAGTTCGTAATACTAGTAACATAGGCGGTTGGGTTCTCTTCTTATTTAGATTCTCGCTCTCTTTTGCTTTGAGAGATTCATCAACAATTTGGGGATTTAGGGTTTTTGCTGCTTGTTAATGGGCCACTTCAACTCCTTCGTCTCACTGCAATAGAACCAGTACGACTCTCTCTCTCTCTCTCTCTCTCTTTCTATCAATTCGTTAACTTTTCCCCTCTCATTTCTAAAGCTTCTTTCCTTTGCCGACATGATCGCAGCAATGGCGGCAGACGCGCCAGTGAATCCCCAGGTGGCCAATTCGTGCTGTGCTTCGGTAAGGATTTCAAATTTTAATTTTTTGAATTGATTAAAGTGGTATTCGATTTCTTTGTTCACCTAATTTTGTGCTTTTTATGCAGTGGAAAAAGAAGTACTCTAAGCTCGAAAGGGGGCGGAATGCATTGCGGGAAGCTGTGCAGGTCCTTCAACAGGAGGTTGAAAGAGCTATAGCCGAAAATTCCAAACTCAAGAAAGGTAGTAGGATCTTTCATACTTTAAAAATTATGTTCAGTAAGCTGTTGAAATGTTAATAATTTCTGAATATGGTTCACTTAGATTGTGGATTTGATAACGAAATTCAAGTCTGAAGCGTCTTTCGAGTAGCTGTAAATTAGGTACCTTTATACTTTTTTTGTTCTATCTATTGAAATTATGCCCTAGTATTAGTTTACCTGTGAGATTTGTGTGTTTCATGTTAAACACGAAGGCACTTTATGTGTCGAAATCTAGAAACAGATGCAAAATTAGGTTACTTAAATGAACTCTCAGGCAGTGGCATGCTTGTAGAAAATTCAAGAAAATAGTAAAGTTTATATGAAATGATTTTCTGAAGCTGTTCAGTCGCTATGCAATGTTTGTTTGTATATAGTTATGATAGAGAGTGTGCTTATAGCTTTTCCGAGTGACTAACCTCCTTTTCTTGCTTTTGTACTCTGTACTTGCAGCACTCGAGGAAGAGCGAGCACGGGCAGATATTGAGAAAGTGGAGAAAGAGAAAGCATCTGCTGCTAGGGTATCTTTGGAGAACGAAATTTCTGGGTTGAAATCTGAGATTTCCCTAAAGCCGAGAGGAAATGTAGATGCTCAGTATAGAAGTGAATTAAACCTTCTCAAAGCACAAGTTTCTGACCGGGACAAGGAAGTTAATTGCCTCAAGGATCTTATTGAGAGAGAGAAGAAAAGGGCTGACTCAGCATGTGAGAATGCCAATGTTGAGAAAGAGGAGAAAGTAAAAGAATCTGCTGCTAGGGCATCTCTGGAGAACAAAATTTCTGAGTTGAAATCTGAGATATATTCTCTAAAGCAGAGAGGAAATGCAGATGCTCAAGATAAAAGGGAAGTAAATCTTCTTAAAGCTCAAGTTGCTGACTGTGAAAAGGAAATTAATCATCTCAAGGAGCTTCTTGAGAGAGAGAAGAAAAGGGCAGACGCAGCAAGTAAGAATGTAGAAGCGGAGAAGAAGAAAGCTTCCGAAGCACGAAAATCTGCTAAAGCTGAAAAAAGTAAGATTGATGATGAAAGGAAGCGTGCCAATATTGAAAGAGAGAAGGCTGAGAATTATGGGCTTCAGTTGGAGGTACTAAAGAAAGAAGCTCATAAAGCAAATTCTGATTTGGCTTCTGAGACATTGAAGCTTGTTGAGGCAAACAAGAAGCTTGAGGGAGAAAAACAGAAGGTGGTCAAGGAGAGAGAGATTGCAAACTCAGAGAAGGCCAAGGCTGAGGAGCAAAGGAAGTTTGCTGAAGCCAATAGGAAGATGACTATGGAAGAAAAATGTCGTGCTGAATGTTTGTCTATGGAATTGGTAGAGAGTAGGAAAAGGATTGATGAGTTACAGAAGGAGATGCATGAAATTAGGCGTTTAAGAGAATTGGATGAGGCTCCTAACACCCAATCTGATAACAATAGAAGTGGTGTAGCTTTCCAAGAGAGTAAATCAGATGAATTGAAATTGGCTTTGGAGCATCCAAATTTTGAGGAAGTGAACAAAAGGTATGAAATTGAAAAACAGAAGGTAATCAAGGAGAAAAAACGGGCAGAATCAGAGAGGGTGAAAGCTGAAAAGCAGAAAAAGCTTGTGGAAGTGAATTGGAAGAAGGCTATGGAAGAAAAATCTCGTGCTGATCATCTGTCTAGGCAGTTGGACGACGCTAAGAAGAAGATTGTGGAATTATCCTCCAGAAAATTAATTGATGCATCTGCTGTAGAACTTCAAAAAGATAGGCGTGCTGAAAGTGTGGAAGTGAATTATTTGAAGAAACAACTTAAGTTTGAGAAAAAGCAAAAAAAGCATGCTAAAGAAGTGGTCAAGCTGGAAAGAAGTCGTAACAGTATCTTGCAACGAGAACTAGGTCTCTTGGAAGTGGAGTTTGATCAATTTTCACAGCGCCTGGGTATGCTAAATAAAGCTTTCTCACATGGTGCTGAAGGTATAGATGACCTGAAAAAGGTTCGTTTTCTTCAGTCTAATCTCTATTGCTACCATATTTCAATTTGATTTGTAGATAATAACTTAGTATTGTTAGCTTTCATGATAGTGTTTAGGAATCTATACTTGGAGCATAACATACATGTTTTAGCATTTGCTACAGCTACTGTTGATTTATTTTCTTTTTTCAGGCGTGGTTGATGACAAATGAACCTTATTCATCTGATGGCTTTTAGTGTTGTAATCTGGTGGGTAGAGCATAAGCTTGCTCATTATTCTACTTTGATGATTGGAAAGTTTTAGAATAATACCAGAATAACACTAATAAGGTTCAAATTTCTCGAAAAGGTGTCTTAAACTGGTGAGTCATATGTTTGAACTCTTTAGTCCAGCCCTGAAACATTTCTTTTACCTCCAAGTAAAAGTAGAAACACAGGAAAGAAAATACTCAGCTCCTCTTCTGTTCTCTTTTTAGAAATGGGAAAACATGATAGTTTTACTCTCGCACCTATTGTACTAGTGTAGTTGTAGTTTTGTGTCAAAGAGTTGCGTGTTTCCTTTTACATGTGACTTATGCCAGTTAGCCTTTCAAGTATTTAGTTTTGCTTCCAGTGCATGGGTTTTTATTGAATATTTTTCGGGATGCCTTGTCTTTCATAAGCATAATCTTTCTTTCTTGGACTTTTACATTATTTACCCCCATGTTATCAGTAATTTCACAACATTGTAGTTCTCTTCTGTTTACTGAAATGGACTTGTGCAATTTGTAGATGAACCTTCAAAGTGGAGTTAAGCGTCTCAAGCTTAGCTGCCCAGTTTTGGATGCAAGGGAAGCCACACAACATACTGCACCATTTCTTCTTTTATCTGGAGGAAACTGCACTGATTCTATTTCAGGTATTGATTCTATATTGGAGTCTCCAGTCAGAGGCTCTAACCGAAAAATGTTACAGAGTTCTGCAATACATTCCAGTAGAGAATCTTTTTCTGATAGACAGTTGGTGGGCTCACAGGAAAAATTGGTTGAAGAGAATGTGCAACCAACAATATCCAACTTGTCTGCTGAGGTTACCAAAATAAATTGCAATAAAAATGCTGCTGTGGTTGCTGAAAACAGTGTCAGAAGTCCTGTTAGAACTGATGGGGTTGGAAGAGTTAATGAGCATGGCAGGAAAAGAAAGAGGATACTTAATGCAGTTGAATCAATTGAGAATTTATATACAGAGGGTAAGAAGTTGCACCTGCGGGTAGAGGAAAACCTTTCTGTTTTGTATTGTTTATTGAACAAGCAAATGGAGAAACCTTATGAAGAAGGGAGATATATGATTCCTAGTCTGCAGGGTAATGCAATGCATGGAAAGCTATATGAAAAGGGAAATGAAGGTATTGAAGATAAACTGGGAATGCAGAAATATGCTGACAGTAATGAACAAAAGAAGGCCGATAAATTTGAAATTGAAGTCGTTGGATGTGCAAATGTCTGCAGACAAGTTCCATTAGATGCTAATGAGCTGATAGGGGTTGCTCAAGCAAGCAGAGCCATAAGGGGTTCTGCTACAAGTGATTTTGAAACTTTGGCAAGTTTTGATGAAGTGACCGATGGGAACTACCTGAAACTGTTAAACTTGGACGATGCTTCTGATGAGGAATGCTACAGGATGGCAATGGAAATGCCACTGTCTCCTACACTTCCCGAGATTGAGGTTCAATGTCTTGAAGCATCCGGTGCAGATAATATTAAACCTTCATTGAAGGAATCCTACTGTGAAGGATCGTCAAGTAAAGAAGAAAAACAGCCACCCTCTTATGGAGTTGAAGTTGATGCTCTTGACATACTAGGGAAGATCGGGAATGGTTTTGGTAATTCTGTTGCAATGACAAAAGCTTGTGATCTCAAGGACTCTGGTACTCAACTGATGTCTGATGCTCCGCTTGCAAGAAATGTGGAGGCTGTGTTCCCCCTTGGAAGTGAACTTGGATATGTGGTGTTATCTAATTTTAAAGACAGTAGCAGCATTTCTAGGATATGTTATTCCTTCAGAGCTTGTATTACACGGTGCCCTTTGGTTACTCATACAGATTGGAGGGTGCAAGAAATTCTGCTTGCTCTCAAGACTGAAGAAAAACTATTTCCCAAGTAAATACTCTCTCTCTCTCTGTTTTTCAGTCCTTATATTGATCTTAATCTTGTTTTATTTTCGAACTGCGAAGTTGGTTTAGATAAAGTGGTCTTATGCTTAGTATACTAGTGGATATATGTGCTAATTGATTTATTTTTGGTGATCCTGAATAGGGAAAAGGTTTGCGTATTCTTTTCATTGTTGCTGCTTAATTTCTCCACTGCTGCTCTGAGTAAATTTGGGAGCTTGAATTGGACGTCAAACCCTTGCTTGGATTCTTATGTTCGACAAATGTGCTCAGGTCTGTTGATTTTTTTCCTTGATCATGTTATGTTATAATTTAGAAAACCTTTATTGGTTTCATTCTCGATTTTGTTCATTAAATTTATTGTTTTTTTCTCTTTGTGCAGTGATGTCTGATTGGGAAGGGAGAAGCATATTTGCAGAATTTGGTAGTTTGGAGGAATCACTTAATATCATGGAGGATTTCCTATTAAATGGAAGATTTGTGGTGTGTAAGGATGAATCTTCGGAGACCCTGATTGATGGGGTTCATATATCCTCTCGACCAGCATCGGCCGATGAGTTGGTAGCAGGGAGCATTGTATTAGCATCAATGTGTGCAGCATTTGACCACACTGGTTTTATTTGCGAAATGTCCTACAATATTTTGCAGATTAGCAGGTCCAATCATTCATTGATTCTGAGTATCCTACATGTTTTTGCTTATCTGGGTGGAGAGAAGTTTTTTAACTTGGGCAAGTCCAATTTAGTGATTACCATGAAATCTATAGTTAAATATCTCGAGGAAGTAAGCTTAACAGATACTGCTAATTCTGTTATTCCATCTGTGAGCAACTCTCCAACCATGTTCAGTCCGTGTGTCAAATGCCCATTTTCTGAGGATGCTGTTTCTATAGATGCTGCTACATCATTGCTTTTAGAAAGGCTCCAAATGAATGCGTCTATTCAATCAAACACTTGTACCAATTTCATGCTTTGCGATCTCAGCGACCTCCTATCATTGGTGGAGTTGGTTGCAATCATCATGGTATGTGTTAATATCCTTCTAGTTTAGGATTTCTGAATTCGCTGTTGTCTTTTCAATTTTGATAATTTATTGGTTCTGATGGTTCTTAGGTACTAATTTTTGGACATGCTGCTTGTTTTTCTCTTTTGAATGTAGAGTTGGGAATGGACAAGTGCCAATATTGTCCCTCGGCTTTTGAAAGTTATGGAATCATGCATGGCTGGGAATGTGATTGCTGGAATTATTGTTCTCCTTGGTCAGCTTGGGAGGTATGTCTCTGATTAATTTGCTTTGCATTTGTCTTTTTGTCAGGCGTTGCATAATATATTCTATGCGTTTGGTATGGAGCTCTTTTACTGTCATCCAATCTTTATATTAGGCTAAATGTCATAACGCTACTGGTGCCAGTGCTTTTGAGTTTAACGGTATGTTACTTTTTTTCAGGATTGGAGTTAATGCCCTTGGATATGACGATAAAGGAGTGGAAATCTTGAGGGGGGAATTGTCTGCATTTTTATGTTGGGACTCTGCAACCAGTGCCGGTCTTCCTACTCAAATTGCCACTGTTACGGCCTTGTTGGGGCTCTTGTCTTCTGATTTCAAAGCAATTATTCAGAATAATGCGAACTCTGCAGCCACTGCAAGTCAGGTCGGTCCAGCTGAGTCTATAAGGAGGTGGTTTTCTTTGCTGCCAAAGAAGCAACAGGATTTGTCTTTGAACCTTCTGCAAACAGCACAGCTGACGTAAATAAGACGTGTTGCGAAACAGGACGTATTTGGACCGCAAGGGTGCTCTGATGTGCTGTTGAAATGTACAAGCAAATTGTCGTAAGAATCGTTTAATTTTATTTTTCTCTTGGGGGAATTGAGATTAATCCGGAGTAGGAAATTTTGGTCGATTTCCACCATTTGAGTAGGGTGGTATCTTGGAGAAATTGAGGATTCAGAGGCGTCCGACGTGAATGCTTTTTTATTTTTTCACTGAAGAACTAGCAAGTTTCTGAGCCAGTTATTGTGATGGAACGTAAATTTTGTTTTGAAACCATTGCATCAGATTCAGATCAGTAAATTGTTGTTGAGCTTTGACATTTCCTGCAAATACATTGCATTAGATTTTTGATCAACTTACCATGTAGTTTTGCACATAGTGAAGTAGGCAATTGGTGTTTTAGTACCACACAATAATTTCTTAGTTAAAGACTTAATTTTATGTTGGGTTTGTCTAAAAATACTTTGGAAATTATACAATAACAATAAAATTTTCACAAATTTTACAATGTTTTGGTGTATAAGCCGGGTAATGCTAAAGATTCTAAATTTTTAAATCAAATTTTGTAAACTAAATGATGTGGCAATAAAGTAAGTTTTCATAATTTAATGACTTTAAAAAAGAAGACCAACTGTCAACTGACACATTCTTTAGTTTATAAAATTTGATTTAAAAATTTAATCTCCTTAACATTACTTAAATATCCAATAACCAAATGTCTAATTGCTTAAATTACGTGTATACACATGTGCATACGTGAAAAATCCTAAAATTTGTATTTTAAGAGTTTGCTTGGTAAAGGAAAAAAAGGAAAAAGGAGCAAAACCTCTTTGTTAGGGTTTCCAAAAAGACGGGGCCAAGGACTTGAAGAGTGTGCTGCAAATCAAAATTGAGCACCAAAACAACGGAGGCCACTCGTACTCTCTTACTGAAGCGGCGTGGGAAGAACCTTCTGCCTGCTTGTCTCTTTCTTCCCATTTCTCTTTGACACGTCGACACAACAATACAACAAGGCTTCCTCTCGTTGCACAAAATCTCTGACACAGCGCGCACGCGCACATATATGTATGTATGTACATGTATACAAAATCAAGTGACTATTCAGTGCGAATTTTTCACCTGCTCTGTCAAATTAAGAACCGAGATCAAACAGAAATGAAGGCAAGAAAAAGAAAATCCCCTTATTAGTTCCAACAACTCTTATGTTTGTTATTTATTCAATATCTCCAAATCTTATTTGATTGAGCACTTTTGCATGCATGGTAGTAGTTTGCAATCTTATGTTGACTTAATCTTTACTTGCAGAGGAGGGATCCAAGCTTGAAATTTGATGAGGATTCACACAAAGTAAAGGTACAAAATTTTGCAGTATTTCTTACACTGTGTTATTATTAATTATGATGCCTTGCATGCTTGACTTATTAGTTGTTGCTTTTGCTGCAGAATATAAGACTTTCTCCAAAAGCAGTATTACTAAACAAGATGAACGTATGTCCTTCTCTATATGTGATTCAATGCGTTTTTTGCTATGTTAATTATGCTTGATTTCGCATTAGCTACAATTACTTGACCTTATAGTTGAATGGTAATTTTTTTTAATGAGGGTGTGCATGGAAATTAATGTCCAAAATTTTGGTATATTTTGTTGTAGGAGAAAGCAAGACATGAATTGTGTAGGGAAGATGCAGAAGATGATGACGATAACGAGCTTACGAGTCCAGAAGTCAGCCATGGATTCCATTTGGTGAAGGGGAAAATGGATCATGGAATGGAAGATTATATTGCGGCAGAAACTAGCAAAGTGAATGGTTATGAGTTGGGTTTATATGCAATTTTTGACGGCCACTCAGGTCCTGAAGTTGCAGAATACTTGCAATCCCATCTATTTGATAACATATTAAATGAGGTAAGGACGTCAAGTGCACAAGTAGAACGGTTCACAAAATTTTAATAAAAAATAGCTGACAATAAAACGTGGTTTATATACAACTTATCATCTAAAGTGTCTCCCATTTCTATTTTTACTAAAAAGTTTGTAGCCGATTATTTTCCTTTTATCCGTATTACATTATTTAACTTGAAACTTGTATCTTTGCAATGTGAATAGCATGATTTCTGGACAAACCCTAAAAAAGCAGTTAAGAGAGCTTATAAAGCAACAGATGATGAGATTTTGGAAAAGGTTGTTGGTTCAAAAGGATGATCAACAGCTGTTACAGCAATATTAATCAATGGAGAGAAGCTGATCGTAGCCAACGTCGGGGACTCCAGGGCTGTTTTATGCAGAGATGGTGTAGCAAAACAGATAACTGCGGATCATGATCCGCAGCAGGAGAAAGATGATGTTGAAAGCAGAGGTGGTTTTGTATTAAAAAGGCCAGGTACTTGGTGCACAATTTTTTACACTTCAAACAATTGGTATGGTCACATATTTGAGTAAGAAATTCTCAGCACAGGATCTCCGTCCTCAAGGACGATAATGTTGTTAATGATACGTGTTTGTAGGGACTTGTTATATATCAATGTTTTTGGACACTTGTTCGACGAAGCATATGTTCCATCTGATCTATTTCCAGTTGGCTAGTCTTCTAACATTCATGATGATTTTAGGAAATATTCCACGCGACGATGGCCAATTAGCTATGACAAGGGCGTTTGGGGATGGAAAACTAAAGGAGCACATAACTTCAGAACCAGATATAATAGTTAAGAAGATTGACACTGAAACAGATTTCATCATTTTGGCAAGTGATGGATTGTGGTAAGTAAGATTAAGATTGTCTTCATTTTCTTAAAGGCCTGAATCAATAACGATAATGTATTTTTCTTGTAGTCGTCCTTCCAAATGCCTGAAACTTTTTTTTTTATGCAGGTGATGTCAAACCAAGAGGCTTATGATTGCATTGAAGAGTTAGATGATGCTCAAGAAGCAGCAGAGGAGTTGATTGAAAAAGCTTTATCCAGGAAAAGCTGTGACGATATCTCCTGCATAGTTGTTGTCTTTCACTAAACATGTCATACTTTCAGCTGTGAAGCTTGACATTGTCAGTGTTATCTTGTATGATGTGCAAGGACTTGAACTTTTGAAGTTTATGTTAGAAAGAGTAATTTGTAATTTTCTTTTGAATGTTTCCTTGTACGATTTTAGAAGAATGGAAACAGTGGTGATTCCTATATTTACATGTTAGGATTAGGAACGTAGACGTTGAGAATCCCACAGTGGCATTGGAAGTTTTGCATTAAGTGTTCGAAAAGAGTTATGCCGCCTTCACTGACTCAACTTTCTTCACTAACTCGTGGTCAATTGACGATGGAGTGAATGTTCACATTCTAACATGCTGTCAACATACCATCTACGTGTTAAGCCCACAGATTAGGGTAGCCCAATAGCCCAACATATATAAATTGAATGCATGTTTGTCTATCACCTAACAAGTTCGACGCTTAAGGGCAGGACTTTTATTTTCCAACTTAGGATACACTCAACATTAGACAGGTGGACACAAAAGTCATGTGGCATGAAAGCTTATACCAGCTAATCGTTACAAAGAAAATGCCAGCTGGTAATCCTTCACTCTAGGAAATCAACAAGGCTTATGCTGCTTGGTAAGAAAATATTAACTTTCTAATGACTAGCTTTTCACTTGCTGGCTTGATATCTGCATATGAAAAACTCATATGAAAAATCATCTAACTTCTTCATAGAAACCAAACCAGAAGAAACATTTTGTTTCAAACCTCTGTGATTGCAAACAAAGAAGGAAGAGGAGGAATTGTTAGCATACATAGACTGTTATCTTGTATGTAAGATTCAAATCAACAAGCAAAGAAATCCGGAGGATTCCAGTGAAAGAGAGATTTCACAGAGAGAAAGAGCTTGAGGATAAGACAGAAGTGAGCTACTGATTTCATTCACGCACACACTGTGCACATGTAACCGTTAGGGGGGAATGAGAATATTCCCTCATTACATCATTCAAATCCAACCCTTCATTCATCTACCCTATGCGGTAATGACACATGGCATAAATCATCTCTTACTTCTAAGATTACATCTTAGCTGCACACTTGGACTATGATCCAAGGGCTTACAATGAAACTGAGTTCTACACTTAGTTCTTATGCTATTTCAGCATATACACTTACATACTAACAGGAATGCTTTGTTCATTTCTGAAGAAGTTATTTGGATCAATCTTGCTCTTCACCTGTGCCAGCCTCTTGAAGTTACCCTTGAAGTACCTTGTGCCCCAAGAACTTGCCTCCAAGTAGCTTGTGTTGTCTAGCTTGTTGGCACCCAAATCAAGATCCTTGTAATTGATATAGGCACCCCTTGGAGACCTGGAAACATAAGGGCCCATGAATCTGTAAAGCATTCTTATCCAGTGGATATGCTTGTTGGTTTCCTCCACCCCACTTCCATCCCACTTCACTATGTACTGTATGTTGAACAAATTACCTTTTCTGTGAGGAAACGGAGTTTCATATTCTGAAATCTCATTCATTCTTCCACCATATGGATCCAAAATCATGTACACATTTTGTTCCTGCTGAAACCTCTCCCAAATCCCTTGGAGTCCCGATTCGGGTATTGGGTTCTTCACAAAGTCGGATTTGGCCTTGAAATTCATCTTCCAGAGGGGATTTCTAGATAGCAAGACATCTGAGGGCTGGTCTTTTTGGAATCCAGCAAAATACTGGGCAGATTGGATCCAACTCATCTCAATGCAGTCTTTTGCCTGCAATCCTAGCTCTGGAAAGCTCAGCTTCATCAGTGGGATTAATCTGTCAATTCCTCCAAGAAACAGTGATTGGAAAGATGCTTGAACCGTTTTCTGATTCCCACTCCCCACATTCTGAATTATGACTCTGATGAAAAGATCTTCATGAAGTTTGTCTGCAATGTATTGCCATCTGTGGACAAGGCTGCTGGCTCCTGCTGCTAGGGTTTTGTCAACTGTAAAACCGGTCACAATTTTTGGAACCTGAACCAATTTGATTTTCCATGAAACTATGATCCCAAAACTTGATCCTCCACCTCCTCTGATGGCCCAAAACAAATCCTCACCCATTGTTCTTCTGTCAAGGATTCTTCCATTCGCATCAATTAATCGAGCATCTACGACATTATCAGCTGCCAGGCCATGCTTCCTGATTAGGGTTCCAAACCCACCTCCACTCAAGTGCCCTCCAATACCAACAGTAGGGCACAACCCTCCTGGAAATCCATGGACCCCACTTTTCTTGGCAATGCTATAATAAAGCTCACCAAGTGTGGCTCCTGACTGAACCCAAGCTGTTTCATCTGCAAGAGGGACCTTAATGGACCGGAGATTGATCAAGTCAATGATGATAAATGGGGCTTTGCAGAGGTAAGATAGGCCTTCATAGTCATGTCCTCCACTTCTAACCCTGACTTGCAAGCCAACTTTCCTGCTGCAAAGAACAGCTGCTTGGATTTCAGACTCATGGGAAGGTGTGACAAGGAGAAGAGGCTTTGATGTGGAGTTTAACCATCTAGGGTTTTGCTGGGAAGATTGCAAAAGAGATAAATACAAAGAGGAGTTTGAGGTGTGAATGTTTTGATCAGAAATTTTGGTGTAGTAACTGGATTTTTCTGTCATGCACCGACTGAAAATTTCACCACTGACGGAAACACAAGTTACCAAAGGAACTGAGACCAAGAAAAAAGAAGCTAGTAGTGCAATAAACTCCATCTCTTTGAGGAATTTAGGCTTTTAGATTTTGATGAGTTTTGAGTTGGGTTACATATATATTTTGAGTGGTCTATTTTCTTGGTGAGGATATGGAACATTTAACTTAACTAGAATATTCTGAATTCGGCTTGTTTTTACTTCTACTCATCTGCTGCATATTAATAGAAACAAAAGGAAAGAAAGTGATGATTCCGATGGAGTGAATTGAGGATCTATCATATACCACATTCCGACTAATATTTGTCCTTTGTATATAATTCAGTTGGCACTCGGCATTTGACTGCCGTTTTCTTGTTGAGATTGTAACCCACAATGTGTCGAGACGCAAGTCACCTTATTTATTTTGTGCAAAATATTTGGCTATTTAAATGTGGATCATTTACCCTTACATATGATATTATGTTAAAAATTTGTGTCAAATTGTAATTTATAAATAAACATTTGATATTCTGCAAAATGTCAACTGTGATTTGCTAATTAAGTAAAAAAATAAGCATATAAATTAAGGCTAATGAGTGTTCTAATTTTGTCACTTTTCATAGTTAAGCACTAAGTAGGAACAGTCAACTGAATTCATTCTTATTAATGAAGTATTAATATAAAAAGTAGCCAATATATTCCACTTGGTGCAAATTGGCAAAACATATGGGCTAATGCATGTGGGACTTCCATATGCTTTGAGTTCTGCATGGTTGCTATGTGTCAAACTACATATTCCACCGCCAACTTACAAAGCTCCATCCTCGAACTAGATCTCATATATAGTTTAATGCACCGGCTAGCTCTCACTCTCTCTTTGAGGATGAACATGTGTTGAAAGGGTCATATCTGCTGACGTTTTCAAACGTGATGCGGCAGCTGATTTGCATGCCACATCACTTAACTTAATTTAATTTTTCAACAACACACTTAAAAGAGTTCACTTGGTACAAGGGGTTGATAGTTCTCCACATTACTGATCCACTATTTTTTATCTCTCTCATTGTTCTTCTAAGCCGTACTCGTACACATCTTTGTTTACGTGCCACGTTTTTGCTGTGAAAATTCTTTCTAATTATCTTAAACAGAAGGAAGCTTCGCAAAGAAGTTTGAAATTGGACTTATGTGGATAATGAGTTCGACCTATTTGAAGATGATTTATTAGGATAAGTGTGATGTACTATGATCGGAGGGTTGAGCTCCGTTACTCCGGTCAATTAGTCGTTTTAATTGGCGTCGTTAAGAGTTCCGAATAAAAAAGAATTTTAACAAAATCGGAGATCATGACCAATGACTAAGTCATGATTATAAAGATTGTTATCCCATCATTGATCTTACAGGTTCGTACCTATTCAACTCTGCTCAGCTAATCCTCGCATTATGCTATCTCCAACCCAAAGGTTTCAAATTCTAAAATTTAGCCCCGTATTTTGAACTATTTATCTATACGTATGAGGTTTGTTAGTTTTTTCCTCCAACCCAAAGGGACCTATAATTCCCACCCCCAACTTTACAATTAACTTTTGTATTTCCTTGATAATTTTTTTTTTAAAACAATTTTAGAATTAGTTTTTGTATAATCTATGTTGTTTTATTTTTACAAACGTTTCGATGTAAAAAAATTTAAAATCCGAAAAAAAAATTAAAAAGAAAAAGAAAAAGTGTGGGTGCACCACACTGGATTAAAACCCACAAATGCGCGTGGGCCATTGGATCTCAACGGACAACTCATCTGGGCCGTTGAATAGAGGATTACCGTGCTGCTGCCCACACTGGATTGAAGCCCTGCCTTTTCTGCTGCCTTTTTCTGCATTTTCTGCTGGCTGGGGCCCACAAGTCTGCCCCCCACATGCAGCAAATCGAAATTCCTCCCCCCGCCCCCTTTCTTCTCTCTCCAGTTCCATTTCAATCCCAAATCCCCACCCTCAAACCCAAATTCTTATTTTTCCCACCCCCAAAATACTTCCCTTGGAGAAGATTTGGACCCAAATATTGGGATTTTTTCCCCCCCTCCCGTTGGAGATAGCCTTAGGCCTTGCTAGGTCTGGTTTGGGCTTTGCTAATCCCTCTCGGCTCAATTCTTTTGTTGAGATAAGTGACTCGAGAGTCATATTAGGTGTATCCAATACGCAAGTCCACAAAGGTACTTCCTTTGTTGGGTGAGTTTAATCGAGGAAGTGGTTCTGTGTAAGCTCAAGTTTTGTATCTGAACATTTAATTTACTCTCACACATATTTTTGGACACCCAAAATAATTTATTAAACTTCCAAGAATACTTTTTTTTTTTTTTACTTTTTATTAATTTATTTTTGCCTAGACACCCATTTTTCATTTTTTTTGGGCACCCATTTTCTAACTGTCGCAAAGTTCATCAGTTGCCTGGTTACCATACTGTTTGGTTCAAAACTCTATGGGTGTCCAAAAAAATAATTATTTTTCTTAAAAAATCAGTAAGTCATTTATGGTAATTTTATATATGAATATAAGAATCTTTTTATTTTAAATAAAATTGATAAATGTCCAAAAACAAAATTTGAATTTACAAACAACTATTCTTATCGAGGCGACACCTGCCTTATTTATGCGTGTGTGAGTCTGGGCTTTACTTCCCGGGTGTGCTAGACGGCTTTTGGGCACATGTGGGATCTCTTAGTTCACGTGTATTAATAATATTACTCTCATTAGATGGCCTTTTTTTATTACCACAACAACATCAAAACGTCACTAAATTGAATTTTCTTAGAATCGGAATTACCAATCAAACTTACCCCCTCAATTAAGGACACAACATCCCAGTAAAAAAAAAAAAAGAGTAAAAAGAATGGAGGGGCCTTGTTAAAATTTGTGAATTTGATTCTAAAATCCAACTACTCTTAAATTGGTACAAAATTTTGCTCACTCTTGAAGAAGTTTTCATAATCAACCTCACCCTTTATCTTAGCTAATCGCTCAAAATTTCCTTTGAAATACTTTTCACCCCAAACCTTCGCTTCCTCCAAAGTTCCCTTGATATTTCTCCCAATGTCCAAATCCCTATAGTTAATATATGCAGTCCTAGGGTTTTTGGTCACAAATGGAGCCATGAAGTTGTAAACCCTATTGATCCCTTCCAAATGCTTCTTCTCAGACAAAGCTCCCGCCTCAAACCACTTCGTGAAGTACTGAATGTTGTACAAGACTCCAGCTCTATGTGGAAACGGAGTAAAATCTTCTGAAATCTCAGCCATTTTTCCACCATAAGGATCCCAAATCATTATACCAGGAGCCTCACCATCTTGCATCACCTTCCATATGGCTTCTAAGTGCTTTTCTGAGATGGGTTTTGTCACAAAATCACTTTTGGCTTTGAAAAAGCCCTTTTGGACATGGTTTCTGTCCAACAAAAGCTCTAATGGCTGTCCGGGATTCTCACCATCAATGTAGACAATAGATTGAATCCAGCTTATCTCCTTGCAGTCCTCAGGCTTCAAACCCAACTCAGGAAAGCTCTTTTTCATCAATGGGACTAGTTGATCAATGGTGCCAAGAAACAAGGCATTGAAATTGGCCTGGATTGTTTTGCCACCCTCGGAACCTTTTCCCACAAAAAGAATGACTCTTATGAACAGATCTTTATGAAACTTGGGAGCAATGGCTTGCCACCTGTGAACCAATTTGGTTGCGTTTCGTTCTAGGGTTCTGGGGATTGTGAAAACCGTGACCTTCGGAGGGACCGGAGCCAACTTGATCTTCCATTCAAGTACAACTCCAAAGCTTGAAGCTCCACCTCCTCTAATGGCCCAAAACAAGTCTTCCCCCATCGATTTTCTGTTAACAATAGCTCCGTCTGCGGTGACCACGATTGCATCCACAACATTATCACTTGAAAGCCCAAATTTCCTCATCAACACGCCCTGCCCTCCGCCGCTGATATGTCCCCCAACACCAATAGTAGGGCAAACACCGGCTGTGAAACCAAGTTTTCCTCTGCTCTTATTGGCAACATGGTAGTAAAGCTCACCAAGCGTTGCACCGGATTGAACCCATGCAGTGCGTTTTTTTCTGTTGACTTTAACCTTATTAAGCTTGACGAGATCGATGATGATGAAGGGTACATCTGCTTTGTAAGAGACAGCTTCATAGTCGTGGCCCCCGCTTCGAATCCTGACCTGCAGGCTATGTATTTTGCTACAAATGATGGCAGCTTGCACGTGTTTGTATAGATAGGGTGAGATGATGTATTGAAGCTTCTGATTCGTGGTGTTGAATCTAAGGTTTTGGATGGACGACTCAAAGACAGATGAAAATGAACGGGAATGAGGTTCGAACAAAAATGTGCTTACGTTGGTTAAAGATTCTGTCGAATGGAAGCCAACGCAACTATGAAAATTCAATTCAGGGATGAGTTCGTATATTGCAGAAGAAGCTGAGAAGAAGAGAGAAACTATTGCAAATGTTAGAAGGTGAGTCATTTTTGCTTCCCACTCCAATATTGCTTCTGTTAGCTGCTTAATTTATACTTTATTTTCTGTCTTAAAATCTGTAAAGAATTTTGTAACTGGAAGCAAATTAAAGCACATTGAAACTGAAAGCTCAAAAAAATTCCTTAATAATGATATCGGTTATAATTAAAGAATTGTTCTTGTGTGTTTATAGAATGTTTTGAGTACATTTTCTTGAAACACAATCAATGGTCAGTGAGCAAGTTGACCAAAGGAAACTAAAAAAGAAGTATAACTTTTGTTACAACCCTTTGAATTAGTTGAAGTAAAAACCTTTTTGATCTTATGGGTGCCTAAATTCTGTTGAGAAATATTATCAAATTAGTTGATGAGTATAATAAGTGTAAATTCTCTTTCACATAACTTAACTGAGTGACCAATGCCTAAATATTTAGACAAAAGTTGGGGAGAACCTTTTTTTTTTCGAACAAGACAATGTATATTATTTGTAAATAGTATTAAAACCTACGAGGAGGGAGATTCTAACTTGAGTGAAAATGCGTGTGCACGCTGCCTTAACCAACTAGTCTAACCCACGTCTACGGGCTGAGCCATTGAAATGAACAATTATTTAAGTTATTTGCTAGAATAAACCCATTAATGCAGAGTGCATAGTAGTTACATTACTTTTCTATCGTAGCTGAATGTTGAGACTAGAGACAAAAGAGACTTCTTTGAAATTTTTATTCCATTGTACAAAATTGGAACGCCAAAAAAAAAGCACACTAATCAAACCAAGCAAATCCTTATATATGCTGCTAAAATCAATCTAGCTCCTAGCTCTCTAGTAATGGCCTCGAGTTCGTGGAAGAGGCGGGATGCTCTGCCCATGCCGGAAGAAGTTATCAGGATCGACTTTGGTCTTAATTTTTACCAATCTGTTAAAGTTGTTCTTGAAATACCTGTAACCCCAAGAACTTGCTTCAATAAAGCTTGTGTTGCTCTTCTTGTTAGTCCCCAAATCAAGATCCCTATAATTCACATATGCCTGCCTTGGAAACATTGTGACACAAGGAGCCATGTAACTGTAAAGCTTCCTAATCCAATCCATGTGCTTTAGCTCATCTCCAACTTGCCATGCAGTCGCGTACTGAATTTTAAAGAGAACTTTTCGATGGGGAAAAGGGATTGCACTTTCAGAAATCTTGCTCATCATTCCCCCATATGGATTCCAAATCATCACTGGAGAGGTTTCTTGCAGGAGCCTCTTCCATAGCCCCTCAAGCGCGATTTCTGGAATCGGGTTATTGACAAAATCTGATTTGGCTTTGAAGTAGACCTTCGGTAGGGTAGCTTTTCCTTGAAGCAAAATCTCAGTAGGAGTTCCACTTGGGTACCCTGCTATATATAGGACCGATTCAATCCAACTTGTTTCGGTACAATCTTTTCTTGTCAAACCCAATTCAGGGAAGCTTTTTTGCATAATATTAAGTAATCTTCTAGAATCTCCAAGAAATTGAGCTTGGTAAACAGTTGTGACAGTTTTATTGCCAGTTTTGCTATCATTTGATACTTGTATGTAAACTCTGATAAAGAGATCTTCATCAAGAAATGGAGCTACTTGTTGCCATCTATGGAGGAGCTTTGTGGCACCTTGTTCCAAGGTCTTTGCAACCGAAAAAACTGTCACGTTTGCTGGAACTGGAACCAACTTTATCTTCCACCAAAGGATGATTCCAAAGCTTGCTCCTCCACCTCCTCTGATTGCCCAAAACAAGTCCTCTCCCATTGCTTTTCGATCAAGAATTTTCCCGTTAACGCCTATGATTCGTGCATCAACGGCGTTATCAGCACCAAGGCCATACTTTCTCATCATGGAACCATATGCACCTCCAGTTATGTGCCCTCCAATGCCGAGACTCGTGCAGAGCCCTGCAGGGTAGCCATGATTTTGGCTTTTCTCTGCAATTCTGTAGTAGACTTCGCCAATGGAGGCGCCGGCTTGAATCCATGCAGTGTTGGATTTGATATCAACATAGACCGATCGAAGCTTGGCTAGGTCTACAACAATGAAAGGTGTTTCCATTTGTGATACATAAGAGAGGCCTTCATAATCATGCCCTCCACTTCGAACCCTGAGATGTATTCGAAGCTTTTTCGAGCATATAACAGCAGCTTGGACATGGGAGTCATGCAGTGGTGTGAAAATAAACTCCGGCTTTGGCACTGAAGGGACCAAGTACCTGAGGTTTTGTGCAGAAGATTCCAGGACAGATGTAAAGCTAGAATTTTTCGGAGTGAAAAAGGCGGTAGAGAATGGAATGGAAGTCGTAGATTTATGTGAGAGGCATTTGATAAAAATGGTTTGTGTTGAAGGTGGAGGATGTGCCCATGAAGCCGATAGCAGAAGAAAAAGAAAAAGTGAAGAAGTTGAAAAGATTGGAAGCATCCTTTTTTGCTTGTTTTAGTCTCTTTGGTCGTGTTGAGAAAAATCTTAGTTCCTTTGTTGCTTTATAGAAGCATGAAGGCCTCTCACTCTCAGTGAGCTAATGCAGACGTAATGTCTGTTATATTTATTTCTCATTTCGTAATAGTTTAAGCTATAGATTCAGATATCTACTCATTCTTCCGCCAAAAGGACCTAAATCATTAGGCCGGCCTCGTCTTCAATCATGACCGTCCACAAGGTTCGATTTGGCATCCGAACATCCGAAAAATCGAAGTTAGCATGATTTGTTTTTCCCCCATTAGAATCCTTTCAACGGTTTACTAGCAAGTTGCGCAACGAGTAAAGTAGTATAGACTTCATTTATAATTAAACCTTTAAATCAATCAGTTAAAGTAGCATGAACACAACTGTTGGGGTTAAGAAAAATAATTTAATTTCTATATCCACTATCCAATGACATTCTTTGTTATTTGTTAACTTCGTTTTTTGTCCAATCACCCGCCAGCCGACAATTCCAGGCTGCAATGATACAATTTACACCATATATTCCATATTTATATAAGCAGAGTTTAGCTAAGTCAGCCGCTATTTCATACTTTTTTGTTCCGATTCTGCAGCTGGTAAACTGCTTACTCTTTTGCTGAATCTTTTACTGGTAGAATGTAATAGATTCACCCTACTATAAGCTTATCTTATTCATCTTTTAGATTAGTTTAGTTAAATAACACATTTAAATTGGATAGCGATTTTGGCACTCCTCATTAGCGCTATTTGTATCCCAAAAGGAATAGGGTTGGGCTGATCATATCAATATGGTGTAACGATGTGTTGAATCTTTTGATTTGTGCTGTTGAACCTGAGGTTTTGGACAGAGGACTCAAAGGTTAGAAGGTGAGCCATTTTTGCTTCCACTCCAAATGCTTCTACTAGCTGCTTGATATATACTTCAATTTCTCTCTTAAAATTTACCAAGAATTAGTAACTGCAAGCAAATCGCAATTGGTAAATTGTCACAGTGAATATGGTCATCCTCTTTAACCCACTGCATTCCGAATTTCAACCCTCTCTTCTCTTCTTAATCTAATATAGCTTAGAGTAGTAATATCGCTTGTAGTAATTTTTTTTTTTAAATGTTAACTAGAAGTATATTAAAGCATATAGAAACTGAAATCAACAAAACCATTTCTTCATTAATGGTCAGTTGGGAAAGGAAAACTCAAAAGTTTGTTAACCCAAATTTCACCCCGGCCTTAAATAATAAGGCCGAAGATGAAAATTAGTATTTGGTCCTTTTTATTGCGGGTGTGCCGCCACTTAGCTTGGAATGGATAATACTTAGGTACTCACTAGTGAGTACCCCATATACTTACTTTTTGAATTTGGTCCAATAATATTTTAACACATATTTTATTGTTTTAAAAAATAAAATATATGCTATTTAATTTTTCTTGGGCTTTTAAACATAAAGAACACATGTCATCTTTTGATTGGGCCAAATCAAAAAGTGAGTATATAGGGTACTCACTAGTGAGTACCCAAGTATTGTCCGCTTGGAATAGTCGAAGTAGAGAAAATTAAATAACTGAATGAAATGGATACAGTGAACTTCTAATCAAAACAATTGAGCGGTAAGAAAAGGAACACCAACTTGTCTAGGCTCTTAACCTCAAAACTAGATCAATCAAGAAATAGAAATCATAAAATACCTCACTCGCCGAGAAAGCTAATGAGATCTTTCGGAAAACTATTAAGAGAAATAACTCGTCGTTTAGATACTTAAATAACTCGTCGAATTCAAAGAAACTTCTGTTGACCCCGTCGGACAACACCTTGAACCAAACTCGTTCTATAGCTCCAGCCTTGTCGATCTCGTCAGTCGCCTTCACTGGTTGCTTTTAGGAACTCTCGTCGATTTGGTCGGTCGACAGGCACGGATCCAGAATTCAAATCTCGGGTGGGCTAAACTTTGAAGCTAAATTTCATTAGTGGAATGTTTTTTTCAAAATTTCGGCACGGTCTCATTTATTTTTTTGACATTCCTCAAATGTTATCAAACCTATTAATGACTTCAAGTATAACATGTATAAATAACATTTTATAAACAAAACTCGACGGTACGAGTGAATTTCATTGATAAGAAAAAAGAGATACACTTAGTTAGGGGGGTAATGAGCCTTATCCCTCAAAATGCATAATTGTACACAAACAAAACCTACAATAAGCAACAAAAAATATATGGTATTGGGCTATAGAATTATGGGGTGGGCTACTGGGACTAATATAGGTACTTAGTAGCTAGGAAGTTCAAAACTGGGATGGGCTGAAGCCCACCCGAGCCAGGGCTAGGCCCGTGCCTGTCGGTCGATCTCCGTCAACTATCAACTCAACCCCATCGATCTCGTCAGACATTGCGTTGATGGATCAGTAGTTAATCCTCTCAAAAGATTGTGAAAGGTTTTTCCGTTGCATGATGCTTTGTATTTATAGATGAGCTTGTTTGGTAACCACGTTGAACGCGGGATATTCTTGTGAAAACTTTGCTTCACTCGATATTATCTTAGCATGCATGCTTGATAAACACCTTCTGTTACGTGCACATCTGAACCTCTTGTTGAAAGTATAACTGAAAATGACAACTCAGCTCCTAGTCACACATCCAGTCAGCAGGAGGTTAGAAGATCTAGTCAAAGTAGTCAAAGTCTGTTAGTTTTAAGCTCTCTGTCAGAGCTTTCTCTGATGTAAGCTAAATTATATATAATATGTATACATACATTGTAATTATTCTCTCAATTAATGAAATGAATTACAGATTTTAATTGAGTTGAAATAAACACAATTAATACGCAATATCTGAAACCCAAAAGCCACGTGCATATGTGGAACCTTGTCAAAGCCTAATCCCACTCCCACATGCCAATTACTTCAACATTTCCAACTCTCCAATATGAAAATTTGGCAATAATATATTTTCAGCACGCGAATTCCAATTAGAACCGACACCTAGAAAAGTCCTCCAGTTTGACAAAAAAAAAGGTCCTCCAGTTCAACTCTGCATTCTTATCATCAAAGCATTTGAGATAATCTCATAGGAATTATTTCCAATTGTAACACCTTATCACATCCTATCCAATACCATTGATAATCTCTCAATCCAACGGCCTAGAATACATGAGCCGACGGTGCAAAATCGGGTTGTTACAACCCTTTGAATCAAATAAGCAAATCAGATTATTATTCTTGAAAATAACTTGGCTCCTGACTCCTGCTGAATACTCAATTCCGTGTGGACACGTGTTCACACGGAAGTGGGTATAAACAGTAGTTGCTGCTGAATTGTCAGCAACCAAGCCTTGTTCATTATTCTTTGAACTATTTAATTTTTTTCATTAAAAAAAAAAAACTATTTTATTTCATTGTATACAATTGGTTAAGCAGTAAGCTTAAACAAAACACACTAACCAAACCATCCAAAGCCTTAACCTGCTGCAAAAACAAATCTAGCTCCTAGCTCTCTAGCTCTCTAGTAATGGCCTCGTGTTCGTGGAAGACGCGGGATGCTTTGTTCATGCCGGAAGAAGTTATCAGGATCGACTTTGGTCTTAATTTTAACCAATCTGTTGAAGTTGTCCTTGAAATATTTGTAGCCCCAAGAACTTGCTTCAATGAAACTTAAGTTGCTCTTCTTGTTCGTCCCCAAATCAAGATCCCTATAATTCACATAGGCCTGCCTTGGATTTGTTGTGACATAAGGACCCATGTAATTGTAAAGCTTCCTAATCCAATTCATGTGCTTTGCCTCATTACCTCCAGCTTCCCATGAAGTAAGGTACTGAATTTTGAAGAGAACATTTCTGTGAGGAAAAGGTATTGCTTTTTCGGAAATCCTGCTCATCATTCCGCCATAAGGATTAAAAATCATCAGAGGAGAGGATTCTTGCAGCACCCTCTTCCACAGCCCCTCGAGCCCCTTTTCCGGAATCGGGGTCTTCACAAAGTCTGATTTGGCTTTGAAGTAGTTCTTGGGCATGGAGGATTTTCCTTGAAGCAAAACTTCAGCAGGAGTTGCACTTGGATACCCTGCTATGTACATCACAGATTTGAGCCAGCTCATTTCGGCACAATCTTTTCGTGTCAAACCCAATTCGGGGAAGCTTTTTCGCATAACGCTGAGTAATCTATCAACACCTCCAAGAAATTGGGCTTGGTAAAGAGTTGTGACACTTGTATTGCCAGTTTTGCTGATGAAAACTCTGATGAAGAGATCATCATCAAGCAACGGAGCTACTTGTTGCCATCTAAGGAGGAGCTTCGTGGCGCCTTGTTCCAAGGTCTTAGGAACCGAAAAACCTGTCACGGTTGCTGGAACTGGAACCAGCTTTATCTTCCACCAAAGGATGATTCCAAAACTTGCTCCACCACCTCCTCTGATTGCCCAAAACAAGTCTTCTCCCATTGCCTTTCGATCAAGAACTTTACCGTTAAAGTCTATGATTCGAGCATCAACGGCATTATCAGCACCAAGACCGTATTTCCTCATCATGGAACCATATGCACCTCCAGTTATATGCCCGCCAACGCCTAGACTCGTGCAGAGCCCGGCGGGATAACCATGAGTTTGGCTTTTCTCTGCAATTCTGTAGTAGACTTCGCCAATGGTGGCACCGGCTTGAACCCATGCTGTGTTGGATTTGACATCAACACTGACGGATCGAAGCTTAGCAAGGTCAACAACAATGAAAGGTGTTTCGATTTGCGAGACATAGGAGAGGCCTTCGTAATCATGACCTCCGCTTCGGACCCTGAGATGGATTCGAAGCTTTTTCGCGCAAATAACAGCGGCTTGCACATGAGAATCATGCGCCGGTGTGAAAATAAACTCCGGCTTCGGCACTGAAGAGACCAAGTACCGGAGGTTTTGTGCAGAAGATTCAAGGACAGCGGTGAAGCTAGAATTTTTTGGAGTGAGAAAGTCTGAAGAGAATGGAATAGAAGTCTTAGAATACTGTGAAAGGCATTGGATAAAATTTGGTTGTGTTGAAGGTGGAGGATGTGCCCCTGAAGCTGATAGCACAAGGAAAAGATAAAGAGAAGAAATTGAAAAAATTGGAAGCATTATGTTGGCTTGTTGGAAGTCTCTTTGGTGGTGCTGAGGAATAGCCAAGAGTCTTGTGTAGATTTATAGATGCTTGAAGGTCCCTTAGTGACACCAACGTATGTTTGAGCTAATGCAAACATCACTTCTGTCAAATTGAGATACAGTACTGATATATCAGAAATTCTCTGTGCATGACGACGTACGTACTTTATTAAAGTACAAATTTGTATCAATAGTGTTGATACTGTGTTGATAACAAGTGGTTATTTTTGTTGTTGACAAGTTATTCATAAATGACGGCATCAAACACCTTACTAATGTGACATATCATAAATTCTTTGTGCATGACAACGTCGAACAACAAGGTGATCACTATCCTAATAGCTCAAAGTTTTGAGATCCAATTATTGTATACTTTCCCAAGTACAAGTTTGTTGGCTCGTTTTTTAACAGCTTAAACTTTCGGGTTCACTTATCGCCTAACAATGTGGTGTTAGGATCATTCTAGTCAATCGTCACCATTTTAATTTTGTACTGTGCGGAACGTGACCCATATCATTTGTACTGTGTGGAACGTGACCCACATCATACGCTCCCTCTCAACACTAACGGTCAACCAAAGCCGCCCCCCTTCCATGTGGCGGGGTGAAGCAGTGTATGTGAAATGGAATCATAGACTTTATACATCTGACACTCATTTTCCCACCACAAAATATCCCAATATATGCATGATTAGGCCTACCTCATTTTCCAGCCTTATGGGTTTAGTCAAAAAATCAGTTTTGGGTAATCAAATTAGGCTAATTCCAACTTAATTATTTCCTTGCAGTTCTCAAGCTCTAGACATTAGGGGTGGACACGGTTTGGTTCGGTACGGTTTGACAGTGGAACCAAACCATTCGGTTTTGGTTCGTTTCAGTTTCAAACGGTTTCAAATCCAATTGAAACAAAGTTCAACATTTTTTTTAGATAATCAAAGTCATGGAAGTATGAGGTGCAACATCGCTTGCACAAATAAAATTGCAAGCTTCTCATACCAATTAATAATTATTGGCACTTGCATCAATATATTATTCTATTTTGATTCACAAAATTATACACAACAACACATTTAACTCTGCATTTTTCGAACTAGGCGGATGACGTGACGGAGAGGAGCGAGTTGATCGAAGATTGATCTGGATTGGTTACGATTTGAAGTTTGAGAGAACGGAAAGGTGGGAGCCCAGGACATGAGAGAGCTTAGAGAGGAGGCGATGTCTGTGAGTCTCAGTGTATGTCAAATGGTATCAAGTTAGGTTTAGGTCTGGGCATGTTACGATGTGGTTGAGTTTATACTAAATGTATGGACTCTATCAATTAACCAATTACATCCCAACACCCCAATATGTTAATTAAATAAAATATATTTCTTTATATTTTGCGGTTTTGCGGTTCGGTTTGGTTTCGGTTTGATTCCAGAGATTAGGAACCACAACCAAACTGTTACTTTAGCTTGCGGTTCGGTTTCAAATGATTTTAGTTTCAAAATTGCAAAAATCAAACCGTTCTGTGCGGTCCGATTTGATTTGTATTTTGGTTTCGGTTTTGATTCTAAGTGCCCACCCCTACTAGACATCCAACTGAGGAAACTTCTTTCTAGTATTGTATAACTTTCTTTCCACCATTATAATTCTACAAAATCCATTTGGGGAAAAACAGGCCCACAATGCCCAACCATCATCTGCATTAGGTTTGAGGCACTTCAACAAACACTTTTCCCCAACTTGGTGAGAACCATCAACTTAGGAGCAACTGGGGACCGACTTGGATCAGGTAAGTGGATATTCCATATTGAGCACAATTTTTGAGTCTTGGAAAAAAAGAAAACTTTATTGGAGTTTAGCTGTGTAAATTCATATTTAAGTTTAACCTATGCTTTGGGGTTTGACATTTCCTTATACATATTGCGGTGATTTTTATACTTTGGTTTTCTCTTTTTCAAACTTTTCTTTCTTTATGGTCTCTAATTCTCTTTTATTTATTTAATTTAAACGCTTGAAAGTCAAGAAGGAATGTATGAATAAAAATAAAAAGAAAATATGTATATTCGGTCCCAAAAAAAATGTGCCAAAATCACTAAATATGATTATCAACAGCCAAATCATGCATAGGCAATGAATAAGATAAAAACTGTAGCCTCACATGTGCTACAACCCCAATATAAAGAATCAAGTTTTGATAATTGTAATACCTGGAGGAATATGAAGGATACTCCTTTCAAGTAATCAATGGTTTCTTTCTATCTCCTAAACAAACCCAATTATGTATGCTTGTTTGTAGTGCCCCTGTTTTGTATGTATGTGTTTGGCCGTTTTCCGGTTAACCTGTTATGTAGCAGGTTAACTGCTTATTGAGTCTGTTTTTTACAGATTGGTTTTTTGATACAAGAAAATAAAGAGAATTTAAGATAACACCAATAAACAGGTGGTGGATTGGCCTCGTGGTTAGAATCTTCCTCTTTAATCCAATATAAATTAGAGTAGTCAAAGTGTGTAAATCTTCTAACAAAGGCTTCTATTTTCCTTCTCACTTTCGGTTTGAAATTTTATTTGATTTTAGTTTTGGGACTAGTCAATAGGCTTCATTTCTTTGTTGATCTTTACGTCAAATAAGGCGAGTCCATGGTTCTCAAACCCTTATAATTGAGTGACAAAATTATACCTGCCCTTAATGAGTGAAAGACTAAAAACTCTAAGTCGCACATGATTGAAGTTTCTGTTGCATTGTTGTAGTCAAATTAGTTATATTTAATAGATTTTAGTATGATGATTGCAGAATATTGGTTTTATTAAGTATGTTGGCCAAAGCAGTATGCCAATTCTTTTGCACTTAAATTCTTATTCCCCTTTTCGTTAGTTAGAGTAGTTTAAATATACATTGGTCTTTTGAAAAATAATTATGAAAGAAATGAAATGAGTACATTATACTTTTCTATTTCTAGTCTGTATAAAGGCAAATCCACAGTCCATATAAAGGCAAATATTTTATAGAATAAAAGAAAAATAAAAAAGGTAAAGTCATATTTCAATTATTGCAGCGCCCATATCATTTACATTACATAACTTTTCTACAACAGTTGAATGGTGAGACCAAGAGACTTCTTTGACGATTTTATTTCAGTCTATAAAAATAGTAAGTGATTTTCGCACTTTCTTTTCTCCGATGTAGCTTTCTCTTTGTTTTTGAATAAAATAAATTAAAAGAGAATTAAGGAACCGAATTGGCTAAGCAGTCCCTTCAACAAAAGCACACTGATCAAACAAAACAATTCCTTACTTAAGTACCATGCTGTAAACACCAGAATCTAGCTGTTCTCTCTTCTATGGTGATGGCCTCTTGCAGGGAGTGGGAGAGGAGGGATGCTTTGTTCATGCCTGAAGAAATTATCAGGATCCACTTTGGTCTTAATCTTAATCAACCTGTTGAAGTTGCTCTTGAAATACCTATTCCCCCAAGCACTTGCCTCAATGAAGCTTATGTTGCTCTTCTTGTTAACCCCCAAATCAAGATCCCTATAATTGACATATGCCTGCCTTGGAAACATTGTGACATAAGGGGCCATGTAATTGTAAAGCTTTCTGATCCAGTCCATGTGTTTTTCTTCATCTTCTTTCTCATCTTGCCATGTGGTCAGGTACTGGATTTTGAAGAGAACTTTTCTGTGGGGGAAAGGGATTGCGCTCTCTGAAATCCTGCCCATCATCCCCCCATATGGGTTCAAAATTACTAGAGGAGACTCTTCCTCCATCAGCCTCTTCCAAAACCCTTCAAGCCCACTTTCAGGAATTGGGTCTTTCACAAAGTCTGATTTGGCTTTGAAGTAGTTCTTGAATGTGGATTTTCCTTGAAGCAATACCTGTTAGGAATTAAGAGCACCAACAATTAAATCCATATTCCAAACATTGCGCTATGACCCTGTTTGAGACTGTTTCTGGAATAAATAAAAATGATTTTTAACAACTAAAAATATTTTTGACTAAAGTTGACAAAATAACTCAAGAGCTAAGTGCATTTTGGACAAACACTTCCAAGTGATTTTTCAAGAAATACTTGGGTTTTAAATAAAAAATTCGACATGTTTATACTAAAAACACTTCTAACTTAAGCACTTATGAGTAGAAGTGATTCCTACATAAGCAGTACAAATATAAAAGATGATTACTACCTCAGGTGGGGTCGAACTTGGGTACCCTGCTATGTACATCACAGATCTGAGCCAGCTTGTTTCTGTGCAATCGTTTTTGGTCAATCCCAACTCAGGGAAGCTGGTTTGAACAACATCAAGCAATCTATCAGCACCTCCAAGAAATTGGGCCTGGTATAGTGTTGTGACAGTTTTATTGCCAGTTTTGCTATCTTTTGACACTTGTATGACGACTCTAATGAAGAGATCTTCATCGAGCTTAGTGGCAGCTACTTGTTGCCATTTATGTAGGACTTTTGTGGCACCTGTTTCCAAGGTTTTAGGAACTGTAAAAACTGTCACCGTTGCAGGAACAGGAACCAGCTTTATCTTCCACCAAAGGATGATTCCAAAGCTTCCTCCTCCACCTCCTCTGATTGCCCAAAAAAGGTCTTCTCCCATTGCTGCTCTGTCAAGAACTCTACCACTCACATCAACGATTCTCGCATCGATGACATTGTCAGCACCAAGGCCATATTTTCTCATCATGGAGCCATATGCACCTCCGGTTATGTGCCCGCCAACGCCTAGACTCGTGCAAAGCCCGGCAGGGAAGCCGTGTGTTCTGCTCTTTTGTGCAATTCTGTAGTAAACTTCACCAATGGAGGCACCAGCTTGAGCCCATGAGCTGTTATCTTCGATATCAACGATGACTGATCGAAGCTTGGCGAGGTCTACAACGATGAAAGGCTTTTCGATTTGGGAGACATAAGAGAGGGCCTCATAATCATGGCCTCCACTTCTGACTCTGAGGTGGATTCCAAGCTGCTTTGAGCAAATGACAGCAGCTTGGACGTGGGTATCATGCAATGGTGTGAAGATAAACTCAGGCTTTGGCGCTGAAGGGACCAAGTACCTAAGATTTTGTGCTGAAGATTGTAGGAATGGAAGGAATGTAGAGTTGTTTGGGGTGATCAAGGCTGTGGAGAATGGAATTGCAATCTCTGAATTTTCCGAGAGGCATTGGCTGAAATCTTCTTGTACTGAATGTGGAGGATGTGCCCATGAAGTTGAAATCAGAAGGAGAAGAAACAGTACGAAAATTGAAGTGTTTGGAGTTGGATGCTTCATGGTTAATTGCTTTGTTTAAGGTATTGGCTCAGTGAGGTGATGGGGAAGTGGCTAATGGTGTGTGTTGCTTTATAGAAGCATGAAGTGTCTCATTGACACCACAACGTGTTCTTGAGCTAATGCAAACGTCATGTGGTGTTGGAAAATTATTATGCATGACTGATGCCGAAGAGCTAATTTGGTCTAATTCTTTTATATTTATCTTATAAATACATTGTGATAATTACATCGCTACATGTATTATTATTGACATGTTCGAATATGTGAAATAATTGGTATTTCATGACTTGAGGTTTTAATAAATAAATGCATAATATGAGAGAATTGTTAAGACCACGTGGTTTTGTGACAGTTACAGTGAAAATTGCTGGTGGTGTGTGTTGGGACATTTAATTCAGTTTTAGTGTTTAAAATTTCTATTTTTATTATGTGTTTTGTGGAAAAGGCTCTCGTATGAGCTTGTGCTTGTATTATTTTTCAAGTATGTGGAGAGTGTGGAGTAGGGACCAATTCAGCAGTCAACATCTTTGATATGCCATTTCTATTAATTCACGTTTCCTTTAGAATTAATGTCTTGAGTATCCAGGCATACTTTTATCATGTTCTTGCTTTAAATTCAAGTTCACGGGTATTTTGTAAATGGTTCTTAGTAAAAAACTTAAGCAAGCCAATAAATAACGTGAAAATTAATTTTGTAAATGGTTCGAATCAGAAAATTTCTTTTTGACTGGGCAAAAGGAACGTGCAATATATTCATAAAATAGATATATTTTGATCAGGTTTTTTTTTTATTTTTTTTTATCAGTATCTCATCTCCAAAAGTTAAAGTTTTTAAAATAGATATTTTATACATAGAATTATTTTTCTTTAATTTGCTAGATAAAATACTAAAGCTTCGGTTTCGGACCAAAACAAACCTTATTTAAAATAGGTTAGTTGCCACTTAAAACTATGGTAGACTATTTTTAAATTATATTTTCTTAGTATAAATATATTATTGTATTAAAAAAAATCAAAGACAAGCATCTCCAATGGGCTCTTTAAATGGGGACTGGCTACAGTGCTCGCAAGCATTGGATGCTCACACCGATCTCACTCTCCTTCCCCCCCTCTCTCCTCCCTCCTCCCTCCTTTTAATGGTGAGATCGGTGTGAGCATTCAATGCTTGCGAGCACTATAGCCTACTCCCTTTAAATGAGCTCCTAACTAGAATTTAGGGAGGATTTAAAAAAAACTCAACTCCAATCATGCTCCCTATCCACCTCCTAAGATAGAGATTCATCTAGAAGCTCTTAAATATAGGGAGAGAGAAAAGAGTTCATATTGGCTCTCTATAATTAATGCATAATGTTTTAATATTATTCTAAATAAGTAATTAATTTCTATTGGTTAATTATTGACCATTGTCATTATGACTATCTAAATTATGAAGTATGGTTGGAGTAAAACTTTTTTAGAGAGTTTCTAAAATAACTTTTCGATTAAAAAGTTATTTTAAGAGCTCCTATGACACACCTCGACCTGGATATCCAAAAGGGTACCGAAATAGAGGCATGATGGGCAACACTCGAAAGGGTGACAAAAGTCATATCATGCAGATGATGTGGAAAATTAAGTATAAATTAAAACCGAAGTCTAGAACTAATTGAAACAAAGAGTGTGAATGCGCAGAAGTACGGGTAGAACCCTTATTACAGTGCATGCAATGTCAGAGCATAGTTAAAGTGCAGTAAAAGCAGTACAAATATTCTCATCCTGGGCATGATGGATATTACACACTAACGGGAAAAGAAAATCCCTACATTCTCTAGTGCGGAAGTCGGAAACACTAGAAAAGTCTTGCTCGCCACAAGTACAACTACTAAATCATGGAGGGGTGTAAAACAGAAAGTGTGAGTGGAAAAAAATAATAGTTTCTAAAACCTCTACTTTTCGTAACATAAATAACCCATCGCTGTATAGTTTTCCAAAAGCATACTATGTATAGTATGAAAACCGTCATAATAGTAATAAAGGCATAACTGCCAAATGTATGGATAAAACACAAATATCTGAACATAACATAGTATGCTCATCAATATATGCAGACACACAAGCCCATGTAGAAAGTAGCTACATGGAACATGCTGGGTGTAATAAATATATGCTCAATACTACATACACGTGAAGCTGACGTTAATCGCATCACATATGAGTCCTAGCTGCCTAGTGCATACTAGTACAGGGTAGCACCTACAATGGATCCAAGGTGAGCATAACAGTGCAGATGTGAACATACACGTGAAAAATGGTTCTGGTTCAGACGAGTACTAGACACCGAGTGAATACATGTATGATAAGGGAATAAAAATACGAATGATCATGACATCACAGTTTCACAAATCTCAACATATTAATTTATACTTATACTTATAAGTAAAATCATGGCATGATAGAAAATAATTCCCAAAATCTTTGTGGAAACTAATATAAATAAAGTAGGGTGTAGAAAACAAAGCCCAATCACTGATACGTAGTCGGGTCGTAGCAGCCTTACCTTGCCTGGTCCCCTGTACTTCTCGTGGTAAGTCTCTCCTATATGAGAAATTTATACTAATCATTAAACTACTTAAAGTTCGTAAATCTTAAGGAAAACACTTGAAATTCCTTTTGTTTGCTCAAAATGGGACTAAACGTTGTCGGAAAAGTGTCACATACACTGCCACGGGGCGACATGAGGCGTCATGCGCCTACAAGCTCCTACCACCCAATGTCACGCGCTGGCACACGAGGCATGTGACCAGACTAACGACGTTAGTTAACGTTGTTAAAGTTAACAGTATATACCTTGAATTTAAAGGAATATGCTGACGCTGTTAACGAAATATGACACATCCCGATCCGGATATCTACGTGTCAATATCAAGTCCAGATATGCTAGTCGATATCCCAGGGTTAACGAAATATGACACATCCCAATCTGAATATCTACATGTCAATATCAAGTCGAGATATGCTAGCCGATATCCCAAGAAGGATGACGAAAGCCACAATGTAAGTGTAATGTAAAAGTACAAATAAATTAAAACTAAAGTCTACTTTGAAATGAAATTCAAAATAGAGTGTGCAGTGCATGGCCCAAAGTACAAAGTAACCAGTCTCAGAGTATAGCTAAAGTGCAGTAACGTAAGAATAATTCCATCTTGGTAAGGATAGGCATAATACAACTAGTAGGAAAATAATTTCGTACAATAACTGCAGAGGATGTCAAAACCACCAGTGAAAACTTCACTTGCCACCAGTTCAGCCCTTAAAACCTGAAGGGCCGCAAAATAAAAAATGTGAGTAGGCAAAAATAATCATGTCTAAAACCTTTGCTTTTCATAACATAAGTAACCCCTCTCTGAAAAACTTGTACAGTTTCCCAAAAACATACTACGTATGGTATGAAAATTGTCAAAACAATATAAAGGCACAATTGCCAAAAATACGGGTAAACACAATTATCTCAACATTATATATTATACTCATCAACATATGCAAACACATAAGCCCATGCAGAAAGTAGCTACATGGAACATGCTGGGTGTAATAGATATATGCTCAGTACTACGATCATATGAAGTTGGCGTTAATCGCGTCACATACGAGTCCTAGTTGCCTAATGCAAACTAGTACAGGCCGGCACCTACAATGGATCCAAGGTGAGGATAACGGTGCAGATGTGAACATACACGGGAAGACTGGTCCTGGCTCGGACGAGTACTAGACACCGGGTGAATGCATGTATGATGAGCAAATAAAAATACATGTGATCATGCCATCACCATTTCACAAATCTCAACAAAATATACTTTATACTTAACTTGTAAGTAAAAGCATGGAATGATAGAAAATAGTTCACCAAAATCATAGTAGAAACTAATATTAATAATATAAGTTTCATAAAACAAAGCCCACTCACTGATGCGTATTTGGGTCGTAGCCGCCGTCTCACCTATATAAGATATCACTATAGTAATGATTAAACTCATAAACGACACTTATCCCTTGTTTGCTCGATTCGGAGGTCCGAAACACTTCGAAAAATACCATTCATACTGCCCCTAGGTAGTACACGTCATCATGAGTCACCTCGTGCCAACAGAAGTCGAAAAAACTGTCTCATGCTTCCCCATGCGCTGCTCACGCACAAGCCAACCTCCACTCACGCGTGCTGCACGCGCGGTCAACCCAAGCCAGTCAAACTAATGACGTTAGTTGACGCTGTTAGATTTAACGAAAGAGTCCGGTATCTCAGTTAAATCTAACAGAATATTCCTAACGACGTTAAAGGAATATACCTGAGAATATTTCTAGTCTGGACAGGGTTTGAACTGGTTGCTGATGTCACGACCCGGTTTGGATCTAGTTCATGCCGGTCTGAACCTTTCGCCGCTACAACTCCGGCGCCGCCGTCCGAACTCATTGGTTTCTGGAAAATTTTCAAAACTTCAAAACTTGTTCATTTCTCATCCAAATTTCACTTTCTTTATGTCAAAATGAAACTAGAGAGAAGGAGAACAAGATTATACCTATTTAAGGTTTGAAAAGTGATCGAAAATGGCCTAAATTGGCCAAAAGTCTTTGTCTAGAACCGAGGTCGGATCTACTCCAAAACACGACCAAAACATATGAATTTAGTATGAAAATTCATCTACTAAACAAGAGGAAGCCAATGGTGGTAGTTAGAAGTCTCAACTTGGTTGGAATTTGCAAGAATATCACTGGAAAAGTTTGGTTCTTCCGTGTGTGATTTCTATCAAACGGCTGGGAGTTTGGGAAATTGGTTTGTACTGTTGAGTTCAGAGCATCGAGACGAACAAGGTGGTGGTGGTGGTTCGACTCGATTTGAAGAAAGTGGCGCTACCACTATTTGTCTGTGGGTGTGTTTCTACGAGAAGAAAAAGAAGAAAAATGATGGAGAGAGAGAGATATTTGTGGGAAAGAGAGAGGAGAGATTTGGTTTTCAAAAATTAGCAGGGAAAAGGGGTCTCTTGTGGCACGCAACACAACACCCCCAAAACAGGAAATAAATATTCAAACGTACGTAATTTTTCCGTTACACATCGGAATTACGTTCCGTTTGCGCTCACGCGTTTGTAGCGACGGGTATTACAAGAATACGATAAGTAAGAAGATTAAATTAAAAAAGAGTTCAAGAGTCCACGTAGGACTTCCACTTAGCCTGTTCAAGGGCATTTTTGGTCAATTTACAACTTCAAAAAAATAAAATACAATAAAATTAGGGACAGGTCGTCACAAAATATCATGTCACCGTTAGGGAATATTCTCCGTCTTCTTCCTTGCGCTGGTTCATTTTGACATAACTCGTTCATTTCTCAATCATTTTTCACGATCTATATGTCCAAATGAAGTTAGAGTGTGACATCCCACATCGACTAACAGAGAGGGGGAGATGTTCCTTATATTACATGCCCACCTCCATTTAGCACGAGGCATTTTGGGAGCTCACTGACTTCATATCCATTGGAACTCCGAAGTTAAGCGAGTTTCGGCTAGAGCAATCCCAAGATGGGTGACCCACTGGGAAGTTGCTCGTGAGTTTCCAAAAACAAAATCGTGAGGGCGTGGCCCAAAGCAGACAATATCGTGCTACGGCAGAGCTGGTCAGAGATGTGACATAGAGAGAAGAAGAACAAAACCATACCTATTTGGAGTTTGAAAAGTGGCCAAAAATGGCTTAAACAAATTTCGATTTGATTGGTTGGTAAACCCACTAAAGTGTTGACCCCTAATTTTGACAAATCAAATATGATATACTTGAGCCACAAGACTCAGTTGGCTCAATTGCAACCCTCTCTCTCATAGTCATAAATAGGGGTGGGCGTTGGGTGGTTGTTCGGGTTGAACTTCAATCCATTGGCCAACCCAATAGACTCGGGTTTGAGTTTTTCAAACCCATTGCTACCCAAAAAAATAGACAAACCAACCCACCCAAATCATTCTTAGGCGGGTTGGATTGGGCGGGTTTAACGAGTTAGGCTTAATTAGTTTCTTTCTTGTTCTTAATGTGAGTATCAGTGACAAAAAAATCAATACTCATGTCAAATTAGGTCTAACTCATTTGAAATTGAGGTTGTAAATGACAAACATATCACCAATCAAGTCACAATTGTTGCCCAATGTAATTCAATCCCATAAATCCCTCTCCTTGTAACAATTTATATTTGTTGTTGTAATTTATTGTCATTATTTGCTTGTCTTATTTGACTATACAAGTCAACATTTGTAATTTGTATATAGAAAAAGTTATAGTAAATACAAATCAATCAAGCCAATTCTCTCCTACACCATTCTTCTTCTAATGGATGTATCTAATTCTCCTACAATATTTTCCTCTTAAGCTATTTATTATTATTTGGGTGGGTCAAGTTCAATTGAGTTAATAGTATTTCAATCCAACCCAACCCGCTTAATAGAACGGGTGGTCGGATTTTTACCCAAAAATAAGTTTTTAATGTTTGAACCCAACCCACCCTATATCAATTGAGTTGATCGGGTTGGTCAGTCAACCAACTAAAATACCCACCCCTAGTAATAAAGCTCTTAATCATGGTTGATTATATAATAATACATATTAATTCTTTAAAATTTGGATAGGGATACCTTCATGGCATACAAAAGATAAAAGTGAAGGAGGAAAAATAAAAAAACAAACATGGCCCAGAAGCTCGATCCTTATCACCAGAGATGACTTTCACATACCGCTCTTTATTTTTTGCAATCGAATTAAATAAATTAAATAAAAAATAACGACTTAAATTAAATAAAATTGTGTAAAAGGTTAAAAATAATATATGTTTATTATTTCTCTACCATATATCATATATGTGGATCAAATTAAAAAAACATAAAAAAATAGAAGGAATGGAAAGCAATGCAGCAATGCTTACAATAACATAACATCAACTTTCACATTTCTAGATTTTCAGTTTGACTATTGTGTCACCACCATGCCTGTCTAGAGAAAGTAATGTCATAATCAAAATTTGGACAATGACATGCCGACAATTAATTATCGCGGCCCTCAATTCAGCTGCAATTGCGCTCATGTTATAGACTATAACTTACATTTTGATATTTCGATCCTTATCAGCCGGTATATTTCATTATAAAATTTTGACATGTTCCAAAAAAATTATTGGGGTAATGTTAGAGACCAAATTTTTTAAACTAAATTTATAAATCAAATAATGTAGCAATTGACAGTTAGTTTTTTTTTTTAAAGTCATTAAATCATGAAGTCTTACTTTATTATCACATTATTTGGTTTAAAATATTTGGTCTCTCTAGTATTACTCTAATTATTGTACCTGAAATGAACACGGTAAAAAGTAGTGATTTTCACAGTCTTGTTTTCTCTTTTTGCACTCACTCCCTTATTTATATTCGTTGATTATCCTTTAATTTTAATAAAAAAAACTAAAAACAAACAAAAATCTTTAGCAAGAGAAAAATAGAGTATGAAAATCACTTTCAATGTAAACTATTGTTGAGTTTTAAAGAGGTGAATGTAAATTAGTCCTTAGTAATTTGAGATGTTTTGTAAATTACAATTTAGGGAAACGAACCATCAACCTAGCCTAATCTTAAACGATTTCTTCATGCACCCTGTGTTAATCAATGGCCAAGCCTTATGTGTAACTCAACTCGCCTAATTCATTATTATTATTTTATTAATAAATAAATAAATAAATAAATAAAGAAAAAGAAAGAAAACATACGAGAATTTGATTAAGCCATGTTAAAATATCAAGGAAAATGATAACACATCTTTTTTACTCCTCACACACTCATATTTAATGTTCATTAATTTTGATTAATTTATTTAATCTTATAGTAAAAAATAAAAAAAAGTGCATCAAAGAAAAAAAAAAGTGTTTTATCATTTCACACTGTTAATGAGAAAAAAAGTCCTATGTATTGATTCCCAAATAGTGTTCTTTTATTAATTTTAATGTGAAAAAAGCATCTTGAACTTTGGGAAAGGAAGACTTTTGTCTAAATAGAGAGATTGTGTTTTATATATATGTCAGATTAATGGTGACATATATCAAAATGCATGTAAAAATTTTGCTAATGCGTTTTCACGACGCAGATATGTCATAGTGGCAAGTGTCAATTCCTTGGTAAATATTATACTTGCACGAAAGAAATATCAAGCTTCTTTCTCTCTTCTCCTTTAATTCCTTTTCCGGCTGTGCTTCTTGGATTATATTGAACATAGCTATGACTTGAAGCTAGAGGCACCACTTTGCTTTTACTCTTAATGTTGCATATTTGATCAAGTTTAGCTTCTTTGTTAGTTTGTGGTTGGTAAGCCATCTATTACATATCAAGTCGTATCTTTCTTTTATATTATTGTTCTTATATGCGCTTAACTCACTTGTAAATAATCTTTAACTTTTTTTTCTTCGTACCGTCAAGATTTTCTAGAAAATAATTCTTTCGAATTGCTCTTAACATTTTCTATATGTGGAAAAGATACAACATTAGTAACAAGTCGTACAAACCCTAGCATATTCATATCTCATTTTCGGTCAATATACTGTATATATTAAACCAAGAGGAAATGTTGACAAGTAAAGTCATTGCCGACATTTTTTCAAAAAAGTTACCTTAAAAATTCATAATAGTATTAGACTGATTTCTCTGTTGTGTATGGATCAATTAACTTTAGACTTTACAAGTCGAGTAAACCAAAAAGGGAGTTAAATTCAACAAACTCTCCAAATGATGAATCTAGTCTTAAAAGGAAGCGAAAAGTTATTTGTACTTAGGACGGACGAAAAACTTGAGTTTGCCCGAAATGTTATTCCGAACTCCACAATTTTAGGGGCTCATACTCGAGAAGTGAAAAAGATGAATAATTATTTATGCACGTTAAACTCATTATTAGCATATTATAATTTTTATGTTTAATATTACGTGAGAATGTCATGTGTTATGTTACGGTTATATCCAATAATTTCTTCTAAAAAGTGAGAATATTTTTTTTATTTTTTAATTTCAATCACCCGCAGTAAAATCATGCCGCTTAATACTCAAAACCATTCAATTTTTAAGGCTTTGGATGTCAAACGATGAAACGACTCCATAAGCTATTAATAAGTTGATTCCATAGACACCGGAGGGTCCTAAGGAAGCCACTTAATCTGCAAATGTCAAATAAAGCAACTTAAATCACCTACCAAACGCATATGCATTGTCTGCAATGGTACTGAAATATTGGTAAATGTCCCAACAGTGAGCACACATATTAAATATCTGCCACTTCAATTGGGTTAATATCTGTATCACTTTCCACTCCTCTAACTGGTCAGTGCTTTACCAATATTGTTACAGATGTACAGATTAGAAGTGTTTTATTCTTTTAACTATGGCCACTAGTTTAGTTCATATGAACAGTGGAATATACTTGGTGGGTTGCTATTGGAAGCATAGTTCCACCAGGGATAATGTTAAGGCACGCCAAGTTAGAAGGGAATATGGTAATGGTGATGACTAATTAAATTGGTCATTAGGCGAATTATGAGTATGGACAATAACTAGTTTCTAAATTTTCCCTCATTAGGCGAGCTCATAAAGGGTTTAAAGAGCCAAAGCACTCTTATAAAGATTAGTTTTCTAAATTAGTTTGTCCAAAGCCCATACAGAATGTAAAGAAGGAAACCCCATGTGATTAAGTTTTAAATTAGTTGTGTTAATTCGATTAGGATAATATATGCTCTAAAATATTAGCCACTGGCTTTAACTTAAGACATCTTTAGACATGCAACTACCAAATCTATTGTTTAGAGGCGAGATTCGTGGGTTTGCTAGTATCCAGGAGATGCCATGACAAAGTGTTGTAAATTTTTAACACTTTAATTAAAGACAGATAAGTACGTAGTAGAGAAGGTAATGATATTGTTGATTGATATAATTTCTTGCTAACTTATAAGGTCCACAGTGTTCCTAAAGTTCAGTTCTTTTAATTAATTCGATGACGAGACACTTTCATCAATTAATCACTTTGATCGCATTGATCTTATTAAAGAATAGTAAAGTAACCCAAAGTGGTTTATTTATTTATTTTTTGAAAATGACAGAGAACTTTCATTAAACAAGTCCAAACAGACAAATTACATCTTACATAGTCCTCGAAAGGATTGGCATGCAAAAAGAAAGGCCATTTATACAAAAAAAAACATGAGTAATTGTTCATCTCTGCAACATTTACAAAATAGTACATAAAGAAAATACATAAAAGGGTTTCAATCCAAAAAGAAAATTCCTCCACATATGCTCACCCAATAGAGGCCCAAAAGTAGCCAGTAGAGAAACCCTAGAAGCCTAGGTGAGGGATAACATGTCACAGTTGCCCAAAAACTAGAGGCGACCAACAACCCACACCGCCAATTTCGCACCACAAAATAACAATTATTCACCCCTAAATCGTACCATATACACACCTTCAAAAGCCCCAAATAATAAACAAAGCTATACCATAAACATACAATATCAAAATACCCAAAACAAAATTGAAATTTATCACCAATTAACCTACCAACCAAAAGAAGCAACTAAACCTCGCAGCTATATCCACCGCATGAGAACCAGTAAGAACATAGTTCCAACGCTAGCAAAGTAAGACATGAATTCAGAACCAAAGAAGGAGGCGGGACAAAGCTTCGCGCCGAAACCAAGGTCTTGGTTTCGCACACCTTCAATTGAATGAGCGACGATTTGCTGTCGGGGTGGGTAGACATAATTCGTTGGTCTTTAGGTTTTAACACTTTCAAGTATATAACTAATAATTATGTAGCAAGACATAATTGGTTGGTTTTTAGGTCTTTAGAGGTCATTTTACACAAAGATAAATTTATTAATAAAAATATTATTTGAAAGTGAGTGAAAAAATAAGACAATGAAATGGACTTAACATCACTCTGAACGCTCACAATCTTTTGATTGTATCTGACTGTCTTCGACTCTTCAATGTACGAGGCACATGCCTTTCTCCTACACTCTGTTTGTACCGGTTGTCCTAGGCACTTTGTCTCTCGTCTTCAAAAAAAATAAAAAATAAAAAAAGCCCGGAAAAAAAATTAACCTACAATAATTTGAGCCTAAGAAGACCATTTTTAAACACCCAAATTTTATCTTTGAACACCCTATTTCTTTAAACACCACACATAAACTTACATCTTTCTCTAGACACCCAACTTTAATTTACAGTATTCTTAAATTAAACTTGCATAAAAAATAAAGATAAAATAAAAAACTGCATAGTCACCCATCTCCAACTCTGCAAATTTCAATCCTCACCCATCCCAAAAATGGTGGCAAAGGCTAAAAGACACTTTGCACATGGAAATTAGAGAAACAATGGTTCTTCTTCTTATATTGTATGGTAACTCACCAATCCAGGTGGCTGAGAAACAACCGTCTGCGACTCCGCCAATATGAAGGTGGGGGAACCACCGGTCATTATTAGTCCCGTGAACAGAGTTAAAGGATAATAAAAGGTAAAGAAGGAAGAGGAGAGAGTGAGAGAGAAGGGAATGGTGGTGGGCTGTGCATGGGAGAGAGATGAGTGGTGGATCCGGAGGTGGCTGCAGCCTGCAACACCCACCCCTTCTCTATTTATTTTTTAATTTATTTTAAAATGATAAGAACTTTAAAATTTAGTTGGGTATTTTTGGTAACTTAAATAGGATACAATGGTCACTAAAATGAGAAAATTTTGTGAGTGTCTCATGTACGAAATTTGGGTGTATAAAAAACCACTCTTACAATTTTTTCCTAAGAAACTCAAAGCACACTTTGGTGAATACATGCAGTATAGTCTGAAACTCTGCATCGAAGCCTTGAAAATGTTATTGGGACAAGAAAGTTTCTTAGTGTCCAAAAAGGAGCGTATTGACCATTTTATTCCAATAATACCAGAAGTGGCAAATAATATGCAATCCAACAAAATTACCACCTGCCAGTGGCAGAGTCAGGATTTCTTGTGAGGAGGGGCCCCTCACAACATAAAAGAAAAAAAAGGGTAGTATTTCTAAAATTACTAACCAAAATATCATAATATGTATCCAAAATAATCGTATTTATCCTCGACAAGTTTTCATATTTTGAAATCATTGCATGATAACCTCGTCATTTATATTATTGAAAGAATTATTAGACTCAATAGGGAGAATCAATAAAAAATTTACAAACCCTAAAACTCAAGTAAGAGGTAGAGAATAGAGTAGAAACGAATAAAAATTATAGACAATAATAGAGATTTACAAACCTTATTGTTGCTTATTGAATGGATTTGTAATTTTTTTTTTCGATAAGTTGAATGGATTTGGAATTTAGAATGACAAAAAATGAAATTTTGAGAATGAGATAGGGAATAGGGAATAGCTCTCGAATCTCTGGGTTGCACCGTGAAAGAGATCAGATTAGGGTGTGGTGCAAGATTCTTTATTTTTATAAATAAAAGTGAATGATGGGTTAATTTTAGGGCAATTAGCTAAAATGATCCTTTTTTGACATTTGGTTGTAGAAATGATCAATTTTTAGCATGTCATCATTATATCATCGTTATGTGGTTGTTATGCCATCGTTGTGTCGTCGATATCTAATCAATATGTCGTCGTTACTAAAAAATGATCAATTATGCAAACAAAATGTCAAAAAGAGATCGTTTCAGCTAAATGCCCCTAATTCGGTTTAATTTGTGATAAAAGACCATAACAAGAGATAATAATTAAATTTATTTTAAGTGTTTGACCAATAGGAGGGTTTTAGAGCAAGAGAAATAGGTATAATACACACACATATATATATTTTCAAGGTCAGGATAGGCCCAGGACCACCATGGTCCCTTGGTGCCTCCGCCAATGCCACCTACGGTATTTTTATGAACAACTATCAGAAGAGTGCATGCATTAATTTGTAATCAAACACTTTGGTAAATAATTGCTAATTTGTAAATGGATTTCACTACAGTAAGAAATGAAAGACTTCTAGGGGACCGGCGTGGGGCTCCCAGAAGGGTTGGTTGGTCCCCGATCCTTCGGGTTTGAGAACGAATGCTTTGTATCTTGTGATCTTTCCTCGAAAAATTAATCTCGCCTAATCCTTTATTATTCCCACAAAAAACTGACACTTTTCATTAGTATGATTGACTGAAGAACTAATCCCAAGTTCCCAACTCATCTATTTCTTCCTAGATGGGAACAAAGGGATGCTTTGTTCATCCCTGAAGAAGTTACCAGGATCAACTAAGTTCTTCACATGAACAAGCCTCCTAAAATTATTCTTGAAGTACTTCAAGCCTCAAATGCTTGCTTGTCCATAGATTGTATTACAAGCAGTGTTCCTCCCCAAGTCAAGATCCCTATAATTCAAATAGGCACCCCTTGGGGACTTTGAAACATATGGTGCCATGTAGTCATACAGCCTTCTCATCAAGCCAATATGTTTCTCAGTTTCCTTGCCATCATCCCAAGAGACCATATACTGGATTTGGAATATGTTTCCACTTCTATGTGGGAAAGGAGTTTCCGAATCCGAAATCTCACTCATTTTTCCGCCATAAGGTGTCAATATCAACAAAGCTTCTACTTCCATCAGTGTTTGCCATAAACCTTCCAAGCCAGCTTCCGAAATTGGTTCAGTCACATAGTCTGATTTTGCTTTGAAGAAGCTCTTAGATTGTTGAGTTATCCTGAGCAAAGCTTCCGACTCGTTTCTTGAGATGCCGGCAAAGTATAGAACAGACTCAAATCCAGCTCATTTCAGTGCAGTTGCCGCTGTCTAAACTTAACTCCGGAAAATTGTCTTGCATCAAAGGGAGAAGTTTCTCGACCGGCCCAAGAAACAAGGAACCGAATTCAATTATAATAGTTTTGCCACCATTTGTGCCAGATTTATTTCCAACACCTATGACTGAATGTAGGAAAATGTCTTCATGAAGTGTTTCTGCAATGTTTTGCCATTTCGAAAATAGTTTGGTTGCGCCTTGTTCTATGGTCTGTGAAATTTTGAAAATTGTCACAGATGGAGGAACAGAAGTCTCCTCCTCCTCGAATAGCCCAAAAGAGTTCTTCTCCCATGGATTTTCTATCGAGAATCCTGCCATTAACGTCAACAATCTTAGCATCAATAACATTGTCAGCTGCTAGACCATATTTTCGTAGTACCAAATCCACCGCCGCTAATATGTCCCCCCACACCGATAGTTGGACATGTCCCTGCTGGAAATCCATGAACTTTACTCTTTTGTGCAATTGTGTAGTACAACTCTCCGAGAGTAGCACCTGATCGACTCAACCCAAGCACTCTCATTCTCTATGTCAACATCGATAGACCGAAGTTGAAAAGATCAATGATGATGAAAAGAGCTTCGGATACATAAGATAGGCCCTCGTAGTCATGGCCCCTGCTTCGAATTCTCACTTGTAGGCCCTCTTTCTTTGATCAAATCACAGCTGCTTGAACATGAGAGTCATGAAAAGGAGTAATGATAGCGTGTGGTTTTGGCGTTGAAGTGTTGAAGAATCGAGGTTCTGTGTGGAAGATTGCAAGACTGAGGGATAATCAGAACTGTTTTCGGTGAGAATGATCTTGTTTGTTGAGTTAGAATGCTGTATGTGGGAGGCAAAACATTGAGGAAATCTTTCTGTAGCAGATGAATTTGAAGTTGAGGGCAAAAGTAAGTTGAGAAGGATGAAAAGTATTGGAAGTAGTTTCATGTGTAAGATTACCATATTTATTTTCTCTGTATATATGAAATGCATGAGCTCTGAGCGCCCTTGTATATGTACTGTGAATTGAAAGAACTTTGCAGCCATTGGATGTATGATGAAGACAAAAGCACTGATTAACGTATACGTAAGAGAAACATATATCTTTAGCAAAGTCATCGTCAACTCCTGGAATCTTTAGCATTTCTCATGCTTGAAACGAAAATAGTAATCCGGAAAGTTGGGTACTTCCGGATTACTATTTTCGTTTCAAGCATTTCTCAAGTAATCTCTCAGTGTTTCAGAAACTCTACTGATAAAGTGAACAGAATGTTTAATAACCAAAGCGGAAACTTTCAAATTAATTCAAATAACATCACACTATTGAATTTCGATGACATTCTATTTTTTCACTCAACGGTAACACAGGAATGCTTTGTTCATCCCGGAAGAAGTTACCAGGATCCACAACGGTCTTCACATTAACAAGTCTCATAAAGTTACTCTTGAAATACTTGAGACCCCAAATACTTGCTTGTTCATAGCTTGTACTGCCATCATCAATGTTCCTACCCAAGTCAAGATCCCGATAATTCAAATAGGCAGCTCTCGGGGACTTGGAAACATATGGTGCCATGTACTCATACAGCCTTCTCATCCAGGCACTATTCTTCTCGGTTTCCTTGTCATCATTCCAAAAGATCATATACTGGATTTCAAACAATGTTCCTTTTCTATGGGGGAAAGGAGTTTCGGAATCAGAAATCTCACTCATTTTTCCGCCAAAAGGTGTGAGAATCAATACGGATCTCTCTTCTTCAAGAAGTATTTTCCATAAATCTTCCAAGCCGGTTTCTGAAATTGGATCAGTCACATAGTCTGATTTTGCTTTGAAGAATCTATTAGAATCTTCGGTCCTCCGCTGAAGCAGAAGTTCCGATTCATTTCTTGGGATGCCAGAAAAGTACAGAACAGAATCAATCCAACTCATTTCAGTGAACTTGGTCTGGTCTAAACTTAACTCTGCAAAATTTTCTTGCATCCAAGGGAAAACTTTCTCAACAGTCTCGAGAAACAAGCAATCGAATAAAACTGTAATAACTTTTCCGCCATTTGTACCATCTTCATTTGCAAGTAGAACCAAACGCAAGAAGTACTCTTCAGGAATCGTTTCTGCTATAGCTTGCCATTTCAAAAGAAGTTCGGTTGCGCCTTCTTCTATAGTCTTCGATTCCCTATAAACCGTTACAGTTGGAGGAACAGGAACCAACCTTAGTTTCCATGCCACAATAACTCCAAAGCTTGAACCTCCGCCTCCTCGAATAGCCCAAAAGAGTTCTTCTCCCATGGATTTTCGTTCAAGAACATTGCCATTAACATCGACAATCTTAGCGTCAAGGACATTGTCAGCTGCTAGACCATATTTCCTGAACAATGTACCATGTCCACCTCCACTAATATGCCCCCCCACACCAACTGTGTGACAAATTCCTGCCGGAAAGCCATAGAGTTTACTCTTTTGCGCAATTGCGTAAGACAACTCTCCGACGGTAGCACCTGCCTCGACCCAAGCACTCTCATTCTCTATGTCAACATCGATAGACCGAAGATTGAAAAGATCAATGATGATGAAAGGAGTTTCGGATACATAAGACACCCCCTCATAGTCATGGCCACCGCTGCGTGTTTTTATAAGTATACCCTCTTGCTTGGAGCAGATTACAGCTGCTTGAACATGAGAGTAGTGAAAAGGAACAATGATAGCTTCTGGTTTCGGAGTTGAAGTGTTCCAAAATCTGAGGTTGTGTATGGAAGATTGCAAGACTGAGGAATAATTAGAACTGTTTTTGGTGATGATGATTTTGCTGCTATCACTGGAGTTGAAATGGTGTATGTGGGAGGTCAAGCATTGAAGAAATCTTTCTGTAGCTGATGAATTTGAAGTTGTGGACATATTGACTGAGTTGAAAAGTATGAAAAGTAGTGGGAGTAGTTTCATGCGTAAGAACAAGATCACCATTTCTGTTTCCTCCCAGCTCACTTAGATGTATCCACTTTCTTTTTTAAGGTATTAAACAAGCAACAAGTGGCCTTTCGATGATTGAAGCATACGTCAGAGAATACGTAAGACTGGAAATCATTTTCTAAACAATTGTTGTCCTCGGGTGGAAAAATAAGACAGATAGATAGGCATAACAGCAGTCAACAGTTTAAAAGTCTTTTTAAAAGCTTACGTTAAAATCGGGTCAAACTTTAATGATACGTACCATTAAATAATACGTACTGTTAAATAATTTAAGATTTATTTGGGGTCCACCGTAAATTAATCTGGACCATTCAATAGCCGTACCATTAAATGATGCGTACCACTCAAGATTTTTCCGTTAAAATAGGAGACACAAAAAATTTAATAGTCATACCAACCATATCATCATTAGACGAAGTTAACCAACTGCAAAGGAGGTGTTGAATGGTGTCGTGTGAGACGTTGCTGATGGAAAGTAGTGGGTGCCGCTGTGTGTGGGCCAGCAGGAGAAACATCACCTTTTGGGTATGGACGGGGAGAATGACCTAGATGGAGCGGATTGACCGTCATGTGGCGTCTCTTGTCTAATGATGCACTGCTATGTGCAAGTCTTTCTCCATATGACAATGTATTATTAGATCGGAATGCCACTTGACGATGAACCTATCTCATGTATGTTGCTCTCTTGAGGAAGGGCCTTGTGCTGCGGCAGACGGCGCTGCTGAGCTCATCGAGAGACCGCTCAACGTGGCTGGGCTCGGCTGATACTGAGAGGAATTGTTGGGCTGAGCGTGTTGTGTGGAAGAAGGCACGAGTGGGTCTGACAGAGAGCTGGGCTGACGAAGTCCAAGAGAGAGACACGGGTGTGTCAAGTGCAGCAACAACATTTTTTCTGGAGACAAGATCAGGAAAAGGAAACGTAAATTCATCAAATGTAATATTACGGGAAGTGTAAACCCGACCTGAGATTGGATCCAAGCAATGGTATCCATTGTAATGAGAACCATAGCCAATAAAAACACATTGCACTGATTTTGGCATCAATTTAAATTTGTTGTATGGGACTAAGTGCGGGAAGCATGCACACCCAAAACTTTTGAGAAGTTTATAATCCGGGGAGCATTGAAAAAGTTTCTCATATGGCGATGTATAATCCAAATTGGCTGCTGGCAAGCGGTTGATGAGGAAAACTTATGTAGAAAATGCTCAACCCAATAAGCATCAGGCATGTGTGATTGTGACAATAAGCAAAGACCTTTCTCCACAATATATCAATGCTTTCGCTCAACTATGCCACCACCATCCATTCACAATGTTTTGATAGTTCGATTGAGTTGATTTTCCACCATTTTCTTAAAGCTTATAAAGGTGCTAAGAACATCAGATTTCTTCATCAATGGGTAAAACCACACGTATCGAGTACGATCATCCACTATAGAGAGATAAAATCGATAACCAAAGTTGAAATACTGGATCTCAAACAAATTTCCTTTTCTACTTGGGAAAGGAATTTCCGAATCAGATATCTCACTCATTCTTCCTCCGAAAGGAGTCAGCATCAACATGAATGTGTCTAGTTCAAGCACTGTTTTCCACAAACCTTCCAGCCAGCTTCTGAAATAGGTTCAGTCACATAATCTGATTTGGCTTTGAAGAAAGACTTCTGATTCGTTTGTTGGGAGGTTAGCAATGTATAGAACAGACTCAATCCAACTCATTTCCTTGAAATTTGACAACTTAAATCTGGGAAATTTTCTTGCATCCAAGGGAGAAGTTTCTCAACAGTCTCCAAAAAAATGAAATTGAATATAACTTGAATAGTTTTTCCACCATTTGCAACTTCTGTAAGCAAACGCAGAAAGTACGTACTGTTGAGGAATCCTAGCTGCTAAAGCCTGCCATTTAGAAACAAGTTTGGTTGCCCCTTGTTCTATCGTCATTGCTTTCGCATAAAATGATACACTTGGAGGAACAGAAACCAACCTAAGTTTCCATGCAAGAATTACTCCAAAGGTTGAGCTCCCCACCCCCCAATAGCCCAAAAGAGTTCTTCTCCCATGCAGTTTCTGTGCCATTAACGTTTACAACCTTAGCATCAAGGACATTGATAGCAGCTAGACCATATTTCCTGAACAAGGTACCATGTCCACCTCCACTAATATGTCCTCCCACACCGCCAATAGTTGGACATGTCCCTGCGGGAAAGCCATAGATGTTACTCTTTTGCACAATTGTGTAATACAACTCTCCTAGAGTAACACCTGACTGGCCTCAAGGTTTTATCTAATATTATTTCACAAGATTTCGTAAATGTTTACTAGACTTTTCATAAGCGTTGCAATTAATGTGAATTCAATGATGTCATCTATATGATCCAGCGTTGATGTACTTGCTTCCATGAAGCTTTCATCAGCTTCCTATCATCGGTATGAATTACACTAATGTTATTCACTTTGAATTGCATGTTATGTTTTTGGGAGAAAAGAAAAAGAGAAGTTGCATTGTCGTTTGGAAAACTAGTAATGCCTTTCATGTTTGATGCAGTTTAATGTTTCAAATACAGGATAGAGAGCTGCTATTTTTCAGGGTAATCGGAACTTTTTTTTGTGAATTTTGCTAGTTGATTTATAATGCTGTATGTTGGAGGTGAAACATTGAAGAAAGGTTTTCTGTAGCTGAGTATATGAAGGTATTGGAAGTAGCTTCACGTTTGAGATCTCCATATTTATATGCATGTAATGATAAGTATGTTGCAGCAATTGATGAAGACAAAGCCAATGTTTTGAGAACAAGAAGACAAACCAATGTTTAATATTTATCTTAATTATTATTTCGTCGGAAAAACAAGCATACTTCATTCCTATTGCTAATTAAAACCTTACTTTTATCGGGTTTGTAGAATAAGAAAGGTGTTTCATAATTGTAATATATTCCCACATAATCAGGGATTGAGATTCCTTGTATATTAAGGATTTGTAACATGTATTGTTATATATGTATTTTCCTCCTCCATCTAATTATGTGGAAGATTGTTGAAATCGAATTATGTTATGGCATCACCCGTATGGTCATCTGTCTTTTGGATATTTAAGACATCTCATGCTCTCTTTATTTTTTGGTTTTACAGATGAGATTTCAGTGTTATACTTGCATTCTTGCAAAGAGTCATCGTGCAACTTTTCTTTAAGTATTAAGAAAAGTGGATTTCCTTTTGAGTTTGTTCATTATGATATTGGGGGCTTTCTCCACTTACTACTTTTAATGGTATCGGCTGGTTTATTACATTCACCAATGATTGTACGCAAATAACATGGCTCTATTTGATGCAGAATAAAAGTGAGGTATCTACTATGTTTTTCATATTTCATACCATGGTGACCACCTAATTCTCTACAAAATTAAGGTCCTTCGATCTGAGAATGGGGGTGAGTGCATTAATCATGTGTTACAGGCTTACATTTGGACCCATATTTGGCACATTCGACATCATCTTGAATTGAGTAATAATCACCCAAGTCAACCATGACATTCAAGGAAGAAATTGATTAAGAGTTTTCATATTAAAGAGAAATACATTATATTTGTTATTGAGAGAAATATGTTTTGAAATTGAAATCAAGGCTTGGGAAGGAATCAATGAGAATTCATTAAGAATGGATGGGACCTCTATGCCATTGTTAGAGATCCCCGACCAAACACAAAACCTAATCTTTTAAGTTTCTCTGCACTCCGCGTATTTTTATCTTATTTTTGTATTCAAAATGTAGCCCTACATAGCTTTCTATTTCAAATGAATTTTCAATTCCCATTAATGATTTTCTTGCACTTAGCGTAATCTTATTTTCTTGCACTTAGAGTAATTTTTATTTGGGTAATTCTCACTTTACTACCCTCAAGTATCATGAAATTCATACTTTGATACCCATAGTTTTCTTCGTCTCACTTTCATATCTAAAGTTTGATTTTTCTGACACTTTTACACTTCCGCTAGTCTATTTATCAAGTGCTCCGTTAACTGATTACGTGGCAGATCTGTGACCCACCAAATTTGTGCCACGTGGACAATAAACATTAAAAATTAATTAATTAATAAAAAAATGCATCTCTCTTTTCTCTTCTCCTCCCTCCTCGACTCCGCTACACATACACCTCATTCGTTCCACTGTAAGCCCCCTCCGCACCAAACTCCTTTTTAACTTTGAATTTTTCAATTTCTTTGGATTTGGTGGCCTGTGGAGTTGGTTGTTTGAAGAGGGAGAGTTTATTTTCTGCTAGTTTTTTAATAATTTTATATTTTTTAGTGGGTCAAAGTCTTGCCACGTCATCAGTTAACGGAAAACTTGACGGATAAACTAATGGATGTATAAAAGTGTCAAGAAAATTAAACTTTAGGTATGAAAGTGAGACGAAAAAAATAAATGTAGCAAAGTGCGAATTTCACGATACTTGAGGGTAGTAAAATGAGAATTATCCTTTTTATTTTATCGCAATTTACTTTCTTGCAATTTATTTTATCTAAATTTACTTTCTCCTATTTTATTTTTTTACAATAGGAGTTTTGTAACATAATTACTTATCAATACGATCCATTCAACAAGTTCGTTTGGGTTGATGCGATTCGTCTCCTCATACATTCCATCTCACCATATCAATCATCAAATTCGTTTCCACTCATCCATTCATTTATTATGTCCGCACAAACAACAACCATCTCAACCCCCCATCAACCACTAGAATCCATGTCACTTCACTTTTACAAAATCACACCCATTTCATGCTTAATCAAAGTCCTTGTAGAATATAGGAAAGGTGTTTCATAATTGAAATATAATCTCACATAATGAGGGATTGAGATTCCTTGTATATTAAGGATTTGTAACATGTATCGTTGTATATAAATTTTCCTCCTCCAGGCTCCATCGTGAGATGAATATACAAGATTCAGAATTTACCCAAATATTTTCCAACTCTTATTTGATTCTTTCTAAAGCAATAAACTACAACAAATATCCAACAGTTATAACAAGTAATATCATATTATTAATTTGCAAAATGCAACTTATTATTCGTTTGTATAATGCAATGACAAACTGAGGATTTATAATTTATTTTGCTACATATAAGTCCATCTAGTTGACATTCTATTTCTTCGCAGACTGTAACACCGGGATGCTTTGTTCATCTCTAAAGAAATTACCAGGATCGACTAAAGTCTTAATTTGAACAAGTCTCCTAAAGTTATCCTTAAAATACTTTGAACCATGGGCGAAGTTGTTAAGGAGCCAGGGGGGGCGGTCGCCCCTCCGCTCCCCGGAAAACCTGACCACTGAGAAGCCCCGAACCTGCAAATCTGGGCAGCGGCGGAGGAGCAGCGGTGCTGCAAATCTGCAAATCTGGGTTTGTTTTTTTTTTTTTTAAATCCAGGCCAAAACGATGTCGTTGGATTGGATTTGGAATTAAAGGTTCATGCGAAGTTGTTAAACTGGCATCTCCGACAGTTGGATTGGATGTACTGAATCTGCAGGGAACAATGGATGTGAAGGAGATGTCAGATTCCACAATGAATATGGAGGCAGGGGTCAAGCAAATTGAGGGGAGTGAAGTGGTGAAAAATCAAATTGATATTGCAGTAACTGAACCCCCGTCGCCTAAAGTTGGATTGGAAGTAACAAACATGCAGGGAACAAGGGATGACAATGAGTCCTTGGTTTCAGTAAGGGAGGCGGAAGGCAAGCTAATTGAGGGGATAGGGGTGGTAAAACTCCAAGCTCCGGTTTCTGAATGTGAACTTCCATCGCTGACACTTGGTTCGGATGTCCAATTTGGGCACTTAGATTCGATGAGTAGCTTCAAGGACAACCAGGAAGAAATAGACGGGCAACAGCAATCTAATTTGGCAACCCAAGAAGAAATGTGGGGAAAAGTTCACCTTCAACATCCGTTGAACATTGTTTCAGTGGTATGACTAAATTCTATGCATTCTAATCTTTTTAACTGTGTAGTCGGAAGCCTAGTTTTGAACCTTACTTTGACACCATGTTATTTTTCATCTCAGCACGTTAGCGAACTAAAGCCAGATGATGGGTTCAACTGGAGACAGTATGGTTATAAACCATTGAAAGGTAGTAAATATCTGCGTAGTTATTACAAGTGCACATATCCCAATTGCCCAAATAAGAAGAAGGTTGAAAGATCATTGAATGGAGAGATTACTGAAATTGTATACAACTTGCATTCTTTTAAGTTCGCCGGCCCCCCCCCTCGAGAAATCCTGGCTTCGCCACTGCTTTGAACCCCAAGTGCTTGCTTGTGCGTAGCTTGTATTAGCATCCTTGTTCGTCCCCAAGTCAAGATCCCTATAATTCAAATAGGCAGCTCTTGGGGACTTTGAAACATATGGTGTCATGTACTCATACACCCTTCTCATCCCTCTAATATGTTTCTCAGTTTCTTTGTCATCACCCCAATTGTCGAAATACTGGATCTCAAACAAATTTCCTTTTCTATGTGGGAAAGGAATTTCTGAATCAGAAATCTCACTCATTCTTCCGCCGAAAGGTGTCAGTATCAAAATGAATGAATCTAGTTCAAGCATTGTTTTCCATAAACCTTCCAAGCCAGCTTCCGAAATAGGTTCAATCACATAGTCTGATTTGGCTTTGAAGAATCTCTTCGATTGTTGAGTCCGCTGAAGCAGAACTTCTGATTCGTTTCTCGGGAGGTTAGCAATGTATAAAACAGACTCAATCCAACTCATTTCGTTGAAGTTGGTCTGGTCTAAACTTAACTCAGGGAAATTTTCTTGGATCCAGGGGAGAAGTTTCTTAACAGTTTCGAAAAACATGAAATTGAACGTGACTTGAATAGTGTTTCCACCATTTGTATCAGCTCCATTTGCAACTTGGATAACTAAACGCGGGAAGTACTGTTCAGGCATCCTATCAGCTATAGCTTGCCATTTGGAAACAAGTTTGATTGCACCTTGTTCTATGGTCTTCGATTCCGTGTAGCCTGTTACAGTTGGAGGAACAGGAACCAACCTAAGTTTCCAAGTCAGGATGACTCCAAAGTTTGAGCCTCCACCTCCTCGAATTGCCCAAAAGAGTTCTTCTCCCATGGATTTTCTGTCAAGAATTCTTCCATTAACGTCAACAATCTTAGCATCAAGGACATTGTCAGCTGCTAGACCATATTGTCTGAACAAGGTACCATGTCCACCTCCACTAATATGTCCCCCCACACCAATAGTTGGACAGATACCTGCTGGAAAACCATAGAGTTTACTCTTTTGTGCAATTGCATAGTACAACTCTCCGAGAGTAGCACCTGACTCAACCCAAGCCCTCTCCTTCTTTATGTCAATATCAATGGATCGAAGATTCAAAAGATCAATGATGATGAAAGGAGATTCGGATACATAAGATAGTCCCTCATAGTCATGGCCTCCGCTTCGGGTTCTTATTTGTATGCCCTCTTTCTTGGCACATACGACAGCTGCTTGAACATGAGAGTATCGAGAAGGAGTAATGATAGCTTGTGGTTTCGGTTTTGATGTGTTCAAGAATCGGAGATTCTGTATGGAAGATTGCAAGACTAAGGAATAATCCGAAGTACTTTCGATGAGGATGATTCTGCTTGTTGAGTTAGAATGTATGCGGGAGGAAAAGCATTGAACAAAGCTTTTCGAAATCGAGTTTGAAGTTGTAGAATAAACTGAGTTTAGGAGGAAGAAAAGTATTAGGGGAAGTAGTTTTATGTGTGAGATCTCCATCTGTATGTGTTCTACATATGTGAAATGGTATGAGCTCTGAGCTTTCTTATATAGAAGGTAACGATGAGTTTACAGGATTGAAAAGATACACCGGTAGACTTTTCCTAAACGTTTGCCTAAGAAAAGAGACTTTTCATACGAATAATTTAAAATCGTATATAAATCTAATACAAATAATTTAATAATTTTTCAATGCGAATTTTTTCACCTGCATGACAGTGGAATAGTTATAAAACAATAATAGTGTATTTTGGCATCAATTTCCTTTTATTTTAAAGAAGTATATATTCGCTGCAAACAATTTCCAACTTTTAAAGATGGTTATGATTTTTTAATTGAGATGCAAGTAAAGTCAAGAACAAATACAATCCAGCTCATTTCGTATCACCTTCTGGGAGTAGGCTACAGTGCTCGCAAGCATTGAATGCTCACACCGATCTCACCATTAAAAGGAGGGAGGAGGGAAGAGAGAGGGGGAGAAGGAGGGTGAGATAGGTGTGAGCATTCAATACTTGCGAGCACTGTAGCCAGTCCCCACTTTCTGTGGTCTAAACTTATCTCCGGCAAGTTGTTTGGTCTTGCTACCTTGAGTTAGTGGGAGGTGAAATAATGAGGGCTTGTCTCGTTCTTCGGATTGAATAATTTGATTGAATTACGCATAAGATCATTACATGCCCACACCCAGCATGTTTTTCCACCACAAAAATGTCTTTATTGAAGTTAGCTTGGTTGACTTTCTCTTAGCAGAGAAAGAGCCAAATATATTAGAGTTAAGAATGCCCTCCGTAGGGGGTGGAGGAGGAGGACTGTTGCGAATGGAGGAGGAGAAATGCAAATTGGATTTTGGCTTCAAACGATCTGCTGCTATTTCCTTATTTGCCGCGTAAATCAGCATTATGTAACAAGCACATACTTAATTTGGACGGAATATGTAACAAAGTTGACGAAAATGACCATTAATCTCTTCATGTTTTGATAAGTTCAGGGACCAATGATCAGTGACCATTGCTCCAATTTTCTCTTCATTTTATGGTCCTGTTTTTTTTTTTTTTTTTTGTGGTTTGTCATTTTATTAGGTTGTTCAAAAGAATTGAGAGGAAAACCGTGAGAAGGAAGCTAAATATAAATTGTAGCATCTCCACTCATACTCTCTATTTTATAGTTAAATTTTAGCTAAAAAGACTATAAAGTTACTTTAGGAACTCCTTAAAAAAATTGTACTCTAATTGACACACCTCGACCCGAATATCCAGGTGGACGCCGGATATCGAGGCGTGCTGACCGTCATCCCGGAGGAGTGACGAAGTCATGATGAAATAATTAAGAAATTAAATAGTGGAATAATATGAATTTTGAGATAATTTGAATAAAACAGTGCGGAAGTGCGTAGTGTGGGATAAGACCCATTATTACACAAAAATATCAAAGCTAGGATGCAGTGAAATTAAAAGAATATTTTCATCCCGTAGGATGGATATAAGTACAACTGAAGTGAAATAACATACTTCCACAGAGGGGTAAAAAGGTAATATCAGCAACAGCCACCAGACTCGTCTGCCAACTTAATTTTAGGACTTGGAAGGGCGAAAAACAAAGGTGAGTGGGCCAAGTACTGTTTTGTAAAACCTTTTCAAAAGTTTGGGATGTAACCCCTCGCTGTAAAACCCGTAATTTAACAAAAGTATAAGTTACTAAGAATAATACTCAAATCTCAATAATTGGGACTGCGCCCACAAGGATACGGGTATAACAAATAACAACAATATAAAACATCACATTACTTATCGTATAATCAAAGCACACAAGTCATGCATAAAGTAGCTACATGACAGGCTGGGTGTTTACAATTTACGATCTAGCACTACATGCACGTGAAGTTGGGGCTAAGCGCATCACAACGAGTTAGAGTTGCCAAGGCAACCTAAAACAAGCTGGCACCTACGATGGATCCAAAGTGAGCGTGTCGGTGCGTGTGAACATACACGTGAAGCTGGTCCTGGCCCGAACAGTGCTAACACCGTGCAATATGCGTGATAAGTAATAAATCTCTAAAACGTATAGACATGCCAACATTTATTCAAAATACGCCAAATAAGGATGATTAACACATCATTATATGTCAAGTAAAACATTTAACCAATTTAATAAAACATGGCATGTTATACAAGTCATAAAATCACATTTAACCCATATTAAAAATAATAATATTTTAATAAAGAAAGGGCCCACTCACTGGTATGTCGTCGGGTCGTAGCCGCCGTACTTAGCCTGAGCTCGGAGCTCCTCGGGATAGGCCTCACCTATATGGGAATTCACTATACTAATCATTATACAAGTCTATTCCAAATTAAATAAGGAAACGACTCGAAATCTCCTTTGTTTGCTCGAATTAGAGGTCCAAAACACCTTGAAAATTACCATACGTACCACCCCTAGGTAGTACGCGTCGTCACGAGTCGCCTCTCGAAGACGGAATTGGAAAAAGATACCTCACGCGCGGCTCAAATGTGGCTAAGCCGCGGCCCCACCCGCGGCTCACGCGCGCAGGTCAACGGTCAACGCTGATGTCAGCGCCGATCTGAACCGGTTTGCTGACGTCATCGCTGACGTCAGCAAGGCCGGTCTGAACCGATTGCTGACGTCAGCAGGGCCGGTCTGAACCGGTTTGCTGACATCAGCGCCGGTCATCCCTGTTATTACTCCGGTCGTCGGAAAATTTAAAAACTTGTAACTTCTTCATTTTAACTCCGATTTTTACAAAAAAGGTACCAAATTGAAGCTATGAACGAGTAGAGTTCAAATTTACTTACCAACGCCTCAAAAGGTGGTCAGAAGTGGCTGGAAAATGGCTCGAAAGAACCGGCCAAAAGTTGACGTCACCGTTCTCGACCAAAAACTGGTTCACAGGGCTTGGGTTGGGTTCCCAAGGCTTCCAGAAGATGTTTGATGATGAATTTGGGTTGATTCGAGGTCCAAATCCACGAGTTCTTTGTCAGAAAATTTTGTGAAAACAGTCGGGAAAATCCCAGATTTTCTGGGTTTGGTTTGGCTCAATTTCTGGGCTCACAGTGGCTAGGTTTCTCGTGAGGATGGTGACTGAGGTTGTGTTTGGTTGAAGAAAACCGAGAGAGAGAGTGAAATGGCCACGGGGTGGCTTGAGTAAATTTTGGGCACGATAGTTGCTCGGTTTCTGGGCACCAAGGTCTGTGCCTTTTTGGTGAGGATGAAGTTAGAATTCACAGGGACTTGTTTGATCGAAGAAGGACCGAGGCTGGTGAAGGTTTGGCCTCGGTTTGCTTTGAGAAAAAGGGGTGTGTTGGTGTGATTTTCTACAAAGCCTTTGGCTTGCAGATTTCTCGGCACAATTGTAAGGATGTGCTGGGAGACAAGACAGAGACTGATAGGCAGTATAGGTGTGGTGAATTTCCACACCGAAGCTGCTCAATTTAAAGCGTGAAAAAAAAAATCAAAAGATGAATAGGCAATCAAGGCGTGCAATTACGCAGTCAGAAAAAATAGTAGAGGTGCAGAGCACCTTGGTTTGGCTGAAAACCACGGGCGTACAGCCCACAGAAAAGAAATATACCACATAGGAAAAATTTGCCCAATTATTGTAATTTGTCCGTTACAAGTCCAAAAATTATCCCGTTCGCGTCTACGGGTTCGTGGTGAAGAGTACAACTCAAAAAGTTCGGTAAAAGTATGATATTAAGTCAATAGGAAATAATTGTCCACGTAGGACATACGTGGCCACTAAGGGTATTTTCGTCAATTTACAAAGTCAGGGAATAAAATACAATTTTTTTTTTTAGGGACGGGATGTAACACTAATCATACTCTCTAGTTTAAGGAGTTATAATGATTGTGCATCAATAAGAATAAAGTTTTTATTTAAAATATTATGAAAATATTGATAATTAATGCTATGAACTCATTGCTCACTCCCTAGATTTAGGAGCTCCTAAAAAATCTCTATCTTACGAGATGGATAGAAAGTGTGATTGGAGATGGATTTTGTTTCGATTTGGCTCTTCAAAATACAAGGCCAAACAAGTTTAGGTTTCCAATTAGTGTTGGAAAAAAAGGAGAAAAAGAATGTGCACATGTTCTTTCCCATAAGAATTGAGAAATAGGTTTTCTTTGTAATCATCGCAATCAGTTTAGGATTAGGAAATAAGTTAGTTTTCCCCATTCTAAAAGGATTTAGGAATCCTATACTTGTAAGGCATGTAACCATCGATCTATTTACTATAAATAGGCTTGTTAGAGGTTGTTTATTCACATGAACAACAAAGAGAATAAAAGATAATCAAGAGTAATAGAGAGATCTAAAGTAAGGTTTTGAGATTTAGCATAAGGTTTTCAATCTTATCAAAATGTAGCATTCGAGCACTTCAGAACCACAGTCATGTTCGGTAAGGATACTCTAAATTTTGATAAGGTTGTAGAAGCTATTCAATCTTATGTCAAGATGGATGAGAACACCGAAAGCTCTTAAGTGGATGGTCTTTATGTGAAAGATAAAGAGAGAGCTCGGTCACAGAACAAGAGTGATAAATCTAGTGACAGGGGTGGATCAAAATCCAAAGGAAAAGAAAAGAAATGTTGCTTCCATTGTGGTGCTACTGACCATTGGAAAAGAAATTGCAAAATATGAAAAGAAAAGAAGAAAGAAATGGCATGGCAGAGAATCCTTGCAATAACATCGAGCTCCAACGTTGTCAAATTTTGGGTTTGGATACTGGTTGTTCATTCCACATGTGTCATTTCAAAGAATGGTTTGATACATATGAGGAAAGAATAGTTGAGAAGGTTTGATGGGAGATGATTAACCGTGCATGATCCAAGGCATTGGTTCAATTAAGATTAGACACTATGACATAGTCATTAGGATACTGGAAAAGGTTAGATATGTTCCTAAGCTAAAGAAGAGTTTGATATCTTTGGGCACTTTAGACAGAGCCAATTATAAGTACAGTGGCAAAGATAGAGTACTCAAGGTTACCAAATGATCACTTGTTGTGATGAAGTGGGTTATGCAACCTAACACTTTGTACAAGCTTCATGGGACTACAATAATAGGTGAAGCCACAATATCTACTCAGGTTGGTTCAGGGGACAAGATTGAGCCTTGACACCATAGGCTAGGGCATATGAGTCAAAGAGGGTTGCAGGAACTACACAAGAAAAATCTGCTAGAAGGTGTTAATTATTGCAAACTGGATTTCTGCAAGTATTATACTCTTGAAAAGCAGACAAAGATGACATTCAAGTTAGCAGACAGTAAGAAAAGAAGCAAGGAACTGTTGTACTATATTCATACCAATGTATGAGGTTAGGCGCCAACAAGGTCCAAGAGAGGCTCCAGATACTTTGTTACTTTTCTAGATGATTTTTCGAGGAAATTTCAAGTCTCCTTCATCAGGGAAAAAATATAAGGTTTTCGCCAAGTTCAATGAGTGGAAAGCAGAAGTAGAAAATTAGACAAGTAAGAAAATTAAATATCTAAGAAGCGACAACAGGGGTGAATATAGAGACAAGAAGTTCTTATAGCTTTGCAAGGAAGAAGGCATCACAAGACACTTTCCAGTGAAGAAAACTCCTCAACAAAACGGAATTGCAAAGACTATGAATAGAACTCTTATGGAAAGAGAGAGAGACACATGTGGTTTCATGCGGGAATGCCTAAATGTTTTAGGCAAAAGTGGTTAACCTTGCTTACTACTTGATTAATCAATCACCCTTAAAGGTTCTTGATTTTAAGTGTGCATAAGAGGTATGGTCTGGTAAACTTATTGATTACTCCAAATTAAAAGTTTTTGGTTGTAGAGCATATGCACATATCCCGAGCGATGAAAAGACCAAACTCAAACCAATTCACTTGAATGCATATTCATCGGTTCTGTGAAAAGAGTGAATGGCGTTATAGGATCTTATCAATAAGAAAAATGTTTATAGGATCTTATCAATAAGAAGAAGGTTTTATAGGACCTTATCAACAAGAAGAAGGTTTTAAGTAGAGACGTTATATTCGATGAAAAGACTATGCCACTAAATAAAGTCAAGACAAGTGAGGAGAATAAGATTGATGTTGTCGAAGAAGCAACCAAATTTCCTATAACCAAATGGATTATGGAAGCAAATCCAGCTCATGTGGAGCATGAGTAAGTGGAGCATAACAATAAGTTAATGAGGAAAAAGTTGAGCAACAACAACAAAGAACGGGTGATGTGCCTTATATATACATGCCTACTTTTAGTTAGCACAAGACCTTTTGGGAGCTCACTGGTTTCAGATTCCATCAGAACTCTGAAGTTAAGCGAGTTTGGGCTAGAGCAATCCCAGGATGAGTGACCCATTAGGAAGTTGATCGTGAGTTCCCAGAAACAAAACCGTGAGGGTGTGGCCCAAAGCGAACAATATCGCGTTACGGCAGAGCCGGTTTGGGATGTGACAAAATGGTATCAGAGCCACTCTGTCGTTCGATACGGATGTGCCGGTGAGGATGCAACCCACTAGGAAGTTGCTTATGAGTCTCCAGAAACAAAACAGTAAGGACGTGACCCAAAGCGGACAATATCGTGTTATAGAGGAGCCGATCCGGGATGTGACAGAATGGTATCAGAGCTACTCTGCCATTCGGTATGGATGTACCAGCGAGAATACCGGGTTCCTCTTAAATGGGGTGGATTGTGACATCCCACATCGACCAACGGAGAGGGGGTGATGTGCCTTATATGTACATGCCCACCTTCATTTAGCACGAGACCTTTTGGGAGCTCACTGGCTTCAGATTCCATCGGAACTCCGAAGTTAAGCGAGTTTAGGCTGGAGCAATCCTAGTATGGGTGACCCACTAAGAAGTTGTTCGTGAGTTCCCAGAAATAAAACCATGAGGGCGTGGCCTAAAGCGGACAATATCATGCTATGGAGGAGCCGATCCGGGATGTGACAACCTGACAGGTATGAATTTGATCAAGATCAACTCAATTATGCTATAAATGTACCACGTATCAAGAAGCTATAGCAAGTAATGATCAGGAAAGTTTGATGGTTACTATGCCTGTAAATGGGTGTTTAAAAAGAAAGAAGGAACACATTGGCAAGCATACTTCTATAAGAATTAGTTGATTATGACGAGATATTTTCTCCGGTGGTTAAGCATACTTCTATAAGAATTATGTTATCAATAACAACTCAGTGGGATATGGAGAAAGAGCAGATGTACTTTGGCTCATCTAGAAGGTTTTTCCAAAATGTGAAAAGAAAATATGGTTTGTCGATTAGAGAAGTCCCTTTATGGGCTAAAGAAATCTCCAAGGCAGTGGTACAGACGTTTCGACACATACATGCTGAAGATTAATTTTAGAAAATGCTTATGTGATTGTTGCATTTAATACCATATGTTCGAGGATGGTATGATTATACTATTGCTACTTTATGTAGATGACATGTTGATTGCATGTGAGGATATGTCTAGAATTCAAGAGTTAAAGATGCATCTGAGTAAGAAATTCAACAAAAATTATTTAGGGGATGCACAAAAGATCGTTGGAATGCAAATTAGGAAGGACAGAGAAGAAGGAAAGATATAACTGTCATTAACAAAATATATTTAGAATATATTGGAGTGTTTCAATATGGATGGAGAGAAGCTCATGCCTACTTCATTAGCAGCTCACTATTAGTTGAGTGTGCGACAATGTCCAACTACAGAAAAAGAGTTGGAGGAGATGAGAAAAATGCCTTATGCAAACACAATAAGATGTCTCATGTATGCAATGGTTTACACAAGACCTGACTTAGCTCAAGCATTAAGTGTTGTTTCAAAGTATATAGCGAATCCAAGAAAGGAGCATTGGTTTGCGATTAAATGGATTTTTCGTTACTTGAAAGGTACAAAGAGTAGGAATCTTGTTTAAAAAATAAGAAAAAGAAACATGTGTGCTAGGTTATGTAGATGCTAACTATGCATAAGACTTAGACAAAAGAATGTCCACTACAGGTTACGTTATCGTTTGTGATAGAGGACCAATCAGTTGGAGAGCTACTTTACAGTCTATTACAGCATTGTCTACTACTAAAGCGGAGTATATTGCACTAGCAAAAGCTGGAAAGAAAGCAGTTTGGCTTAACAGTTTAACAAGAGAGTTTGGAATTACTCAAAATTCTATAGTGATCAAATGTGACAGTTAGAGTGCCATTTACTTAGCAAAGAATCAAGTGTTTCATGGGAGATTGAAACATATTGAAGTTTGTTATCACTGGATTACATACTAGTTAGAATCAAAGGAAGTTACAATTGAGAAGGTTCATACAGCGGAGAACGTTTCAGATTACTTGACTAAACCGATTACAGTCGAGAAGTTCAAGTATTACTTGAACTCGTTCAATCTTACAACATGCTAAAGATTGGGTGGAGTACCTTCCCACTTGAGGTGCATTGAGGCAAGAAGACTTTTTCCAAGGTGAAAGTTCTTGAAGTTTTCCAGAGTTGCTTCAAGAGGTTCAAAGACATTCTAGGGTGCAACAGTCATTTCTTGGTTTTGACTCACCAAGGTGGAGATTGTTGTGATTTGGCTCATCAAAATACATGGCCAAACAGGTTTAGGTTTCCAATTAGTGTTGGGAAAGGAGAAAGGGAATGTGCACAAGTTATTTCCCATAAGAATTGAGAAATAGGTTTTCTTTGTAATCCCAATCAGTTTAGGATTAGGAAATAAGTTAGTTTTCCCTATTCTAAAAGGATTTAGGAATCCTATACTTGTAAGGCATGTAATCATCGATCTATGTACTATAAATAGGCTTGTTGGGAGTTGTTTATTCACACAAACAACAGAGAGAATACAAGGGTAAAGAGTCAAGAGTGATAGAGAGATTTAAAGCAAGGTTTTTGGGTTTAGCGTAAGGGTTTTCAATAAGTTCTTGTAACCGAGTTGTTATTCTCATAGTACAGGTGATTTCTCAAGAGCGATCGCACAAGGAGTAGGCAAAGTTCACCAAACCATGCTAAATTCTTTGTGTTTGTGTGTGACGTGTTTACTTTATTGTTCATATATTTGCATAACACCAGAGACTATCAATCACTTTTCAATTAGCACAACAAAACCCTTCAAATTCTCTCATAAGGTACCTTATGTTTCTACAAAAATGTTCTCTTGGTCACCACGAGAAAGGAATTCATGTTGACTCACCCTTGAATTTGATATCAAGAATGAAGAGTAAATAGATGTGTTTTAATGTTTTATTCTCAACTCTTGATGTCAAACCCAACCATGGGTAACCATGTATCCTTGGTCTCAAGGTGACCAAAAGAATGACACTATGTTTCTATATATATTATCTCCATTTCCTTTATACAGTCTAAAATGTGCCCCTCCTAACATGAATTCTTGGCTCCGTCACTAGTCATCACCATATATGATATACCCACCGTTAATAAAAAAAAGCTGTCGCAATCGTCAAAGAGTCAAAGGCTGATATATACCTTAGTTTATAAGATACGGCTTCATTGGTCGAGGCAGCCAAGCTTGACCAAATTTTATGAGATGGTCTTTTGCAGATTGGAAGGCCAAAATGCTGCATACAGTTGTGTAGAAGCTCTGCTTATCTTTTACCATTTTACTCTGTCCGTAGAGAGAGGAAAATTAGAGTATCTTTAGGAGTTGGAGTAAACCTCCCCTCTGTGATGCTGCAAGTCATAAAAAATAATTCTAACTAAGTCGGTTTCTCTTCTGGGCCATGACAATGTATATAAGTCGGTTTATATACACAAGGCCACACGAACGATAGTGAAAACCAATAATTGCTGTATGAAACTAGGAATTATATGATCTAAGCCATTTCTATTTTTTTTTTTTTTTTAAAAACTGGATCAATTGTACATTTTTTGTTGAATTTGTTGTTTGTTTGTGAAAAAAATAGAAGTTGCATTTTTATCCGGATAACTTAAAGCATATGCTGATGCTGACTATACGAGTCATCATCTAAGAGTCAATGGCTGATGCTCACTATACCTTAATCTTATGCTGTCTACAGTTGTGATGCTGCAATTCATGTCAAGTTATGAGATGGACGATCGCTTCATATTCATTTCAAGCTAAATTTTAAGGAATGGAGCCTCCCAGGCTTTACTTCTAACGAAATTGATTTCTCTTAGAATGGAAACATATATCAGAAAGTAAATTAAGACTGAAAACATATAAGAATATGATTCCACCTAATAACCTGATTAACTGAAGAGAGTACAGAACTTCAACAGACAAGCCTTCAAAATTCTTGCAAACTCTAAACTTCATATGGATATTTCACTCATAAAGTGGGAGTAGTCTACGGTGTTCACAAAGAAACCAAGATAAGATGTCCAATTTCCTTTTCTAGTGCTTGGTTTGTCTTTAGTTCTGCAGAACATTGACAAACATTGCAGTGAGTCCGGGCTTCATATATTGTATTCACAACGCTTATTGCACGCCCCCTTTCCACACTAGTTGCGCGAAACAAATTAAGTATAAAAGAAAGCATTTATTGCGAACCATGAAGCATCCTTCCTTCCAATTGCTTAGAACCTCACTTTCATCCCACTTAATTAGGGGACTAATTTGATTCTTTCTAAGCCATAAACTACAACAAATATCCAACAGTTATAACAAGTAAAATATCATATTATTGTTAATGTGCAAATGCAATGAGAAACTGAAGATTTATAATTTATTGTGTTACATAAATCCATGTAGCTGTTGACATTCTATTTTTTTTCCCAGAGTGTCACACAGGGATGCTTTGTTCATCTCTAAAGAAGTTACCAGGATCGACTAAGGTCTTAACTTGAACAAGCCTCCTAAAGTTGTTCTTGAAATACTTCAAACCCCAAGCGCTTGCTTGTGCATAGCTTGTATTGCAATCACCATTCCTTCCCAAGTCAAGATCCCTATAGTTTAAATAGGAAGCTCTTGGGGACTTAGAAACGTACGGTGCCAGGTAGGCATACACCATTCTCATCCCGCTAATACGTTTCTCAGTTTCTTTGTCATCACCCCAACTGTCGAAATACTGGATCTCAAACAGATTTCCTTTTCTATGTGGGAAAGGAATTTCTGAATCAGAAATCTCACTCATTCTTCCGCCGAAAGGTGTCAATATCAACATGGATGAATCCAATTCAAGCATTGTTTTCCATAAACCTTCCAAGACAGCTTCTAAAATAGGTTCAGTAACATAATCTGATTTGGCTTTGAAGAATCTCTTAGATTGTTGAGTCCTCTGAAGCAGAACTTCTGATTCGTTTCTTGGAATATTAGCAATGTATAAAACTGATGAAATCCAACTCATCTCAATGAAATTCTTCCGCTCTAAATCTAACTCCGAGAAATTTTCCTGCATCCAAGGAAGAAGTTTCTCAACACTCTCGAAAAACACGAAATTGAATAAAACTTGAATAGTTTTTCCACCATTTGTGCCAGCTCCATTTGCAACTTGGATAACCAAACGCAGGAAATACTCCTCAGGCATCCTATCAGCTATAGCTTGCCATTTAGAGACAAGTTTGGTTGCACCTTGTTCTATGGTCTTCGATACCGTGTAACCTGTTACAGTTGGAGGAACAGGAACCAACCTAAGTTTCCAAGCCACAATGACTCCAAAGCTTGAGCCTCCACCTCCTCGAATAGCCCAAAAGAGCTCTTCTCCCATGGAATTTCTGTCAAGAACTCTGCCATTAACGTCGACAATCTTAGCATCAAGGACATTGTCAGCTGCTAGACCATATTTCCTGAACAAGGTACCATGTCCACCGCCACTAATGTGTCCTCCCACACCAATAGTTGGACAGATACCTGCCGGAAAGCCATAGAGTTTACTCTTTTTTGCAATTGCGTAGTACAACTGTCCGAGAGTAGCACCTGACTCAACCCAAGCCCTCTCCTTCTTTATGTCAATATCAATGGATCGAAGATTCAAAAGATCAACGATGATGAAAGGAGATTCCGATACATAAGATAGGCCCTCATAGTCATGGCCCCCGCTTCGTGTTCTAATTTGTATGCCCACTTTCTTGGAGCATACTACAGCTGCTTGAACATGAGAGTATTTAGAAGGAGTAATGATAGCTCGTGGTTTTGGTGTTGAAGTGTTCAAGAATCTGAGATTCTGTATGGAAGATTGCAAGACTGAGGAATAAACCGAACTGCTTTCGGTTAGAATGATGTTGCTCGTTGAGTTAGATTGTATGCGGGAAGAAAAGCATTGAATAAACCTTTCTGAAATCGAGTTCGAAGTTGTGGAACAAACTGAGCTTACAAGTATGAGAAGTAGTAGGGGAAGTAGTTTTATGTGTGAGATCTCCATCTTTATTTGTTCTAAATGTGTGAAATGGTATGAGCTCTGAGCTCACTTATATTGGTTCTCTGAATTTTGGAAGAATTGAAAAGATATAGGTGACTTCTCATAAACGTTTGCGGATTGCCCACCAACGGAGACTTCTCATACACAATTATGTCAAAATCGGGATGCAAATAATTAAATATTCTTTGCAAATAAGAATAATATAATCTGTATGAATCTAATACATATAATTTAATTTAATAATTTTCCAATGCGAATCCTATGATCTATGATCCAGTTCTTTTTTTTAATATTTGCTGATTATGGATGGATGTGCACTTGACAGTGGAATTATAAAACAGTAATTGTACATCAATTTGCATTTATTTTAAAGAAGTATTCGTAGAAATAATTTCCATTTAATTCAAAGAAGCTTCTGAGATGAAAGTAAAGTCAAGAACATACTCAATTCAGCTCATCTCATAACAACTGCTGCGTTTTAAACTCAGTTCCGGGGATTGACGAAAAAAATATAAAAATTAGTTCCGGGAAGTTGTCTAGTATGAAAAACTATTTTCAGAATGCTGAATGTGGGAGGTAAAACAATGAGGCTTGTTTTTGTCTCCCTACACTGGAAGTTTCTAAGTGGAAACTTCAAAGTGAAGACTATTCGAGGATGAAATTTAGCATAAATATGACATGATTTTGTCATGGAGACATCAGCAATTAACTCATCTCTTCTAAAATGGCTGCAATGATCAGCTTGTCACCTACTATTGAGTGCCGCATTCTCACAGTCACAGACCAGTGAACTATTTGCTTGGTTTACATATCTGTCCTAGCTTAACCAGATAAGCAACTAGCCGCCCTCGACTAAATTGAGGTTTTAAAAGTGGCACTAGTTCAGATGATGATTTTCACCTCCAGCTTAAAACGACTTCGTTGTAGACATGAGTACTATAGTAGCATAGAAATCATAACTCATGGTCCTATCTCCAAAATCTGTTTTCAACTACACCCTAAAGAAGATTTCTTCGTTTCTATTTCTTTCTAGCTACACGCTAGAAAGCCGAACATGCTATATGCATGAGGCATTACCAGACTGCCTTCTTAATGAAACTAGGGTTGTTTTTATCTCCCTACAATGCCTTCTTATCCGAGCGATGCTTCTTGTTTATCTTTGTTCCGTTTTACTCCATTTCAAGCAATAATGAGAGTCAAACAAATTATAAGCTAAATGAGAAAGCACGATCGACTTAGTATCAACACAGTACAAATGCTAAGAACTTAACTACTAAGACAGAATTAAAAATATTTACATACAGTGGATCATAGTCTTGGCTAGGAAAGCATTCCCTCTTACCAACCTCCAATAAGCAAGTATATCAGTAAACTGAGTAGCTTCCCCGTTGGTATGTTGGAACTTGACCCGCCAGTCACATCTGTATGCGAACCTGCAATCAGCAACCAAAGTCAGTACCTTTGGGGAGCTCATGGGGGTAGGGCAACAAAATGGATGGGAAGATTATAGTTTGGCATGGAAAAGCTAGTGGTAAGCTGTTTATGAATTGCAGGGGCTAAAGCCAGCTAGCGCAAATGTACACTGCAACAACTTACTAGGGAGGGCAATGTCCTGTGTGTGGATTCGTTGAGCTTATTATTCCATCAACTGCTAATTGGTTGCGGACTATCATCGAACGGGTTGAGTGCACCCAATAGAGAATGCATTCACAATGATTATTGATACGAGGGAATCACCCAACAGTTAGACAAAATATCCATAATCATAACAGCAAAACATGTGGTTATATCCCCAAAAGGTGAAGACCAAAATCCAAAAGGGTCATCCGCTTCTGTTTCGCCGTTTACTCAATCTGAGAGAGTAAAAATATAGTCCTTTGTGATGCTGCAATTCGTGTCAAGTTATGCGATGGAAGATCACTTCATATTCATTTCTTTTCAGGAATGGAGCCTCCCAGGCTTTACTTCTAACGAAATTGATTTCTCTTAGAATGAAAGCATACATCAGAAAGTAAATTAAGATTGAAAACATATAAGAATATGATTCCGTATGTGGGAGGAGAAACATTGGAGAAAGCCTTCAGATATTGAGATTGAAGTTGTGGACCAAGCTGAATTGAGAAGGATGAAAAGTAATACTGCAAGTATGGGCTCTTGGCTCTCACTTACACTACAAGAAAAGTGAGCAACATTTAGCCTAATTAGTAATTATTTCGGTGGCTGTCGCTGGGGTGACAATAATGTTGCCAATGAGAAAATGGTGACAAAAATTCAAAAAGTATATATATTTAATGCATTAGTCACCATTGTTGTGTAGCTATTACTTACTTTTTGACTTTTTGTCACCATTTTCTCATTTGCAACGACATTGTCATTCCAACAACATGCACCAAAATAGTTACTAATTAGGGTAGCTGTTACTCACTTTTCTTGTAATGTTATATATAGGTACTATGAGTTGAAAAGAACAGCATCGGATGTTCATCGAAGACAATTCAAATGTTTCAGTACTTCTAGATCTTGCTTTGTCAATGTTTGGAAAGCCAGTGAGTTCTCATGAATGAAAATATGTTAGGAGAGTACTCAAGATACTGAAAACAAGTTGCTTTTAAACACTCTTCTAAAAACACTTAATTATCATCTATGTGAAGCTTCATCAGTGTGATTTCTGTGCAACAGCTATATGAATGAGTCATCCACCGCAATCCTCTAAGAGTCAAAAGGCTGATGCAAATTATATCTTAATCTTGTGTTAATCTTGTTTTTTTTTCTAATTTAAGAAAGAAAAAAATGGGAATTTCCAAATATTGGTATACAACCAAGAAAAAAATCTAGAAAATGGCACCAAGGATGGAGTTTCATCATTTTGTTGGTCATCAAGAGCAGGCTGGCCACTAAAGATAAAGTCCACAATTGGTATCCTTGGTCCCAAACTGATGTTCTTGTTGTGTGCTTTCCCATAATCACATTTGAGAGGATGTCGAGAGTTGTCCGACGTCAAAAAGTGAAAGAATTTTGCATGGACTTATTAGGAGTTAGGCTACTCCTACACATGCTAATTGGTTTTAGAGTGAAACCTTAACTTTCTTCGTGGTATCAGAGCTAACTTTCTCAAGTGTAACTCAATCGTCACATGTGCCCCAAGTCACCCGATATGCGTTGTTGACGTATTTGGCTTCAGTGTCGCCAAACACAAAAGAGCATATGAGGATATGAAGAGTGATCCCACATCAAAAAGTTAGGAACCTATAATGAACTTAAAAAAAGTTCGGCTACTCTCCCATTGCCAACTGATTTAGGGTTCAAACCTTAAAATCTTTCACTACAGTGCTAAAATATGGTCCATGCTTTACGAGAAGTGTTCTATAACTTATTAACTGGTATCCATTGGTTGAGGCTGCAGACCAGACTATTTATTGTTAGTTGATATATGCTTGAAAGATGAACCAAAAGCCCAACCAATCTATTTATTACATTGGGCCTAACATCAACCATTTATCATAGACATTCTAATTTCCCCAGATGCATGGGAAAACAGGGATACTTTGTTCATTTTTAAAGAAATTATCAGGATCAACTAAGGTCTTCAGATGAACAAGTCTCCTAAAGTTACTCTTAAAATAGTTCAAACCCCAAATGATTACTTGTCCATAGCTTGTATTACAAGCATTGTTCTTCCCCAAGTCAAGATCCCTATAGTTCAAATAGACAGCTCTTGGGGACTTCGAAACATACGGCGCCATATATGCATACACCTTTCTCATCCAGCTAATATGTTCACCGTTTCCTTGTCATCGTCCCAATTGACCAAGGACTGGATTCCAAATATTCTGGATCAACCTATGCAACTCTATGCAACTCTCTGAGAGGAGCACCTGACTCAACCCAAGCACTCTCATTCTCTATGTCAACACCGATAGACCGAAGATTGAAAAGGTCAATGATGATGAAAGGAGCTTTAGATGCATGAGAAAGGCCCTCGTAGTCATGACCCGCATTTTGCGTTGGATTATTCAAGAACCTGCGGTTCTGTATGGAAGATTGCATGACTGAGGAGTAAGCAGAACTGTTTTTGGTTAGAATTATTTCTTTACGTGAATGAGAATGCTGTAGGTGATTGGAATAACATTGAAGAAATCTAACAGAAGTAATTTGAACTTGTGGACCAAACTGAGTTGAAAAGGATGAGAAGTAGAGCTACTGGAAAGTCGCCTGTGGAAAAAGCATATCTGACCAATGTGAGCCTGTCCGAGACTTGTCTAACGTATGGCACAGGTAGAGCTCAATCGTATATATCTGGTTGATGTTCCTACTTTGCACTATGGTTGAAAGAAAATTGCAGCCATTGGATGCACACTGGAAGTTTCTAAGTGGAAACTTCAACGTGAAGAATATTCTAGGATGAAATTTAGCATATGACATGATTTTGTCATGGAGGCGTCAGCGAATAACTCATCTCTTCTAAAATGGCTGCAATGATCACAGTCACAGACCAGTGAACTATTTTTGCTTGGTTTACATATCTGTCCTAGCTTAACCAGAGCCCTCGATTAACTCGTGGTTTAAGAAGGGCACTTCAGATGATGATTTTCACCCCCAGCTTAAAGCGACTTCCTAGCATCGAAATCATAACATATGGTCCTATCTACAAAATTTATTTCCAACTACACCTAAAGAAGATTTCTTCGTTTCTATTTCTTTCTAGCTACACGCTAGAAAGCCGAACATGCTATATGCATATGAGGCATTACCAGACTGCCTTCTTAATGAAACTAGGGTTGTTTTTATCCCTCTACAATGCCTTCTTATCCGAGTGGTGCTTCTTGTTTATCTTTGTTCCGTTTTACTCCATTTCATGCAATAATGAGAGTCAAACAAATTATAAGCTAAATGAGGAAGCACGATCGGCTTAGTATCAACACAGTACAAATGCTAAGAACTTCACTACTAAGACAGAATTAAAAATATTTACATACAGTGGATCATAGTCTTGGCTCGGAAAGCATTCCCTCTTACCAACCTCCAACAAGCAAGTATATCAGTAAACTGAGTAGCTTCCCCGTTGGTATGTTGGAACTTGACCCGCCAGTCACATCTGTATGCGAACCTGCAATCAGCAACCAAAGTCAGTGCCTTTGGGGAGCTCATGGGGGTAGGGCAACAAAATGGATGGGAAGATTATAGTTTGAGTATCTGATCATCCAATCAAATTACATAATGTATGGGAAGATTATAGGGCATGGAAAAGCTAGTGTTAAGCTGTTTATGAATTGCGGGGGCCTAAAGCCAGATAGCACAAATGTGCACTGCAACAATTTACTAGGGAGGGCAATGTCCTGTGTGTGGATTCGTTGAACTTAATTATTCCATTAGCTGCTAATTGGTCGCGGACTATCATCGAACAGGTTGAGTGCACTCAATAGAGAATGCATTCGCAATGACCATTGATACGAGGGAATCACCCGACAGTTTGACAAAATATCCATAATCATAACAGCAAAACATGTGGTTATATCCCCAAAAGGTGAAGACCAAAATCCAAAATCTGCAAGGGAACAGACTTATCTACATTCACAACGTTATTACGGCGGATATACAAACCAATAATAAATTGGCATTGTAATTAATTTGACATACCGCCACAATAGCGTATTCACTGTAGATAAATATATTCATTCGTAGGTGCACTTAGATTATAAGAATGAAAAATTTTTAGTTGTTTCCCGGTCGTATATTTTCTTGTGTCAGTATCTATCGTGGAATGACTTGATATAAACACATCACATGATGGAAGATTATTACCATTGGAAAGGGACCGAGTCAGAAGGCACTGGGATCCACACGCTTTAAATCTAAGCGTGTCACAGGATTCACAACCACAGAGTCAAGACCTACACGCATACAGAAGCTTCTTTGCAATTACAGTTTTCAACAATGATAGCTATTTTAACTCAACTTAACTTAACTTATATGGCATTGTGACAGGAACCTAAATTGTGACTTTTTACAATCTTAGAATATAGGAAAGATTTTGTATAAAATATGAGGTGAAGAATCTGCATATGGATGGTTTAATCCAATTAGGCATATTGTTCAAATAAAATAAAATAAAAGGTTAGTCGTAAGCATAATTCATCAGGGTTTTCACATTTTCTTCATTCTCTCCTTATGCACTTCTCTTATGCGGAGAAAGGGGGAATGCGAAAATCATTTCCCGGTACTTTAACTCATTCTTTTTTTTATTTTTAAATGATTGAACAAGTTCTCTCTGAGACAGACTAATCAGATGAAAATGACATTCACAGCAAGCAAACCCCATTACACAAGGTAGAAAGAAATGGTCAAGACAGCCTTTAACTAGAATAAATGATATTGTTTCAACTTTCTTATACATGTCACAATCTCTCATAAATCCAAACCAAAATATTAATCTGGGGCAGGGTAAAAGTAAAAACACATTGTATATATTCACTGTGACAAGAACTGAATCAAAATAACCCAATACTTATAACCTCTTCATTTTTTTTTAACTTATTCCTATGAATCTATGATCAATCAATAACCAAAAATCCATGCTTTTGTATCAACTTCCTAAGCTCTCCTATTCCTTACTTGGAAGAATTGGGATGCTCTGCTCGTTGTAGAAGAAATTTTCTGGATCGACGGCGGTCTTCACCTTCACCAACCTATCGAAATTGTCATTGAAGTACTTCACTCCATAAACTTTTCCTTCTTCATAAGTAGGAGCCCCAGTTGAAATAGCACCAATGTCAAGGTCCCTGTAATTCAAAAAAGCACTTCTTGGATTCTTTGACACAAATGGGGTCATGTAACTGAAAAGCCTTTTGCTTTGTGTGGTGTAGTTCTTCTCCAAGTCCTCCCCTGCATCCTCCCAATTCACTGAGTACTGAATTTTGTACAAGTTTCCGGCACGGTGGGGAAAAGGCGTCTCGGATGGCGCAATCCGGCTCATTTCCCCGCCGTACGGATTGAAAACAAGTCCTGTTTTCCCTAGCTCGATCATTTTTTTCCAGAGCCACTCCAACCCGTCTTTTGAAATCGGAGTTTGGACATAATCTGACTTCCTCTTCAAGAAATTTGCATCGTTTGGCATTCTGTCAAGCAACGCTTTGGGAGAGGTTCCAATGTCGAAATTCGCCCACCAGAGGACGGATTCAATCCAGCTCATCTCAGTACAATTCTCCTTCTTCAACCCCAATTCAGGAAACTCCTTCCCCAACAATGTCACAAGCTGATCAGCATTGCCTAAATACTCAGCCAAAACCGAGGCTCTAATAGTCTTTTCACCCTTCTTCACTTTAGAACTCACAGGCTGCAACAACAGCCTCAAGAACAACCCATCATCCGTCGTGGGCGCCACCTCCTGCCACCGCGAAACAAGCTCGGTTGCATTCTGCTCCAACGTTTTCTCAACCCGAAAAATGGTAACAACTTCGGGGATAGAAACCAACTTCAACTTGTACGAGATAATGACTCCAAAGCTTCCACCACCTCCTCCTTTAATAGCCCAAAACAAGTCTTCCCCCATCGATTTTCGGTCGAGAAGTTCACCGTTGGCATTGACAATCTGAGCATCAAGAACATTGTCAACAGCAAGGCCATACTTCCTCAGCAAGTTGCCATACCCGCCGCCACTTATGTGCCCGCCAACACCAACCAGTTGGCAAATCCCCGCCGGAAAGGCATGGACTTTACTCTTCTCCCAAATCCTATAGTACAACTCTCCGAGCGTGGCGCCGGCCTGAGCCCAAACGGAGTTGTCCTTAATGTCCACCGTGATCGACCTGAGATTAAACATGTCAAGAACAATAAATGTCTGGCTAGACCAGTAAGAAATGCCCTCGTAATCGTGGCCGCCGCTTCGGATTTTGAGCTGTACGCCGGCGAGCTTGGCGCAGAGGACGGAGGCCTGGACATGGGATTCGGTTAAGGGTGTGACAATGAGGAGTGGTTTTGGGGTGGAGGTTTTGTTGAACCTGGAGTTTCTGATGTAGGCTTGTAAGATTGGTGTGTATGAAGGGTTGTTTTGGGCATAGATTATGCTGGACAATTGGGTTGTGTTTGATGAGTCAGTTTTGGTTTTTAGGCATTTGAGAAAGCTGTCATAGACAGAATCTGAAGCTGCCCATGAAGCAGAAGCTTGAAGAAAGAGAAGAGAAACGAGAAGTGGAAGAATCCTAGGCATTGCGTCTCTCATTGGTTTTGTTAAATTTGTTTTGTAAGGGTTTTGGTCCTCTTATATATAGACACAGAGGCACCAACCACAAAGGCATATCAGTTTTGGTCCTCTTATATATAGTCTCTGCACTCGTTTATTTTGATTTCTGCGCATATACACGGTCGCTCACCATTAGATTTGACTAAAACTTAAAAAGTACATATCAGTTTTATTTTCATTTTTTTGAAAAAAAGATTGGATAATTATATTAAATTTATTTGAATTACGAAAAAGAAAATTTAAACTTGGATGATGTAGTACAATGCTTAAGCCAATTTAACTAAATAGGGAGGTGATTTTCACACATCATTTTTAGTATCTCACACATTTCTTTATTTCTGGTCATTATATTTAATAATTCAAAAAAAAATATAAGGCACTGAATTAAACTGATGTATTTGAGAAGTTAAAAAGAGTTAATATCATTTTCTATCCAGATATGCAATAATGACTGGGGTAACATTTTTTAGGGTAAGGAATACAAAGGATAAAATTGGGCATTCGGCACCAATCAATCATACATATCTCAAGTATCTTACTTTTCCCAAAACTCTCGGTGGGATTAATCATGAATGGATATTTTTGTGATGTGCGGTCCAAACACACTTAAATTGTGTACAATTTGACTTTTATTTTGATGGTTTACAATTTTGACTTGATATTATTGACTTTTATTTTTCTTTAAATTGAAGGTTTTAATGGGAAAAATCAAACAAATTCAAATTGAAGATTCCTAGTCCTACAAATACACATAATTCACAGAAAAAGAATCGTACCTTCCTATTAAAGTCGGTGATATTGTTTTAAAGAACTTTTAAAAATTTTGTTATCAAAATATTATGGGGTCAAATTTTATTTTAATGGTATGTATCATTGAATGGTACACACTATTAAATGATTTAAAATTTATTTGAGGCTCACCGCAAATTAATCTGAGACCGTTCAATGACCGAATCATTGAATGGTACGTACTATCCAAATTTTTTTCAATATTATGTCTATTTTTAAGAAAATCAACGTTTTGGAGCTTTCTCAACGACAAACAAACCCACGATTTGTTAGAAAAAAGAATTAAAAATACTAATCCCAACATTTAGAAAAGGGTTATGTCGGAGTAGTTGTTCAGGATTTAGTTATTGTTTTATATATAGGGAGATACGATATAATATTTTTGGAACTATAGAAATTGTTTGGTAAGAATTGATCTTTTCTTTTCTTTTCTATACAAAAATATTCACTTCTAATGAGAGCGGAAGTGAGCTACGACATATAATGTGAATTCAATACAAATATAATGGGTTATCGTTATTTATGTGAATCAAATTTAAAACATCTCACTTATAAAGTTACAAGTGAAGAAATTACTACTAAACTGTAATTTTTGTAACGCACGCTTGTAACTAAACAAGATCTTAAAAATGATGAGTTGTATGACATGGTTAAGTTTAGCCCTAAACCCGTAAGGCATACCCAATCCACCATGGTTAGGTAGCAAATAGCAACCGAACTTTCTTTCTTTCTATGAGAAGAGACTTTCTTGAATGCTCTGTAGTATCCAGTACTCCGAATATTTCAACCGTTAGATCTTCATTTAAAAATATAAAAATCAAAATCTAACGGTTAAAACACTCAGAATATCGTGTACTCCGGAACACCAATTAATTTTTGCTTTCAGAAAGCTCGCTAAACTTTGGAGCCAAGTGCATGGTTGTTATGATTGCATCCATAAAATATTCTTCTTTTTATTGTTTAAAAATAATAATATTGATATTCTTTTCCAATGCATGAGACTGGTTAGGTCATATTCTTTGCCCCTTTGGCCTGCAATATTAGCATAATACTATATCCCATGAAACTTTACGAATTAAACATTTGTAAGAGAATCGACCTTTTCTCAAACCCTATTGTTTAAATATTTCATAAGAAGATAGACAGCGTGTAATGAAAATGATTGCAGGTGTTCTTTCATCACTTACATGAACAAAAATGAAGTTGTTATGTAAATATGTCAATTATTCACTGTATAATTAATAAATAATTTATAGCAACATTTAAAAAAAATGTTTCATCGGAAGACCATATGCATATATTGCAAACAAAAGTTCACCAGTATTCCAAAATCTAACAACGTGATGAAATTCCTTGTTTTGATTTTTTACAACTGAGGATGCTTGTCTTGAATGTAGAACCCAAATGCATGCGTATATCTATGTAGTTGTTCAGTTGTAGGTACAGGTAACATGTGCTTATTATGGTCGGTATGCATCTAGAAGACTACATCGTTAATCATTGGATACCATAAGTGATCAATGATTTTTTTTCTTTTCCGTCAACAATTGTGACGAAGGACACTGTTGTTGTTATTTCAGGTGCGAAAAAGTTAAAAGAAGAAAACGCCGTTTAATTAAAAAAAGTGATTGAAAAATTGGTAATTTACGAGTTAACAAATTAGTTGTTGTTGTCATATCCCGTAAGTGGATGTTTTGGACTTTTCATGTTGTTTGAATTAACACAACTTTCGTTTGGCATGTTAGTTTTAAGCTCGTACATAATATAAGGATTCGAAGAAAACGACGAGATCTTACAACAATTCCAGTCAGAATTTGGCCGAATTTCATCATTTACTAGCCCAAAACAGGAGTTTAATATTTTAGCATCTTTTTATATTTTTTATTTGTTTAATTTCTTTCCTATTTAGACTTCTAGAGTTTCTAGGGTAAAGTACATTATAAATAGGTCCTCTTGGCCTTAGGTTTTGTAATCTTTCATATTATTAATCAAATTTCAAAAGTTTTTCTCAATTCTCTGGTGTTCTAGAAACCAATTCAAGGGTGACCATTCGTGATCCCTTTTATCCTATAACTTCTGTTGTGTCAAATTGTGGTTAAACGTCACCTAGTATTACAGTTTAGTGGTATTCCTTTTCACTTGCAAGTTCAAATCTAGTGAATAACGAGTTCCAAATCTATTTATTCTCTTCACCCCTCAGTGTAAATATATTGTTGTATTAAAAAATAATTGTGTTATAAGAGATATTTGTTTTAACACAACGATATTACATTATGAAGTGAGAGATTTGAGTTAAGCCAAACAATGTGTCTGCTAAAATAATTTGGTATCGAGTTCGTCATCTACATGAGTTGAACTTAAGACCTCCTACTTACAAGTAGATAAGAATACCACTTTGACTATAGTGCTAAACAGCATAAGATTAAATTCATTAGAAGTACACAGTCTCAATAGACTTAATTAGCTCCCGTTTAGAAATATTTCTCTAGCTAAAAAACACTTATGCTGATAAACGCTTTTATTAAAAGCATGTCAAAAAAATTTACAAAAATTTAGAGTGATTATGACATAACTTTCGAAACATATTTCGAAATTTCTACATCTTACAAGGAAAATTTTGAACTTTTGTATACATGCAACTTCTATTCGACCTCGAATTTATAATTGCTCTTATAATCCAGAAACCTTTAATTGTTTTCTACCAACTTTTTAAAAGCTTTAACCATTCTAAAAGCACTACGTTAATTAATGTTTTATTATAAAAGATAAATGCTAAAGAAATTAAAATGGAGTGCAGTTTTTGGAAGATAAGCATTGTCACATTATTTGGCACTAGGTCAATGAAATAGCGTCGATTCAGTGGGCGAATGGGATGGAGCCTAACTTTTCAAATCAAGGGACCACTACTTTAATAAAAAGGATTGACTTAATGAAGTCATAGATATATATGCATTGTCCTCTAACTTTTGTTCTCGATAGCTACACTTTCTCTTCTGAATATTTGGAAACGCCACTAGACACGACCATCTAGGGATGAAAATTAAGCATGCATACCCCAGCCAAAGAAAAATAATTGATATACAATGTAGGTTGGTTCTCTAAGATTACAATGGGTCAAATTTGGGTGGTATGTACTATTTAATGGTCTGATCATTGAATAGTTCAAGATTTATTTGTAGTCCACTGCAAATTAATATGAGATCATTCAATAGCCGTACCACCACCCAAAATCTTTTCGAATATAACAGCTAAAACTTTTGCAGTCTATTAATTGTCTAATTTGGTATTAGAGCCTTGTTTACAAGTACTCCTTATTTTATTCCAGTTCGTCACTTCTTTGAACCTTTTTAGGTGCAAAGCTGCAAGGTGGGCTATCTAAGTCCGTTACCAATAAGAATTTGAATTTGAATTTTTTTGTGTTTCCATTTGCAATAAGAATTTCCTAAATGGTGAATTATCCGTCCATGTACCGATCTTTTTTTGGAAAGTATCTGTCTTTTAAGCCACCAACATCAAATAGAGGTGGTGAACAAATCATGGAGAACTAAAGAATTTAATTATTAAAATGCTAATACTCAATTTGTTACATCCCGTTCGGAAATAATATTACTTTATTCTCGGATGGGTAAAATGACGATTTTGCCCTTGGTTGACCTTTCGGTTGACTTTTGCGTCGTAACTCGTACGATGCATTCACTTGTATTTTCTTGACGTGCTCGTCGATACGAACGCGTAGACGCGAGCCGTACGTCGTTCGGACTCCGAACGAATATTTTACGGGCGTTGGTTTCCGACGTTTCCCGTATTTCAGTGTTGGGCAGTTTTGAGTTGATGGGCTGGGGCCCATTGGTCTGCAGGCCCATGTGGCCTATCCCTGAAAATCTGGGATGTTGCCTGGGTCTTTGACCCGTGTCTCCCTCTTCTTCTTCTTCTTCTTCTTCTTCTTCTTCTTATTCTTCTTCTCTGCACTGACCAAAACAAAAGCTCCAAATTGTTAATGGCACCCATGGCCATTCCTCTCCCTCTCCCCGAGCTCCCACCAGACCAAATTTCATGGCCAAACCATCACAACCAGCTGGATTTGAACCCTGCAACTCAAACCCAGAAAACCCAGAATTTTCCAACAAAATCCGAGAACTTTCCCTCGTGATTTCTCGGTGAAACCGAGCTCGAATCACCTCGATCTTGTCACCTCTGGACTTCTGGGAACCCTGGGATCACAACCCAGGGCTTGCGTGTGAAGGAGACCTCGAGTTCGACAAGTTTCAGTTTTGGCCGAAACTTTCGAGCCCAATTCCGGCCACCTCCGGCCAGTGACCGGCCCCCAAAATGGTAAATTCTGAATCTCCTCACTTCTAGCTTCATTTTGGTACTTGAATCGTCCAATTTGGACTTAAAACGAAGAAGTTATGAAGCTTTGAAAAATTACCCAGAAACCGGCCAAAATTCCGGCGGCGGCGGCGGCGACCGGAAAAAGACCAGAGTGACCGGTGCTGACGTCAGCGATGATGTCAGCAAACCAGGTCAGACCGGCCTTGCTGACGTCAGCGAACCGGTTCAGACCGGCGCTGACCGGCTCGACTGAGCTGCGAGTGGAGCCGCGAGTGAAGCCGCGCGTGAGCCGCGCGTGGAGCCGCGCGTGAGTGCGCGTGAGACAGCCGTTGGAGCCGCGCGTGGAGCCGCGGCTTGGCGTGTTTGAGCCGCGCGTGAGGGCGCGTGGGAGGTCCAAATTCGATTCTGTTTTCACGGGGCGACTCGTGACGACGTGTACTACCTCGGGGTAGTACGCATGATAATTTTTGAGGTGTTTTGGACCTCCAAATTGAGAAAGCAGGGATAGGTTTAATTAATTCGTTAATTCGTTACCTTTATGAGTTTAATCATTGTACCGGTGATATCTCATATAGGTGGGGCCTATCCAGAGGACTACCGGGGCTACCCAGGACGGGGTACTTCGACCCGGCTACCTACAGGTGAGTGAGTGGGCCCTTTCCCTATATTATTTAAATGTGATTTATGTTTGGGAAATTATATTTGGGTTATGCCTACATTATATCGTGGTTTTAAATGGATATTTATATCGTGCTATTGGTAGACCTTGTTATATTATTTTATTACTCGGTTTACTAGTTTGGCACTCGTATTTTAGTAGACCTTGTGCTTAGTGGTATTTACTCGGTTTACTAGTTTCGACTCGGTATTTCGATAGGCCATGGAAATTAGTGGGCTTGGGCCCACATTTCCATTTGGGAATTATACCATTAAATTGGTAATTTCCGTATTATTGTGTACGTGTATTGCTAGTATCGAACCGGCCCTATTTTAGGGATTTTAGGGAATTAATTATTTTAATTCCCTACTTGTGCCTATTTGTGATTATGGGTTTTATACCTATCTGACGGCCTTGAGCCGTATTTGGGTGAACCTTGGAAATGGTAATTTTCTATCGTATTTTGGGTTCACCTAGTTTGCCATTAAGTTGGTATTCTTATACCTTGGTACCCATGTGGCGTATTCTTGGTATTTCACGTATTGTAGTTATACGCTTGGTATTTCGGGGTACGGCACCCGAGAATACCTTATATATATTGTTTAGTTTGAGGGCACCCCTTATTGAGAAATTACCCCACCTTGTTTTATGTAGAGTATTCCGTAGTATGTTTTCATACGCTCAACTAGGTTGCTTACACGGTGTTTGGTGTACCGTCCGGGGCCAGGACCAGCTTCACGTGATTGTTCACACGCACCTATACGCTCACTATGGACCCATAGCAGGTGCCAGCCTGTTCTAGGTCGCCTGGGCGACTCGAACTCGTTGTGATGCGCATATGCGCCAGCTTCACGTGATTGTGTACACGAGCGTACTGTTACTTATACACCCAGCCTGTTCATGACAGAATAAATCTGTATGAACTTGTGTGTTTGCTATACCTAAACGAGCGGTTTATCTTATAGTTTAGTATTGTGATTGTACCACTGGTCTTCACTGATGCCACGGAGGCATTTATTTGATTTACGGGTTTCCCGTATATCCTTATTTTACGAACTTACGAGTAAAGCTTTTTACGCCGAACGGTGGCTTTCTGCCCGTTTCGAACGGTAAGTATATTTCCGTACTTACCTCGTTTTCTACCTACTATTATAGTACGTTTTCTGAAACGGTTTTCCAACCAACTACTTGATTTTGACGGCGAGGGGTTACTACTTTCAGAAAACAAAGGTTTTTACAAAAATGACTATTTTTGGCCCACTCACCCTTTTGTTTTGCGCCCCTCCAGGTTTAGTGGCTGGAGCTGTCTACGTTCGAGGCGGTGGTATGACGAAGGTTTAAATTTCTTGGTATTGTAAATACTTTGTACGTCGAACTTTGTACGACGTGTATTGTACTAAATTCTTCCGCCCGTACATTTGTGTACACATTGATCTTAATTTATTCAAATATTCTTATTTCATTCAAATTGGCTTTCGTCACCCTACGTGGTGTCGGCCAGCACATCCGACTTTTGGGTGTCCACGTGTACATCCGGGTCGGGATGTGTCACAATTATATAAACTTCTTGAAATTTAAGAAATTTTCATACATTTGAGCTAAAATTTCAAGAACATACAAGATTAGTGTGATTCACAATTTATTCCTTGTATATATATATATGTCATATTTTTCATGTTTAATTAATGATTTTCTGCGATGAACACTATGATTTAGCGTTATTTATTTTCATTAGAGAAGTCTTAGATTCAAATTTCATGGGATGAGTTTGATACTAAATTATTATGGTTGTCACATTGTGTGCCTTAGTGTAAAATATATATTTTTATTACTGATCATATTTCTCCCATGTTTCCTTTGTTAATTATGGTTTTCAATTCGGAAAAAATTAATTTGAATTTTAACTAAGGTTTATAATTCATTTCAAAATTTGGATTTGATACAATCATAACCTTTATATACACAGAAAATCCTTTGAGAAAATGAACCAAACTTCCCGGAAAACCTATAATGTGAGGAAATTAAGTGGCATCTGCAAGGGCGAAAATTCAGTACAATGTGAGGGAACTAGGGTTGGGTTTCAAGCTGAGGAACTAGCTATGTGATGGAAATTCCATTTGTCTTTATTTTCACTTGGATGGTTTTTATCTTGGCTTTTCTTATATATAATATAACATAACACAGCTATTTCGATATATAACAGGTATAAAGTTATTATTTCTGTCTAATATAAGAGAAACTTGTGTTCGAGCAGTCGAACAAGCCGGACCACCATGTATTGTTGACTGATCTCACAAAACAGAATCATATGTATTGGATTAAACATGGGGAAAATTTATTTCTTCTAACCATTATGAAGGGAATTAGAATGAATAAGTTTTCTAAATAATTGATTTTCCACATTTAAGTTCGAAACAATTTTTTTTTTTTATTTCTTCCTTTAACATATCTTCAATACAATAGGTTATGCATTCCAATCTAGACACCATACAATGGCTGAGAGTGAAAAATTAGAAAGTGATTCTTTGTACATCCAAATTTCGTCTCTAAACACCTATCAATTTTATTTAAAGAAACCCATATATAAAATTACCAAGACCTCCAAAATAAAAAACTCATAATTGACAATAAGCCACAAAATTCTCGAAAATTTTACCACCTACTACCAGTTGGACTCCCATTGCTGACGCCTCCGCCTCTGTGATATCCCACATTGACCAACGGAGAGGGGTTGATGTGCCTTATATGTACATGCCCACCTCCAATTAGCACGAGCCCTTTTGGGAGCTCATTGGCTTCGGAGTCCATCGGAACTCCGAAGTTAAACGAGTTTGGGCTTAGAGCAATCCCAAGATGGGTGACCCACTGGGAAGTTGCTCGTGAGTTCCCAGAAACAAGGCGTGGCCCAAAGCGGACAATATCGTGTTACGGCGAAGCCGGTCTGGGATGTGACATAATGGTATCAGAGCCACTCTGCCTTTCGGTACGGATGTGCTGGCGAGGACGCTGGGTTCCCCTTAAGTGGGGTGGATTGTGATATCCCACATTGACCAACGAAGAGGGGGTGATGTGCCTTATATGTACATGCCCACCTCCATTTAGCACGAGGCATTTTGGGAGCTCACTGGCTTCGAAGTCCATCGGAACTCTGAAGTTAAGCGAGTTTGGGCTTGAGCAATCCCAAGATGGGTGACCCACTGGGAAGTTGCTCGTGAGTTCCTAGAAACAAAACCGTGAGGGCATGGCCCAAAGCGGACAATATCGTGCTACTGCGCAGTCGGTCCGGGATGTGACAGCCTCCGCCTCGGCTCAATTCCCTCTGCTTCTCGACGTCCCGCTCCAACCCTAAACTTCTAATCTTCAACTGAAAACTGCTCCACTGCCATCAAAAACCTCGCCGCATGCCTCGAGCTTAGCATCTTCACTAGCTTCTTCACCATCGTCGTCCTCAGCAAGTTGGCATTCTCCAGCATGAACTCGAATGCCAACTTCAGTGACTCGATCACCTTGTCGTCCTCCACGATCTCCTCGTTCCCAGCCCTCTAGTACCGCCGCTCTCTAACTACCAACCAATAAATACTCAATCTCTGACCAAGACCTCGACTCCTGATGCTTCAACCTCCACCGCATGATCGCGTAGCTGAACCTGGACCACCTCAACAAGGTCTTCGTGGCGGTCGGGTTTCCTAAGCGAGACCCGGACAAGATCCGAACGACGCTGGAGCACACAGACTCGCTGTTGTGGATGGATTGCAGGAAGACAAAGAGGTCGGTGGCGTTCGCGAGGGCGATGGGGACGACATCTTCAACCCGATCACATAAGTGTTCAGATAACAATAAATTAATAAAAAAAACGTAAAAGAGTGGTATTTTTAGAAGTTTAGTAAGTTATTTTTGGTGTAAAAAAATGTGTAAGAGTAAATTGTGTGTCCATAAATAAAATTTGGGTCTCAAAATTAGAGTAGTTTTTGAAATATGTGCATTTGTGTTGGGCTTCAAGATTAATAGACTGATAGGGCTCTGGTCGGAGCCCAAAATGAACGCAACCCAATCTTTGTAGAAAAGTTTACTGCTTCGCTAATGTTGTCTTAATGCAATCCACAATATCTTTATAGAAATAAATTTTCATTTCTTGATATACTTCATTCATATTTTTCCGTAGTTACAACTTCACAATTCAATTGATAAATTGATAAGTTTATCTATAAATTGATAAACCGATAAGTTTATCTATATATATAGAGAAAGAGAGAGAGAGAGGAGAGATTAATATACAAAGCAGGCATTACTCAGCCATTTTACCCTCCCAAGCTGTAAGAGATGGAATACTTTGTTCATAACTAAAAAAGTTTCCTGGATCCACTGCAGTCTTCACTTGTACCAATCTGTCAAAATTCCCCTTGAAGTATTTTCTCCCCCAAACCCTAGCTTCTGAGTAGCTTGCGTTGCCATTTCCATTTGTCCCCAAATCAACATCTCTATAATTCAGATATGAACACCTTGGTGACTTTGACACATAAGGTGTCATAAAATCATAAAGCCTTCTTATCAGATCAATATTTCTATCTGCAGCCTCCACATCCTCCTCTTTCCAATTCACTGAATACTGGATTTTGTACACATTTCCTGCTCTATGCGGAAACGGGGTTTCGAGCTCCGAAATTTCGCTCATTTTTCCGCCATATGGATTGAATGTCAGCACTGGCTTTTTCAGTTCCATCATTTTGTTCCAAAGTCTTTCAAGACCTGCCTTTGACATTGGCTCTTGGACATAATCAGATTTCTTCTTAAGAAACTTTTCTGATTTTTCTTGTCTTTCAAGCAACACATCAGTGGGAGTTCCAATTGGGTAATTAGACCAATACAAAACCGATTCGATCCAGCTCATTTCAATATAATCCTCATCCTTCAAACCCAACTGGGGTAAGCTCTCATCCATCAAAGCATGAAGCCTTTCTGCACTTCCTAGAAACAATGCCACAAATTTAGCTTTTACCGTCTGATGTCCCTTTTTATTCACTGGCATCACAACCACCCTAATGAAAAGGTCTTCATGAATTCTATCAGCAACATATTGCCACCGATGAACAATGTCGGTGGCGCCTTGTTCTAAAGTCCTCTCAACTCTAAAAACCGTGACCATTTCCGGGACGGAAACCAATTTGATTTTCCATGAAACAATCACACCAAAGCTAGCTCCACCTCCACCTCTAATAGCCCAAAAAAGGTCTTCTCCCATTGACTCTCTATCTAAAATTCTTCCATTGACATCAACAAATAAAGCATCAATTATATTATCAACAGAAAGGCCATATTTTCTCATCATATTACCATATCCGCCTCCACTCAAGTGCCCTCCAACCCCAACGGTTGGGCAAACGCCAGCAGGGAAGCCATGGATCTTGCTCTTCCCAGCAACTCTGTAAAAAAGCTCACCCAGTGTTGCTCCAGACTCAACCCAAGCACTCTCATCTTCTATATCAACACTAATCGATCGAAGACTAAACATGTCGATGATGATGAACGGAAGTTCAGACACATAAGAAAGGCCATCATAATCGTGGCCTCCACTGCGGATTCTGACTTGAAGGGCGTGGATTTTGGAGCAAAATATTGAAGCTTGGATGTGGGAAAAGTGTGTTGGAGTGACTATGAATAAGGGTATTGGGGTTTGGGGGGTTGTGAAGCGAAGGTTTCTGATGTATGAATGTAAGATGGATGTATATGAAGGGTTGGTGGGGAAATACGTGACTGCAGAGATTGGTGGGGAGGAATCTTGGGAAAAATTGGAAAGGCATTGGAGGAAGGTGTCTTGGGTTGGATTTGGATCTGAAGCTGCCATTGAAACGTGGAGAAGAAGGAAGAACCCAAGTGGTAAAACTGCAGAAGTGGTTGGAGTTTTCATGATATGTAACTTGGGTTTTGTCAGATTGAATATCATGTGTGTGCTTAACAACTAAGAAATAAATAAGTGGGAAGTGGGAAGTAGGAAGTAGGAAGTTTCTGCTTGCAAAAGTGGGTGATAGATAATTGAAGAGAGAAATTGGAGAGGCAAGCAAATTCTTCCGTGCGCCTCTCTCTCCACGTCACCCGTTCGGACGAAGATGCATGCCCTCGGGTCCCACACGGCCTGACTCTGGTGGACTCAAATGCACAGGGTCCCTTGCTTGTATCTGTTACTGCTTCGCATCGCCCCTTCAGTCAAAGACGCATGCAAAAAGACCCTTGCATTTGGGTCTTATATTGCCTACCTTTGGGCTCCAATACAAAATCCCCTTGTTTGTATCTTCGGCCGACGGGTGATGTGGAGCGGACTGAAGAATTTCTCCCACCTCTAAACAAAGGGAAAGATAATTTTGTAAGTAAATTGAGATTTCCTTGCGAAAAATTTGATCCTTTTTTTAAAATACAAACACAAAGTCACAAATACAGGTCAAACTTCAATGGTATTTACTATTCAATAGTGAACCAAATTAAATTCCTTCAAAACTTTAAGGGCCCATTTGAATCTATGGATTTGAGTAGGTGGACTTAGATTTGAAGAGCCCAAGTCTAAACAATGTTATTTAGGTCCATTGGATCTATTTAAATAGCTGGACTTTGAATTTGGCCCAAATCTACTTAGGTCATGTTTATCTACAAGAAATCAAAATAAAGAATTAGAATGATGCCAACCCGAGACTATTGGGTTGGCCAACGGGTGAAGTCTAACCCGACCAACCCACTCACCCATTCTTGATTTTAGGCGGGACTCATTGTCTTTTAAAATGATATATTTAAACTAAGAAATGAATAGGAAAAATATATTAGCCTCGAACTTGTCCATTCACGAAATGCATAGGAGGCCCATGGTTCAAGGGGATCTAGTGCGGTCACACGACTTGCCATCACTTTGCACTTTTCAAAAACCTTCAGAATAATTCAACACCTGAAAGCCTTCTTAAATGTTTTTCTTCTCACATACATACGTGATTCAACTCCAGCAAAACCAAATAATTCTCACCAGAAACAGTTCTGCCTATTCCTCAATCTTGCAGTCTTAATTTCATAACCTTAATGCATGTTTTTTGATATCCTTCTTCGATCATTTTTCTGTTTTTAAAACCAATGAGTATTAAGTAGTTAGTTACATTCATCATTTAAACTATTAAATAACTTTAAAAGTGAATACCAACAACTCCGCAAACTATTCAACATCAATTAAAACCAGAAAGCTATTTTATTTCAAGGGTAAACTGTCATTTGACTCTCTAAACTAATAGCCTAGGTGAAATTGACCCCTCAACTAAGAGCAACTCCAGTGTTGCCCACCTTCCCCTAGGCAATCACTATTCAATCCACCCCAATGAACAGTAATTGCCTTAATGAACAGTGCATTCCCCTGGCAATTGCTTTTTACATCTCCACCCCTACAATTAAATTTCCCTGGCAATTGATAATAAAATATTAATATTATTTATATTCATAAAATAATAAATAATAATTTTATTTATAAAATACATATCGGCAATATTATAAGATTGAAGCTTATACTAGGAGGAAGGACCTGAACTGAATTTACCAAATTCCAAGGGGTCAAAATCGAAATATGGCCTGAACCGAAATCTGAATTAGCAGCTTCCATTTCTACTTGCGCGAAGACTCAAATGACCCAAACCCGCTGTGGCAAGCTTCGGGTCTCCGCAGCTCCACTCCAGTAGAAGAAGACCAGTAAACCAAACCAATACCAGCAGCATATAGTCCAAAATGACGACGCATTAGATCTCGAGTATACATACAGTCGTCGTTTACTCAACTAGCTTCGCCTTTATCCCAAATCCCAGATCTCTGTTTCTCCGTTCTCAACTCGCCCGGTCTAAACGACGACGTATTCGCATGTGTGATCGTCTTCAACAATCAATTCGAACAAGGTAACGTACAATTCTCTCTCTTCCCTCCCTCATCGGCTTCGAGGCCGTTCTCCTCGCCCTCTACGCCGCTGAGACCAAAGCTCAAAACAGCAAGCCTGTCGTAGTCTCGAAACGTCATCCTGACGTCAGATTCACTCGGTGGCTCGGGCAGTCGATTTCTCACAAGCCTGCTGCTCGGGCCCCCACTTTCCCTTGGGTAGCTCCACGCTGGAGCTTCAAGGCCGGGCTATCTGGCCCTATTTGGTCCACCATCCCCCGAGCACCAGCCCCCACTGGACTTGCTCTAATAGCCTAGTTGAAATTGGCCCCTCAACTATTTTTTTGGTAAATTAAAGACTTAAACTTTTTGAAATTGGTCAATTAACTCCCTGTTGTCTGATTCCATCCATGTCTGTTAAATTGAAAGGTACACCCCTCAACTAATAGCCTAGTTGAAATTGACCCCTCAACTATTTTTTTTGGTAAATTAAAGACTTAAACTTTTTGAAATTGGTGATTCCATCCATATGTCTGTTAAATTGAAAGGTACATTAGTCTTTTCATCTCTATTCCAACATATTAGAAAGTTTGTACTTTACAAAAAAATAAAAAAAAATTAGAAAACTGAAAAAACGAAAGAAAAAGGCCCACCCCCAACCCCATCGATCTACCCCCCCTTCTCTTTCTTCATCTTTGCCTCACGCACCCAAGAATGGGGGTTTGGGACTGCGTGTGAGGGAGGTTCCGAACAATCGAAAAATTGGGTCGGGTCGGGGCTTGTGTGGGTTGTTTGTGGCTACGGCTGAGGGAGGGGGTCGAACGGGTGTTGGGTTGGAATCTGGCATGGGCATTCGGGATGGGGGTTTGGGGATATGGGTTGTCGATGGAGGTGGGATTGGGGTGTAGCCGTGTGGAGGAATGGGGTTGTTGGACTGTGCGGAAGGGCTAGTGGCGCGTGACAGTGGTTTTTTATTAATTTTCTTTCAAGTTTTGCTTTTATTTTATTTTAATACCACATGGCGTATTCCTATTAGTGCATGGTGCTGACATACTGACATGTTACGGCAAATTGGACAGGATCTAATGGCATGGTCAATTGGCTAATTTCAAAAACTTCAAGTCCCTAATTTACCAAAAAATAATTGAGGGGTGAATTTCAACTAAAGTGTTAGTTCAGAGGGTCAAATGACAGTTTACCCTTTATTTCAAATTAGGGGTCTCGTGTACTAGAAGTTGTAATAATTTCTCCAAGAGAGAGGGCACAAATAAGAATCAGAAGTAGGAAGCCATGGCTATGATTCTATAAGGGACGTACTGATCTTTAGGCAAGATCTTGTTAATTTTCAGCAAATCCATCGATATCGACAAAGGCTCCGTTTGTTACAGCGTACTGTTAGCTAGTATTAGAATAATGAAGCGTTTGGTGTTGTGCCGGACTAAGTCGCAGACTAAAATATTTTGAAACCCAAAACTTCTTTTTTTGTCATTTTTTAAATTCATTTTTGCATTTATAAAAACAAAAAAATAATATTCTATTAGTTTTTAATTTATTTTTGGTCTATCTTCCTTTCATTTCGTGGTCCATCTTCCTTTCCTTTCGTGACCCATTTTCCGTCAAAGACTAACCTCTACAACTCATCATCTTTGCAAAGAAGGAAGATGAGTCGAATCGCCGATTAGGAAGAGGTAGGATTGTAAACATGGCAGACTAGTTGAAAGTATGGTTGAATTAGTCAAATCGTCAATCTAGAAGGGGAGTCGGTAAGGAGAGAGAAAAGGTGTCGATAGTGGCTGGGTTTCAGATCTGGCGTGTGGGTGGGGCGTTGGAGTTGGAGACGATGTGGGCGTTGCAGACTGAAGAGAGCGATCTCCACATACAAAAGAGGAGCAAAATAATGAACAGTGAGATAAAGAGAGAAAAGGGACGGGATTAGCAATCCTGTCCTTCAACTCGGGACTAGCAGTCCCTTGTTTAATGATGCCCGAGTGATACTGAGTCCCCCTTAGTCCAAACACCACCAAACATAGGACTTTAGTCCCAGTTAAGACAAACCCCCATAAGGAGGTGTAACAAAAACAGCCAAAGAGAATTATTCTGCTTGGGTTGAGTTAGGTGCTTTTCCAATAGAGTTGCATTAAAAAATTGCACAAGTAAAATTGTCTTTCTAGTAGAGTTGTGGTGCTTATTTGAGAAAGGAAAATTTTATTCGGACCTAAAATTTCTCTTTCTAGACTCAACTTATAATTCTTTTTTTTTTAGAGATGATAATTTTTTATTTTGAAATCCTTGTTTTACCGCACATACAAAAGAAATTTTATTTGAACCCATGTTATATATCTCTACACCCAACTTACTTTTTACACCCATTTTCTATTTGGTTAATCTGTAATTATCTTTTTACACCCAAATTTAGTTCCTAAATCACCCTTACCCAATTGTCTATCAAACTTCTCTTAAACCTAACTAAATTATGAATGGTTTTGTGTACACCTAAGTTTCATCTCTGAACATATTTTTCATTTTCTTTGCACATCCATTTTCCTTTTATTAATTATGAAAGTTTTCTCTTCAATTTGGCAATTTCTTCTAATAACATAATTCTTTGTTGTTAGTGTCATATTGGCAATTCCTAGCAAAACGCATGAGTCTGTAATGTCGTTGACTAGTGCATGTTTTTCAATCGTAATTATTTAAGTCTAAGTTTGTCTCTCGCGCTCTCGATCACAAGAATCTCAAACATTTCAAAGACATTCATTCGGGTAAGCTCACCATGCATGTGCACTCGTATAGATTAGGTCTCTTTTTAATTAATATTAGTTTTTGGTTTGATTTGGTTATAGACTTATTTTTAAATAAACCAAAATGTTTTTTGCGTGGGCTGCTATGTTTATTGATTTTAATTTTGCTTTTAGCTAACATGATAAGTCACTAATGCATTATATCTTATTTGCTTTTAATAGTAATGACTTGCACTTATCTTGTTATTTGTTTTATAAGCTTTATCTTATCACTTTGAAAAAGCCATCGTTTTTATCCTGTTCGTTTTACATGCTTATCCATATATATTTTTTTGTACGTGAACAACAAAAACCGAAGCACCGAGAAAAAGTTTTTTTGGGTTTTTTAGTCAGTTTCCTACGGTATAACAAAAAAAAAAAGATCAGTGCATGCGTTGGCTATTTGGTTTTGAGAAGAAAAAAAAATCAGTGCATGCATGAGGTTTCGAAAATAATGACAATCATCTAATCTTGATTTTCTTCATGTGTTGCATGCTTTAACAAATGTTTTTAGTTTTGGGCTGCTTTACTTATTTTGAAAGAAAAATCAGTTTTCATTCATGGTTTTAAAAGATTAAACTTTGTTGCTGATTTTTCATTATGCATCAACTAGAAATCAATTATGAAAATGTGCCTTGTGATTTTCGTAATTGGTTGATTTTCAAAAATCATTTCATTTCATACATTCTGCATGATCGCGTTAGTATCTTGCAAAGTTCGAGGCGAAGGTGATTGACGTCCGCGTTAGTGTCGTGCCACTTCCATTCGAAGACTGAAGAGAGATCGAGTAGCAAAGCGCGGAGACAAAACTGCCTACTAGTATGTGTGTCTAGTTGATGAGTTTTGTAAGTCTTTCTGCACTCATTTCTCTTAGTGATTGTCTTGGCTTGGGAGCCCGAGAATTTTTCCAGTGGTGGGTTTTGCCTCGTTAAATCCTACATCCTGTGTGCACATTTTATTTATCGTTTTAATTGCATATGTGTAGGATAATTTGGATGTAATGTGGATGTGGAATTTAAATTGAAAATCGAAATTGACAATTTAATTAAGTTGGAACCTATTCACCCCCCCTCTAGGTTAGATTATTACCATCCTAGACCTTTCATTTGTTCTACATGTGACTGCATGGTTCTTTTATTTCTTGAAGCTTGAGTAGAGTTTCACAGAAGCACGACAAATTGAAGTTTAGATAAGCACAGTAAAGTGAAATTCAACAGTAGCGAAGTTCATCAGTCACTTAGTTACCACGTTGTTTGTTTTAAAACCCTATGTGTGTCCAAAGAAAATAATTACATTGTTTGTTTCAAAACCCTATGTGTGTCCACAGAAAATAATTGTTTTCCTTAAGAAATAAGCAAGCTCTTTGTGGTAATTTTATATATGGGTTGTTGGGATCTATTTTGTTCGAAGGCTTTACTGGGCTTGTGTTGTAAATAGGTTGACGAAGCCTTCGTGCCTCATTTTTAAGTTAGCGAGAACTAGGCCCAAAGCCTCCTGAAGGAGAAGTGAGTCCTAGGGAATGCTTTGTTGTTCTTCCGACAACTCCTAAGTGTTTGATTTGATATTACGTTGAATGCTTCCAGCACTGATGAAGTGCTTCCGGCGATTATTGAAGTGCTTCCGGTGGCTGTTGAAGTGACGAGTTATTATTGAAAAAGGCTTGGCATGAGAGCTTGAAGTGTGGGAGCTAAAGACCCACATGTTTAGCAAATAAGATGGTATTTGGTGTTAATTAAGCTTAAGTTTAGCGTGAGGATCTCTAAGAGATTTTTGTGGTTAATGAGTTTGGCCATGATGATTGAGTTTCCTGTGCAGAAAAGTGGGAAGTTAAGGTTTGGTTTATGGATTTGGTGATTTTACAGTAGATGGAAAGGAAAGAATTGGAAGTAGAAGAGTGAGAAGCTTGAGGCTAGGCTTGTGGTTGGTGCAGGAAAAAATATTTCCTGCAGCTGGGAAAAGATGTTCTTCTCCATGCCTGCAACTGAAGGAAACGCCCTCCCTTCTATTCTACGGTCATGGCTTGTTCTCTTATAGAAAGTGAAGACTATTTCTCTTATAGAAAGTGAAGACTATCCTTAATTTCTATTGGATAAAAGGATGTGACAGAAATAACATGTTTCCAGCAGGTAAAACAAAAAATCGAAACTACCTTAGATCCAAAGAACAAAATGAGGCGCCGAAAATAGCTTATTTCCAACAGGTAAAACAATGGATTGAAATCTTTTTATGTCTTATGGGTAAACGATGGTGCTAGAATAGGTTCACGAGAAGGTCTTGAGAGGATGAGCTGTTTCTGAAGTTAGGTCAATTGACAGTGCACAAATAGTGTTGGAAAGTATCTCATTTGCTTACCGAATGTGGGTTTACTTCAAGTAATAGACTTGGACTTTGGTGCTCCCAAGTAGACCAAAGTCTCTATTATCGAAGAGTTTCCATGAGCCTTGTGGACCTCCGTAACCTTCCACACCTCAACTCCTCAAGGAAGCCCCGTGAAACCACATGTCTTGGGTCCATGTGAGCTTGGTGGGTGTCAGGTTTAAAGTAATGTGTTTGGCATGACATGATTTATTTCATTGATTGGCATGACATGAACAATAATTAATATTTGTGTAACAGTTTGCTAAACTATTTATTTCCCTGATAAATTCAAAATATAAGTGAGATTTCCGTGAGGTCGTACGATCGTACAGAACAATGGGCCATCAATCCACTTAGGCTTTCCGTGAAATTTTTGGGCCCTAACATGGGTATAAAAGTCTTTTTATTTAAATAAAATTAATGAGTGTCCAAAAACGAAATTTTAGTATACAAAGAACCACTCATTAATTAAAAAGCTAACCCTAATCAACCTAAAATATCATCGCATCATGCCTTCCTGCTCGTTTAGACGCCACCACTCTGCCTCGCCTTCCCACCGTCTCACCGTCAACACTTGTTTTCCTTTTCTTCATGTCACAAATAAGCAAAATAGAGGATTGCTTATACATTCACAAGGACCAAGTTTCAAGATTAAATTAAGGCAAACTTCTATCATGCAAACAACCCAATAAAAATAACCAAACCTATGTTACGCTCTCGAAAAGCAAAACTAGAAAACTAGTACGAAAGCATGATGAACTCAAGCCAACAAACCCATTGAAAAATTTCAAATTGTTTGCAGCCAGGTTTGGTGCACTGTGATGGTGCAATGGCATGGTGGTTGGTGGGACGGTGAGGTCGAATGGTGATGGGCGATGGCATGGGTGTATTGATACATTTTCATTGTAATTTTGATTGTATCAATTGTCCTTAACGGTAATTGTAAAATAGTGTAGCAAGAAGTTTTAATTAAATTTAAAGTTGGATATAGAGATATAAAATATGAGTTTGAATAAAAATTTTCCATACGAAATGAATTTAGAAAGAAAAAAAGAAAAGAAAGCTTATTAGTGAAAATACCTCTGATCACCCAACTTCACCCCTCCACGAAAACACCCTCTCTCTCCAACCCCTAACAACCCTCTCTTTCCAACCCCTAATGGTTGAAAGGCTTTCCAGCCACTCCTAGGGCTGGTTTCGGTTTGGGAACCGAACTGAAACAAGGAATCCAATTATCGAATCAATTTTTTTGGTTTGAGAATTTTGTATACCGATACCGAGCCAATTGATTCGGGATACCAATTTTCGGTAGTACCGAAAATAATTTTTCGGATCGGGGTCACTTTGGTATTGGACCAAACCCATTTTTACACCAGCAAGCTACAAACGAAACAAACATTACAACATGGACAAGAAGAGAACTCAGAGAACGAAACAAACATTACAATATGCCCTACTAATTTCTCCAAAATTAAAACCTTAAATAAAAAATTAATCCCCAATTTGACAAATTGAATTAAAACTCTAACCTAATTTGAAATTTTAGGATTTGACATTTGTAGACAATAGAGACTTACCAATCTAGTGATTCCAATCTGTGAGGACCAGAGAGAAGTCGTGGACCTGTAAGGGTGGTGGCTGGGTGATGGAGTCAGTGTGAAAGTGGTGGAAGGAAGGGATGGGTGGTGGTGGTGGCTGACTGAGGTGTGAATTGTGAAGAAAGAAGAAAGATCGAGCCATGGTGGTGGTGGGTGTGCGACATAGATCGAGATCGAGTCGTGGTGGTTGTGGCTGTGCAACGAGGTGGTATGGTAGCTAGGTGACAGAGAAAGGCAAAGCAGAGAGAAGAAGAAGTAGAACTGGCCTTTCGATAACTTCGATTCGTTCGAAGTCGGTCATATAATATATTAATAGGACTAATAATATTAATATATATATATATATAATTAACATATAATATATATATATATATACTTCGGTTCGGTTCGGTATTACCGAATATATATTCGGTAATACCATCCTGATCCCCGTACCGAAATTTTGGTATTTTTTCGGTATCGGTTACCGAACCGTTCGAGAGTTTTCGGTTTCGGGGGCTTCGGTATTTGGTTCGAGTTTTTTCGGTTTGGTTTTTGTATTTCAGTACAAAAATCACAGCCCTACTCCCAGCCTAGTTGCTCCAACAGATAGTATATTTTATACTATGCTTATGCCTTAAATTTGTTATTCCTATTGATTGATATAAATTCATTGAGTATGAAACTCGAATTGGTTTATTACACAAAATAGTTCAATTTTTGTGACAAGAAAGAACGAAGAATTAGGGTTTTTGCACACAGAGTCATTGAAATAAACAAATTGGCTTAATTGGATGATGTCTCTTAATTGATTTATCATGGTGTTGAATTACTGCTTTTATATTATGGTGGGATGAGATTTGGGTCTTTAATTGTGGATGGTAGGGGAGGTGCAGGTGGTGTGGTTGTGAAGGGTTGAAAATTGGGTGTCTTTAGGTTTTTGGAGACCGGGTGTCCGTCGGAGGTGGACTTTGGCAGGGTTTCTTTTTCGTTTTGTTTTTTTTCTTTCTAAACCCATTTTATACGTGGGGTAAATCTGAGATTTTAAAACAAAAATTATAAGTCGGGCTTAGAAAGAGAAATTTTGAGTCTGAATAAAAGATAATGACTTAATGGAACGGATTCACCGTCATGTGGCGTTTTGTATCTAATAATACATTGTCAAGTGAAAGTTTTTCTTTACATGACAATGTATTATTGGATTGAAGACGCCATGTGGCGATGAGCCTGTTCTATTTAAGTTGCTATTCTGAATAAAATTTCTCTTTGGAAAATATGGTATGGCTATTAATAATGTCATTGATGCAATAATTATTGTCTACTATAATAAAGTCTGGCTTTAACTTTCGGTCACAAGCTTCAACCCCAAAATAGTTGTACAAAAAAATCCTTGAAACACAAATAACTTAACTCTCATAACAAACTGTTAGGAAGATTGATAAGGGATAAATTGTTCACAAAAAAATAATAAAAAAACAAGATAAATAAAAGAAAATCTTCGAGTAACTGTTTGGTATCCTTCTTGATTCTAGTTTTTTATTTTTGAAACTAATTATTAGTACTCAATAATTTAGTTATATTCATCATTTTAATTAGTACTCAATAATTTAGTTATATTCATCATTTCTTAAAATTATATATTGTTTTGCAAGTGGAGCATGGTGGTTACGATCTTCCTCTTTCAATCCATTGCGTCTCAAGTTCAAACTCTTGTCCCTTCTCTTATTGTAAATTATTATAATATCAATTGTATTAAAAAAAAACTATTTTTTGTTTTCAAATTGAAAATCAAACAACCTCAAGTGTAGAGTACTTACCTTAAGCGTTTCTCTTTTTTTTTTTGTATTAATTTTAAAGAACAATAAAATCAATAGAAAAAAAAAGCGTTAGTAAAAAACTAGTTTTAAAAATGAAAACAAATAAAAAAAAAAGCCAATTGCTACACTGTAATTTGTTTTCTTTGAATTTTTAATTTATTTATTTTTATTCAGATCTACACTATAAAAATGAGCAAATTAGCGCACATGAGGTTAATATCTGTTAATAACAAAGTTATGGACATAAAATGATAAATTGAAAATGAACCTTTTTGAAAGGGAAATGAATCACACATCATTTTCCCCCTCTTAGAGCAACTCCAGTGTTGCCCACCTCCCCCCAGGCAATCACTATTCAATCCACCTCAATGAACAGTAATTGCCCTAATGAACAGTGTATTCCCCTGTCAATTGCTTTTTACATCTCCACCCCTACAATTAAATTGCCCTGGCAATTGACACCATAGAGCTTAAAAATCTGCAACTTTCTGCCATTTTCTAGAGCTTCAAAGCTTGTGAGTGATTTTACCGGGTAAAAATCAAATTCAAGTTTTAATTTTGGGTGCATTTAGTAATTATTTTTCATGTTTTGTAGAGGGGTTTTATTTTAATAGGATATTTCAAGAAGCAGAGCAAGCAAGCAAGCTCCAATGGCGGAAAAACAACTCTGTTCTCTTCACAAATCCGAGATTGTTCACCAGCTTCACCTCAAAATCTGTCTCTGAAATCGACACCATAATGAGCCCAACCTCCATCCTAGAAACGAAGCCCTTTTTGGGCCACCGAAACCCCTTCTGGTCCGAATCGAACACCCCCAAAACCCCGGAACCCGAATCCAGGCGCATCCACTGGGACAAACTGGACTCCAAAGGCATCGGCCTCGCCATCGTCGACTCCCTCAACGCCGACAAATTCGACCCATAATCGTCAAATCCCCAAACTCGAATGGTGATTTTCGGGTCGCAGCTCAAGATCCAAATCCCTCCTCTGCAACCCTCCCCTTCCGAATCACCGAAATATCCAACCGATTTCGGCACCAAGACTGAGAATTCCCGTCTGGGTTCTTTCTCCTCCGTCTCGTCTCAGTTGGTGGAGAAGAAATCGTCGTTCGAATCTGTGTGCTCTGGGCTCGAGATGATGAATTCGACCCGGGTTTGCACGAGCTGTCTCTCTGTTAGTGAAATGGAGCTGTCTCTCTGTCAGGCTGACGTCAGCCACCTCGGTGGCTTGGGCTGTCAACTTTCCATGGGCCTCTCCCCCGAGCAGCCCCTTCCCCCAAGCAATTTACATCTCCAGCCCATGTAATCCAATCCCCCCAGCTATTTCACCCACATTGCCCAAGCAATTACATGGGCTGGAACTGCTCTTATATACACATTTTTATATTTATTGTTTTTATTTGATTTATTTCAATAGTAAAAAAATAAGAAAAATGTGTAAGAGTCTGAAACACTTGCGTGGAAATCAGCTCCTTCTTTTAAGATATTATAGTAGGAGGAGACATGATAGTAAGTTGATGGCAACCATTACTTGGAGCAGAGCAGACAGCAGAGGCATCCCTGTTGGTATTTGGACAGCTCCTTTTTCGCAAAAGATGTCATCCAAAAAATTTTGTTTTGGTTGAATAATATGTTTCAATAACACGTACTATTATAAATTAATTTGAAATTATTTAATATCTGAACTATTAAATGGTATATACTATTTAAAAACTTTCTCTTAAAATAAAATTAAACTTCAATAGTACGGTAAATAGTTTAATTTCAAAATTTATAAGAAACTCACCATGTTGAATTGTCCCAAGATGTTTCCCTTTAAATATTTGATTCTAGTTGGAGTCTGGCCACGATTTGACAGCCGCACCACTTCACATCATATACCGATCCAAGGGAAATAAATGCCACTGTAGAAAGAAAATGTCAAATGGCACAAACATATCATGTTTCTCATGTCAAATGGCACAATCATATCATGTTTCATATGCCGGATGACGTGGTATATATGACTTAAATGGGAACTAAACTTAATTAATTTTTAATGAGCAAATTGCCTGGCGGAGAATTCCAATGTTTTTTCCTTTGTTTATATATAAAGAGTTTTTTATTTATTTAACAACGATAGATATGTTTGCAATATTATTTTAACACCGGATCAGAGAATTTATAGCAAAGAATTAAAGATCAAAAATAAAAAATATATAATTCTAAATACATTAAATGTTCTTTTTTGTGTAAAAAATGACACATGACACTTGTTAAAATGAGAAGATCCAAATACAAGGATTAATGCAGATGTTACTAGCATTACTTTTGTAGTAAAAGGTCATCCATTAGCCTCTATCCAAGGCACACTCATATTTGGGATAGAATTCTGCAAACTGCTGTTAGAAATACTTTTCTTTTTTATTGTACTAAAAATTTACTCCTCTTTAATCAAAATTAATTAATTTTCTTATCTCTGTAGTGTATATAATTAGGGTGTTGTGGCATATTGTAACATCTCGTTCAAAATTTAAATTATTTTATTCCCATAAGTGGGAAATGACGTTTTTGCCCCTGGGTTGACTTTTTGGTTGACTTTTGCGTCGTAACTCGTACGACGTATCCACTTGTATTTTCTTGACGTGCTCGTCGATACGAATTCGTAGACGCGAGCCGTACATCGTTCGGACTCCGAACGAGTATTTTACGGGCGTTGATTTTCGACATTTCCCGTATTTCAAATTGGGCAGTTTTGTCTTTATTTGGGCTGGGGCCCATTTGTCTGCAGCCACGTGGGCCTATCCCTGGAAACCTGGGATTTGGTCTGGTTGGTTTTGGCTCTTTGTGGCCGAGCCACATTCATCCCTCCTTCTCCCTCTCTTTGTTTGCAAGTTTCAATCACCAAACCGTGGCCTTCTTGGCCACTTTGACAACCCATCCTGCACCAAAAATTGAACCCAAAACCTGTTGCATCATCTCTGATTCCTGCAACTTCGTGGGTGTCCAGAAAGCTGGACAAACCCAGTTGGTGGTAAGTGATCAAGCCACCCCGTGGCTCTCTCTCAAGCTTTTCCTTCGGTTTTTCCTCGAACAAACTCACCCATTGGTTCTTCTTTGCTCGAACCCAGGCCACTGGGAGTGGTGATGAACCCAGAATGGGCCTGCACTGTTTTTCCCATAAAACTGGAAAACTCTCAACGGTGAAGCTCGAACTTGGCCGACTTGAAAACCCACATTTTGGAGCTCGAGGAAGCTCAAATGCATCACCAAATCATCTCTGGAGACCTTGGGAACCCAACCCAAGGTCTGGAAGTCGAATTGGCATCGAGAACAGAGGAACTCATTTTTGGCCGATTCTTCCTCCTCAATTTCAGGCCACTCCTGGCCAGTTTTTGGTCCCCAAAATGGTACAATCTTGTTCTCCTCATCTCTAGCTTCATTTTGGTACTTGAATCGTCCAATTTGGACTTAAAACGATGAAGTTATGAAGCTTTGAAAATTTCCAGAAATTCCGGCCATTTTTCCAGAATTCGGCAACGGCGACGGCCGGCGACCGGAATTCTGGCAGGGATGACCGGCGTTGACGTCATCGAACCGGGTTAGACCGGCCTTGCTGACGTCAGCATTGACCGAACCGCGTTGACCGGCTGACCGGCTCGCGTTGACCGGCTCGCGCGTGAGCCTCGCGTGGAGCCGAGCTCCCGACCTTCAAGCCGCGCGTGAGGGCGCGTGGGAGGTCCAAATTTGATTCTGTTTTCACTGGTCGACTCGTGACGACGTGTACTACCTCGGGGTAGTACGCATGATCATTTTTGAGGTGTTTTGGACCTCCAAATTGAGAAAGCAAGGGATAGGTTTAATTAATTCGTTACCTTTATGAGTTTAATCATTGTACCGGTGATATCTCATATAGGTGGGGCCTATCCAGAGGACTGCCGGGGCTACCCAAGACGGGGTACTTCGACCCGGCTACCTACAGGTGAGTGAGTGGGTCCTTGTTTGATAAATGTATATATATACGTATGGTTTTTCAACGCTTTCTTTAACTGTTAGCGTAGTTGCATATCATTACGTTTGTTGGAGGTAGAACATTCGTATTATATTGCCATGCATGTTTTCATACTGTTGCTCATCAGTAGATGTATACACCCCAGGTATTAGTACTCAGTCTTGTGGCCAGGACTAGCCTTGACATTTGGAGTAGTCACTATCAGTACCGTTACGCAGCTTTGGATCCATTGTAGGTACTAGCCTGTCTTAGGTTGCACTAGGCAACTCAGACTTGTGTGACTGCACTTTGTGCACCAGCGCTTAGCGTTAGACTCGCGTCATTGTAGTACTCAGCGTATTCCATTTATACCTAGCTTGTTCATTGTGGGATTTAGCCCCTTGGGCATGTGTGTTTACATATGGGTGAGCAAATCAGTAAAGATTTATCGGGGAGTACCCGAATGTTTTCACGACAGTATTTTGAGGTTCATGCCTACGGGTATGACGTATTTTCTCAAATTATACTTGTTTTCAAACGAGGGGTTACTAGACTTTTGAAAACAACGGTTTTATCAAACTTTGCTTTTTGACCCACTCACCGTTTTATGTTTTGCGCCCCTCCAGGTTAGTTGGCTGGGAGCTTGCGACGTCGATGGCGCGGTGGTATGACAATGTAGGGATTTTCTACGTTTGTAGTAACTTTGTATCCCTTACTCTACTCGCAGTGTATTCTTTTAATTCTTCCGCCCGCACTTTCCGTGCACTCTGACTACTGTTTAATTCAATTTTCCTTATTTATTCTTAAATTTTTCTAAATGGCTTTCGTCACCTAACGCGTGTCGGCCAGCACTTCCCGACACCTGGCGTGTTCGGGATCGGGATGTGTCACATATGTTGTAAATAATTCGTAGTAATATGTCACTTATTTGCCTACATGAGAACCTATTTGAATTTTAAATTTTATTTGGATGTTTAAAATTTTTATATGTCGAAAAATTCAAATTGTAAAGGTATATCTCTAAAAAGATAATTTACTCATAGCACAAACTCGTGCACCACAAATCGCTACTCAAATATAGTTCAGAATCTCACTCGCAATAAATATATTGTTATTGCATTTATATGAGTTCGATCCAAATTCTCGTCCAACCAAGTTGGTGAAAGATACTCTACTTTTATAATTTAACGGGGGAGAATGCAGCAATTTTTGGCCATGAAAATACAACAAGAATAGTTAAGCCCATGAATATGATTGTGGATATGAGAATCGTCTCCGTCGTGCATCATATAAATATAGTATCATTGATTTTATGTAATTGACTCTTTCATGCATTGCTCTCATAGCAGCAGAGTTCGTTTTAATTACATATTTGGATTATTAGCTTCAGAAGTATGTGCTGCACATAGGGCTGTAAATTGGTTCGAAACAGTTCGGGCTTGTATTAGGTTCAGCTCGTTTTTGACTCGTCGAAGATTGGCTTGTGAAAGAATCAAACCAAACCTCGTTCGGCTCGATTAAAAGATAAGCCAAGCTTGAGCATTGGTATGTTTGGCTCGTAAAGCTCGTGAGCAGATTTAAATTTTTTACGAGACAGCTCGAGGCGGGATTGAACTCGGCTTGGTACTTCAAGTTTGACAAGTAATAATATTTATAATATATCAACTCTAATTAAATTTTTTGTAAGAATAATAATAGTTTGTTGTATTTTTGGAGGCCCAAATCAAACAGAAAGAAAAGTAGAAAGTAGAAAGGATAGTTTGATCTAGTTTCTTCTTTCTATGTAATTAAATGGGAATAGAATATCAAGTTACCGCTCAAAGAACCCTAAATCATACAACAAAATAAGCAAAATCAAAGTCTAATTATCAAATTGTTCATTGTTCCTAATGTTAGTATTTACTTCAAAACTTTTTAGAAGTAAAATATTGTTATAAATTTAACGCTCTTATTTGTATAGTAGTGTATACTAAAATTTATCATTTATTTAATACAGTCTACACGACACTATATCGTGATATACTTTTTTTTAGCGATTATATGGAACACTGTATTAAAAAGATTTGATATGGTAGTCAAATCGTAAGCCTAAACTCTATCATGATATTGCAAATTTTTTTTACACAATCGAATTAATTTACTATAAGAAGCTCTTTTTGATCAAAATTATAAGAAATAGCTCGAAACAACTTGAGTTTAATATTGGGCTCAAATTTTTTAAGCTCGCTCTAGCTCAGAATATGTAAGAACCAAGTCAAACCTAACTCGAGTTCGAAAAAAATTAAACAAGCCAAAGTTGAGTATAATGATACTTGTTTTGTCTCGACTCGTTTACAGCCCTAGCAACACATGAAAAAATATATATTGAACTCTGTTGTTCGAATGAAAAACATTTCAAAAACTCCTGCAGTTATCGTATATGCAGCATATGCATGATGGCTAGTCAGCCTAGCCTACAATGATAACCTTTACCAATTTTATTTTACTTTTTCAAAGAAAACGATATTTCATTGACAATGCTAGTCTATTATCATAGACGTATCCAGAAGCAATAGATCTTGAATTAAATCATAAAGTTTTTCAAACCATCGTAATCAAGGGATTGTGTTTTACTATTTAGAACGTGAGTACCTATCTTAAAATTAATGGGTAATAGGAGGGGGTTTAAAATTATTTAAATTATAAGGTAAGGCTTCAATTTTCTGAATTGAGATTTATAAGCTCAACACGCCCTTTCACATATGGATACTCGTAATAAGTTATTTTTTACTTGTTTAAGTGGAGAGAGTCTAATTTTCAATTTTGGCATTGAAATTTGTGTTTATAAATATTTTTTTTAATAGAGCGATAACGTTAGTGGATTACATAGATAGATGTTAAGGAGAAAAGGAATCAGTGTGGAATCTGACCCAGAACAATAGTGCGTAAACATTATTATTTTTCGCCATAAAGAAATATTAATATAATTGAGGGTGTCTTGACGGGAATTTGAAAATTGGTAACATATCACATAATCAAATCAAACGTATCATTATTGTAAATGATATTTAGGATGTCCCTATCGATTCATTCCTTCTTTCAAAAATTTGGAAATGTCTTTCCAAAAAAATATTCAGACAGTGTATTTGCTAGCTTTAATTAAATAATACATGATGCCACTTACTACTACGATATAGTAGTATTTTTTGTCACTTGTGAGTGAGAGGTCTTAATTCTAATCTCGTTAATAGCGAGTTCGATACCAATTTATTCTCTCACCTCCTTAATATACATGTACATATATTATTGTATAAAAAAAAAACCTCATACATGTTATAAACAATGAGTGTTGGACTATTTACATTCAATCAGGTAAGCTTGGGATTATTTTTTTCCTTTTAGTTTGATCCAACATGGGGTTGAATTTGACAAAAAAAAAATATGGGCTTGAATTATTTTAGTAATTAAGATGATATATATTTCAAAATAATACATGAGAAAATATTAAGGAGACTACATTTTGAAGGCCAAGGATCTACTCTCCCCAAATTTGTGTCTCTGTCCATGTTTCCTTCTAATTTTTCAACAAGTTACCTTGAGCTTAACTCCAATTTAACGGACGTTTAATAAGATTAAATAAATAAAGAGTGTGGCTAAACCCACCCCATTGTCTTATTTTTCTATCCACATTTTAATAAAAACGTTAATGACATATTTATCCTTTTAGAAAAAGACTTTTAGATCCCTATTTATAAATTCATTATAATGTTCTTATATGTTACAGCTCGTCCCGGAATTTATAGTATTTTATTTTTCGAATGTGTGAAATGACCAAAATGCCCCTAGAAGGCAATGATTGACTTTTGTTGACTTTCGTGTCATGACATGTACGGCCATTTTTCTTAAATTTTTCTTGTTGTAATCGTCAATACGAACACGTGGACACAAACGGAACAAAATTCGAAGTTGGAATGAAAATTTTGCGGATCGTTAAGTTCAAGAGCATTCTCGTAATTGTAACGAAAATTGTATTTTTTAGTTTGAATTTTGGGTCCAGTGTGACCCACTTTCTTTCTTCTCAAAACCTAAAATGAAGACAACAAAAATTATAAAAACACAAAAGTAAATGTTCAAAACAACATTAAAAATTAGTCATTAATGTTACAAGTTATTAGGAGTTTCTTTCTTCCTCCTTAAACTTTAGAACTCCCCAAAAGTTTTCTTAATATCTTCGAGTGGACTTCAAATCATGTAATTGGAGATGAAGTTTTTCAATCACCCTTAATTGTAACTAAAAACTTGTTTAGAGATTGTATATAGAATGAGAAATTGTTCAAAATGTCCATATTCAAGAGGGTACTCCACTTGTCATAAAATAAGTGGAGGGATACAGAAAAATATATCATTTCTTCCACTTGTATTATGACATATGTAGTACCACTTGAATTTTCGACACTTGAAAAAATCTCTCATGCTCATGTATATAACAATCAATTAAAATGATCTGATGATTCTGATTTGCAAGTTGTTTTTGCATGACGTCTTTGAGTTTTTGCGTAAAGTATCTCACTAACGGTATATTATGATCTAACATTTTACCCGGGTAGAGCTTGTTTGAATTTTATATTGGTGTGCTTTTATGGATGCATTGTTCTCATGGGAGCAAAGTTGGTATTAATAAAATAGAGAGGATCATGTGGCGACAATATCCGCACTTAGCTGCCGTGCTATCCGGTTTTTGAAAATAAGTTAATGGAAATAAACAAGTTAATGCATGGACGTAGTCAGATGCAAAGTTGACAAACATGCACAAGTTAATTTCATACGCTACACTGCTTCGTTGGAAAAAAAAAATGCAAAATTTCTGCAAAGTTTGGTGCTTTGGGTTCGTTATAAATACTGCCCCAAGTCTGTTATTTCATTACACAACCAAGATTTAAACCTACAACCCCAGAAACAAACAATGAAGTTCCCGAATTCTTCGGTACTTCTCTTCATTCTCTCAATCCTCTCACTCTCACTCTCAGTATCATGCACAACTTCACGTCCAGCTCGCATCAATAGTTTCCTCAAATGCCTTCCAAAATACTTTGGTGCTGCCTTCCCAGTCAGTGAAATCGTTCACACCCCTCAAGACACCTCTTATCAAACCATTCTGCATGCACGTATCAATAACCTCAGATATGGTACACCAGAAATGCCAAAACCTTTGGCCATAATAGCAGCCAGGCAAGCATCCCATATCCAAGCAACTATTATCTGTGGAAAGAAGTATGGGTTGCTAGTTAAAACCCGAAGTGGCGGCCATGATTTTGAGGGTCTATCGTACGTGTCGGATGTCCCCTTTGTCATGATTGACATGTTTCAAATGAATTCCATTAAAGTAAATGTTGCGAAAAAGAGGGTCTGGATTCAATCTGGAGCTCTTCTTGGAAGACTTTACTATGAAATTTCTCAGAAAACCAACGTTTATGGGTTTCCTTCCGGGCTTTGTCCAACAGTTGGAGCTGGTGGCCACTTTGGTGGTGGCGGGTATGGGGTTTTGATGAGGAAATATGGATTTAGCGTTGACAATATCGTCGATGCTAGGCTAGTTACTGCGACTGGCAAAATTCTTGATAGAAAATCAATGGGAGAAGATGTTTTTTGGGCCATCAGAGGAGGTGGTGTTGCTAGCTTTGGAGTTGCTCTTGAATGGAAGCTCAGGCTGGTTCCAGTTCCAGCCAACGTGACGGTGTTCAACGTTAAAAGGACCATAGCGCAAGGTGCTACGGATCTCTTTTATAAATGGCAAATTATAGCAGCCAAGATGCCCAAAGAGCTCTTCCTCAGAGCACAACCGAAAGTCGCCAATACCACTAAGGGCAAGACTGTGGAAATCTCATTCATTTCTCATTATTTGGGCAAAAGTGACAATCTTTTTGCACTGGTGAATGCGAGATTCCCTGAATTGAGGTTAAAGCTAAGTGACTGCATTGAAATGAGTTGGGTGGAATCCACTGTGTTTTGGGCTGACTACCCAGTTGGAACTCCAACTACTGTTCTACTTAACTCGACAAATCCAGCAATCTACTTCAAAGGTACGTCTGACTATATTATAAACCCGCTTCCAAAAAAAGTTATAGACTCTATCTGGAAGCATATGATTGAGATAGTGGATATCTTTTTGGATACAAATCCTTACGGTGGGCGAATGGATGAGATTTCTGAGTCAGCAACTCCATACCCTCACAGATCTGGAATCCTATTTCATGTTATGTATTATACGTCCTGGACTAAAGAGGGAATTGAGGCCACAAACAGGTACGTTCGGTTAACAAGAGAATTGTTTGAGATGATGACTCCATATGTCTCAAACAATCCAAGAAAGGCCTTCCAAAACTACAAGGATCTCGACATTGGTGCCAATCAGGATAATCAGACCAACTATGAAATCGGTAGACTTTATGGAACCAAGTATTTCAAAGGTAACTTTGATAGATTGGTACGTGTGAAAACCATGATTGATCCCCTTAATTTTTTCAAGAATAAGCAAAGTATCCCAACTCTTTTGAAAACCTAAACCCTATATACATAGGATTCAGGACTGGTGCCAATCATAATAAATCTCATCTCTTAGAGAGAGAAAGAATAAATGGGATACTTGCATGCTTATTCTTTGCGGGGTTTTGGTTCATGTCCCCCCCCACGGGTTTGTACTTGTTTTTCTTCTTTTTTTTGGATTCATAATAAAATAGGGGATGATAGTTTCTCTACTTAAAATTCATGAATGCTTCAATTGTATTCTTCTCACCCGGAAGAAATATATATAGTTGTACAACCTTAATCATAATTAATTTTGAAAACCTATTAAGAAAAAAAAATCCTCAATAAAATCAATTACAATATTTACATCTCTCACCTGTTGGTCCTTTCTCATTTGGAATCGAGGATGGATGCTTTCCTCTGACCTTCATTGAGAACTAATCTCGCATAATCCTTTATTTTTATTATTATTTATAAATGTGTGCCTATAGTTGATTAATTATGTAATTGATATAAATCATTGATCTGTTGAGAATTCTTATTATTTAAGGGTGATGCTAAAGCGACTATCTACTTGAACCGTATTTTGTAGATTACATGATGTGGCAATTGATGGCTGAAATGCCTCTGTGAGTCTTCCCACCCCTTGAAGGGTGGACTGCTGTGACTTGACCACCAACTGGTCCATTTTTAGAAAAATAAATAAAAAATTATCAGCCACCACATCATGTGTTTTACAAAATATAGTTTAAAAACATGATTTCCCTCATGTTTTCCATTCTTTATTTCGTCTTTGTTCCTTCCCACGCACAAAAATTAAATAAATAAATAAATCCGCTGCAGGTTTGTTAACGTTTTGGGTAATGAAATTTCTCCTGTTAATTTATACTAACATAGTTTTGATGTTGTAGTCACCAAATTATTTTGCACAGGTAAGAGAACCGCCAGTAATTATTTTATTAATTAAGATAAAGAAGATTGTGTTACTTAAATGGTTGTTCATAAATTTTTGCATATCTAAACTGGATTTCCGATCTATGCATTTACACACATGTACACAAATCTTTGACCACTAGATTTCATACATACATACATACATACATTGTGACATCCCACATCGACCAACGGAGAAGGGGTGATGTGCCTTATATGTTCATGCCCACCTCCATTTAGCACGAGGCTTTTTGGGAGCTCACTGGCTTCGGATTCCATCGGAACTTCGAAATTAAGCGTGTTTGGGCTAGAGCAATCCCATGATGGGTGACCCACTAGGAAGTTGCTCGTGAGTTCCCAGAAACAAAACTGTGAGGACGTGTCCCAAAACGGACAATATCGTGCTACGGCGGAGCCGGTCTGGGATGTGACAAAATGGTATCAGAGTCACTCTGCCGTTCTGTTCGGATGTGCCGACGAGGAAGCCGGGTTCCCCTTAAGTGGGGTGGATTGTGACATCCCACATTGACCAACGGAGAGGGGGTGATGTGCCTTATATATACATGTCCACCTTTATTTAACACAATCCGAAGTTAAGCGAGTTTGGGCTAGAGCAATCCCATGATGGGTGACCCACTGGGAAGTTGCTTGTGAGTTCCTAGAAACAAAACCGTGAGGGCGTGGCCCAAAGCGGACAATATTGGGCTACGGCGGAGCCAGTCCAGAATGTGACATACATACATATTTTTCAATTAACAGTATAATGTTACAAATAAAATATAGAGCAAGAGAGAACTAGAAAGAATGGAGAGTGATTGAGAGAAAAAAACCAAAGTGTGTTTATTCTTCTCATTAGATAGCCTATTTATAGGCTTAAAGTTTTTCCTATTTACATCATTAAGTTACTACAATACTTAGACATTACATATTGGCCTCAAGTGGAAAGCCACACAATTAACAATATATACAACACGGGGATGTCCACCAATCAATAGTAGTTGCCTTGATAAAACTTTTGCTTGGAAAACCTACTGAGACAAAACCTAAACGAAGAAGAAAAATTGGGCACCATGCTTATGAAACATTGATAAGGTGTTGGACGTGCATAATACTGCCTCGCTAAAACCCTTGTCAGAAAAAACCTAGTGGGAAAAAATTCTAGTCAATGGAAAAAAGAGCATAGCGTGCTTATGTCCAGTATAGCATATTGTCGAAGACTCCCCTTGATGAATAACTCCCTTTAATGAATAACTCCCGTTGAAGATAGTAAGTCTTGATTTGACTGTCATCATTGTTAAACATTCATCTTAATGAATTGAACTTTCGTAGAACTTTTTCTTGGAAAGTATTAGAGTTTATCAAGAGCTAACAATAGCCTTTTGTATTCCTGCAAAGAATAAATAAATACAAAAAGAAAATCTAAGATTTGAAATAAAATATGAGCATTTTAACTCCATGGCAAATATTAGCCATATCAAATAGCCTCATAGGGCTTTCAATAGTCTTACAAAAATGTGAACTTTTTCAAGAGTATGTCACAACAATATAACTTTAGTTTGAACTAATAAAAGTACTCATTAAGGTAATTTGTACCAAACTTATCTAGAATATAATGTATTGGTATCGAGTACATACTTTGAGTTTTAGACTTATTTATTTGAAATCTTTGATAAAGAATTTCATGGTATTCTCTATTCATTAAGAAATTGCTTCGAGAGATATACTAAAACATAAAAATCTCAAGTAGTATACAATTTGCCACAGGCCATAAGTCTCACGTTCAACATAACACTGTACTTATAGAAATGTGGTTGCGCCTACAATAGAAGACTATGTCTCTACCAAGAAGTCTTATGCCATATAGTGATTTAATTTCACTTCATCATATAAACCCAAGAATAATTATTGGGGTTAATGACACACCCCACCCTCGATACCCACGTGGATACCGAGTTTGGGTGTGCTGGCCGACACTCGTAAGTGACGAAGTCATTAAATGCATGACAACACTTAGTTGAAACAAATTAAATTACCATAGAGTTGCGGAATTCAATGTCAATATGCATATGGTTCAGAGCGTACTAATTTTGAAACAGCGGAAACCAAATAATAAAATAAGTTTCTAGAATCTCTATCCATAACAGGGATGGATATTATTATAGAAACTGAAAAGAAAAGATAAATCCCTACATGGTCGGGATAGATGATCAGAGCTGCCACGCAGATGCCTCGACTTCGCCGGATGCACTATCACTATGTCTTGAAGGGGGCGCAAAAACAAAAGGTATGTGTGGACAAAAATCAAAGTTTTTGCAAAACCTTTCTCTTTTCAATATATTAACCCCCTATTTGAAATCCAGTATAATCGTCGAAAACATACTATCATAGTATAGTTCAAAAGATACTTTATGAGTATAACTGAAACGCATAAAAATATAATATTCGTAAATCACAATTAATAATTCCAATAATATATATAAGGGAAAGCCAACATAGGGTATATGCGCGATCACTCATGTACGGGTTGAGGAACAACCTCTCAATCACCGTACAAGCACTTTACGTTATCCATTAATTTGTACTCCTAGTACCACACACATGTAAGCACTTGCGCCGCAGCGCGTCACACCCGAGTCCTTACGTAGTGGGGCCTTTTCCCCATAACAAACATAAACATAAGACAAGCTTGCACTAAGGTATTTACCGGACAATACCCCTGGAGTACAGTGCGTGTGACCCAAACATGTGAGACTTGTCCTACGGCCGTGAGACGGTACTACAACGTAGTGAAAGCATACCAAGTGTGTTTGAAAACATACATACATACTCATGTGTTTAGATATAAGAAGCAAGATCCCTTTCATAATTCCCAAATATTTAATATTGCATAAATAATATCTTCTCTCAAAACTATATATCAAATACCATGTTATAATTACGCAAACGTATGATCATATTGTAAACCATTTCATAAACTATATTCATACTTTGGTATATAACCACAATAACCATTTAAATCCATTTCCCAATATTTAACCATAAATAAAACAAATATGGTTGCATAATCAATTATCAACATATATATATTTATAAATAAATATATATAGATGAACATGCTTTGAAAACCATTTAAAACCATATAGAAATCAAATTCATAATCATTTTCAATCATAAAAACCATTTAATAAAGCAAAAGTCCACTCACAGGTGATCGGGAGTGAAATCTCCCTCGGTTCTGCCCTCCTCGAAGTGTGGCGCCGAAGAATTACATATTTAATATTAGGGGAAAAATTAGAACTTCCCTAATATAAACTAAAATAGGCCCTATAGAAAAATACCCAAAAAATAATACTATTTTAGCGAAAACGAGCTCGAAAAACGATTTCCGGAGCCCGAAAACCCTACAGCCACCGGCGCCGCCGTGCGTCGCCGCACGCGCCGGGAGGTGGCCTCACGCGCCGGCCACGCGCTGGCGCGCGTCGGCACGCGCTGGCACGTGTCCCCCACGCGCTGGCACGTGTCCCCCACGCGCTGGCACGTGTCCCTCACGCGCGGCACGCGCCTGCTGACGTGTCCCCCACGCGCCTGCTGACGTGTCCCCCACGCACGGCTGACGTCAGCCACGCGCCTGCTGACGTCAGCACCGTTAAAGTTAACGGAATATACCTTTTTGGACGGAATATGCTGACGCCGTCAGAAATATTCCGTTACCGTTGACATAATATTCCTTCTTATTTCTCCTCTCGCCGGTCGCCGGAGCCGCCACCGTCCTCCGCCGCCTGGTTCGCCGGAATTTCTGAAAAAATACCGATTTAATCCCAAAACTTCAAAAATTCATAACTTCTTCGTTCTTTGGCCAAATTCAACGTGCCATATATCAAATTGAAGGTATTGAAGTGTAGAATATTTTCATACCAATTTGGGGCCGGAAAAGTGGCCGGAGATGGCCTGAAATTGGCCGGAAATCTTCGGGAAACCCTAATTCCGTTCTCCTTCAAAACTACACCAAATTGGACGTTCTTTATATCGATTTGAACCTACTCAATCCAATAAAACCAATGGTAATGGTCTCGAGGCTTACCTTGGTCTGGTTTGTACAGGAAATCGACGGGCAGTTTTTCCAAAACCGTTCCGACGTCGGTTTGATCGTTCGGGTTCGAGTTTTGAGATTCTAAAATCACAGCCCCGTCTAGAATGATGAGACAATCGTGATGGTATGGATTTTGGGCGACGGTTTGACGGTTTTGTGATTCGTCCAAGGTTAGGGCTTTTCGGTTTGTTTTTGGCCGTGAGAGAAAATGGGAGAGAAAGAGAGGAAGAGGGAAAGAACGTGCAGAAAATAATGGGGAGGGTTGGCTGCACAGCAGCCAGCCAAAAACCCTAATCCCAACTTACGGGGTGGAAATTACTAAAATGCCCCTACACTTTTAATCTTCATAAAAAGTTCGTTTCAACTCCAAATTGAGTTCCGGTTGCATCCACGCATTCGTATCGATGAGTACATCAAGAATATGTAAATAAATAAATTTTTACCAGTCGTCCCGAAAAGTCAACAAAAGTCAACATTGACACTAGGGGTATTTTGGTAATTTCACATAAATTTTGGGACGGGTTGTAACAGTTAAACTATTGGTCCACTTATTTCACGTTTTTCAATGGCTCTCAAAAATAGAATTTGTCACTTTCCAATTTAGCCAACCCTTTTTATAATTTGTTGACTTAATGGAAAAATGTGACCTAATAGCCCTTGATGATATGAGTAGCTACTATAAAATCAAATTCATCTCAATTCTGAAGGGTAATTTGTGGAAAACCAAGTTTATTTGAGCAACATCTATGGCATGCAATTAACAATTAAAGGTGGAATCATGCTTGTATGCACTCAAAAACAAAACTTTACCCATGAAATTCAAAGCCTAGTAGAGAGGTGAACCATGACTCAACTCAAGAACAAATTGAGTTGAGAAATCTTGTACCTTTGTTGATTCCTCTTTGCATAAGCAAAGGCTAATCACCCAAGGAAAGGGCCTTCATTCCTTGCTTCTTAGCTCTATGGAATTCTTGGAGGAGGATGGTTGAAAAGGGTTCTCCAAGTTCCCAAAATTGAGAACCTCTAATTTTTCACACCAAGGAGAGCTTTGATGAGAAAATGAGTGAGATTGCTAGCTATTTTCCTCTAGGGTAGCCGGCCTCTTAGAGAGAAAAGAGAGCTTGTGTTCTCATCTTTTTCTCCAAAAGAAAAACCCTTTGATGAAATGGTATAAAGTTGCCTTTATACCACCCCACAATGTAGTGGCAAACTTGCAATGAAAGCAAGTTCACTACACATTCTCTATATAGCCGGCCTTAAGGGTTCATAAGGCTGTTTGGGCCCTTATGTTTCATTAGTCATTAAGTTGTCATACAACTTAATTCAATGGGCTTGACGTTCGAAGCCCATTGGGCCTTGAGGCCCAAAACTAACCCGAGGTCTATAACAAACTTATTCGTTTGATTAATTAACATATTAATTAATCCTTGCCATAAATAATTAAACCATTTAATTATCCTTACTCATCTCCATTATTTCATCAATCTCTACCTTACACGGTGTACGATCCATTAGGTTCTTTTTAACAAGGTAGTGGACGATTAGAACCCTTTCAAATCGATTGTGAATTGAAACATACTTTCAATTCTCCCTTTAGTGATTATACACCTTTAGGGCTTCCACAAACCATGAGTGACACCTAGCAGTATGTCATGGCTACCCAAGCTAATCAGAAGAGGTGGAGAACCTATTCAGTTTAGGATTGCAATGCAATACAGTCTTTCTCTAATACAATACTCTCGACCACATTGTTTGGTTTGATAGTTTATTCATGTCTACTATCCAATGTGATTCTTTTACTTATATGATTATATTGAATATGATTTGGAACGACTTCCTAAATCTCATTCATACTCCGGCCAGAGATTCATCTCATGTGTGCCTTGTGTCGTGATCTTGTGAAGTTGTTGTTGAGGCGGTTGTACATTTTTTTAGTTAATTAGAGCAATGGTCTATGAATTTTAGTATATAAACACGATGACAAGTTCAAGAACCAATACTTGCAGACTTTCAATTTCATTACCGCAAATTTGCTTCTATCATTTTTGTTTAAACATTTAATATAAAATATTTACATTCACGCCGACACCAAAGTTACAATTTGTTTTACAGTAACCTTTATATAAGCTTTGACAATACTCAACCCGCAAGAATATACAAGATATACAAAGTCTGATTATATTACAAAGTTCACAACATAAGCAAAAGATAACTTGAGGATTGAGATTGACAACCAACTAGCATCCCACAACAGACTAGGAAGTCGACTAGTATGTGATAAAATATAGGGATGAACCTCACATACTATAAGGAATTTTGTTATATCATCAAAACATTAGTGCTGCATTTTTACAAACAGTTTTGAGATCCTAGTAACATCATTCGATAAACTAAAAGACCAACTACTCTTGTCATGCCCGGAAGTAGAATCCAGAGCTTCATCAGAGTAGTTGGTCCTTGTAACCTTTCCATACGTTTAAAATGAAGAGATGCTCGTGACAGAATAAACCATTCATCAATGCCAAGCAAAACTGTGTCATTTGTAAAATTCAGAGACTTATATAGTTGTCTTTCACCAGCCAATAGAATAAACGCAAAAAAGTTAACCAAAACAAAATGATAACTAATTATTAAACTGGAGTGTCAAATTCTGAGATTAAAAAAGGTTGGAGCATAAAGCCGTTTAAGGTTTCGTGTATGCGTTTAGTATATGGGATCTCAAAACTTGCCTAAAGATGCCTAATTAAATTTTATGCGTTTTTCTTTTTCTTTTCTTAACTTAATTAAACTTTATTTTCTATTTGCAAATAATAAATTGCCTTAGTATTTAAAATATTCTTATTCGATTTATTGTGTTTTCGGATTCAAAATTTTTATTTCTTTTTAGTGGAGGTTAGAGTATAAGACCACTTGGACTAAAAATTATCTATTTCCTATTTACTATTAGCCAGAGTTTCCACATGGGCGTGCTCTTCTACTTGAAACTCGAAACATTTAAGACCATCTTTTTCACATACCACCAATAAAGAGAAGATCGAATATGATTTCAGTTTAGGCATGGGACCCATTGCGTATCAATTGAGGGGGGGGGGGGTGGGAAAGGGACCATTCGGGTCTCGTCTTCTATTATTTCGTCCCGCTCCGGTCACCTTCGTTGTCTTCTCTCTCTCAGCCCTTCCTCTTTGTAATAGCATCTTCAATACAAACTCAAACTTATATTTATATTTTTATATTTGGAGTTAAAAAAGACAGTAGATTTGAGTATTTTAATTTTTTTCTCCAATACAAAGACTCATATTATTAGATCTATATTCCTAAATTTTGAGTCTTAAGATTTGAGTCTTTGCATTGGTGGAGAAAAGATTGAATTTAAAATTCAAACATTATTTTTCTTGGTTGAATAACATTTTTCCTTGTTAGTATGGGCTCTACTTTGGACTCAAATTTCACATTGAAACTCACATTTGAGTCTTACTTTAGCTCAAAACCTAAACATGTACTTTAAATCTCATGTGTATTGAAAATTTTGCCTTACATTTATACTCAAGTTTAAGATTTAAATTTTTGCATTGAAGATGGTTACTCTATGGCTTCCATACCTAATGTTCTTTTCGAAGAGTATATATTATTTTAACCGACTAGGGCTAGCCTAGTGTTGTGGATGTCGGTAAGGGTCGAATGAACCTCTTCGTAAACCAACAAAAAGTATATATTATTTTAACTTGTAACGTAATTTTGATGAAGATCCATTAAGAACATCTCCAACATAATATTTAAATTTCGTTCTTTAAATTTGATGTTGTTGACTTATGTGGCAATTTATAGAGTAAAATTTCAAAAACTTGCACTCTAACAAATTCTTCAAATTTTATTATTTTATTTTAATTTATTCATTATTTATATTTATAATATTTGTCTTCTCCTTATGTAGCGCACAATTTTATTTTTTAATAGAAAAAATTAGATGGAAGAGTGAGAAGAGGCTCAAAATTTGAAGTGAGAAAAGGAGGTCTCAAAGTTTGATATTTGTGTTTGAAGAGTTTGTTGGAGCTTGTTTTGATGTGGCTCTATATATTTAGGATTTGTTTAGAAGTGTTTTTAAAATGACTGAATGTGCTTTTAAAGAAAATATTTTTGCGTTTCAAAAACACTTAAAGTGCTTCATGCAAGAAGCATCAGTTATGTGCTTCTTGCAAGAAGCACTTCAAGTGCTTTTCGAGGTTTCACTTGCATTATTACTAAAGATTGGTTCCAAAAACATTTTCACTAAAATCGCTTTCTTGTTGTGGATAATATTAACATGTGTTAAATGTGATTGTATAAATCCTAAGTAGATATAGATTGGAATATTCTGAATATCCTAAAGATTACATTCCTATTATGATTGTACTTGTTTCACTATAAATAAAGGCACTTGGCATGAGGAATATGTACTACAATTCCTCAAGCCCTTCTCTCTTTCTCTCTATTTTTCTCTTTGCCGCACCCTCCAATAAAATAGGCCACAACATTTCTGTCATTTTAAAAGCACTTCCAAATGAACTCTTAATTGAAAAATGCATTTGAAAAGTTTGTTGGCGATGCCCATGTGGACAAAAAAGTGTATATTATTTTTCTCATTTTAGTGAACCTCGTGTTATTTTAACTTGAAAAAAAATAGTTTTCTTACTTAAATGGTATCTTATTAACATGTAGTTTCTTAGATGAGGTTTAAAAACATTTGGATTAGCATTGGATAATCTCAATGTGATCATGAGTTTTTTATTAGCCAACCCTTACTTAGCACTTAGTTAAGAAATAATGAACAATATATAGTACGTACACAATATTTCTTTGTAGTCATGTTCTCTAATTATATGATTATCTAGTTATTTCGTTCTAACACAAAATTTATCGATTCCAATAATCCTTATAACTTTTTCGTTCCCGGTTAACTTGACTTTCAATTATTTTGTTCCAATCAAATATAGTATTGTCCTCGATTCTATGCAAATCCGATCCAAGTGTACGCGGCACCAGCACCAAGATTATTAATTACTCTAAAGACACCAACATAAATGTATATCAATGTTTTTGGCAAATTGATAATAAATACTTGCTCCAGTTGGGAAATGGACTGGGATAAGGAAGTCATGTAAAAATTACGTCCCCTAAGAGCTACCCCATCTACAACGACAACATCAACAAAGTTAGAAAATAAGTTGAATTATTGACCAAAACAATACAAAATATATGGACTTTCCTACCCTACCGGCTGCTATAGTATGGTGAAAACATAAAAGCTAGTTCAAAGTTGGGTGCTTTGGTTTCATTATAAATATCCCCCAACTCTGTTAACAATTCAATCAACAAACCCACAAATTCGAAATGAAGTTCTTTCCGGTACTTCTGTCATTGCTTTTACTCTCAGTTTCATGCACAACTTCAGCCCCAGTTTCCTTTGATGGCTTCCTCCAATGCCTTACCAAAAAAACTGTGTCTACCCTCCCAATCTTTGATTCCATTTATACCCCTCAAAACACCTCATATGATTCCATTTTGCATGCACGTATCAATAACCTCGTATATTCTACACCTGAATATCCAAAACCTTTGGCCATAATCGCAGTCAAGAGTGTATCCCACATCCAAGCAACCATTCTCTGTGCAAAACGTAATGGATTGCAAGTTAAAACCCGAAGCGGCGGCCATGACTTTGAGGGCATATCGTACGTGTCAGATGTGCCCTTTGTCATGATTGACATGTTCATCCATCTTAATTCCATTGATGTTAATGTTGCCGACGAGAGCGTGTGGGTTCAGTCCGGAGCTCTTCTTGGACAAATCTACCATGCAATTTCTACCAAAACCAGAGTTTATGGGTTTCCTGCTGGGATTTGTCCAACGATTGGCGCTGGTGGTCACTTTGGTGGTGGCGGGTATGGAGTTATGATGAGAAAATACGGGCTTAGTATCGATAATATTGTCGATGCTAAGATCATTACTGCGAATGGTAAACTCCTTGATAGAAAGTCAATGGGAGAAGACCTTTTTTGGGCCATCCGAGGAGGTGGTGCACCTAACTTTGGGGTCGTTCTTTCATGGAAGCTCAAGTTGGTTCCAGTTCCAGCCAATGTCACAGTGTTCAATGTGAAAAGGACTATAGCACAAGGTGCTACGGATCTCTTTTACAAGTGGCAAAATGTCGCACACAGGATGCCCAAAGATCTCTTCCTTAGAGCAATGCCACAAGTCAAGAAAAACAGTACCACTGGAGAAAAGACTGTGGAAATATCATTCATAGCCCATTTTCTGGGAAGCAGTGACAAGCTTGGTGCATTATTGAACAAGAGGTTCCCTGAACTGGGGATTCAACCAACAGACTGCCATGAAATGAGTTGGGTTGAATCCACTGTGTTTTGGGCAGACTACCCACTTGGAACGCCCACAAGCGTTCTACTTAACACGAAAAACATGGCAATCTACTCCAAAGGTAAGTCTGACTATGTAAAGGAACCGCTTTCAAAAGACGTTATAGAATCTATCTGGAAGCATATGATCGAGATAGAGAAAATTTTCTTGGATATAAACCCTTACGGTGGAAGAATGGCTGAGATTTCTGAGACAGCAACTCCATACCCTCACAGAGCTGGAAACTTATTCCATGTTATGTATTATACGTCGTGGACAGAAGCGGGAATTGATGCCACAAACAGCTATGTTAGGTTAACAAGAGAATTGGCAGATATGATGACTCCATATGTCTCAAAGAATCCAAGAGAGGCCTTCCAAAACTACAGGGATCTCGACATTGGTGCCAATCAAGATAATCATACTGACTTTGCAATTGCTGCAGTTTATGGAATGAAGTATTATAAAGAGAATTTTGCAAGATTGGTGCTTGTGAAGACCATGATTGATCCTGAAAACTTTTTCAAGCATAAGCAAAGTATCCCACCTCTTCCATGGGTGGGAGATGGATATATAAGAGAAATCTTGCCTCTCATAGAGAGTGCTATCGAATAAGTTTAAGGGTTTTTCTTGTTGGTATGAGAATAAATGTAATGTTTGCATTTAAGTTGCGTGTCATATGCTTAATGAATAACTAGCATCTTGACATGTGCTCACGCGCGTGCCAATTTGTTTTTTTTTTTAAATAAAATGTTTATATTAAGAGTATTTAATAGATAATATGAATAGAAATAAAAAAGAAAAGAGAGGGAGAGTTAGCTGCCCCTGCCAGTAGGTGGGCTGAGGTTTTATTTAGTTTTTAATTTTCTATTCACAATATTAATTGTTTACAAGTCTATTCTTGTGATATAAAATATAGGAAACTAGATTATAATCTCTAAATAACATCTATTTTTCATAAAAGTTGGGTGTGAGATTACATATTTATTTTTGGTCCTTTGACTTCATATACCACCTAAAGTCTAGCTAATAGTTATTGACTTTTGTTTTGTTTTATTTTGAGTATTATAAATAGAAGATTTTTGCTTAATGTGTATTTAGTACGGATAAACAAATTACAATGTGTTATTAAATAACATGTATGTTTCTATTAAAACAAATCCAGGTTATAATAAAAAAATGATCTTATTTAGGCCCTTAAGTCTAGATGCCCCTTGTACACGTACACCCACAGATCTCCTGTCTCCAATTCGATGTCTCCTTCATTTCTCTTTTCTAGTTTTTTAACATGTATTTCTCAACTTAACTCCAAATTTAACTTTTTTAACATTTCATGAAGTAAGTTTAAAAATATAACAGAAAATGAATAATTTTTAGTATAAACCTATTGACCATCTTTCCACTTCAACAATTTTCTCTAATAAGATAATGAATCAACTGAAATTTAAAGTTCCAATTATTCAAAGGATTTTTTGTACCTATTTTACTCTCATTAGCCTAAAATAGTCGACACATGTTGCATGATTTAATGCCACTTATGTTACTGAAATTAAAATTCTTAGTAAAAATAGGAAGAAATTATGAAAAATTCTCCCTTTCACCACACCACCACCTCATGAAGCGCATATTCAGCTTTTCTCGTCAAACAACAGATATTCTGTGACTGTGAAGTTTGGAATTTCGGAATGCAAAGAAGATATCTAATATCAATCGATAGAGGTGAATATATAGGAATATCACTAAAAGTGAACTAACAATAAAAGAGGAATACCATTAGCTATTTAATTTATTTATTCGAAACTGGAAAGATCAAATCTATTTCTTCCCCTCGAGCAGTTAAGATTCCCTCTCATATTCTTTTTGCGCATGATATCATGATTTTCTATAAAGGATACAAAGTCAGTTTGGTGCAACTTACAGCTTTCTTTGATGAGTATGGCTTAAATTCTGGACAATTGGTGAATAAAGCAAAGTCTCTAATTTACTCTTGGTTGAGCATCCCCGTTGGATAGCTTCCCTTATTTATCTGGGGGCTCCAATTTTTGTTGGACAACCTAAAAGAGATTATTTCCAAGTTTTAGCAGGCAAGATTCGTAACTATTTATCTGATTGGCGTGGTCATTCTCTTTCTATGGCTGGGAGAGTGACTCTTATTAAATCTGCAGTTGTTAGCATGTTATCTCACGGTTTTTCTTTTTATGCTCGGCCTAAGACTGTTTTATTACAAGTTCGCAACTGGGCTCACAATTTTATTTGGACAGAGTACAAATTCTTGGGCCTATTTCTCTGGTGCTTGGAAGAAATGTTGTGTCCCTTTAAAGGAAGGAGGCGGTCTTGGAGTGAGGAATTTTCAAGCTCTTAATTAGGCCTTTCTTTTGAAGAAGTTTTAGGATTTTTGAGCTAGTTTTTTTGTGCATGGTTTTTTAATAGTACCAGTCAGTTGTTCTCTTATTATAAACGGTCTTCCATTTGGCCTGGTTTCTGATCTTTATTTGTGGATATTTGTCAGAACTCCAAATGGTTTGTGGGCACAGGTGCTTCTATTAACTTTTGGCATGCAAATTGGATTGGTGATTCAATTGTTAAAAGGTTGGGTATTCCGCAGTCTATTGGTAAATTTTTTTTCGAGTCTGTTTCTGACTTCATTCATAATGGGAATTGGTTTTGCTCTATTGATCTGACTAGTTCCCTTTCTACAATATGCTATGAAATTTTGGCAATTAAGCTTTCCTTGTCGAGAATGGATGATAAACTAATTTGGTTGGCTGCCTCAGATGGTGTACTATCTTTATCTTTGGCTTATGACTTTAAGCGTAGTAAACAAGCAATTGTTCCTTGGAATAGATAGGTTTGGCGAAGATGTGTTCGACCACGTAATTCTATTTTTATTATGGCCCTTTCTTCACGGCAAGCTTTTAACTGATGATTTATTGCTTCACCGAGGGTTCTCTTTTGCGTCGATGTGCTCTTTGTGTTGTAAGGCTACTGAATTTGCTCATCATTTATTTTTCAAGTGCTCATTTTCTTTGGTAGTTTGGTGTAGGGTTTTAGCCTTAGTTCAAGTTTCTACGTTATTCTTCAATATCACTATTTTTTTTTCTTATCCTTTGAGGCGTGGTTTCGATACTCAATTTCAGTTATTATGGTGGGGTATGATTGGGGCAGGTTTTTACTCACTTTAACAAGCTCAAAATTTAACCCGTTTTGAAGGAAAAATGTTTATAGTTGATTAGTTGGTTAGTGGCATTCGCTTGCAAGTTTGTGAGGTGAATTCTTGGGGTATGGGTTTTATGTTAAACTCAGTTGATGAGCTTTCCATTCTCAGAGCACTTGAGTGCATGTAAGGCCTTCAAGGGCACCTAGAATTCATGGAGTTCTTTGGCTTTCTCGTTGTGCTTTTCAAGTTAAAGTTAACACTGACGGTGGGGCTCGTGGTTCTTCGGGCATGGCTGGATTTAGTGGTATTTTCCGTGACCACTTGGGTCATTATCTTGGATGCTTTGCAAGTTCTTTTGGCATTGCTATTGCTTGGAGGCGGAGCTTAAAGCTATTCTTCATGTTGTTTATATGGCATTGGAAAGGGGTTGACATTCTCTTTGGATTGAATGTGATTTTTCTTTGGCAGTGCATTTTCTTTCTAATGGATCTTCTCAAGTGCCTTGGCGTTTATCGGTTGATTGGGCAAATTGTACCATTCTCTCTTCCATGCATATTGAGCTTTCTCACATTTATTGTGAAGAAAATCAGGTGGCGGATTGTTTGGCAAACTATGATGTTGATCATGTTGGAGTTCATTGATGGAATTCTTGTCCACCGTGTGCAGTTGCGGCTTTTGCTTGTTCGACTCGCATGCATGGAGGCGAGTTGATCATATTTGATTAAGGATGACTCATTGTGTCATTTAGCTCAAGTCCTCCTCCACCCAATGTACAAAGAGGTAGCATATACAGACATGAGGGCAGAACGCCTTGAAGCTCAAAATATGCAAGCATACCACAATATAAGACTGAGCGACAAAAGAACATTGCAAAAGGATCAAAACAAAAGGTCTAAACACAAGTTGGAACCAAGACTCTGGCGTTTGACAAAGTAAAGGAAAAAAAAATTTAGAAAAAGTCTTAGAATGGATTTAGTGCAAATATATTGCACAAATTGGTAGCAAAACCTCTCCATAGGCATTTGATCACTTGATGTCAATTAAGCGAATGGTCCGCCAAACTTAATATTTCTTGTACATTTGAAAAATATCGGTCTTATTATTATTTTTTAATTTGAACTTGACGTAGAATATCAAACATAAGCATTGGATAATCTTATTCGTATTCTGCATGACAACTTCGTCAAGAAATTAAACAAGTTGAATTTCATTTGCTAGAATAATAGTTTTGTGAAAAAAGAAAAGTACGTTCAAAGTTTGGGTGCTCTAGCTTAATTAATTATAAATACCACCAAGTCTGTTATAACAATAATTAAATCAAGAAAGCTACAACCCCACAAATTAACAATGAAGTTCCCAAACTCTCCGGTACTACTTGCCATTCTTTCATTCCTTTCATTCTCGGTCTCATAGACAACTTCAGATCCAGTTCCCATTGATGGATTTCTCCAATTAATGCCTTACCAACTTCATTAGTTTCTCAGTATCCATCTCCCATTAATTATATCAAATTCGGATCAAATGTACAAAAACTAGCCAAATGGCTTGTTTGACAAATCAATGCCTAATTTTAGAAAAAGTCTGCGATAGGGGTTAGTGCACATATTTTATATCAAGCGCATGGTTCGCTCACCCCCAAATGGTCCCGTGCCAGAATACCCTATCTAGGCATCTCATGAGAAAAGTCTAAGCAAAAGTTCGAATCAAGAACTCCCTGGTGTTTGACCAAGTAATGCTAAACTTAATAAACAAGTATATTTTCCCTTTTTTTAAAGTAAAATATTGTAAATATTGCAAAAGTCTAGAATAGAATGGACTGCACATATTTGATGTAAGAGTAATGTTAATGAGATTACCTTAATTAAATCATCTTCCTATACCATCTGATGCCGGCATGTAATATGTACATGCCACGCAAGTAAATTTAGTGAGTAATTTTCAATTTTCAACCCTAAACCTTACCGTCCGGAGAGAGAGAGAGGTGGGATGGAAGGGGAGTCGCCGGCATGGGTCAACGCCAACGACATAGAGGATGAGGAAGGCTGCTGATGGGATGGCTAGGGCTGTTTGGTTTTTTAATTTTCAATTTTGTAATTTTTTTTAATCTCAAAGTCAAATTCTTAATAGATTAAATGAGACTGCTATTACGCTCTCCTCTCTTTCTTATCTTTCCACCCCACTTATTTTAACACCCACTATTAAAAGTAAAAACAATAAAATACTATTTCCACACACACCACCTAAAATAATATTAATCTTTTGAATTCTTTTTTAACTTTTTCTGCACAATTAGAAAATTATATTTTTTAAAAAAACGACAAACGGCAACACCCAGCTGCACAACCATCCCTCCTCCCCAAAATCCCAGCCGCCCATCCCCCCAAAATCCACATGCACGACCATCCCCAACACCACAGGTGCGCCCACCAACACCCAGAACCCACCCCAGTCCCAAATTTTGCAGAACCACCACAGCTCCCAAACCGCGTGCCTCCACCCATCTAGGCCTCCTCTGTACACATTTGTAGGTCCTTCAAGGTCATTGTGCAAGAGGGCAAATTTGTCAACAAAATATTTAATTTGATGTGGGTGGAAAAATAAGACAAAAGAATGGACTTAGCAACACTCTTAATTGACATGTCATGTTTACATGAATTGCCACATAAGGTGTTTAACAATACCGTGCAAAAAAGATGGTCTCCCTAGTTAGCATTTTTCTTGATGTAAATATCAAGCCAACGTACGGACCGCCTACCCACAACGGATCCGTGTCAAAATAGTTAACAATCAAAGGTTTCTTAGTTTTTATTCTTTACTTTTTTGGAATAACAAAGATATCTGAAAAGGATGGGTCTGTTTTTGTGAATTTCATATTACTACCACATACGCTACAATGGCTTTGGTCGATTTAGTCTTATTTCGATCATCTTATTTGCATTCTGCGAGAAAATTTCGTCAAGAAATTATACAAATTGAATTTCATACGCTACAATAATAGTTCTGTGAAAAAAAGAACAGTAACCAAGTTCAAAGTTGGGTGCTCTAGCTTCAGTATAAATACTACCCCAAGTTTGTTATTTTATCACACTGCCAAGATTTAAATCAAGAAAGCTACAACACCACAAATTACCAACAATGAAGTTCCCAAACTCTCAAGTACTACTTGCCATTCTCTTATTCCTTTCACTCTCAGTTTCATGGACAACTTCAGGTCCGGTTCCCATTGATGGCTTTCTCCGATGTCTTACAAAACGAACTCCGTCTAGCCACCCTATCGATGAATCCATTTACACCCCTCAAAACACCTCTTTTCAATCTGTTTTGCATGCACGTATCAATAACCTCAGATATGCTACAACAGCAACTCCAAAACCTTTGGCCATAATAGCAGCCAAGAATGAATCCCATGTCCAAGCAACGGTGGTTTGTGCAAAACAGCATGGATTGCAACTTAAAATCCGAAGTGGTGGACATGACTTTGAGGGTTTTTCTTACGTGTCGGATGTCCCCTTTGTCATTCTTGATATGTTCAATCTCAATTCCATTAATGTTAATGTTGCAGATGAGAGCGCCTGGGTCCAGTCTGGAGCTCTTCTTGGACAAATTTATTATGAAATTGCTAGAAACACCAAGGTTCATGGTTTCCCTGCTGGGATTTGTCCAACGGTTGGTGCTGGTGGCCATTTTAGTGGTGGCGGGTATGGGGTGTTGATGAGAAAATATGGGCTTAGCATTGATAACATCGTGGATGCTAAGCTTGTTAACGTAAACGGTAGTATTCTTGATAGGAAGTCAATGGGAGAAGACCTTTTCTGGGCCATCAGAGGAGGTGGTGGAGCTAGCTTTGGAGTCATTCTTTCATGGAAGCTCAAGTTGGTTCCAGTTCCAGCCAAAGTGACCGTCTTCAGTGTGCCAAGGACTGTTGAACAAGGTGCTACGGATCTCTTTTACAAGTGGCAAACTGTAGCACCAAAGATGCCCAAAGACCTCTTCCTCAGAGCAATGCCACAAGTCAAGAATACAACCGAGGGTAAGAAGACTGTGGAAGTATCATTCATTGCTCATTATTTGGGTCGAAGTGACAAGCTTGTTGCATTGGTGAATGAGAGGTTCCCTGAACTAGGTTTACAACAAAAAGACTGCATTGAAATGAGTTGGGTGGAGTCCACTGTATTCTGGGCTCCGTACCCACTTGGAACTCCCACAAGTGTTCTACTTAACACGACAAATCAATCGATCTTCTTCAAAGGTAAGTCTGACTATGTGAAGGAACCACTTCCAAAAGAAGTTATCGAATCAATATGGAAGCATATGATTGAGATAGAGGATATTTTATTGGATATAAACCCTTACGGTGGAAGAATGAGTGAGATTTCTGAGTCAGCAACCCCATACCCTCACAGAGCTGGAAACCTATTTCATGTTATGTATTATACGTGGTGGGCTGAAGAGGGGATTGAGACCACAAACAGTTTGGTTGAGTTAACAAGAAAATTGGCAGAAATGATGACTCCATTTGTCTCAAAGAATCCAAGAGAGGCCTTCCAAAACTACAGGGATCTTGACATTGGTGCCAACCAAGATAATCAGACTAACTTTGAAATTGCTAGACTTTATGGAAGCAAGTATTTCAAAGGTAACTTTGATAGATTAGTGCGTGTGAAAACGACAGTTGATCCTCATAATTTTTTCAGACATAAACAAAGTATCCCACCTTTGTAGATAGATATAAACATACATAGTATGCAGAATAAATCCCATCTCTTAATGGGAGAGGTACAAAATAAATGTAAGGGTTTTCTTTTTTGATGTCAATAAATGTAAGGTTTACATATATCATTTTATGAGATATGTGTCATGCTTGATGGTATATTGATATACAAAACACGCAGATAGGCAAAAGGCCTTTTGGGATTATATAGGCAGGGGAGACAAGCTCTGGAGTCATTTTAAAATGGAAAAGACCATAGAACAAGGTACAAAACAACTCCTTTCGAAATGGACAGTTATAGCTGATAAAATTCATAAAGATCTTTTCCAAAACTTGGTCATAAGAGTTGCAGATGATGATGGCACGGTGCATGGCAAAGCTATTAAAGTTTCATTTGATTAGTAGCTTTTGGGGCCGGTGGGGAAGCATCTCCATTTGATGTAGGAGGCTTGATCAAATTAAGACATTAGTTGATCCTGGCAACTTCTTCAGATATGAACATAGCATCCCTGTGTTCATATCCAAGGAAAAGAGAAGAAAAGAACAATTATATGGATTAGGGGTTGTGATTGTTTATTAGTTAGTTTTCATTTGGAGTTCTTGTAGATTTGGCTGGTGTTTATGTTCAGCTACTTTTTGTGTTAGCTTCTGGTGTGATCCTTTATACTGGTTGAAGATATTTATCTTTATAGTTTAGCCCCTATTTCGCCAAATATAATTGTTGTTAAACTGTGAAAAATTTTCTTTTCTTTAATTGCACTCTATTTGTTGGTTCTTCGTTAGTACAGTTTATCTTGATCGTTAATTATATTGGCTAATAGTGATAGTCTTGCATGTGTTGAAGTTATACTCTACCAAATTAGAATGAAAACTAGGGAACTAGGAGAAGAGAAAGAAAGCAAACAAGAGAAAAAAAAGAGAAAAGGAATGACTATATAATTCACGGAAGCTTGAGCCTTCTCTATATCGAAGTTTCTCTAATCTCAACAAAATCTTCTTCATGTTTTATTTATATCTGAAAAATACCAAAAACCTAAGCTCCCTCTATGTTCTTCCTTCATAGTTCCACAGATTTATTAGTTGGAATACTTTGTTCATTTCTGAAAAAATTCTCAGGATCCACCGCTGTCTTAATACGCACTAATCTTTCAAAATTACCCTTGAAGTACTTAGTCCCATACACTTTTGCTTTAGTGTATCCACCTTTTAAATTCGTACCAACATCAAGGTCGCGATAGTTGTAAAAAGCCTCCCTTGGATTCTTGGACACATAAGGAGTCATTGCTTCAAAAAGTTTTTTCATCAAACCCAAGTACTTTTTGGTGGCCTCAAACCCTTCCTCCTTCCAGTTAACTGAATACTGAATCTTGAATAGGTTGCCTGCTCTATGAGGAAATGGAGTAGCTGTCTCAGGAATCTCACTCATTTTTCCTCCATACGGATTCCACAGCATCATTACTTCTCCAATCTCAATCATCACCTTCCACAAGGCTTCCAAATCCGTCTTTGAAATTGGCTCTTTCACGTAATCAGATTTGCGCTTCAAAAACACTTTTCCCGAGCTGGGGACCCTATTGAGCAAAACATCTGGGGGAGTAGTTCCATTTCTGTAGTCGGTCCAAAACAAAACCGATTGAATCCAACTCATCTCTATGCAATCTTTTTTCTGCAAACCCAATTGAGGAAAACTTTGGTTCATCAGCTTCAAAAGTCTTTCGGAGTCCCCCAAAAACAAGGAAACAAAAGAGATCTCGATTGTTCCATTGACTGGCTTAAGAATGGCTCTTATGAAGAGATCATTATCTAGCTTATTAGCAACTTGTTGCCATTTCACAAGAATGTCTGTTGCACCTTGTGCCAATGTTTTTTTCACATCAAACACCGTCACCATGGCAGGAACCCGGACCAGCTTGATTTTCCAAGCAAGAATGACCCCAAAACTTGATCCACCACCTCCTCTAATGCCCCAAAATAGATCTTCCCCCATTGATTTTCTATCAAGAATTGTACCATTTACATTTACTATTTTTGCATCAACAATGTTATCAGTTGAAAGCCCATATTTTCTCATCATGTTACCATAACCACCTCCTGTGAAATGCCCACCAGCACCAATTGTAGGACAGACCCCAGCAGGGAAGCCATGGTACTTGCTTTTCTTAAAAATTGCATAGAAAATTTCACCAAGTATAGCCCCGGATTGAACCCATGCACTTTCATCTGCCAGATCAACATTGATGGACCGGAGATTAAACATGTCGAGAAGGATGAAATCTTTTGCGTCTCTGGATACATAGGAGACGCCTTCATAGTCATGTCCGCCACTTCTAATTCTAATTTCCAAGCGAAGGGTTTTGGCACATATCACTGTGGCTTGAACATGGGATTCATGCTTGGCTGCTATAATTACCAGCGGTTTTGGGGTTGTGGGAGTCATAAATCTGAGATTTCTCACATATGACTGCAGAACAGAAGAAAAAGAGGCACTTTTGGGGGTGAAAAGTGCCTCAGAGATTGGGCTAGAGGGATGAGAATGATTTGAAAGGCATTGGAGAAAATTGTATTCAACTGACGATGAATTGGTACATGACACTGATATTACACAAAAGATTGAAAATGCTGCACAGTATAGTATTGCATATTCTAAGGCCTTCATCTTTTTGTTAGCTGTTTATGTTTCTGATTATCTCAAGAAAAGAGTTCCTTTAAAGAGGAGGTAGCAATTACATGGTAATTAAGGAATTGATGGTAGTTTAATAATGGTTGATTTTTTGTGGATTGTGTTTGCCAAAGTAGAAGAAGATGATTTTGATCCTTAATCCTATCTCCAAGTGGATATGTTGACATTAATTGTAGGAAAGAAATCGTTGTGTAACGGTCATTTTGTAAGGTTCATAACTTTTAGCGAAAAACAAAATTATGATACAAAACATATTTTGCCATAGTGGATTGCTTTGGTGGCTAGGGTATTGTTCTTCAACTCACTATATTCCGTGTTCAAATTCTCCCCCCTCCCTTTAGTGGTAGATTAATGTAAAATATCGCTTGTATTAAAAACAATGGCATTTCAATTATTAAAAAAAAAAAATTACAATGACATTTCAATGTAGACATGGGAGGAGTCATATTGCGGGAGAGAAAATGGAATGACGTGTACCAGTTGAATTTGTATGGTTCATAAATTTTAGCAAGAGATCTCTAGAGAAAAAGGTTTTAACAATGGAACATTAGCATAGCATATAATCTCTCATCTTGTAAAAAAAATGGAGAAAATCTTGTAGAACTAAAATCTGCCTCCCGAAGTCAAAACCTGGACTACATTTGCACAGTACCAAAAAAAAAATTTTATTGAACTAGCTAGCTAGGTCATGAGTTCTGCTAAGCGCTCTCTAAAGAGGAAGAGGAGGGATACTTTGTTCATTCCTGGAAAAATTGTGAGGATCAAGCGCAGTTTTCACCGGTACCAATCGGTCAAAATTACCTTTGAAAAACTTGCTACCATAAACCCTTGCAATGTCAAACTCAGTCTGATTACCAGGGTTAGTCCCATTGTCAATATCCCTGTAGTTTATGAAGGCCTCTCTTGGGGTCTTGGAGACAAATGGAGTCATCAATCCAAACAATTTTCTTGAGAAGCCAAGGTACTTGTTTGTAGTCTCAGTTCCGTCCTCCGTCCAGGAGATATAGTACAGAATCTTAAATAGGTTTCGAGCTCTGTGAGGGAATGGAGTGTCTGACTTAGCAATATCACCCATTCTTCCACCGTAAGGGTTCCATTGCACATACACATTCTCTATCTCAAGTATCGCTTTCCATATGAATCTTATACCTTGTTTTGAAATTGGTTTCTTCACATAGTCAGACTTACTTTTGAAAAAGATTGCTGGTGTACTTGTCCTCTTAAGTTGAAGACTGATGGGAGTTCCAACTGTGTAGCTAGCCCAAAATGCGGTCGATTCTACCAAACTCATTCCAAAGCAATCTTCTCGCCATAAACCCAATTCAGGGAAACTCTGATTCATCAGTGGAACATGCTGCCAACGGTGAATAAAAAAAACCGATCCTATAGCGCCAGCGCTTCGCGTTCTTTCTATTCAGTCCCATTTCATTTCGGGATAGGCGGCTAATACTAATCTAATAAGTGAAGTATAGTGACTTTAGCTGGAACTGGAACCAGCTTGATCTTTCATGAAAGAATGACTCCAAAGCTTTCTCCACCACCACCTCCTCTAATGGCCCAAAACAGATCTTCTCCCATCGAATTTCGATTAAGAATCGTACAATTAATGACACACCCCGACCCGGATGTCTAGGTGGACACCCAAAAATCGAAGGGTGTTGGCCGACACCCCTTGAGGTGACAAAAGCTATTTGAAAGAATAAGTGTAATTTAAAGTAATAAAAGAGAAATTTGAATAAGATAAAGGTCGAGTGCAAGGAAGTGTGTGTGAACCAGATAGAATGATAACAGAGTAACTAATTTTACAGAACAGAAAGTGCTAGAGTAACTACGGTACTAAGAGAGATTCCCTACACTGAAGAGGGAATCATGCCACCACGTCCCGACGTCAAGAGCTCCATGGTCAACTAAAACCTGGAGAGGCGCAAAACAAAAAGGTGTGAGTGGGCAAAAACAATAGTTTTCTAAAACTTTGCTTTTCTGAAAGTACTAACCCCTCTTTGTAAAAACTCGTAATAATTCTCAAAATCATACTACATAGTAGGTATGAAAGTCATCGTAAAGTGGAAAAGTGATTATTTCCCAAAACGGTTAAATAACCATAAGCTTCAATATAAAATACTTCAAAAGAAACTAACACATGGAAAGCAGCAAGTGAAATCCAAAATATAACATGGAAATTCCATGGCATCAGTGAAAGCCGGTATATCACAAAAATCACAAATAAACAACAGGGTACGCTCAGTAGGTGATGCAAACACACGAGCTCATGCAGAGATATTCTGCCATGAACAGGCTGAATGTAATAATCTACGCTCGAGTTCTATATACACATGAAGCTGGCGCTAAGCGCATCACAATGAGTTCTAGATGCCAAGGCAACTAGAACAAGCTGGCACCTACGATGGATCCAAAGTGAGCGTGTCGGTGCAATGTGGACATACACGTGAAGCTAGTGAGCGGGTATATATCGTTTCTAAAGTAAGGTAAGTAGTAAGACGTTCTAAAATGGTATTTACAAATACCGTATTCAAAATACCAATAATTCGCTAAAACACTTGAGTTTCTAAAACCAAGTAAATAACAAGTACGTCTAAGATTCCCGTTTCAACGCGTATACATAAAACTCAATTCACAAACATATATAAAATATAAGTTTGGAAAGAAAAGCCCACTTACAGATATTTTCAGCTAGCTTGCTCCCGAAGAGCCTCGTCTTTGTCAGTCCGATAAAGTCTGTACCTAAACCGAATCACAATAAACTTAGAAAGTCCAAAATTCGGTATTAAGACTCTACGGGCAGAATTGTCCTTCAAAATTATGAAATTACAGAATTGCCCCTGGACTTCTAATTAATTACAAATCTGCCACTAACTTCTTAGATTCACAATTGGTCCTAGAACTTCAGAAATTGTAAATCTGCCCCCAAAACTTTAGAAAATTTACAATTTAATCCCTGCTGCAGAAAATGTACAGTGGAGACCGAAATTTCCAAATTGTCCAACTCAACTAATTTTCTAATCAACTAATCCAACTAAAAATAATCCAATCTCTGATCAAGACATGCATAGGATTAACCAAACAACTTCATATAACACTTCCATGCATGAACTCAATTCCAAATTATAGTGTCAACAACTTTAGTGGATTAGTGATTACCTCAAAAGATCCAAATGAGTCAATTAGCCTCCACTTCGACCTCCAATGATTTTAATTATCTCGAGGCTACTTGAAACATGAGATAAATGACTAGTTAGTCAAGATCCCAAAATAAGAGATATTTCGAAACCACCTTGCAAGTTGCATGCCCAAGAAAATTACCTCAGCTCGTTCTTCTGAATTCGTAGGTGAAAACGATGTGTAAAACGGACTCCGGAAACAAAAGTTAGAAGAAAATTTGGATTTGGAGGAAGGAAATGGTTTGGCTGCGCTTCGGAAAGAAGAACAGCAGAAATGGAGGAGGAAGGAGTTGGGCTTTTGATAAATTAAAGAATTGGACAACTAGGATAAACATAGAGTTTCAAAAGGATGGACATATTTAATTTGAAGGCAAAGAATCCCACGTGAGCATGTCTACATGAGCTTGACCTCAACTAGTTCCCTATTTGCTGCTAACAAGGAAGCAATCTAGTGTGTGCGCGCTTAACTAGGCTCATCCCACACCAACCATCCCATGCATGACATATGGCCAAGAAACTGAAGGATAAAAGGATCCTATGTAGTAGGTTTCACGTGAGCTCAAGTTGGTAGTTTGTCAAGATTCATTGGATTGACTGTTCAATCACAAAGACACACCAGATTTCGCCATGTGTCAGGTCCATGAAATTTCTGATTCTCTTTACTTCCCAAAGTCAGTATCTTCGCCAAAAATAGCTCTGAGCTCCGAAAAATATCACGAAAATTACTACGATCTGGTAACTTCCTCAATCGAAGTCCGAATTTCATTCCGCTTGCGCTCACACATTCGTAACGACGAGCACATCAAGAAAATACTAAGGGCAAAGGCCGTAAGTGTCACGACACGAAAGTCAACCAAAAGTCAACCATTGCCCAACCAGGGACATTTTGGTCATTTCACACCTTCAAAAACATTAACTATTTTTGCGTCTTCAATGTTATCCACTGTAAGGCCATATTTTCTCATCATAGGACCGTACCCACCACCACTAAAATGGCCACCAGTAGCAACAGTAGGGCAAAAGCCCCAACACCATGATCAATAATTCAGAGTTCAATCTGCACATCAATAATTGAATTAAGGTTGAATTCACTTTTTCATGGTTACCATTTGAGCTGGCATTCTGAGGGTTTTTCTCCATGAGGCAATGGAAGCGGCTGCATCTTTTACACCTGTTCAAGACTACTAATTATATGATTCAATTTAGGCAATGGAAGCGGCTGCATATTTTAACACCTAATCACATATATTGTGCACTGAAAGCTTAAAGTAACTTCCTAACTGGTTTGAAGGCATTTAAAAACCAGTAGTATAAACGAAACTATATAACTAACTCTTATGAGCAATACCAAAAACATGCATTGGAGACAGTGTTATCACACCCTATTTTCAGACTTATTAAATAAATGGATATGACTTCACAAAAACCTTAATGCCAGTAATAGAAGTACAAGAGTTGTAGCTGGCAAGTTATTAGTTTAGGGGCGAGTACAGATTCTGGATGTGTTTCGACGGCCGGCGGCTCGCTGTGTTGGTGGATGAGGGTAGGTGTTAGTATTAACTATATTGAGAAAAATCAAACAACGCTGAAGAATTGAGAAATAGGGCTCAGAAAAATTGTAGTTATATTTGTCTTCTGTCAGTGCCTTTATTGACAATAAACTACAAGGAAAGAGATACTTGTTGTCCAAGTAATACAAAATCTAATATGATAGAATCACTAGATTACATAGGAATCCACCAAGGATTTACACAATGACAATATTAAATATTAATTACAACAATTTTCTAATTGTTAGTGCTTAATTTTTGTAATGTGGATTCTTTAAATGTTAGTGTGGCTTTTTATCGTGTTTGTTTTGCCTTTGTTGGCTTGATTTTTCTTGTGATTGTGCATGGTTTGATGCACTCTTGCAGTTTAGTCAATGAAATTTATGTCTTTCGCTTATAATAAAAACCTTAATGTATTCCATTGGATTCAAATTAGCAAAAAAGTACTAGTTTTCAGAACTTCACAAAAAGAGTTACGTACCTTTTAACTCTAAGTCCAACACTTTGCAAGTTTAAACCAACAATTGTTTAGACCAAAAACTTAATTTGGTCCCATACCTTTAGTTATAATTACATATATAGGTAGCTCGTAGATCATTTTAATTATTGAGTATAATTCATATATATATTTGCAATATGTAACAACACAATTGTGATTATTATTTAGCAAATAGATCAGTACAACAAACTTGAGCAAATAAATCATTAAGCAAACCTTCTTCAACAACACTGAAAGAAATAAATTGTGTATTATATATCTTTTTGTCTAATTAAAGAGGTGGAATACTTTGTTCATGCTTGAAAAAATTCTGAGGATCAGCCACACTTTTCACACGCACCAGCCTCTCAAAATTACCTTTATATTTCGCGCTTCCATAAAGTTTAGCTGTTTCAAGGTTTGTCTGATTACGCAGATTCAGCAATGTCAAGATCCCTGTAGTTTTGCAAGGCCTCTCTTGGGCTCTTGGAGACAAATGGAGTCGTAGCTTCGTACAATTTTCTTGACATGTTTAGGTACCGTTTATTGGCCTCAATCCCTTCTTCCAACCAATACGTCCAGTACTGGATCATAAATAAGTTTCCGGCTCTGTGTGGGAATGGAGTATCGGACTCAGAAATTTCACTCATTCGTCCACCATAAGGGTTCCATTGCATGTGAGTTGTCTCTATATCAATCATCATCCTCCATATGGATTCCAAGCCTTCTTTTGGAATAGGTTCTTTCACATATTCAGATTTACCTTTGAAGAAGAATGGCGGCGGCTTACTTGGCCTGCTCAGTAGAGCATTTATGGGAGTTCCAAGTGGGTATTGAGCAAAAAACAAAGTAGATTCTACCCAACTCATTTCAAGGCAGTCTGTTTGTCGTAAACCCAATTAAGGAAACCCCTCACTCATCAAAGAAAGAAGCTGGTCTGTTTGCCGTAAGATATGACCAAAGAATGTAACTTGCCCAGTCTTACTATTCTTGACGTCTTGGCTAGTACTAGCTAGTAGTAGTATTAATAACTTTTGAAGTTGCTTTGATGAAGATCTCTTTAGGCAGCTTAGGTACAACGTGTTGCCACCGATAAAGAACATTGATAGCACCTTCTTCCAAGGTCCTTTGAACTTTGAACACAGTCACATTGGCAGGAACTCGAACCAACTTGATCTTCCATGAAAGAATGACTCCAAAGCTCGCTCCACCACCTCCTATAATGGCCCAAAACAGATCTTCTCCCATCGGCTTTCTATCAAGAATTGTGCCATTTGCATTAACTAGTTTGGCATCTTCAATGTTATCCGTTGCAAGGCCATATTTTCTCGCCATAGGTCCATACCCGCCGCCACTAAAGTGACCACCAGTAGCAACAGTTGGACAAACTCCAGCAGGAAATCCAAGAACCTTGCTTTTCTCAGCAACTTTGTAATAAAGTTCGCCTACAATAGCCACAGCCTGAACCCAAGTGCTTTCGTCCGTGACATTAATGTCGATGGATCAGAGATTAAACATGTCGAGAACAATATAGGGAACATTTGGTATGTAAGATATATATGAAGGATATGTTAGAATATGAGCATAAGTGTAGGTGTATTTTGGCAGAGATGTTTGAGTTCAAATTGGTTCAGAAAAGTCTTATGAAAGAGGATTACTTGACCTAATTTGTATGAAATTGGACTTAGTGTATAAACTGGTTTGTACCACTTATAATTTGATAAGGAGACTATTTTGGTATTCTATATGGACTCTAATAGGAGAATCATATGGATTAATTGTCTATATAAATAGTGGCCACTGCTCTCACAGTAAAAATCCCCGCTCGTTATTGGACTTAGACCTATTGTAAGTCGAGCATATTGTTTCTGCAAGAGAGGAGAAGCTTAATTACTATTGAAGTCGGCTATGACTTCGTCTTCTTCGGTTTTTTTCAGGTCTGATTATTCTTCCAGGATAGACCCTCATAATCATGGCCACCGCTCCAGATCCTAATATGCAGCTCGTGTTGTTGTGCACAGATGACAGTTGCTTGGACATGAGTTTCATGCTTGGGTGCAACAATAGCCAAAGGTTGTGGAGTTGTGGGTGTAGAATGTATGAGGTTTCTAATGTATGCCAGCAAAACAGACGGAAAAGCCGTATTCTCACTGGTGTAAGTGGCTTCTGAAATTGGAAAGGGGGATTGAGAGTGTTTTGGAAGGCATTGGAAGAAATCCTCGAGAGATGAATCGGAAGTTGCCCATGACATTGAGAGCGCAAAGACACAGAGAATAAAGATTAGTGGACAGCTTTGTAGCTTCATCGTTTTGTGGGGGATGTTTCTTCTACAAAAGTGAATTAGGGTGTGGCTCTTCCTGATCACTTCTTGGTACTATTTATATAATATCACAGCGCGCTAAACTTATTTTCGTGCGTGAGCATTTCATTTGCATCGAACACATTTCGATTTTATGGTCGTTAATTATAAAGCAAGTCACTAAAATATTTTCATGGTACAATATTGCATCCAACAGATTTGGAATTTATGGTAAAAAATCAAGATGAAATTCTGTATGCAAAATAACTTTTTTCCTTTCTTTTTATACAAGTTCAAAAACTAACCGTTGACTATATATGGAAGAAGAACATCATACATTTATCTTGATTCTTCTCATGTCGATCCCCCACGTAAGAGAGTAATTGAAAGAAAAAAAGAAAGCAAAAGTCCAAAAATATTGCCGCTTAACCCTTGTTTATTTTAAAAAAGGTAATTAAAATTGTAAATAGACTGAAGTTGGTTAGAGCAATGTGCTTCATATTTGTACTCACTTTTGATTTTTCCTCCCATGGTTTACGTTAGAGTAGAATACCATTTTTTGGCTAAGCTTGTCTTTTTTTTGGCATCTAGGCTAACATTTAAAGTTATTCCTGTAGACATCTTATTAACATAGTAAAATTAGAACCCTCTAACATATTTTTTTTTTCTTTTGTCATAGTAGGTTTTGGATTCTGATTTTATTAAACTTTTTTTTTTAAGTAAAAAGGGAGAAGTTGGAAGTTTGGTGGAGAAAATTTCTTAGTTAGGTGACAATTATTGGGTTCAAATAAAATTTTTCAATATCAAATATTGAAAGTCCAAAACGAAAAGAAAAAAAAGTGCAAAACCAAAATTTTTTGGATGATATTGGTTTTTGCCCCTTCAAAAGGGAAGGGATGCCTCTGCTTCAAGTAACGGTTTCCTTCAACCTTACAAATCCAGCTTCTGAAATTTGTACAGTCGGCTTAATTAAGTACTGTTTCAGTCTGCCTAGACGAAACTTCTAAATGCTTAAAAAATGAGTGCAGTACAATTGGTAGTGAAAAAAGTTGGGGTTACGCCATAAAATCAATTGACAATATGGAAAGTAGCTCAATCTCTTATAAGCACATGCAAAGTCACTCCTTTTTCCTACAAAAAAAACAGGCTTTAGTCACAAAGAAGGTCGTGACTAAAAGTACAAAATGTTGTGACCAAAACATTAGTCACGAAAAAACTCTATAACTAGGTTGTGACTGAAAACCCCGTGGTTAATTGATTTAGTCACCAAAAATACAAATTGACTAACTAAAAATGTAGGAAAATTGGCAAAAGTACTCACTATTTGCCTTTTAAAATAAAAAACACTCACTTTTTAAAAATTAATCAAAAGTATTCAATATCGACACTGTATCAATACAATATCGACATATATAGTGTTGATACGCTGTCTATATATATAGTATCGATATTAAGTACTTTTGATTAAATTTAAAAAAAGTGAGTGTTTTTTATTTAAGAAAACAAATAGTGAACACTTTTGCCTATTTTCCAAAGATGTATTAGCTAGTCACAACATACCTTGTTACTAGAAAATTAAACCAAATCCTAACTTTTAATCACAACATCCTTTTAATTATAACCATTCTTCATGATTAAAATATTTAGTAACAACGTCCTTATAATGACTAATATATAGCCATTTAGTCACGACCAATCTTCGTAATTAACTAAAAATCTTAGTCCTCTATAACAAAAGCTCTGTTAGTCATAACAACACTAAAAAGCAAATAGTAACAACTAACGACTATGACTGAAAAGTCTATTTGTAACGACTTCATATCAAAGACTAATATCTTCCATTGTATCACTCACACCTGTTTTTCATGACTAAAATATTTAGAAATAGTATCAAGCTAATCAAATCAATTGAAAGTTGTTTTTACAAGAGAAAGCCATCTAGAAATCCATCAGGCTAAGTTGAAATCAATAAAAATCCACCATGCTAAGCTGGTTGGCATATAGGAACTTCCAATTCAGTTCTCAAATGACAAGAATGGAGAAAAACTTCAACAATAATCTCTAAAGCTGCTGCACTTGAGTCAGAGAGAAACCTCATGAGCTACTGATGCTGTATTGATGCTGCTATATACCAGACAAAGAAAGCTCAGGAGCTACTGCTGCTATACACCGGATAGAGAGAAAGCTCAGGAGTTGTTGCTGGTGTATTGCTACTGTTATACACCAGACAGGGAGAAAGCTCAGGAGCTGCTGCTGTATTGCTACTGCTGCTATGATACTGCTGTTGTATTCTTAAGTTTGGAGATGCATTAACTAAATACTGAAAAAAATTAACCCGAGATCAGTCTTTAAAGCTCAGGAGTTGCTGCTGTATTTAGTAACGAGCTGTGACTAATATACATTTAGTTACAAGAAAATTTTATGTTGTGACTACATGACCACTTTCTTGTAGTGTGAGATTCACTCTCAACACGTCCCCTCACGTGTGGCGAATTTTCAAGCCTAACACGTGGACAACACAAATCGGGTGACGTGGAGCATGTGTGGCTATTGGGCTTCATACATGGGACAACCTGCTGTGATACCATGAAAAAAGTTGGGGTTCCACCATAAAACTAATTGGTAATATGGAGAATAGCCCAATCTCTTATAAGCATATGGAAAGTCAATACTTCTCCCAATTGGAATTCGCTCTCAACAGGTAAGATCTTCTATCTCTCCTGCCCATAAGGTCTTTGGTTGGAAACTTCTATCATTTTTTGTGGACATTTTAATTTACTTAATAAATACAAGATTTTGGTCGTTGATTTTTTTTTTGATACAATAATATATTTATACTAAGGGGGCTGGGGTGGTAAATTGATTGCGAACACGCCATCTACGAGATTCGAACCTAAGACATTTTACAAGTGAAGAAGAATATCATTAGACCGTAATACTAAAGAAAAATGAGTACAATGTAGTTGCTAGGATCTTCTATCTCCTGCCGTCTTTGGTTGAAACTTGTAGCATTTTTGTACATGAGACTTAATTATTAGTTTGCCAGACCACTTGCGCTAGGTGTAAAATTAAGAAATATATGAAAAATCGACTTGCGCTGTATGGAGTCGGCTAATAACATATGTGTTATATGTTATTAGCAGACTACATGTTTTATTATATATAAAGACAAACATGTATTAAGAAATATATGAAAAATCGAGAGCCCTGTGCGTTGACACAACCTGCACACTCTCAAGGATGGCCCTGCTAATCTGCGACAACTTGCCATTTAGAATGAAGCTACATAGAATCAATTTAGAAGTAAGACAATATTGAAAATATTGTGGTCTTTCGAGGATTAAAAATCGAATCCAACATACATATCAGTAACATTATCAAAGTAATGATGTCGAGAGAAACAAACTGTGTGATGAGCTTCCTGTTCTTGTGCTTTTTTAAAGAGGCGGGATGCTTTGCTCATGCTTAAAAAATTTCTGAGGATCAACCGCAGTTTTTACACGTACGAGTCTATCAAAATTGTCTCTGAAGTACTTTCTCTCAGAAACCTCAGCAGTCTGAAAGCTAGTTTTGTTAGGCAGATTGGCGCCAATGTCTAGATCCTGTAATTTTGGAAGGCCTCTCTTAGGCTCTTGGAGACCAATGGAGCCAGTCCTTCATATAATTTTCTTGACAAGTCAATGTACTTGTTGGCGATCTCAGACCCTTCTTCCGACCAATGAATCCAGTAATGAATCAAAAATAGGTTTCCAGCTCTGTGAGGAAACGGAGTGTCTGACTCGGAAAACTGACTCATTCTTCCACCATATGGGTTCCATTGCAGCATCACTTTCTCTACTTTAAGCATCATCTGCCACAAGGATTCTAATCCTTGTTTTGGAATTGGTTCTTTCACATAGTCAGACTTAACTTTGAAGAAAAATACCAACCCGTTTGGCCGTTAAAGTAGAACATTTATGGGAGTTCCAACAGGGTAGTTACCCCAGAATACAGTGGATTCGATCCAACTCATTTCAAAACAATCTTTTTACTGTAAACCCAGTTCTGGGAAACTTTCATTCATCAATGGAAGAACCTTGCACTTTGACCCAAGAAAAGACCAAAGAATGATACTTTCACGGTCTTCGTGCCTTTATTAGAAATCACTAGCAGTTGTGCTCTGATGAAGATGTCGTCAGGCAGCTTCGGTGCTACGTATTGCCACTTATAGGCGACATCTGTAGCACCTTGCTCTAAAGTCCTTTCAACATTGAACACAGTCACTTTAGCTGGAACTGGAACCAACTTGATTAGGGGTGGGCAAAAAAACCGAAGAACCGAGAAACCGAACCAAATCGAGACCTAAAAAACCGAAGAAAACCGAGTTGACCAAAACCGAGGAAAACCGAACCGAAAACCGAAGAAAACCGGCCAGTCAGTTTCGGTTTTGGTACCCCAGGGAACCGGACCGAACCGAACCGAACCGAGGTATTATATATATATATATATATATATATATATATTTTTTTTTTTTAATGTGTCAATTTTTAATTGGTTGAAGGTAGGTTCTATTATCCTAGAGTAGAACATGGTACACCGAATCACAACTTAAGCAATTTTAGGGTTTCTGGTTTCATTTCACTTCTTTCTCTGCCTCCTTCAAACTTCTCTCTCTACCTCCCTCTCTTCTCCAGTTCACGGCCTCCCTCTCAGTCACTCTCTCCGCCTCCCTCTCTTCTCCGTTCACAGCCACGCCACCACGATCTGTCTCCCTCTCTCAGTCCCTCTCTCCGCGTCCCTCCCTCTCCGTTTACTGCCACGACCCACGAATGTGAGTAGATTTCGTATTGTGATATTCTTATGATGTTTATGTATCTTTTCTGCATTTACTTCCTGGCCTTTGGCTTGCTAGTCCTAAGTTATTTTTTTTTCTGGGATTTGACTCGAAATGTATGCCACCCGATTTCTTTCCTATTCAAGCTCATAGATTTACAGTCCTTTTTCTTGATACCAATGTCATTTCCCGAATAGAATTAGAATGTGTTTTGAGACCAATGAATCCTTCCCGTCACAGCATTTCATAGGAGTGACAATTTTCGATATGTATTGTTCTTTTTGCTTCTTTATTTGCCCTGTAATGCCATCACCAGCTCAACCTCTACAGCTAAAATAGGAATTAGTATAGTGATTGTTTTAGGTTGTAGCCGATGTTTGCTACAGCGTCTTGTTTTTTGCCTTAGACTTATTGAATTTCAAACTGAGTTTTGTTACTAATCCACTATATATGCATCTCTTGTTCCTGTGAGCATGTATATAAGTGTTTATCTGCATGATGTTTACTTCATTGGCCGCACCGCCATGGTAACTACATGTTTTTAGGTTGTAGCATTTTAGGCTTTTTAGCTAACTGAATCTGATCACGAGCATGTGATTGTGTTGTCCTAAAGACTATGGTCATCAGTCCTCATGAAATATTTTCAGCACTAGTGTGCTTTGCAGCAAATAGCATACACTTGAGTTTCCTAGTGTTTCTTGTTGTATAAGGGAAAATTTCATATTTATGCATTATTCGGTAAAACAGAATAATCACGTAAGCCGGGCCCTAAGCACTTCATACTTCACCGGTTCCTGCCAGGACTGAGCCAACAACCACTGCCTACCATCAACGACCGACGACTAAAGTAAGTTTTGTTGTCCTCCTAATTTATTGATTTTGTTCTGCATTTATTTAAATTCTCTGAATTGCCACTATAGTTGTACTGGGTTATTTAAATTCTCTGCATTTATTTATCCAAAACCAATGGATGTAGCGTGTAGCCTTTTCTTGTTCCTACTTCCTAGTGTTTGTGTTAAGAACTTCATTTGAAATGATATGGTTTATGCGGTTTAAATAGAAAAATATGGCATTTTGTAAATTGTATAATGGTTGGATCCTCATAGTCGGTTTACTATGTTTATCTGGATACTTTTACCATGCTTGTTTGATTCTCGGCACGAGGATAATATGCTTGTTATTTATTCATGCTTAAACTTTTTATCATAGAATGTATGTGTATGTGTGTGCGTATGCGCCTATGTTAAATATGTTTTATTTTCTATTGGGTAGATGGAAAATGAATCACAAGAGGTCCCTATTAATGCATCTTCTTGTTGCGGATCGACATCATCGCCCTCGCCCTCACCCTCACCCTCACCCTTACCACAAGTCCCTATTAAGGCCCCTACCCTCACAACCACAAGTAGTCGTCCACCATTAGTTTCAAGTAAAGGTCGTCCACATTTGAGTTTTTGTTTGCTTGCTTTTTATTTTTTATATTTTTCATTTTATGGTTTCTTGCATTTATAATTTTGTTTAAAATTTTATTTGCAGAAATTCTAAGTGCATCGAACAAAGTTTCTCCTGCTACATTTCAATGATTTCAAACATGTAAGTAGTGCAGTTGCATCGAACTCGCTTTTCATGATTTTCCAATAGTTGTTTTATATTTTTTCCGTAATCTCTGATATATGGTTTAGGTGCTGGTGCTGTGGAATTTATCATATGCCATGCTGAAGTTTCAATTGCTTTTGCTGAAGAAAAGAAGATACCTGAGGTACATGATTTTATATGTACAATTTTATTGCTTAGTAAAGCTTTAATGTGGTACAGGTACATTGGAGGATACTGTTGTCATATTATACTTAAAATATAGGTTGAATATTGACAGTAACTGCGTAAAAAATCTAGTTGGTGACAATTTGAGAGTTAAAACATTTTAAAGTTGCTATTACTCATTCAAGTTCTCTTCTTTTACTGCCCTTTCAGCTGTTGAAAACATTTCCTGGTGCAGCAAAATATCTGAAGAGTAAGTTGCATATTTCTCATATTTTTCCAAGATTCTTTGTGTATGTATCTGTTGCTATCAATTAGAAATAACTTTTTCATCTTTATTTTAAATACAGCACTTGTGAGCTTTGGCAAGGTTACACCTGAACAAAAGGAAACACTTGAGCAGTATGGAGTGGCATATGATAAATTAGAAGTACTCCCCTTATGCAAATGATGCTTCTCTATCTGTGTGGAATTACCGAACTGCTAATCAGTTGTTTGAAAGATAATTACTGTGTGATAATTTAGAGGAAATGTGTAATGTGTTCAAGGAAGGGATTCTGGCTGTAATTGTCATATTTAATTCATTCACAGTTTGGTTAATTATTCATTTCCATATGATCAGTACTTTTCATTTGTTCTGGTTGAGTTTTAAATATGTTTCTGCAGGGAGAGAATAAAGATTTTGACCTTCCAGTGAAAAAGAAAAGTGATATCTGCAAAACATGATTTTTTTTTTTTTTTAATTTACATTAATTGGGCCCAAAATTGCAAGGCCCAAACCGAAACCGAACCGAAGTTCACCGAAACCGAACCGACCGGTTTCCACAAAAAAAATTCGGTTTTCAAACCGAACCGAACCGAACCGACACTGTTTATTCAGTCCGGTCCATAATTTAAGTCCAATTCGCACCGAACCGAACCGCGCCCACCCCTAAACTTGATCTTCCATGACAAAATGACTCCAAAGCTTGCTCCACCTCCTCCCTAATGGCCCAAAACAGATTTTCTCCCATCGACTTTCTATCAAGAATTGTTCCGTTCACATTAACTAGTTTGGCATCTTCAATATTATCCACGGTAAGCCCATATTTTCTCGTCATAGGCCTGTACCCACCACCACTGAAGTGGCCACCGGTACCAACAGTTAGACAAGCTCCGGCTGGAAACCCATGAACCTTACTTTTATTGGCTATTTCATAATAAAGTTCACCAAGAGTAGCCCCAGATTGAACCCAAGCGCTTTCATCCGCGAGATTAACATCAATGGCTCGAAGATTGAACATGTCAAGAATGACAAAGGGGACATCCGATACATATGATAGACCTTCATAATCATGGCCACCACTTCAGAGTCTAATCTGCAGCGCGTGTTGTTTCACACAAATCACGGTTGCTTGCACATGTGATTCGTGCTTGGCTGCTACCATAGCCAAAGGTTTTGGAGTTGTTGGGGTCAAGAATCTGCTGTTTCTAATGTAATGTTGCAAAACAGAATGAAATGAGGTGTTGTCGTGGGTGTAAATGGATTCGAAGATTGGGTAGGTGGGCTGAGATTGCTTTGGAAGGGATTGGAGAGGAAGTCAGTGAGAATTGGAGAATAACACACATTGAAAGTAATATCAAAACAAGGAAATTCTAGCATACAATTAATAGTTTCATATCCTTTTATTTTTTCTGTCTTGTCTCTCCCTCTCTAAAGAGGTGGGATGCTTTGCTCATGCTTGAAGAAATTTTGGGGATCAACTGCAGTTTTAACACGTACTAATCTTTCAAAATTACCCTTGAAATACTTGCTTCCATAAACTTTAGCAGTTTCAAAGTTTGTCTGATTATCCAGATTGGCGCCAATGTCAAGATCCCTGTAGTTTTGGAAGGCCTCCCTTGGGCTCTTGGAAACAAAAGGAGTAGTTCCTTCATACAACTTTCTTGATAAGTTCACGTACTTGCTGATGGTCTCTGCCCCTTCTTCCCCCCAAAACGTCCAGTACTGAATCAAAAATAGGTTTCCAGCTCTGTGAGGGAATGGAGTTTCTGACTCAGAAATCTCACTCATTCTTCCACCGTAAGGGTTCCATTGCATCCACACTTTCTCTATCTTAAGTATCATCTTCCATATGGATTCTATTCCTTGTTTTGGAATTGGTTCTTTCACATAGTCAGACTTAACTTTGAAGAACTGTGCTGGCCCCTTTGGCCTGTCAAGTAAAACGTCTATGGGAGTTCCAACTGGGAAGTCAGCCCAGAATATAGTCGATTCAAGCCAACTCATTTCAAAACAATCATTTCGTTGTAAACCCAATTCTGGGAAACTTCCATTCAGCAATTGAAGAAGCTTGTCAGTTTGTCCCAAAAAGTGACCAATAAAAGACACTTCCACAGTCTTCGTTCCATTAGTAGTATTCTTCACTTGCGGCATTGCTCTGATGAAGATGTCTTTGGGCAACTTGGGAGCTATGTATTGCCACTTGTAAATAACATCAGTAGCACCTTGCTCTAAAGTCCTTTGAACATTGAACACTGTCACTTTGGCTGGAACTGGAACCAACTTGACCTTCCACCACAAAATGACTCCAAAGCTCGCTCCACCACCTCCTCTAATGGCCCAAAAAAAATCTTCTCCCATGGACTTTCTATCCAGAATTGTCCCGTTCACATTAACTAGTTTTGCATCTTCAATATTATCCACTGTAAGCCCATACTTTCTCATCATGTACCCATACCCGCCACCACTGAAGTGGCCACCAGTACCAAGACTTAGACAAGCTCCCGCAGGAAACCCATGAACCTTACTTTTATTGGCAATTTCATAGTAAAGTTCACCAATAGTTGCCCCAGCCTGAACCCAAGCGCTCTCATCTGCGACATTAATATCAATGGCTCGAAGATTGAACATGTCAAGAATGACAAAGGGGACATCGGATACATATGATAGACCCTCATAGTCATGCCCACCACTTCGGAGTCTAATCTGCAGCCCATGTTGTGTTGCACAAATAACGGTTGCTTGCACGTGTGATTCGTGCATGGCAGTTACAATAGCCAAAGGTTTTGGAGTTGTGGGGGTAGAAAATCTTCTATTTCTAATGTAGTGCTGCAAAACAGATTGAAATGAGGTGTTAGCTTGGGTGTAAATGGCTTCAAAGGTTGGATAGGTGGGCTGAGATTTCTTTGGAAGGCATTGGAGGAAGTCAGAGAGAATTGGAACTGAAGTTGCCCGCGGTAGTATAAGGGAAAAGACTGAGAGGATGGAGAATACTACTGCAACAGGGCTTTGTATTGCCTTCATTGTTTGGTTGCAATTGTTTCTACTTCATGTTTTCTCTTATTGACTTTGTGGTATTTATATTGAAACCATAGAATGACGAGTAGTAGTGGAAAGCTGGGTATATTCATTATTTTATGTTACATATATCCAACACATTTTAATTTAAGGTCAAAATCAACGCACTAAAACAATCCTTTTTTAATACATTTCACCCAAGACGTTTCGACTAAAATCTGGTGTTTATAGCAAGTATTTACTTCCCTTCCAAATACATGAAGATGTGAATTTGATATTCTTCGTGTCCAAATTCAGCATCTTTTTCCCTCTCCCTGATTATCTCCTCCCTCAACTACATGGAATTAAAAATCCTCTTAATTCTAAAATTGGTACAGATTGAGGACATGTGTTCCATGTGAAGCTTTTGAATATTTGTTGCCATAAAAAGAAATAGATTTTTTTTACGATCTCTCTCTCGATCCCTCTCGGTGACCTACTTACTAAAGTAGAAACACTCGTCTCTCCCATAAGTCCCCATAGGCAGAATGCTGTGGCTGTTTAGTTTGTCTTCAGCAGTTCTATATCAAAGTTTTGTAATCTCATTGAGTTTTGTTTTGTTTCCATGATTGCTTATTCTTCTTACAATGATTTCCATATTCACTACCAAAAATTTGATTTACTTGTATTTGTTTTTTCAGTTCTACAATACCACGAGTACATTCCTCTTTCACCGATAATTAACTCTGTGTGGACTCACTAATCTCGTCTCAAGTTATAACTTATTGTATGTGATGCGCTCTTTTTCACTTTTGGATTTTGGATGAACTGTTTTGGTAATTTGTATGTATTGATCTTATGATGCTTCTTATTCATTATTGAATAAAGTATATATTCCAATAAATCTTCACATTATGATATATATATATTATACGTAATTGAGTTTGCCATCGTGATTTCGCATCACAACCCTCATTTCACAGAAAAAAAAACCTCCCCTCAAGCTCCCCATCAAATTTCAGTTTCAGTTGATTGGAAGGGGTGCGCCATTTCACATTAAGCTGTACACAGGGGAGTTTTACCATAGCAATTTCCTTGCGATACTCATCATGAAAAGCCATAGCACCTTCTACAATATTAGCTGCAACCCCACAAGTTTTCCATGCAACACTTCATTTAGAAACTTCTACAATCTTGTATAAAACAGTACACAAAGGTCAATAGGCCGAAATTCGGACACTGTTGGAATAAGTGTAATAAGAGTATTCTGGCAAAAGTTAACCACATCATCTCCAACAACATGACAATGTTTCTGGTAGAATAAAGCTGGCATACCATCATCCTCCTTGAGATTTTGTAGGGAAGATCTGAAAGAGAGCCATCTCCACTTCACATCTATCAAAAGTCGGGCAAAGAAGTTCATTTTGTGCTTCAGTAACCGAAGGTGCAACAACTGCTATACATTCATCCATGTCAGGATCCATATGGTGTTCCGTTAACTGTATAGTACTTGTGCTAATGCGTTACACAACAGTGAAATCCAGTACTTTTTTCTTCTACAATTGTCATGCAGGTGGTACGAAAATTTGATATCAGAAAAGTGGAGTTGGTTCAATTTACTCACTAGAACAAAAAAGTGCAAAATTTATTTGATGGCCCTAATTGCTCCGACATTTTCTTCGTAACTTTGAGAATAAGTCGAGAATAACTCAATATCCAATCAAAATTTTCTATTTTCTTATCTCTCTCACGATCTCTAAAGAGGTCGGATGCTTTGCTCATGCTTGAAAAAATTTTGTGGATCAACCGCAGTTTTCACACGTACCAATCTATCAAAATTACCCTTGAAATACTTGCTTCCATAAATTTTAGCAGTTTGAAAGTTGGTCTAATTATCCAAATTGGCGCCAATTTCAAGATCTCTGTAGTTTTGGAAGGCTTCCCTTGGCTTATTGAACACAAATGGAGTCATTTTTTCTTACAACTTTCTTGACAAGTCCAGGTACTTTTTGGTGGTCTCAGCCTCTTCTTCCACTCAAAACGTCCAGTACTGAATCAAAAATAGGTTCCAGCTCTGTGAGGGAATGGAGTTTCTGACTCAGAAATCTCACTCATTCTTCCACCGTAAGGGTTCCATTGCATGCACACTTTCTCTATCTTAAGTATCAACTTCCATATGGACTCTATTCCTTGTCTTGGTATTGGTTCTTTCACATAGTCAAACTTAACTTTGAAAAACAGTGCTTGCCCCTTTGGCCTGTCAAGTAAAACGTTTGTGGGCGTTCCAACTGGGAAGTCAGCCCAGAATATAGTTTCTATCTATTTAATGTTGGATCAATACAATATTGCCCACATGCTATGTAAATCTTGAGCAATTGAAAAAAAATTGGTTGAAAGAATTTTTAATTTCTATTTATTTAATTTTAAATTAATAATATTGTCCACATGCTCGAGATATTGAATAAAAATTGGGTTCGGTGAATTTGTCTTTTCCATATATATTCGACTAATACAAGCCCACATACTCAGCATGTCTTGAGTAAATTCATTAATCTATATATGCAACTATCATCTAATTAAGCAAATTCATTAGGAGTGGTTCTTTGTACATTCAAGTTTTGTTTTTAGACACCCATCAATTTTATTTAAAAGAAAAAGACTTTTATACCCATATATAAAATTACCACATGGCTTAGTGATTTCTTAAGGAAAAAAATTATTATTTTTGGACACCCATAAGGTTTTGAAACAAATAACGAGGTAACCAAGCAACTGATGATGAACTTCGCGACTATTGAATTTCACTTTATCGTGCTTATCTAAACTTCACTTTGTGTGCTTCTTTGAAACTCTACTCAAGCTTCTCTAAAACTCTACTCAAATAGCAGAATGGAAGAACATATTCTTGGAAGTTTAGTAAATTATTTTGGGTGTCCAAAGAAATGTGTGAGAGTAAATTGGGTGTCCAAAGAAACAAGGGTGTCCAAAGACAAAACTTGGGTGTACAAAGAACCACTCATTCATTAATCAAGCTTATATTATTTAGATTCCTAAAATACGGCTAATAACAATAGGATATATTTTAGTTTATTTTATTACAAACAATATTCCACACTAATATACACTAAGAGGAAGGAGGTTTAGATCCGGAACGTAGTGAGTTGAAGAGAAATGTCCTAACAATCCACCACTTTCAATAACAATTGGATGATTCTATCTCAATTTATTGTGTTAAATTTATTAAAAATTTGTCTACTTGGTGATTTATTGTGTTTTTTATATTACAAACGATATTTTACACTAATTTACATTAAGAGGAGGGGAGAGAGTTTTGAACCGAAACGCAGTGGGTTAAAGAGAAAAACCCTAATCACCAGGGCAATCTACCACTTGCAGTGATTAATTGTGTTAATTTCCAATTTGTTTTTATATCAATTTTTTTTATTAAAGAGAATACGACATATTTTATTTATCAAAGGAGAAAATACAAGATATAAAACAAAAATAAAAACATACTAATCTCCAAATGTTGCAAGAAACTAAAAGTGATGAAGGATCCATAGAAGCCAATGAATCTACTAGCAAGATCATGTGAGAGATCAAAACTCTCAAAACCAATTAATTGTGCGATAGGAAACGCCATACTTATATCAGAATTTTTAATTTCATAACTCCTTGCTAGTACGTTTTTGCTCACCCCACCATGGTGTATCCTTACTGACAAGTTTGTAGGTACATTACATATGCAATTCACTTTGTGGTTCTCTCTATCGCTTAAAGGGGTGGAATACTTTGTTCATGGTGGAAAAAATTATGGGGATCTACCATGGTTTTCACACGTACCAATCTATCAAAGTTACCCTTGAAATATTTGCTACCATAACGTCTAGCCGTTCGAAAGTTAGTCTTGTTGTGCAGATTGGCACCTATGTCAAGATCTCTATAGTTTTGCAAAGCCTCTCTTGGGTTCTGGGAGACATATGGAGCCATACTTTTGTACAACTTTCTTGACAAGTGAATATTCCGCTTGGTGGTCTCAATCTCTTCTTCCTTCCAAGAAATAAAGTACTGAACTGAAAACAGGTTTCCAGATCTGTGAGGGAATGGAGTTCCTGATTCAGAAATCTCACTCATTCTTCCGCCGTAGGGGTTCAATTGCACTAGCAAATGATCTATCTCAATCAGATTCTTCCATATAGATTTCAAACCATGTTTTGGAATCGGTTTTTTCACGTAGTCGGACTTACTTTTGAAGAAGATTACAGGCAATTTTGGCCTAGAAAGTAGAACTTCTGGGGGAGTTCCAACTGGGCAACCAGCCAAAAATACCATGGATTCTTCCCAACTCATTTCAAAGCAGTCTTTTTGTTGTAAACCCAACTCAGGGAAACTTTCATTCATCAATTGAAGAATCTTGTCTGCTCGTCCCAGAAATTGACAAGTGAATAATGCTACCACAGTCTTCGTTCCCTCTCGGGAACCATTCTTGGTTTTCATTGCTGTTCTAATGAAGAGGTCTTCAGGGAGCTTAGGTGCAACGTATTGCCATCGATGAACCACATCCTTAGCGCCTTGTTCCAACGTCCTTTCGACCTGAAACACAGACACTTTGGCTGGAACTGGAAGCAATTTGATCTTCCACGAAAGAATGACCCCAAAGCTTGCTCCACCACCTCCTCTAATGGCCCAAAACAGATCTTCTCCCATTGACTTTCGATCAAGGATTTCACCATTGACATTAACTAGTCTAGCATCTTCAACATTATCCACTGTAAGCCCATATTTTCTCAACAAAGGACCATACCCACCACCACTAAAGTGACCACCAATACCAACACTTGGACAAGATCCAGCTGCAACCCCATGAGCCCTACTTTTCTTTCCAACTTCATAATAAAGTTCACCAACAGTAGCCCCTGACTGAACCCAAACCCTCCGTTCCGTCACATTAACATCAATGGATCGGAGATTGAACATGTCAAGAATGACAAAGGGGACATCCGATACGTATGATAGGCCCTCATAATCATGGCCACCACTTCGGATTCTAATCTGCAACCCGTGTTGTTTTGCGCAAATTACGGTTGCTTGCACATGGCGTTCGTGCTTGGCTGCTACAATAGCCAAAGGTTTTGGAGTTGCAAGCGTTGTGTATCTGCGGTTTTTAGTGTGTGCCAGCAAAACTTGTTGAAATGAGGTATTTTGTGGGGTGTAAATGGCTTCCATGATAGGGTGGGTGGTGGACTGAAATTTTTCTGCAAGGCATTGGAGGAAGTCATTGAGAATTTGTTGAGATTGTTTCGGAAGCGGTATGGGGGTGTATTTGAGATCAGGGATATCCTTTATCGGTGGATCAATAGATGCACAGAAAGGAGTGAGACAATGAACAGTGCTACTACAGAGCAAAAGGAATGAGAGAATGAAGGGTATTGTTGCAGAGCTCTGTCCCTTCATTATTGTTTTGCAATTTTTTCTACTGCAGTATTTTCTTCTTAAGTTATAATTTTTTTCCTTTTGATGAGAAAACGTAATGTTTATGACCAATTAATTTCAAAGTATGTTGCAAAGAAATAATAATAACAAAATGTTCCTGCCTAAAAACTGTTTTATTTATTCTCAAACCAATTAATTGAGAACGTTGCGAGTTTTTCATTTGTATACTTAGCGTTCTAAGAACTAGCATTATTTTAGGCCACTTAGTCACCATGCTCACTCAGTATAGCTAGCCTTCTTCATATCTCTTCTTTAAGTTTGAATTATTGCAAGTTGGTAAGAATATAACTATTTGTAATTTCTTAGTGTACCATATGTATAATAGAAAATAACAGATCTTCACATTTCTATTACAGAGAATATGAGGTACTAGTCGATATGGTATCAATAATTATACTTAGACACTAATCTAACATTATTGTTGACACATTCTAATACAAGTGAGTCATGCAAATGTAGGTTAGACTCATTTTTAATTTTGTATAAGAGAAGTGAGTTAGCAATAGTATCATTTGTGTGTGTCAAAGATGAAATAAATAGCAATGTAGCTAATAAGTCGCAGAGACATTTGTGTTCATCAATGTTATACAAGAGCAAAAGCTCTGCAGTAAAAGAAAATTTTCAGCGAAAGTCATTTGGTCAAGTTGTATTGATGTCAAATTTACTGTTAACGAAAGTCATTTGTGATCAGTTGCAACATCTAGCTATTTTTATTTTTTATTTCACAACGAACATCAATTGTTCCTATTAATTAAACTTTACTTAGAAGAACAAAATCAGATTAATTAGTTGTGAACTTGTGACGTTAAAATTAATTGGTTGAGAACTTGCAAAGTCATTATTAATTCATTGAAGAATATAAAAAGAAAACGGATTCAAGGATTTTAAACTTTTTCAAAATAAAGGGAGCGACCTATCGGAAATTTTACTGGTTTTTGTTGAAGAATGCAATCCCACATCGAAAACTTGACAAAATAAATTGTAACTTGTATTGAATGCAATATCAGTGTGACTTGTGATAAAACCGTATATTTGTCGGATTGTGCAAGTAATTAAGTATTCCTTTTGTGATTTGTGAAATCTTGACAGTTTTTAGAGTTTAGATAGGTCGGACTAGTTTTAGACCAGTCGACCAAGCCATAAACCACGAAGTGAACCAATCGGTCTACAAAGTTTGGATTTCTCATACATTGTTAGTGGTATGGTTGTGATACATTGTTAGTGGTATGGTTGTGTTCTTTTACTTCCAAGCTCTGTACATCATTTCAAAATAGCTAGAAACATGTTCTTAAGTATTTGAAACGCAACTTAGGAGACATGTTTCATATGATGTAGTGTCTCTTGGTGAAGATGTATAATACAAGTGATACTCGAATTCAAATGCGCTTTCAACACTAGATCAAAATGAACACTTAATCCTCTATGTATAAGGAAGAATACTACTTTCTTTCTTGACTATCCTCATAATTATTTCACTCTTTTCCTAGCCATTAAGTATCCACCATACATTCAACAAATATATACATGTTGTTAGGTTGAGTCCGGCTCAATTAATCAATGTTTTGAGAAATATTTTGTTTCCTTGTTTCTTTTCGTTTGGACACATTATTGCTTTCCAATCTGGGTTTTTCTTGATGTGCAAGGATTTGAGTTGATTATCATTGTGGAGTCGCAACGTTCGGTCTTTCTCGTTCTCACATCTAGTCATTTACGTAACATTGTCAAACTAACTTCGAATTTCATTGTATTCAAAAGACATATTAATGGTCTCCTTTGCACACAAGTAACGAGACCAAATTATATATATGTATATGTCTGTATGGGAAATGCTAAGGGGACTCGCCCCCAAAGCGAGTCTCAACAGACTCTCTGTCCATGTAATACTGCAGCTGGTACAAGTCTGGCCCACCCTTGAAAAACAAAAAATTATATTTATTTATTGTTTCTCTCTTGCTCACTGTCTCTTCTCCTTCCGCTCTCTACGCGAAGCCGAACCCAAGAAGATCTTTGCCTTGCTTCTTCTCTCTCCTTCTTCTTCTTCACCTCTGCTCATGACCCAGAAATTTGAAAATTTTCTTCAAGCTTTTTAAGCGAGTCTCCGTATCATTTCTCAATTTAAAAATATCCATTGAAAAATACTCAGGATTGAATCTGTAAACGGAGAAGGTAACCCAAGATTTGAAACTTGCACCAAACAGCGCCGCCACCACCACCAAAATTATTTGCTTCTAGTTGTTTAAGGCTCAACCACAAACCCCATCGCCGCCGCCACCATGAGAACCCGAAATACTTTTAGATTTATTACCTCCTTCTTCTGGATTTGAAACTAACTCACCATTAAAACTCAGAAGTTATGCTCTTTATTTTTCTTTCTTATTTGATTTATCAATTTTTTATATTGATTAAAAGCTAAATACCAATTTCATGGTCTCATAGATAGAACTTGAAGAAAATTTTCAGATTTCTGGGTCATAAGCAGCAAAGGTGAAGAAGAAGGAGAGAGAAGAAAAATTATTAATTTAATCACACTTTTTTTATTTTTTTAAATAAGTTAATGGGGAGACCCACAAGACGCATTAACTATGAATTGAGAAAGAGACGTGGCTAGCGTGTCCGGCTAGACTCGCTTTTTGAGCGAGTCTGGCTAGCAAATCCCATGTGGGTATATATCCAAGTTTGGTTGAGTCTGGCTCAATTAATGAAAGTTTGAGAAAATATTAATTGTGTCTTCTAGTTGCTTTTGGTTTTGACGCATTAATGGTTTCCCATTATTTTAGTCGGTTTGGAATACGTATGGTCTTTCCCGATCTCGCAACTAATCATCTATGTACACATCACATGCATGTTCTCACATATTTAATTATATCCACTAAGTTATAATTTCTATATATGTGAGTTCAACCAGTCAAGGTATTATGTCCAAGTCTTTACATCTCAATTCGAATCTCCCTTTTAATACATTGATGGCCACGGTAGTGTACACAACCAAATGTATCAATCGATTAAAAACGACATGCAAGCTTGTAGATTAAACGTAACAAATAATAATAACCAATTATTAAGTCCCAGCAAACCTGCTGGTTTATCAGTTTTCGAAAAGAGTTGTAATCAACCTTGTAATACTATATACATATACTATAACAAAATGTACGGATGTAGTCAATATTATCTTTACGAAAATAAAATTTAGGATTTTTATACAACTATTTTCTTTCAAAGGTACTGTCGTCTAACAAATTTTATATCTTTGATTAGCTAACAAGAAATGTGTAACTTTCCAAAAGATTTGCTTGACAAAGAAAAAACTATCTAAAGATTTTTTGTCTTCAATTAGCTATAACAATTAACAAACCAATCAGGCAATCAAATTCAATCGTCAAAATGATCACGTATTATGAGCTACGCATATTATTACGTCGACGTCCTTCATGTATACTCGTTGATATCCATTAGTTTTTCTCCAGTTTCAACCAACTAAAACATGTAGCTATGCAGATAAGTAGGTATACATTGTCACCTACTTTGCTGCCATGAGAGCAACGCATCAGTAAAACCCCACCAAATACAGTCAGACAAACTCTACCCGAGAAACAAAAAGGTCAAATATTTGGATTCAATGAATAATAGATCATGCTAGAAGAAACCCTTGGATATATCACGTAATAGTGACATACTACATATTTTTTTAAATATAAAATATAAGCGATATAATATTAGTGAAACGACTAAACAACATAAAATGAAAAAATAAAAAGTACCTCCACCTAATGACAATAAACATTGCAATGAAGAACAAACATATATTGGGTCAAAAATGAGTATACCTTTTTCATTTCAACATAACCTTTAAAAACAAATTCAAACACAAACTTAACATGATCTAAACAGAATCACGCATGCACCAAATTGGCCTAATTCAGCCACCAAATTGGCATTGTCACCAATACACACTACCAAAAGTTTTGCTTTAGAAAATATACTCGATAGGCACATCGGAAAAACAAAATTCGTTGTTGATAATAGTTTAGGCATCAAATTTAGAAATACTGAAATCGAAAAGTGAAAAACCAAAGTCTCAGTTGTTAAGTGAGATACGCATTGTCTAAAAGACGATGCCTATGAGTAAATTTTGGGTAGTGACAAATTCGCCAAAAATCGGCGTAACACAATATATCCATACCAAAATCACACTTAAGAAAACTCTCCTACATCGAGATCACTACAATGTGAGGATGTGAAGCTAAAAGAATCTCATATCGATGAAAGTATAAACCTTGCAAAAGGCTTATAAGAGCCCTATATTGTTATAATTGGTTATTGATTTTATGGTGAAACCTCAACTTTTTTTATACAAAACACAGTAAAGTCATACAAAGTTTCTAAAAGTATCACAAACCCCACAAAAAGTACAAAACTAAAATCTTAAAAAATATATTATCTGATGTTGATTTTGCATAAATATGTCAAACTTATTCCCAGAGTCGCGCAAAAGCAAAAGCAAACAAGATACCCGACTTAAAACTACAAGACGTGACGCAAAAGTAAACAAGATCATCTTTGATTGGTAAATAACAATTCTCAAAATACAACATCATGTTATTTTCGGAGGCTGCTGGCCTTATCATTAGGAATCATGAATGGTCGTCCCCTTATTGCTGGGACGAAACCATTGATATACAAAACACTCTTGTGGCGGAAGCGGCTACTCGTAAAACCCTTATGCTCATCAACTGCTTAATTGCGAAGCATCAGATCCTTGGAGGATTAAAACTATTTGCAACGATATTTTGTTTAATTTTAGTTAGTTTATTTTCTGAAATCTCCTTTAGCTAGGCACATCTTTAGAGAAGCCAATTTTTCTGCTGATGCCTTAACTAATCTAGGTCATCAGAAATTCTCGAATTGTATTTGGTTTGATTCTTTTCCTGCTTGTGCCCAGCTCTTCAACTGGACCGATCTTGTATTGATTGCCCTAGAGGCTTTTCTATTTAAGTTTCTTTTCAAAAAACATAATTGAATCCCATATTCTATCAAACTATGAAACCCAAAAGAAAAGAAGAATAATTTCAATCCCCTCTGTTCTATAATCAATAATCAGTACAACACTCAGAAAAGAGAAAAAAAGACAACAAAGTTTGGGAGTAGGCTACGGTGCTCGCAAGCAATGAATGTTCACACCGATCTCACCGTTAAAAGGAGGGAGGAGGGAGGAGAGAGGAGAGAGGGGGAGAAGGAGGGTGAGATCGGTGTAAGCATCCAATGCTTGTGAGCACTGTAGCCAGTCCCCAAAATTTGATTAAAATCTTGTACTACCCTTATAATCTTACTAACTATGATCCCAACTCTCAAGGTATATACATGAGAAAATTCTGATTCATCAAAAAAGAGAAAAGGTTATTTTGGCAGGGACCATATGCTTTTATTTTTTTGGTGGGTCGGGACCATATATATATGCTTGATTCACATCAAAAATGTGCACCATTTTTCAAATCCGCGTTGAATCCACGACTTAAACACTGACACGTACATGTCCTCCATGAAATTCATGCACGGGGTAACTTTAACTCTTTTGTGTTTGTGGAGAGGACGAAATATTTGTGGCCAAAATGGCTGCACCCTCCGGCCACACATGCAACTCCTTTGCTCAATAAAATTGAAAATACCGCGGCGTAGTGTTATAATATATGTATTTGTTTTTTTAATTAACACAATTTATAAATAGAAAATATATCAATTTTGTCGCATATTCATATTATAACACACAGAAACATAAATGATGTGACAAGTATTTAAGATAGACAAAAATTCCTCAATAAAATCATCTACTTTGGTCAAACCTAATATTCTAATATATAGAATTACCATGCGCAAACGAAGTCAAAGTTTGGTGCATTGGCTTCTTTATAAATACTCCCAAGTCTTTTGTTTTGTCACACTGCCAAAAATTAACAATAATGAAGTTCCCAAGCTCTCCATTTCTACTCGTCATTCTCTCAATCCTTTCAGTCTCAATATCATGGGCAACCTCAGATCCACTTGTCAATATTAGTGACTTTCTGCAATGCCTTTCAAAACAATCCGTGTCTCCCCGCTCAATCCATGATGAAGCCATTTACACCCCTCAAAACATCTCTTTTCAATCTGTTTTGTCGGACCGCATTAAAAACCGCAGATTTTCTACGCCCACAACTCCAAAACCTTTGGCCATTATAGCTGCCAAGGACGAATACCATGTCCAAGCAACTGTCCTCTGTGCAAAACAGCACGGACTGCAAATCAGAATCCGAAGTGGTGGCCATGATTACGAGGGTCTATCGTACGTATCCCATGTACCCTTTATCATTCTTGACATGTTTCATCTCCAATCCGTTAATGTTAATGTTGCGGAGGAGAGCGCTTGGGTTCAGTCCGGAGCTACCCTTGGCCAAGTTTACTACAAAATTGCTGAGAAAAGCAACGGTCTAGGGTTTCCTGCTGGGGTTGGTCCAACGGTAGGTGCTGGTGGTCACTTTAGTGGCGGCGGGTATGGCCCTTTGATGCGTAAATATGGCCTTAGCATTGATAACATTATCGATGCTAAGATAGTTGTTGCAGATGGTAGAGTCCTTGATAGAAAATCAATGGGAGAAGACCTTTTCTGGGCCATTAGAGGAGGCGGTGGAGCTAGCTTCGGAGTCATTCTTTCGTGGAAGCTCAAGTTGGTTTCGGTTCCAGCTAAAGTGACTGTGTTCAACGTCTCAATAACCTTAGAGCAAAGGGCAACAGATGTCGTTTATAAGTGGCAATACGTAGCACCCGAGCTGCCAAAAGACCTCTTCATCAGAGTAAGGCCACTACAAGTGAATAGCACGGGGGGAAAGAAGACTGTGAAAGTATCATTCATTGGTCTTTTTTTGGGACGAACTAACAAGCTTCTTCCGTTGGTAAATGAGCGCTTCCCTGAATTGGGTTTGCAACGAAGAGATTGTTTCGAAATGAGCTGGATCGAAAACAAAGTGTTCTTTGCTGATTTCCCAATTGGAACTCCGATAACTATTCTTCTGAACAGGACAAATGGACAACCAAGCTTCTTCAAAGCTAAGTCTGACTATGTGAAGAAACCGATTCCAAAACGAGTTATAGAATCCTTATGGAAGGAGATGATTAAGATAGACAATTTTTGGATGGACTGGAACCCTTATGGTGGAAGAATGAGTGAGATTCCTGAGTCGGAAACTCCGTCCCCTCACAGAGCTGGAAACCTATTTTTGATTCAATACTATGCGGTGTGGGTAGAAGAAGGGGTTGAGGCAGCCAACAAGTACCTTCACTTATCAAGAAAGTTGTTTGAACTGATGACTCCATATGTCTCCAAGAACCCAAGAGAGGCCTTCCAAAACTACCGGGATCTCGAAGTTGGGGCTAATCTGGATAATCAGACTAGCTTTCAAATTGCAAAGATTTATGGGAGCAAGTATTTTAAAGGTAATTTTGATAGACTGGTACGTGTGAAAACCATGGTGGATCCTCATAATTTTTTCAAGCATGAACAAAGTATCCCACCTGTTTAGCTACGAGAGAGATTGAAGGGTTTGACATGAACATGCAGAATGGTCTGTCATGTCATGCTCGATAATTGAATTAATGTTTGTAATATTATTGATTTGATGTATTGTAAAGGGAGCCTTTGGGCCATAATAAAAATAAGGTCTACTATGAGGCCTATTCATTTTTATTTACGGAAAAGTCGCACGACTTCGGCCACTAACCTTGAAGCCTAAATCAGGGCTCGGACGACCACCATATTTTGCTCCAACCTGCCCAAGAACTCAAACATGATTCTTTTTTATAGGTGTGTCTGCCACGCAGGCTCACCCCCTTAAATGCACACATACACGTCATCTGAAACGTTGCCATCACCACCAGGATCGTACGAACTGCCTCAAGACACAGCTGAATGCCACCTACTAGGAATTACAATCACTGTCAGCACCAAAAGACCGATCTACCTCTACTCCAACTCAGCAATATGATCAAGGTTGCTTCTTCTCCAATGCCTATAAATAGAACCAAAGGCCTTCAAGCTTAGGACATTCGTCAAATTGAATCTCTACCATTATACAAAAATCTTGAGTGATTCTTCAATCAGCCCAACTGCTTTTCAACACAAAATCAATTGCTTTTCAGCTACAGACACAAAGCCATCTTTCGAAGCAAACTCTGCTTATGATCCTTCAGATCTAAAACTGTTAATGCTCTTCCACCCTAGGGTATAATTTTTGGTTGATGTACAATTCCAGCCACCCTCGAGTTCCTCTCTAAGGAAAATATTTTGTATTCAGTCCAGTCCGAAGACAATGATCTTAGTGGACTCCTTTGGCATTATCTTGTCCATCATGGCATGAATCTTGCTAGAGTTTTACTGCTTTTTTTTCACATTTCCAGTCGTTTACATTTCAAGTTATGTAGCTCAGCCCTTCGGCCTCGATTTTACTTTATGAACATTTGTAATCTCGACTCAATCATGAAATGGTTACATTATGTTTCTCACTTTAAATTTCTATTTCCTTTCCATTTACGTTTTAGGCATAACACACAAAAGTCGCATTGAATTTTAAGTCCTCGTTCACTCGAGGCACCGAAAAGAACATAGTCGAACCAGCGTCCCACTCGACGCACAATCATTTTGTTCAAAAGTCATTTCTACCTGCAATCTCACATTCACCCAAACGCAAACATTGTCTGTTGGCAGCTTCCAATAGTGGCACGCATATTCTCTCTTGCTCTCGAGCTATCCAGTGGCACTGAGACCGAAAATAACACTCAGGACAAATACGTATTGAACCCAGTGCCCAAGCTCTGTCCAAGTTTTGGCACCAACAGTCCTAATGGACAATTGGCTAGGAGTGGATTTGCTTAATTTACCTAAATTGTGTAGCCCATTGGGGCACGGTCTCCTTTGATTTTGGAGACCCTGGTTCTGGTTTCAAGAAAAAATAAAAATTGACATGGAAAATGTTTGGGATTCCATGATGGTTGAGCACTGCTTTTCATAGTTCTTCGTTTTTTAAACAGATGGTTTTCATAGTCCATTTAACAAAATTATTTTGTTAAAGCATCTCTAATGGGTGACATGGTCTTCACCACCACTCTTAGAATCCTTAAAGAAATATTGCCTTCAATGCGAGTGTCCACATAATATAAACCCTAAATTTGAGGTTTAAATAATTTTATACGATAATAATTAGGTGCTAATTAATCACAACCGTTGGAATTGTATTTCATGTTCTTTGGTTTAAATCACATATGTTGGAACTATAATGGTAAAAATAAATAAATAAAAATAAAAACAACACATGTGAGTGGCGAGGTCCCCCACTGACAAAATCTGATTAAGATAGACAAAAAATGAGGTTTACATATGAGATAATTGATGGGAGATACTTTCATAAAAGAAGCTCATCGTTATCATGGCATCTCAAACTACTAATACATAGTCATTATGAGGGGAATATTGTTGCTCACTATCCTTAAGTGATAGTAATGCTCACCTCCCTATTTATTATTGTTGGATAAGTTTAAATTTCGAGATCTGTGTAGAGTAGTGAATATTAACACTAGTTGAGAGTGATGAGCAAAAATAGTCCTCATTTTAAGAGAGTCATGCATACACCTTATATTAGTGGCTTAGCACGCGGATGGTAATTACACTCGTTCACCTAAGAAGTAGAGTTAAATGTTTGGGGCCACAAGCTTAAAATTATTAAAGGAGTTGGAGTTAAATAATTGAGGTTCAATCTATGGCAACTGGCAAGGGTTGAGAAGATGGAGGGGGGACAAAGGCCACTTAAGGCGTGTGAATAGCTCCTCTCCTACCTTTGGTGATTGATCGCTGACAACTTTTCAATTTTTTTGGCACATGGAGATATCAAAATTTAATAAATAGAAATTGATACCAACCAATGCATATATCTTTCCTTGTAGATTAGATATTAATATGTTCACGGTGTCCCCTCAGTTGAAGCAAACTCTACTCTATATATGCTATTTATCTCCACGTCAAAAGAAAGAAGAAAATAGAAATGATGAGCTGTCCATATACATGAAGAATTTTCAAAAGATTTTGAAGAGCTAAACTAAAATATGCAAAATTAATTTTCTGTGGTGTTGCAGTTGCACACTTCCTCTTTCATATCTAAATGTAAATAATTTTCGCACATCTCTTACTTGTATACATTTATGTTTATTTTATTTCTCGACTCTTCTTTTATTTTTTTAATTTAACAGTTAAAATTAAATAAAGATGTTTATTATTTATTTTTGTTCCTTAATTCTTCTTTGATTTATATTCAATTTAACGCCATAATTAATCAAATTAAAAGATATAGAAAAAGAAAATGGATAAGATCACTTTTTTTTTTCAAACACTTCCCTATCTAAACATTATAACATATTGCCCAAGTAAATCCCACTACCTTGCATGGCATTAATTTGTAATAGCAAATAGAAATTATATACGAACATGATTAATATCTGAGACGAAGGCATCCTTCAATGGTCTAACTCTAGTTGACATTTTGTAAGGTTAGAGAAAGCCGCAAGAATTGGTTTTAAAAGCACTTTCATCAAAAGCGCTTTCAGTCATTTTTAAAGCATTTTCAAACAAACCCTTAATCTAGCGATATTTGGTCTTCATTTTATTGAAAGCATTTATAAATTTAATTACAATGTTGTGTCAAAGTTTTAGAGATGGTCTAGCGGTCTCCTACTAATCAATATTGATATTGTCTCCAACTTAACCACGTGTGCAATCCAATAGGTATGAGATCTCATACAAAATGTCTCCATATAATTAGTAGAGGAACCATTTAAGTTGTATGTAATTCAGTTAATTCAAGTTTACAATGTGAGACATGCTTCAACATGCCCTCTCACAGGGAACCACTTTCTAGTTACTTTCTAGTGGGCCACACATGTGATGACAACTTCAAATTATTGTTCCAAACTTAACCACATATGCAATCCAACAGGTGTGAGGTTTTATACAAAAGAGCTCAATATAATTAGTAGTAGAACCATTCAATATAAGTTGTATGTATTAGATGAAGATGCCACATCAGCTATATAACTTTATTCTTAAGCAATGTAATTGAACTATAAATAGTTTTCTCTCTCCTATTTTTCACTCACCGAATATAGAATTGTAAAAACCGATTATGAGAAATTCAAGCTTATCCATTTTCTTCTTCTTCAAGCTGTATTTTCTTCAATTCTTTCATGGATATTATGAGTATGCAATTCAGTCAAGTTTCCAATGTGAGACAAGCTACAACATGTAGATCAAAGCAAGTTATAAAAAGCCATGATTATCCCAACTGAATTTGTTTGACGGCGGAATTAATGCCTTAAAATGAAACAAGAAGTAATTTTTTTAAAAACAAGTTAGAAAAGCCAAATCCCAGAAAACCTACTAATTTATCAATTTTTGGAGATATTTTTATTGAAACTTGTAATAATTAAGTACTAACAAATTGCAATCTTGTAAGCAATATCTTTCTTCCTTTTTATTTCTTTGGCTGATTAAGACAGAGTACAACTTTTTTTTACAAATAATTAAAGATGTACATAAGCAATATAAAAAACATGCACAACAAACAAGCTAAACAATGACCAAATCAATCACAATGCTATATATAACTATTTCCTCTTTAGTATGGAAGAGTTGGGATACTTTGTTCATTCCTAAAGAAATTACCAGGATCGACCTTGGTCTTCACATTCACCAACCTATCAAAGTTATGCTTGAAGTACTTAATGCCAAAAACTCTCCCCTCCAAATAGCTTGCCATGCCATTTGCATTATGGTTGATCCCAATGTCAAGATCCTTGTAGTTGAAAAAGGCTTCCCTTGGATTCTTGGAAACAAAAGGAGTCATGTACATGTAGAGCTTTCTTGTCAAATCAATATAATGATCTGATGCCTCAGTCCCTTGTATGTCCCAGTTTGTTGCATACTGAACCTTCCAAAGATTCCCAGCTCTATGAGGAAATGGAGTTGCCGACGCCGATATCTCACTCATTTTTCCGCCGTAGGGGTTAAAGGTCAACATTGGTGCCTCAAGCTCAATCATTTTCTGAAAAATCCACTTCAAACCAGTTTTTGGAATTGGTTTTTTGACGTAGTCTGATTTTCTCTTCAAGTGTGTAAGCACTTGAGGTGTTCTGGAAAGCAAAGCTTCAGGAGCTGTCCCATTTGGGAAGCTTGTCCAGAAAAGCACAGATTGAACCCAACTCATTTCAGTGCAATCAGATTGCTTCAAACCCAACTCAGGAAAGCTCTTGTTCATCACCGAGAGAAGCCTCTCAGAGTCACCAAGAAACATGGCAATAAATGAAGCCCTAAGAGTCTTATTGTTTTCTCCACTACTATTTGAAGTAGTACCATTTACAATATCCATGGTAAGCCTGATGAACAAGTCATCGTCAAGCTTATCCGCGATATATTGCCAACGGTAGACAATGTCCGTCGCATTTTGTTCCAGGGTTCTTGGAACCCTGAAAACAGTAACTGTTTCTGGAACCCGTACAAGATTAATTTTGTACGCGATCACAACTCCAAAGCTAGCTCCTCCGCCTCCTGTAATGGCCCAAAAAAGGTCTTCTCCCATTGATTTTCGGTCGAGAAGTTCCCCATGCACATTCACGAGTTGTGCATCAACTATGTTGTCAACTGACAAGCCGTACTTTCTCATCATATTACCATATCCACCGCCACTGAAGTGGCCTCCAACACCAACTGTAGGGCAAACTCCAGCTGGAAAGCCATGGATTTTGCTTTTCTCAGCAATTCTATAGTAAACTTCACCAAGAGTAGCCCCAGCCTGGACCCATGCAGTCTCGGATTTGATGTCTACATTGATGGATCGAAGATTAAACATGTCGAGGATGAAGAATGGAACTTCAGCCACGTACGATAAACCCTCGTAATCATGCCCTCCACTTCTAATCTTCATTTGCAAGTTATGGATTTGAGCACAAACAACGGATATTTTCACGTGGGACTCATGCAATGCAGTGAGGATGAGGAAGGGTTTTCGGGTTGTAGAAGTGTTGAATCGGAGGTTTCGGATGTAAGATTCCAAAACGGATGAGTAGGAAGCATTGTTGGGAGAGTAAATTGCTGGGGCAATGGGGTGAGAGGGTTGGGAATGGTTTAGAAGGCAATGAACAAAGTTTTCAGGATCAGCTGAAGCTGAAGCTGCCCATGAAATAGATAGTACCAAAAGAACTGAAAGCTGTAAGATATGTGGAAGCCTTGGAATTGCCATTTGTAGCATATATTTTGATTGAAGAAATGTTATTGGTTTGTATGTATTATCTATCTCTCTATATGGGTTTGGTATTTATAAAGGATATGGTTTGAACGAGGCAATTTCCAAATTAAGAATAGATTAGGAATTATGCACAAGTCACCTCCCCCATTTTGACCTTGTAGAAAATTCAAAGCAAAAACTTAGATATATAAATCAGGCCTACTTTTTTAATATTTATTTATTTCTGTGATCATATATATTAGTACAAAATTATGGCTGTATAACTTGCAACTACATCTACATATATGCAATATTATATGTTTGTACATGCTTTTGTAATTTGGAGGAAAATAAGTGGCATTAGATTTCATGGTAAGGAACTAGGTGGGGGCTGTGCAGCTGAATTTGTCCAGTTTCCTTTGGCCTATTTTTTATGGAAACTCCAAGTTTAACTGTCTTTATTTTCCTGTTGCTTTTCTTTTGTCTTGTATGAATATCCATCTTGGTTGCCCAGATTTCGTCTTCGATATAGTCACCATTCCAAATCTAGCTAAAGCTTTGTCACATACTACTACATTCCATGTGCTGGACCTTGATCTCTATTGAGTTTTAAGAACAACAAGAATTTTTTGCCAAAGGAAAAAAAATGAATAAAAGTATTCTGAGTTTTATAAAAAAATATTAATAGAAGTTTGTTACTTCTTTGTAATTAATGAACGGTCTTCTTTGGTTTAGTTTGAGGCTTGAGCCTAAAGGGTTAGCCAATAAACTATCTTACTAATGGATTTTCCAAATTTCACCTCGTACAGTCAAAATTTCTAAAAATAAATAATAAATCACATGAATAAATTTCTAAAAATAAATAATAAATCACATGAATTCAGAACATCGATTCATCAAAATGTTAAAAAAAAAAAAACATCAAATAGCAGTCAAATACACACATGCACATCTATAGCAGTCAAACTATACATATTATTAAGTACGCACATGATTACGTATTTACAATGTTATACCCGTTGATTTCCATTAGTTTTTGTGATCAAATTTGAATCAACTAAACCAGATAGGTAGGCAGATAATTATCTATTTGTCGCGAACATTATCCGCTTTCCATTTTATTAATGCAAAATTTGCTGCTACGAGAGTTTTGCATCAATCAAAAGCACAGCAAAATAGTCAAAAAAACTGTACCCTGGAAAAAAGTCAAATATATCAGTGGCCAGGCTAGAACTAATGCTAGTGAGATGATAATGCTAATTGCTAAGTGAGACACTTTGCTTAAAACTCAAAGGCGTCACGCAAAATCAAATAAAATCATGTTTAATTGCTAAATAACCATTCTCCAAATAACAATTTATGTTACTAAATAATTCAATCACATTATTTGACCAGATTAAAAAGAAAAAAAAAATCCAAGTCATCTAATTGAATCGGTAAACGTGTCCAACACTCAATTTCAAAATCAAATAAAATCTGACTACTCCCTGCTAATTAGTACCTAATGTTTTTATTTCTATATTTTTATAAAGAAGGAATGATCAGCTGGGAACATCTCTAATATTAATTATATTATTGCGTGTAAATTGAATTTCAACTGGTATGCATAATTTCTAGAAGCTAGTTGACAAAATACACAAAAAATAATAATAATGATAAAAAAAAATTTATTGCTCTTACTATTTTGATCTCAAGGTACGTATACATGAGAGTATGCAGACATCACTAAAAAATCCATAAATCTGATTTGATTTGATGTGATATGTGCCCTAATTTTCAAACCCCCGTTAATGCACGATATGGAGTATGTGGAGACACATATCCTCAATATTTCTGGATAAACTCTTTTGTGTTTGTGAAGAAGACGAAATCCTTATGGCTGCCAAAAATGGCTGCATCCTCCGCGTTATTTTTCAATAAAAGTAGCCGTAGACTCCCTTCCATCGAACTTTATATACACATGGAAAATAATATGAGATGGAATTTTCCACCATGCAACTTCTTTGCTCACCAAAACATTTTTTTCTTTCTGGCTATAGATTTGAACTGAATAATTCGTGTACATATAGCATTGTTTGAACATGAATGAGGTATTTTTGATGAAGCACAATATTGTGAGTAGTGTCAATGCTTGATTTAAATTTTATTAAAATTTTGGGGGACAAATTAACCATGTATATCAGTATATGTACCGAATTAGCAATACCAACACTAATGGAACAAACAAATGTTCTAATTGTAGCTGAATTGTTTTTATAGATATAAATTATAATATGGTGAAAACGGTCGTCTGTTTCTAATTAAACAATATAAGGACACGTGCAAATGTGCAGTTGGTCAAGTTTTTTCTAGTAGTAAATCATTTTCTAAATTGTACCAAAATTGGTTCACTATATATGGGATCGATGTTGGCAGTGTAGACTAGGCTTGTATAGCAGCAGAGACGCGCACCCAATGTGAAAAGTATCTCGGTTGCAGCCTCTGTATACTTCTTGTATGATGATCCTATTTCAGTCCACATATTAGACCTCCATGATGTGCAATGTGGTTAAGTTATTCTACATATATATAGCTGGGTCTTGTGGTCTCGTGATATTCTTGTGTAATTTTTTATTTTATTTTTAAACTTCTGTCATGTTGTCAATCCAAAAAAAAAAAAGACCAACTATCAAATTTGGTCCAAATTAAAGGTAAAAAATGGATTCGTCAACAAAGAAACTTTTAACCTTTCTAATCTTAGTGTTTTTAAGAATTGAAAAAGATAAGTTTTATTCATGACTAGCACATCTAATTTCTTCAAATATTTTAACAAAATTTAAAAGTTGTCATCCATTTTTTATTTTAATATACATTTTGTTTCAACATATATTAAATTCTAGTAAAATAAATTTCTTGGTATGTACTATATTTTTATGAAGTTCATCCACTTGGTGAAAATTAGGAAACCCCATCGAACTACAAATTGGTCTACTCCACGAGGAAATACTAAAAAGGAAAAGGAAAAAGAAAACAACTCAATCTGAACAAATTATTTTCTTTCCAAATGAATAATTACCAAAAATATATATTTCACTCTCAAAGTCAGCCAAATTGAAATTCACAAAGCAAAACATATATCAAATTACAGAATCACAGTGATCCTCCAAAAGAATGAACTATCAATTTCTCTATCTCCGCACCCAATTATTGCCCCCACGCTAAAAGAATAATAAGCTCTATTTATCTCGAACAATTTACTTGAACTGCAACCTTTTGCAGTTCAACTCTTTCTCTCAGAAGGTGGAGCACTTCTTGGCCTTGTACCGGTACAGAACCCTCTTCTTCTTGCTCGAATTGTTCTCGATTGTCACGACAACCTTCCCGGGTTCGTTGCTTCGGAAAGTGTTGCGAATCGGGCCTTCATTGGACCCCATTTTCTTCTTCTTCTGAACAATAATGGTGTATGACCCCTCATCAGTGGGAACAAACTCCTCCTTGTAACTCACTTCCCACCCCAAAACAGTCAAGTCCCACACTAATGTGCTATCAACCTGTTACCAAACACCATTAAAATCAATGATTTAGTGAAAAGCTCATGAGGGAAAACAGTCTAACGAAACATAAATCCATGACATTTTATTATTTGTACCTCTGCTGCATCAATCTGTATGGTTCCGGTGGATCCAGCCTTGAGGATAAGTTCCGAAACAGCGCCATCTTCGGCAGAGAACTCTCTGTCGTTGTCCCTCTTGAAACCGCCATACTGAGCAGGAATCTCCTGAGCTGGAATGTACCTGTTGTGGACAATCACAGCTCATTTGGGTAAGCTTCAAATAATACCAAAACCTTCCACTATACATCAACATACAATATACACCGTCAAATTCTCTTAGATTTTTTAAGTCACATCCATCCAGCCGTTAAACTCAGCAATGTATAAAAAGAGAGGGAAACCACTTACTTGAGAAGGGTTTCAGCGACCTTGGCCGGACGAGCAACGACAAACTTGCTCTTGGTTCTTTGAGTCAAGAAAGGAGATAGCAAAGCATTGAGTGCGTAGTACCAGAAAGGAACATTTATAAAGATCTGCAAACCAAAAACCATATAAAACCCATCAAATTATATCCAATTCATGCAAAACAATCGAAAATAAAACCGATTTCTAAAGTGAAAATGTGAAAGAAAGCTTACATTTTTGGCAACCAACTCAGGGTAATTGTCCTGCAAAAGTCCAACAGCTTGTTTTGTGGCAATCCTGAGCTCCTTCTTCACCGGCCCGGGAGAGTTCTTGAGGTCATTGATCTGAAGCAGAGAAGTGACACCACCAGGCCTCAGATCAAGCTTCTGAACACTCTTCTCCATCAGCTGGAGCCTCCACCTCAGGAACTGCCCTCTCTTCTCCTCATTCCCAAACGTCTTCTGATAAAGCTCCTCGTTATCGAAAACCCCGAAAATGTTGTAGCAAACGGGGTGGCCCTCGCGATCAACGCCGTTCAAGTAGGCAGCAGAGCTCAGATCAGCACAGATATCCTCGTCCAAGATCGAATCGATCTTAGACTCCTTCCTCCATTGAAGGGCTTTCTTCAGCATCTCGAAGGCCTCATTGACCTTGAACTCCCTAGCCCTCAGGAACTTCAAGAGCACAACGTCAGTGCCCTCGAAACCCTTGCCAGGGAAAAGGGGCACACCCCAAAGAGAGATATCCTTGTCTACTACTTCACACCCGTCTTCTGATTTCTTCGCTTCCTCGCCTTCTTCGGCTTTCTCTTCAGCTACTTCCTCCGTCTTTGTCTCACAAACCTCCTCTGGTTTCTCTTCCTTCTTCTCCTCCTCCTCTGTTTTTTCTACCTCATCTGTTTTCACTGCCTCCTCTGCTTTTACCACCTCCTCTGTTTTTTCTTCCTTCTTCTCTTCCTCCTCTGCTACTTTTTTCTCTTCCTTCTTCTCCTCCTCCTTCTTGAAGATATTGTTGCCCAAAATGGCTTCCTCCAGCTTCGATTTCAGGTCGCTCAACGCCTTCTTCTCGAACTCCTTCAAATCGGAGAGATAGTTGCTCTCTTCCTTATAAGAAGCGCTCTTCTCAACCGTTTTCGGCTTCGACTCCGCCTCATCCACCTCCTTCACCTTATCATCTCCCTCAACAACCTTCTCATTCTCACACACAACCTTGTTGGCCTCCTCCTGTGGAACAACCACCACTTCAGCCACCTGGGTCTCCTCCACAGTCATTTTCCCGATCAACCCGAAAAGCGTATCACCAGAGAAAATGCAAGAAAACCCAAGAAACTAGAGAGAGAATTGCTTGCTCTGTTTGGGAAGAGAGAAGGTTGCTTGCACTCTGTTGTGAACTTGTGGTGTTTAAGAGTGGTGAGACTTGTGGGCTTTTTGCTTGGGCTGTAACGGCTATATATTTTTGAAAAACTCCCCAATGCTGGTGGCGGGACCCACAAACGGTCACATATCTGTAAAAGCCACCGCATAGGAGAGCCGTTGGGTATGGGGTTTTGATGGCCTGGATGCCAGCACAGATTTGGCGTTAAAGGGAATCGCTTTGGGGCCCACTTTGGTCTTACGTTTTGCCAGTAGGGAATGATCGTGTGTGGTCAATCTCTACATGCACAGCATTCCATTGGCTGGAGGCTACAGAAGTCATAGATGTAGGGAAGAATACTTTTTCTTTGACCAATTCGTCACTAAAGGACAGACATTACCTGGCAGTTTAAAATAAAAAAAATATTTTTGTGTTTTTTTTTTCTTTTGATTTTTGTGGACAGCTAGATTTGCCTTTCCTCAATTGTTCATATTTTTTATAAACGTCATCAGTATTATAAACATGAATATTAAATTAATTATTAAAGTTAATTGGGATAATGCTTTGGCAATATTCCATGTCCATAATCTTTGATTGGTCGGTTTGTAATCATCAGCCATCTCATAATACGCTTTGATTGGTAATCTTAGATTTATGTTTTTTTGTCTTCTAATTTTTTTTTTTTCATTTTTCCTTTTTTTCAATTAAAAAGAAATTCAGTATTAAGAAAACAACTAAGCAATTTGGTTTGTAGAGATGATCTATAATAATTAAGAAAATGAAAGTTTTCAATTGTGATATTTGTACCGTTAAAATGCGATAATCACAACTGAATGGATAAAGAGGTGAACATAGAAATTGTTCTTCAAGTTATACGCCCACTCATTCACGAAAAAAAATTGTTGCCTCATTCACCAGGACTATTATTTGGAGGTAAGGAGAAATGGCTCAATATAATGACGGAAAAGAAAATCTTATAGCGCTTAATCTAACAAACTATCATTGGCTGGATGACGTCCACCACCTTGTTTGACTTGGGCATTGCATGATTAGTTGGTTAAGCTGCAACTGCATGTGGTAGATGATTTTGTTTAAAGTGATATGATCCTCTAATTGATAATTAATCCTAATGCGTCATATAAATAATTTGTTGAGATTGGAATCTTGAATTACCTAATCTCATACAAAATTAAGATTTCTTGGAGTGTAAGATATTGCGTAATTTGGGTTGGCTCGAGTGGCAAGAGTAGGTGGTAAAGTAGGTTAGAATTAGGAGAATACTATTGCCACTCCTCAAATTTGGTCTTCCAGCCTTCAAAGTGCTATAATTTTTAAAATGTGGAGTGTTGGTAGGGGTCTTCATTTGGCTCGTGGCCCATGGAGCTCGGGGGCCCGCCCTGCTCAATGAGGAAAAAGCCCAGCCCGGCCCACCACCAAGTCCAAGCTGACCCAACCCATAATACAGAGGGTTAGGCTTGGGCAAAGGTGTTTAAAGCCCGGCCCATTTGAACTCAAGATGGCCCGGCCCGACCCACATAGGCCCAGCTTGAAAACTCATTTTAGATTCTAATTTACATAAATATACTCAAAATAAGAAGTCATAAGTCACTTGCCCCGAACTCTTTTTCTTAAAGTAGGGTCATTTTAGCCCGGCCTGGCCCATTTGGCTCATAAAAGCCTAGTCTGTTGGCTGGGCTTGGGCCTTAAAATTTTTGAAAAAGCCAAGCCCGGCCCGGCCAAGATATTTCTATTACCTTATTTGGGCCCAACCTGGCCTGGCCCAGCCTGACCCTGCCCAAGCCTATTAAATTTCAGCCGAGCTGGTCCAGCCCGACCCATTGACGACCCCCAAGTGTAGGAAGTTAAACAGGGAGTGCCGATAATGATTAATTCATTCCATCCACTACTTTTCCCAACCACAAGACACATAATATTTAGTATGGATTTTTTACATTGTTGAATACACCTTGATAACATACCCAACAAATCACTAAATTCACATCTCTAGGGTTTGGAGAAAATTAGCATACAAAATTTGAAGGTAACCGTCCCGAGTTGTCGAGTGCCGTTTCCTTCTTGTGACGCGGCCATGCTGTTTCGCGACACAAAAACATCCACCGGGCACCAGGAAACTCACCCGACACGCCCAACATGCGACTAGATTCGACTGTACAAGGATGTTCTCATGCGATCAAATAATTGCCTTTTTTCTCCTCATTTGCTCTTTTGAGCATTTTCAACATCCATAAATTGACCAGTTACCCTGATTAAGCACCACAAGGAAACCATCATCTCACATTCCGACCCTTAACTTTCACAAATATGGTGAGGGAGGGTGAAAATGCTTAAAAGTTTCAACATACCTATCGTATGACAAAAAGGCGTCACCTATGGTTCCCGCGACCTTATTCCGTACCTTCCGAACACAAACCTGAGTTGCAAATTTTACAAATTGATTTCAACCACAATGACAACAATAACAAAATTAAGTGACATTGTTGATACCATGAAAATCTCAGTTGTGTGTAGAAATTCTAGGTACAATACTCACTTGTACTTGATCCATCTCCCCAGCCTCTGGATCCCGATTACGATGAATTACAATTCCATTGTCACATTTATTTATGAAGTGTGCACTTCCACTTATATCATAGAGATTAGGAGGGCCCCCGGTCCACTGGTGCAACTGTTACAAGAGATACAATCTGAGAAACCAAATCAAAGAAAAAGGCATGGTCAAGCTCAACGTAACCAACCTGTCTAGGATGCGCCACAAACCAAACATGGCAACAATGATGCTGAGCAAACCGTTTGATCTTAGTAAGCATCTGACTCACATACTCTGTTTCGGTCCTGTTACAGGTAGAAGTGGTAGTAATCTTTGTAAGTAAAAGAAAAAGAAAACGTGGAATTAGGACATATGCAGCTACAACACAAAGAATACTAAGGGCGGCATTAGCGAGCATGGGTAAGGGTTAGAACTAATAACGTAATACAGTAAAATTATAACTAATGAAGTTCAGGGATAAAATTACTCTGGTACATATGTAAAATAACAACAAATCAATATGCAGCACACAATACGTAATGAAAAGACTAACTGGTTCGGGGGACGTTGATGATCAAGCTCATTGTAAGGATCAATTACAAGTCCACGCACCCCATGCCTAAGTACCGCTGCTTGTGCAAGATCAAGAACCCAACTGATATTTGGAAGAGAGTCGTCCTCACACCTATAACATGGCCGTAGGAGTAAAATCAAAAGGGCACCAATATGATCAGAACTCAGTAAAGGAATCAAAGACTTCTACTCTACAAGGTCTGATCTATATGCGTGCATGTTTATAATAACAGTGCACACTCAACAGACACAGTGATGCAAACTAGCCTTGAGGCATATTTTCGGGTCAGTTGGGAACACTAGTCTAAACAATAGAGTTGATAACGAAACTTACCTTATGAGGTAAAAGGTGTCATTTAACCATTTTTTTCCTTGCTCAAATTCTTCAACACTCATCCGTTCAGCAGAACCACCATAACTATAGTCAGCCAAGAAATAAAAGACAGTCACAAAGTTAGATCCAAGGAGTAGCAAAGCACAGTAGCACCAATTTATAAAAACAATGAGGGCTTACATAACTGTGAAAATCATAGGACTTAAAGTCTTAAACTGACGAGACACAATAAAATTACAGGAAATGGTAAAAGCACAAAGACTAAGGAAAGAATCAACAGCGTTAGGTAAACAACAATGCTTTTACACACTACAGAAACAATCTACTTACTATATCCTTGCATAGGTAGAAGTAAAATTTGAACACGACTAGATGAACTCATCATATTACAGATGATATTTAATCATCGGCATGCATGCAAGATGTCTTTGTACTTATTTTGCTTTATGTTTTTTCCTCTTCTTTGAGTGTAATGGGGTGTTCCAAATGAGACAGATTTTTAATCAGTTTAGTTTGGTGTTTGGCCTTACCAAACTGCAATCGAAATTTTTGTTTCTGAAAAAGGCAAACAATTGGTTTTTGGAAATCCTTACTGATTATCGAGCTAAGCAGTAAATCAATTTTCATATTTAATACCATTTTGGTATCTTTCAGATACTTTTATGTTTTCCGATAATATAAAAGGTGTGCCAATATAGTTTCCGGCTTCTGTCATAGCATACCCTTTTTCCGGCTTATTTCTTATCATGCCCTTCTAATTAAATAATTTACAAAGGTAAAATAAACAGGAAAGGCATCAAATACATTTTAAGAACAGTAGCAAAGAATGTAAGCTCAAACTTACCGTTTCTCAAAGAAAGGCTTCTTTATGTGCTTCTCCAGCAATTTCCGCGCATGCTCCCTAACCTTTAAATCATTATTGAGAAGGGTGTGATATGTAAGACAGTAAACAGAGAACAAAAATGCAACTATGTCATAAGAGAACATGGTAAAATTGATATGTGAATGACGTCTATATCAATTCACACAAGCAGACACCCCTAACAATGCACAGGGGGTAAAATAACCACCACAAAAGCATGCCTAAGCTATATTCTCTCTCCAAAGCACAAGTGATATGCACGTGTGCGAACATTTCTCATAATGATCCGCTGTAAACCATTTAACAAGGGAAGGGGTGCATTAGGAGAAAACAGAAAAATTTAAACTCTTTGATAAACTAGTTTACCTTGTTCTCCATAGAGCAAAGTACAAATTTCCATCCAATACTTGCAGATAGATTGCATAAGAGAGCATCAATCCACTCACTCTTGCCTGAATTAGGGACCCCTGTTACTATAGTCAACTCACCCGGAACAACCTAAAAATAAAAACATAAGAATTAGAAAAGTATGTATATCTACAACTAGTCATACTCATCCAGCTTTCAACGGATCCGAATACAAAAGAAGGAACCAGATGTAAAATATACTTTTGACAACTCATGATAACAATACGAACAACAAATGCATAAAATACTTAGGCCCCGTTTGGAAATGAAGAAAACCCTTCTGCTCTTAAGAGCATTTATTAGAAGTAAATTGAAATTTTTAATATCATCCAAGTGCTTAATGGTAAAGCACTTATGCAGTTTTTACTTTTTTCTGCCAAACATTATCAGAAGTGTTTTTGGTTATCTGAAACTGCTTTTAGCTATTCTAAAAGCTCTTCCAAACAGGCCCTTAGCCATTGGTGCAGAGAAAGAGTAACAAACCATCAGATCAGATCAGATAATTTTGCTAAATTGTCAAAAACCTATATACCTAGATCGTGTAAGGGTACAAATTTCTCTTAAATCTCTTCACTTGAGTGGCTTACCTTACAATAATAATGTGTTATTTGACATATCTGCATTGTTATCCATAAATCTATACCTAGACCATATAGGGGGGAATCGATACACAAACAGAAATGATTCAAATTCAGAAAAGGTATTATTTGTCACTAGAAACGTTGAGGTTTATGCTTACATTGTACAAATCATTCAGATTTTTCCACCCAGTTGAGACACCATACTCATATCCAAGAGTCCGGTGATAATATGCATTGAGTTCATCAAAGTAATTTGCAAAATTGAACAATCCACGTATAGGATATAATTCAGCATTCTCAATTACTCCCTTCAATACATCCGAACCCAAGTACATGAGAACCTGCGTAGATAAACTATAAGGGATGGTAAGGATTGCTTTAGTGATCTGAATAAATTATTAAAATACATCTTAAATGATACGATCTTTTTCAGTTCAATGTAAGGTTCATGATACAGACCATCACACAAGATGACGCAGAAGCAACACATTACGTACCAGAGGTTTGTTTGTTCATGCAACTTGATTAAGAATCATATCATAAAAATGTGCTAGTATTATGTGAGGGGAAAAAACAGAATTCACTAGCTTCAAATGGATCATATATAGGAACATGCAACATGAAAAATCACTGTCATACCACAAAGCAACTCAATAAGAAATATTTGAGCAAATGATCACATGCATGTGCGTATATATATTTCAAATGTGAGAAACTAATGTAAGATGATCTTCGGTTTATCATTATATGTAGAGATCAAACATAAATATTTATTTGGAGATAATACTAAAAATTCTAAATTAAGCGCATTACTCTGACCTCATTTGCATCTTTGAAGTCCTCCTTATCATTTTTCTTTGGCCATTTGACTCGCCAACATCTGCACTCACATGGGTAGCGGACAATTATTCTTACCAAGCCTGCATGGAGATTGTTCAACTTAACCAACAGAAAACAGTAACAACAGGACATTGTAATGGAAACCTTTCTCTTCCAAGGCGGCGTGCAAGCTCTTCAGCTAGGGCTTGACCAGGACCGTCTCCATCAGTGGCAAGTATAATGCGTGATGCCTATCAAAATCAAAATCATTATAACCAAATATGTGAACCCCTTTACTGATGTGTTTTGGATAATAGTAGTAAACTTATTTGCGAACCTTCTTTAAGTACTCTTTGCAGTTCCACAGATATTGATACTTCGTATCCTAGCTTTACAGAATAGACAAGATAAGCATCAGATCCAAATTCCACAGATATTGAATAGAAATTAATAACTTTAACTTAATACTTCATCTTAAATTAAGAAGGGAAAAAAAATCTCTAAATGGATTGTGGAGTGGTTCCACACAACATAACATTTCACAACAGATTAAACGAATAAAAGTAAGAAAAAGTAGATTGAACTATCTTAAGGATGATACAAACCTTGTCTTCAGGTGGCAACTCCTTTGGGGAAACCTTTGGAGGAGCACCATCAGGTACACTCACGCAATTACGAAAGCCAGCTTCTTCCATTGAAAGCTTATCTATTTCGCCTTCAACCTAAATTATGAAATAGAACAAAAGAGTACATATTGGGTACAATACTAATGTTTGAAAGCATTAATCACTGAAAAAATGGTGAAAGCCATACAATGATGATATCATTAGTTCCCTTTATATCGTCCAGTCCATAGAAAATCTTTTCAGTATCCTTTTCCTGAGATAAAAGCAAAATAATGAGATCCAAATGACAGTATTACAAAAACGGTTTACACTTAACCAAAAAAAAAAATGGATATCATCTAAGAGCCAGACAGTGCATCATTAAACATCTGAGTAATGACATTGGTAAATGTTATGTTATTTTTAATTTATTCAAATCTGGGCCCACTATGAATTTATTTATTTCTAACCAGTGAAATACTGACATGTATATCTAGAGAGGTTGTTTCATGATACAACCCACTGCACCAGGTCGCTTGCGGCACACCCTTATAAGTATATATTATGCTAAACATTTCAACCATTACTTGTTTAAACACTTGGGTTAGATAAACAAAGTATCACTTATTGTAAAAACCTGCCAGAACTTCTTGTCGATGTCCCGATACTTGCAACTAACAAGCTTACCGTCTCTCCGATAAGGAAATGCAATAGCAATCTGCATATGAAATTTCAGAAGTAATTAGGTAAGGAAAACTAATAATCGCAACACAGTCAAAGAGATTAAAGTGCAATATCTGCCCCAGGACTGAGATGATGATTTTAGCTTACAACGGATGAGAAAGACAAAGTTAATTTTGTAGTATCCCCCTTATCGAGAATTATTGAAGCACCACTCTCTATTAAAGGGACAATAAAACTTAAATGCAACTTTAGAAAGTTCGATGCCATAAGTATAACTTCGTCCGTCCACTGTTCTGAAATCCATATACTCAACAAGGAAGATCTGGAACTACGTTAAAACTATCCAACTAGTGAAATGTAACTTCTCAGTTCTCAAATATCTTTTTGAGAACTTCTCAAATATTATAACCATAGGATGTAGCTAATTCACAATAAAACGCACAAAGGATTAAATTATGAGAGAAAAGACAAATGTCATATACATGAAGTAAAATACCCAAGCCATTGCGAACCATTCAGGTGTTTATGATTGATCCAGCCCATGATGGATTCAGTGAACTGTCTGATGTTTCAAAGTACTTCCCTAAAGATAGACAACTTCACGCCCACTTTTTTTTGGGTTTTACATTAGGAAATTTAATGCATTATACTGAAGGAACCTAAGATCATGAACATATTTTTGTAATTGACACAACTAAGATCATGAACATCTTAATATGAAGATGAAAAATATAAACCCTTTTCCTTTAGCGTCATGCACCTGATCACCTGTGCTTTTTTGCATTACAGCATTTCTCAGCAATGTTCCCCTTGATATCATTCGTTCTGAAAAATAATCTACAATCTGAAACAAGGGCAAAAGAAAATACATTCACTATGTTGAATAAGGAAAGAGAAAACATACATTTACTGATAATATTTTTGTTCTTAGTGTCACAGTCCAGTACAAGAAGAACTCAAACTTCAGAAAAGAGTAATGAACTCTGACCTCCTCACAAAGTGGTTCCAGTCCTAGACTTTCCTCTGTGATTTCCCTTTTTTTCTTAAGTTTTGAAGTTTCAGGTAGCAACCTGTTTCCTACAAAGGCCTGCAAGAAAAGGGTGACCGTCAGCCAAGTGACTCTCTTTCATTGTTTTTTAATATAATGTGATGGCAATGTAGTATAAATCAAGCTTGGAAGAGAAGCAAGCATACCCTTGTGCTACCTGTCCACCCACATTTTCCACGAAAGCAACACCAAATAGCACGATCCCTAAAACATCACAAATTTCAATGTAAGTATGACTTGCAATCTGTTAATAAATAATCAGAAAAAACTTGTAAAACACTAGAGGAAAAGCATACCAATTTTCCGAAATATCCATGGATAAGCTCTTTTCCTCGGAATCGCCACCTTTGCACTAGCATATGAGAAGTCACTTCAATTTCACACTCACATATCATTTCTTCTTTTACTCATTTAAAAGAAAATCATGCATGCACAGTTTAAAGCAGTTTCATTACATCACGGCCACTCAATCCCCTGAGTTTCTATCGTTTAATTGCTAAAACAATGGAAATTTTCAGCTATCAGCTTAATCTCCTTCAATGAAATTTTCCATCTTTTTGGCATGATTCGCTCTTAAATGCGTCTCCAGCCCTTAGATGGAGAAATGTCATCGGAGGTTCTCTTTGATGTTCTCAAAAGTCATTGTTATTTTCTTACACAATAACTTTCTTGAACAAGACACATCGTCAAGAAAGTAATTATTTTGAGCAATAGATAATGTCAACTACTGTCAATAACTACCTTGAATCCCACATGTCTCCTTCAGGTTGAGTCAGCTCATACTAACACTATTGATTAAAAACAATAGTAATAACTTATTTTATTACTATATACAATAGCGTTTACCTGCTTACTATAAACTTAAAATAACGAACAAAAATGGGACATACGCGTAGGTTTTGACAATTACCATCCTACAGATTCAGTAATTCATAAAATCCTAAACAAACAAAGTCAAAAATATTTGCTGAAATAAATACAACATAGCGGCAGAAGCGAAACTATTAGCATACCATTGGACAAATCAAGTGGTTGTACTGCCCCGGTACAGATATTGTTTCACCGTCTATGCCAATATTCTCCAATTTCTCCTTCAAAATCCTCATTTGGGTCGAGGACATTCCATTTTCTTCTGGTTTTTCCAATTCAACTACATAAAATTCAAAAGCATAAAGTGCATTAAGTTCAAAATATTCTCATAATCCTTCAACACACACAATAAGGGTCCACCTGTAAACACCATACACACATGCTTATTTTATTGACTTTGTTCAATTCTTCTGGGTTTTATTATGAACTTCAAAAGCACAAAAATTTAATAGTAAATTAGAAAAAACACCCCCACAACTATAAATTGTACAAAAAATACACTTATAAGAGCTCAAATGGAGAGGAACAAACCCGTCATTTATCCACTTGTCATGCTTTAACTGATTCTTAGTGGTGAAATTCTTTTGGTGCTACAAAGTGAGTTGGGTTTTTCTCTAAAGTGCTGACTTTCAAGTGTTTTTCTCTAAAATGCGATGTTATCGTGGTCTTACATGCAAAAAAGCCCAAAATTTAAAGCAGGCCTATCCTTCTTTACTGAGCACAAACTTACCTGGTTCTGCGACATGGACAGGGGAGAGAGAAGAATATCCGTTAGTCCGGAGGCAAAGCGGCCGAATTTTCGACACGGGTTTCGAGGAAATCGGAGAGAAGACGAGGCTGCGGGAGTGGAAGGGGTGTCTGTGTGCAGAAGGGGTCAGTGGGTTGGGAAAAGGAGCGGACTTGAAGAGCTGCTTGGAGGCCATTAGAAGGCCGGAGGTTGAGGAGGATAAGAAGGAGAGCTTGCGAAGAGGTCGATGGAGAAGAAGACGCATGTCTCCAGAAACTGGGTTTTGACAGATTGTGGGTTCCGAGTCTTGGTTGTGGGGTTTCAACTCGACTGGGTTTCCATGGCGGAAAGAAGAGGAGGGAAGAGGGAAGAGGGAAGAGGGAAGAGGGTAAGGTTTTTGAGACTTGGGTCACAGAGACAGTGGGGTTTTAGGGGTCTCGGTCGGGTCCTCTTTGTCTTCTTAAATCTCAACCATGACCCGGACCCAAATGAATACCCGTATCCGATCAATGTCAAATGACCGGACCGGCCCACCTAGGACCGTCGCGCCTTTTCTTTCTTTTCGGTTTAGTAATCCATATTGACGATTCATGAAAATCTTACCGGCTCGCTACGAAGCATGGATACAGATACGAATCCAGTGATACGATATGATACGATACTACGATACGTAATATTTTTTAAAATTAGGATACGATACGTAATGAATATGTCAATAAAATATATAATTTAAAATATTTTTAACATGAAAGTATCCAAATTCAAGTTCATTCAAGTGTAAGAGTTATATTAATTGTTTTAATGAGAGACAAAGCTCTTTGTATTCATCAACTTTAAACTAAATTTTTGTTTTCTATTAATTTTCTCCTCTTAATTTTTCATTTGAAAGTGCAACGACATCCTAAAAACTGAATACTTGTATCCGGTGAGTATTCAGAAGTATCCGACAAGTATCGTATCCGATGAAGTATCGAATACGGGAAACGCGATCAAACTGAAGTATCCGTGCATCATAGGTGGCTCGTTTACCAATTTATAATTGAACTAAAAAGTTTAATTTCTTATTTCGTATGAGTCTGTCCACTATTTTGATTCCTCCAACTTTTTGTATTGCTTATAATTTTGATTCAGTAAACATGTTATAAGTGTAATCGGCAATTTGTTTGATAGATATGATTGACTAAATAATCTCTAACTTGATTTTTAATTAATAGTTAAGTAAATAAATTGATTCATATTCTGATTATAATATTTGTACGGTGAAAATTTACTAACCACAACTTAGTGGACAAAGAGGTGCGACGCAAATATTGTCCTAAATAAGAACAAACTTGGGCGTAGCAAAGTTGATTAAAACAGTGTATTCTTAGCTCTGCACTTGAGTTTGAATCTCATTTCTTAGGATTTAGATTAGATTAGATATCGCTCGAATAATTAAAAATCGCAATCAAGAAAGGGGCAAATGGAAGAAGCATATCCATTTTGATATGCATTGTAAACTTCAGCTGTGATCCACATCCCCAAAGCCTGCTAGCAACTCATGGAACAAGTGCTCAAGTTCCCCATTTCTCCACTTATTAGCACACTAAATCAATAGGTGTCCATCTTCATCAAGTAACAATTTGAAAACGTACTCCTGGTTGATTTAAAGATCATGAATCCTACTTTCCAAGCAATCTAAATCAAATGCAGAATTGCATGTTCATAAACTGAAATAATTGTCGGGAACCTTGGAATAAAAAGGCATACTCGGTTTAATTACAGAAATCAGGGTCGTAAAGATATCACGGCTTAAGCACAAAGTTTTAAGCAAGTAACGCGTAATCAGAAAGCTATCTGAATAATGTACCTCTCATACATATGGCCGAAACTAGTATATCTCGTCATCTGGGACGTCTGGTGTCAAAAATTTTCTTGGATCTTTACTAATTTCCTCGTAACTCATTCTTGGCTTCACCTTGTCTGGGACAGGCACCAGAGGAATAATGCTACCTCCATCGATAACTCCATCAATTATTCCATACTCAACTGCCTCTATGGGGGACATATAGCGATCCCTGTCAATATCCTTTTGGACTTGCTCAAATGAGCGACCAGTGGAATTTGAAAGAATTTGTGTGACATTGTTTTTGTTATGCATCACTTCTCGGGCTTGAATTTCCACATCTATCGCCTGGCCACTAGCACCTCCAAGAGGTTGATGAATCATGATCCGTGTATTGGGCATCGCAAAACGCTTGCCTTTGGTGCCACCGCCAAGGATTATGGAAGCTGTTGATGCTGCAATGCCAAGTGCAACTGTGGAGACATCAGCCCTCACAAGCTTAACAACGTCATAGATAGCCATTGTAGCACTAACACAAATAACAAAAAGGCAAATCAGCAAGCAAATAAGAATAAGAAGAGCAGCGTAACCATATAAAACATATACAGAAGAATAAAGTTCAACATCAAATAAACTAAATCATTGAGTTCCGATAGCATCAAATGTATGTTTGTATTGCAGAATCCAGTGTGTGGTCTACTGAGCTGTTTACATGTGCCCTTGTGTGTTTAGTTACAGAATTGCAAGGTCATACTAAACGGAAACAGCACCATCATAGCATAGCCATCATCCTAACTATGACAACCTAAATGTGAAAAAAAACAGAAATAAACAAATAGTCAAGTGATCTTGTCTTAGATAAAATCCACACTTTCCTTTGAACACCCCTCAAGTCAACCGAGAAACAGCCAACACACCACAGCTCCACAAAACTTTTCCACCACCAGAAGCACAAAAGTTCTCAATAAATAGATAAATGCAAGTAGCCCATGCCTCCCTAAAAAGCTTATGCCATAATATCAATGCAAGTAGACAATGGACAAATAAAATTCCAATATGCCCTTGCCTTCCTCCCTTACATACTATTACAAGTACTAACACTTCCATGAGCAACTATCCAAATAGTGTAACTAGCACTGTTACTTGGGCATTGCCCTAGTACTTCGTACTATTGAATACAACCACCTTTTTTTTTTAATTAATGTCAACCGTTGGATTAAGTATGAATCAATCCCAGCCGTCCATCATTTCATAGTACCTGATGATGAGTAGCACTAAGGATTTTTCGCTGTTACTTGACTATTAGGAGACTAAATAACTATCACCAATGCCGAGTGTTACCAGAGCAATGCCTTTAAGTCTCCATTGCACATGAGCAAACTATCAAAATGAAAAAGCTCATTGCACATGAGCAATGCCTTTAAGTCTCCATTGCACATGGCAGGTCATTTTCTCTAATTCACTACGAACGAAAAGGGTTCAAACGTACAAATTGAAAAAGCTCACTTGCTAAACCGAACAGCAAATCGAACACCCAAATTCTAAACCAATAACTAACGATAACCAAACCACTGTCTTTCCCATAAGATAACAAATTAAAACGAAATCTAATCAAACAACATCTTAATCTCAAAAGGGTCTCCTCCGCCACTCATAATCTCCACAACAAAATCGAAAATTTCATTGCTTTCAAACAACCAGCAAAAACAAAAGCTACCCAGATACTAAAAAAATTTGTATAACCTGAGAGAGCCGCCGGTGGAGTTAATGAAGAGCTTGATATCCTTCTTAGAATCCTGGGCATCCAGCAAAAGCAGCTGACTAATAATAGCGTCGGCCACAAAGTCGTCAATGCTACTACCCAAGAAAACAATCCTCTCCCTGAGCAAAAGCCCCATGGCGTCTCCCTCGGCGCCTCTCATGGCGGTGGCCGGCGTCTGGGGGGCGGAGGAAATCAGGAGCGAGCCGTCGAGGGCCTGGGACCTGGTGGCGAAGGTGGGTTTTGGGGTTTGGAGGGAAAGGGATTTGATGGAGGGGGTTTTGGGGGAAGAGGTGGGGAAGTAGGAGGGGGGTTTGGGGCGGGAGGAGTGAGAGAGCTTGGAGGTTGTGGTGGGGAGGAATGTAGGGGATGAGATTGAGAGAACGTCCATGGTTGCTTGCTCAGTTGGGAGCTGTGATAGCAGAAAGAGAGAATTGGGCGTTTAAATACTTGATAGGGGAAATGAAGGCAGGTCTTACACGACGAGCCCAATTGGATTTCATTGGGTTTTATTTACAATTTTTATCTTTTTTATTTTTAATTCTAATAATTAATGGTAGAATTTTGGTTTGAGAAATATACAGAAATAGAACCGATTAAACAAGTTCTAACTAAGAAAAATTATTTCCACAATACATTAAAGTGAATTAAAAGATAAAAAGAAGAAAAGAAGTGAAAAATTGAGAATGTGGTGCGAAAATCATTCTCCTGATACTAATAATAGAATAAAAAGACACTGAATAGACAATAAAATGCGCTACTAAAATGTAATTGATATACAGTTTATTATCTGTTTAGCGTGTCCCGCCTCTATGTGTGTGTGATTCCAATTTACTTTTTGTGCTTATAGTATTACTCTTTAGAAAATATTTATAAGATTTACCTCAAGATTTTAGTTTAATTTCCATATATTAAGGAAAAAGGTGTTTTTTTATGTAAACATAATTGAGTTCCTTGAAAGGAGAAAATAGTTCTCAAAATCGTTGACGTACATTGAGCTACCATGTTCAGATAACAATATTAACGACTTTTTTAATTTGGAGATGATAGTAACATATTAAGAGTTGTATAATTTTAATTTGGAGATGATATAGTAACATATTAAGAGTTGTACAATTTTAATTTGGAGATGATAGTAACATATTAAGAGTTGAATTATACAAAATTCAGGGGTTAGTGTATTTTTTTTTTTTTTTGGAAGATATTTTATTGCAATATGTACCCAAGATTGTCACACATAAGAAAACCGAATAACTGATCCGGGCATCTGTGAAAAATCAAAACTAGCTAGATTTCATATAGCAGGTTCCTTCTATATACAAACTAAGCAATGGTTGTACGCCCGTTGTATCCTTTCTCTTCAACACCGAAGTTAAATCGACCTAAATCCCTGGCTATGAATCACAAGTAAAAAATCTTCAGACACTTTACAGCCTTCTTGTGTGGTTTGTGTACTAAGAAGCCAGGACTTTATCCGGCTTATGCTTGTCTGAACTTTGTGCTACTTGGTCTGCAATGCATAGCTGATACGGTTCTGCATTTTCGATTACCTTTCTCAAAGCATCAGGTCCCATGTCCTTGAGAACCTACGGCCATAATCCAAACACTAGATAAGAAGGCAGGCCAAAGATCCTAGGAAAATGGGTACTTCTCCAGATTGTGAAGAAAACAAATATTATACTTTGTAACGTTATACAATTCGTTCTTGTGGAACAAACAAAGCCATAAAAGAACAACTAGGGTTCTAGAACAACTAGGAGTCTAGTAGCAATTAAGAAAAAACGAGCACTAGCAATAAGGAAAAAGAGTGGAAGCATCAGACCTCATTAGCGTCTTTGTAATAGCAGACTTCATCTTTCTTTGGCCAACTTACTTGCCAACATCTGACAGCCAATGAAAGTAAAAGAAAATAAGTAGACAAATACAAAGTGAGTGCATATACATACATCTATATAGATGTGCCGTCATGAAACCCTATTTAGAAGATTGTTTATGTCCAAGTTCATAGACGTCATGAATTTTAGCAATCTAACCCAGTGCTCTAACAATTGGCCTCCCAGAGTGAATATTAATGCCCCGTGGAAATTACGGAAGCCATTCATCTACTGAGTTGCAATTTTACACAAACAGATTTTTCAAATACAAAACACAAATTACAGAATAGGTCTTTAACCTGTGTGTCCCAAGGCGACGTGCTAAATCTTTGGCCAAAGCTTGGCCTGGTTTGTCATTGTCGGTTGCCAGGATAATGCGAGAAACCTAGCAGGCAAGCACGCTTAAACAACAGTTTATATAGAACAGTTTGATTGATTGGCAGCCAATGGTTTACTTACCTTATCCAAATTCTGTTTGCAATTCCACAGATACTGATACGCAGTGTCCTAATAGCATGCAGAGCGGAAATGTAAATAAACATATAAAGAAGTCATTTGACTATTTTCTTTTTCTCAGATGTTGATACATGTACCGTTATTGTTAATTCCATAATTGACCAGCAGTTCATAAAATTTGGGTATGTCATTTACTCTGTAATTTTATAGAGAGATCTTATGATGTTTTGGGTAAGAAACAATTTCATAAACCATGTTACTTTCCCACTTGAAGTAACCAAAGAAGAAAAAAACCGAGGAATTTCAAATCAGCAGACATGACAAAGGTCGATAGAAAACTATAAATCTAAACCAGTCTTCAAAGATTTAGCCCACACCTTTTCCGCAGGTGGCAATTTACTAGAACTTTTTCCCGGTGCACCATCAGGAACACTCACACAATTGCAGAAGCCAGCTTCCTCCACTGAAAGCTTGTCAAACTCACCTTCAACCTAGCAGCACCAGAAGTAAGATGGGGACCCACAGGAGAGAAGACGAAAACATCACAATAAGAGGAAATTGAACTCACAATGATAATTTCAGCTGCATCATTTATGTCATCAATTCCATATAGTATTTTCTCAGACGCCTTCTCCTGAAAATCAACAACATAAATTTATTCAGTCTGACTGGAAAGCATCCACATTTCACTTAATTGCCATGCATTCTATACATTTTCTAGTACAAGAACCTGGGCGAATGTTAGCATGCATACCTGCCAATATCTTTTATCTATGGTTCGGTATTTGCAGGCAACAAGCAGTCCATTGCGTTTGTAAGTAAATGCAATGATATCCTGGAGATCACAGAAGTTTTAGCACAGTTCCTAATCTCAGAGTCACCCATCAAAAGTGAATTAGTAAGTCCAGCAAGTGATAACTTCAGGGTACCTTATCACTGGAACGTTGCATAACACCATTTCTGCGCAGAGTTTCCTCGGATATCATTCGCTCACTGAAGTATGCAGTTAGCTGGGATAATGAAAGAGAGTTTATTTATCCAAGAAAATAACATGTCGGAAGTAGCACAAAATGGAATTTGAGCCAGAGACGACAGAGAGAAACTGACAAGGAAAGGGTTTCGGAAAGGATTGTAAAGTTTCAACTTAAACATTAGTACTGGACCCAATAATTTCAATTGTCATGAGGACATAAAATAACATGCACGTCTTTGAAATAACTAAAATCATATAGTACTCGATGTTTAGGCATATATTTTTAGCAGATAAACCAAATACTACTATTATAAATCACTTCTTACAGCATAAAACACTTCTAACTGCACAATTTAGAGAGTTTCAATCCCTCCTCCTATGGCCTCTTTTGTAACCGGAAAAAAATGCCCCTCTTTTGGGCAGCTATTTTGTCATATTCTTAAGTGTCCGACATGCTAATTCCAAATAGAAGTGTCCTACACATGTAACCATTCTTACAAGTGTATGTAAGATTGCAGAGGACAAGATTCAGAAATACCTCTCATATACAAGATAGAAGACCGCAGGACTGATCAGAAGGGCCAAGCAATTAAATTATAGGACATTCTAATACCAGAAAGTTATATGCAAGCATCGACATGCATCAATCAAGATTGGCAGACATAGATCAATGTAATACCTTTTCCCCTAGTGGTTCCAACTTGAGGCTCTCCTCTGTCATTTGTCCAGAGCACTGAACTTTCTTCTTCACCTCATTATGCACTGCCCTGCCATCCGAAAATACCTACAACATAACAACGAAACAATTAATGTCTCCCCGAGTCCTCCCTTTTAGATTCTTGAAATGCTGGGCATGAAAAACACAATAACATAAATTGTTTCATGTTACCTTGTCAGCCCAACTACAATCCATTCGAAAACACCTCCACATTGCCAAATCCCTACGGTATCCAATCACCAAAGTAATTACAACCCAATTTCTCACACAACCCACCATTGGAAATGCAAAGCAACACATATATGAAAACTAGCAGTAGCAGCATACCCCTTTTGGACAATGTGAACAGACAAACTCCTCTCCATCGTCGGTCCACCATTGCACTGTTTTGGAAAAACATGGAAAATTTTGAAAACCCTTTTGATATATGTAGAAAAAACACTATGATAAAAAGATTAATTACCAAAACAGACTCCCATTTCAATGATTCTTCACTGGAGAACAAATTACAAAACATAAAAGAACCCAAGAATTATAACAGCTAAATATTTCAAAAAAATTACCTTGGGACACAGTAAATTAGTATACTTTCCAGGCACACAAGAATTAGTACAGAGAATCCCAAGAAGCTCCATTTTCTTCTTCAAGATATCGACTTTATCGACCCCCACTATCTGCTCCTCCAGTTTTTCTGCAGTACCTGCAAAAACAACAGCAACCCAAGTCATGAAAAAGAATAGCAAGGATCTGGGAGGAGCTTTCTGATAATATCTATGCATTTGGGACCGGAAAGCAAAGACCTTGGGGAGTGGGGGCATCGCTGGAATGAGAGGAAGAGTGAGACCAGACAGGGACTAAAGTGCAATTTGATGATGATAAAGGACTGCTAAGAAAGTGGTGTTTGGAGAAGAAGAGTGCGGTGTGGAGATGGAGTGGACGACAAAGAAACAGACTTGACGGAGTCATCAGCGATCTTGGTTTCTGACCAAAAAAAAGTAGGCATTTTGGTTTCTGGTCATTGGGTTCTGGATATTTTATGTTTTTCCTATTTTTGATTTTCCTATTATATTTTCTAATCAGTCATAGGTACCGTGACCCAAAAAAGAAAAACAATTTTATACATGCGATATTGAAGAGGCGAAACTCGGACACATTAGTTTGAATGTACAAATCAACAATTTTTGTGAATTATGTAAAATCTGAATGCCACATATATTTTTTACACTTTACATTTGACACTTGTTAAATTTAGGACCTAAGAATCATATATCCATGAATAAATTTCAAGGTTAATGAATTTTGATCTCCGAGAGTCGTAGTCACTGGTCAACTTTTTTTGTTGCTTAGAAATTACTGGTGAACATGAAATTCATGCTTACTCAAATCAATAAATTTCAATTTTTTGTTACACGTATAAAAAAAAAAAGTCCAACTATTGATATGATCCAGGTCTAATGGTTGATGAATACTTTGTACATAGTATATAACAAAATTATTGAATTACCAAAATCGTACCTGAATCCATGCATGGCTTTAGAACTAGAGAGAAGTATCCTCTCTTGTTCTTTGGAATAAACGTGAAGTTTGAAGACTATCGTCAAAGTAAGAGCATGGATCACCAATATATAAGAAACATACGGGATTTCAATTTTTTGATGAATTTTACTTAATTGGTGTTCGTCTCGCGTAGTAAAAAATTGTAGGTATATCGCACCTACCTAGTTACTAAATCTTAATGGTATATATAAACTCTAAACCCTAAACCTTAAACCATACGTCAACATATTATCAACCAAATAGCACCACTTGATTTAATAAACATGAAAATATCATGGACAATATTACTTACCTTACAAGAAAAAAAAAATACATGCAATATCCTCAAAGTTTTGAAATCAGACTTTAGTCAATGTCTATGAAAAATATGATGAACATGTAGAAAAAGAGAAGGGTGTTGTCACGATAGCACACTTCAAATTCAGCTTGAAAAACGAAAACTAACTAAACTTAGGCAACTAATTTACTACACAAACTTGTGGTTGTCATGTAAAAATTTCTTACTTGCAATGAAACTAATATAACAGTTCTAGAATGGCGCATAGTCATACATAAAACAAATGAGAAATCATCGCTCTTAAAAGTTGGTGTAATAATTTAGTATCTCTAGTATTTTTTTTTTTTTTGGTTAATCTAGTATATTACTTATCTCTATTGGTATACGGCAACTACGCTAAATAAAGTTACACAAATACACCAACTTGCAAAAATTTCAGCATTTTACCCTACTACTAAAAACCATTAATTTTAGCATTATAACAATTTCAGAATTTTCTACTCAAATTTTGATTTTTTTTTTCTTCTGGAAAACTTATATATTGACCTTAATGATTAACGGACAGTAATTGAAAAAACACTAATTAACAATGGAGGTACGTTGAGAATTAATTTACGAAATTAATTGACTAATTAATTAATTAATTATATAAAGTGAATTAGTGAATAGCTAGCCGCCAACGAGGAGTCATGAGTAACTGACGGTTATACATAGCAAACCCTAGAAATAAAAGGGTGAGTGTGTGCTAGTAAATAGGAGATTATCAGGAGATGGTGGTTATAGTATTATCCATGATCATTGAGATCACCTCCTTTATCTGCGCCAAAAGTAACGAAACCAAAAACTGCCCACCTTCCCCCGCATCTCTCTCCATTTCTTTCTTCTTTCTTCTTCTCTCTTTCTTGTATATTAGACTACTTAAGTCAGCAGGCAGGCTGCTGTGTACTTGTTCAGTTAATTTGTACGCTTAATCTGATAAGGTTTGTTATTTAGCACTAATCTTTAGGTCTAACTCAGGTCCACAGACACAACAATATCTAATTCTCTCAGGTATCTCTCTCTCTCTCTCTCTCTCTCTCTGCATGTCTTAAGTTTTTCAAATTTTGTTTTAGTTATCTCTTTCTCTCTTTTCTCTTTGAAGGGTCTTTTTCTATAGCATTACTGGTCTTTAGCAATTAATCAGTTAATTAGTAACTATAATTAACTGTTCATGCAGGTTTTGTAGTTTCCATGGCTATGAGTACTGCTACTTTTTGCCCTGCTGATGACTGGGGGTCTCTTCAGCTTCTCAACCCACCAGAAATGAATATGCTTAGCTTCCCAACACAACAAGAGCTGCAAGCAGCTTCTTCGGGCATCTTCGGTCTGCAGGACTACTACAATAGCTTAGCTAACATTAATCCAGAATACACCTGCATTGATCCACTCTTCCAACCCTACGAATCCTCCTCCGAAAACTTTCTTCTCCCTGATTTTTGTTCTCCAACAGATAACGTCAATTTGGCCTCGCTGTCGCCGGAAATCTGTCCAACCATAGATGTATATGACTACTCCTACCAACCCTACCCGAAACGCCAAAAGCTCTTCCATGATCAACAATTCCAATATTGCCATTCAAACTTCGCAGTCGCCACTCCCAATTATTTCAATGCATATGATCCGTTCCTCCAGCCTGAAATTTTGGTTTCGACTCAGACCCCTGAAATCCAAATTCAGAATCCGCCTGAGTCCGCCAAGCTTAATATTAAGGTGGTCGGTGGTACTGGTACCGTGTCACCACAGAGCATAGCTGCGCGTGAGAGGAGGAGGAAGATAACAGAGAAGACCCAAGAGCTTGGGAGGCTGATTCCTGGTGCCACCAAGATGAACACTGCTGAAATGTTGCAAGCCGCTTATAAGTATGTCAAGTTTTTGAGGGCACAAGTTTCAATTCTCAAACTCATGACGGACTCTCCAATTCAGCAGGTACTAATTATAATAGAGCTAACTATTTCATGATTTCATCTGTATATATATAAAATGGTTTAATTTGCAACCAAATTCGAATCCCCTTCCAGTACGTAGTTTAGAGGAAATTCGGGTAGAATATAATTTTATTCTTTTATTGATTGATGAAATAATTAATGTATGCATTTTAATCTGAAATTGTACGTTTAAGCAGGAAAGGAAGGATGGACGGTTGCATATTAATCAAGAGCGTCTCCAAGTTGTTGCATCCCCAATTGTTCAAGAGAAGCTCTACTCTGAAGAGAAGTGCTTGGTTTTGAAGGAGTTTGTTGAAGTGCTGGCAAAAGATGATGACATCCAATCCAAACCATTGCTCAAAGACAAAGTTGCTCAGTTGCTTCAAACCAACGGCTGACAATTACAGGAGTCGCAGCTAGCCCCTGATTTGTTTCTTAATTTTTTGTTGTTGCTGTTGTTCCTTTTGCTGTATTAATTAATTCCTAGTTAGTTAACATTTTTGTAGGGTGCTAATCTAACCAATTTCTTGTAAATTTCTAATTTTCAAGAAATATATTGGCGTTATGTAAGATTTTCTGGTGATTATTGTGTAACTCACCTGATCCACCTATTAATAAACAAATTTTATTTTATTACAATTTTATTCTTTATATAAAACTACTACATAGAACAAGGTTAAAAAGATTGAATTGATAGGTTAAAAAGAAATGTTTGGAGCTGCTATATATTAGTACTCCAAATTAGTACTACACCTGCACTAAAATAATGTCATGGGTTCCTCAAACCAAACTAGTATAAATTACAAATCGAAAGTGCAAACTTTGTTGGACGATTGTGTGCTACTCAATTGTCAAGAACTCACTATCTGTACTTGAGAGGCCAACACTTTTGCGTCATCAATAATGCACCTAAGTGCATAACAGTTATTAGAGAACTATATCTTGCCAGACTTTTTTTCGCAAGTTAATTACAAGAGGCGTATAACTAGTCCTAAAACCAAATAGGAGAGCAATTATAAACCCTAATTCTATAATAGGTAAGAAATCCTAATCCTAATCCTATAAGTATAAGAAAACCCCTAAGACATACAATACCAAAATACCCTTAATAATAAAACCAATTTACTAACTAATTACCTTTTTCAACATAATTACTTATTCACGTATGTTATATAGTTTCTCGGTTCAAATAGCCAAGTCTGTTTTTCCTTAATCTTTCTATGAATGAAACCATTTTCTTGTCGATAATGTCCTATATACGGACTCCTTGCATAACAAGTCTTAGCATTGCCTTGAGGATAAGGTAATCTAAACCTCAGGATGCAGATTACTTACCCAATATAATCAGTAAGTACTTTTAAACCCTAAACCCTAACACTTATCGGATCCTTACCAATATTCTCATCTCTCTTCCTCCCTATAGTCTCTCTTCCTGCCACCGATTTCTCTGGTCCTCGCTCCAAAGTCACGTCTTCCTCCCAGATCTCGTCGTCCCCTCCCCCATCAGCTCTTACCACCAATCGGTCAAATTGAACCTACAAATTTTGGGGTTTGGTGGCACGATTTTTCAGTCATGAGGAGGAGCATGAGAATTGCTAGCAAACTAAGCTGCAGTAGAATATCTCAATCCTCTCTCGTAGCAATACCGGCCCCAAATTTATTCATCGCTGTAAAAGATCAAAAAAATAATCATCAGAAAGAACATCATCGAACTTCAATGACCTCCTACCTGATGCATTATTGGTTGAAATTTTTTGTCGACTTCCTTGCAACAAATATATGTTTTGCGATGCAGGTCTGTGTGCAAGCGATGATGCACTATCATCTCTGATCCTTCGTTTATTACACATTTTTGTTGCTTCAAAAGTGAAAAGCAATCGCCAAGAATAACTACTTTGATTGACATCGATGCCAAGGAACTCCCTACAATCTTGTCCAACTTCAGTGATGATCAGACGATTGAGAGATTACTCAGGTTCACTCTCATGTGATTAGCCGCCAAGGGAGTGGTACATGTAAAGCCAGTTGTGATAGGTACGCACAATGATTTAGTTTTGTGTTGCTCAGGCAGTAATTATCAACGTGAATACTACATTTGCAATCCCTACACGAAGCAATGAGTTACTCTTCCTGAAGCCTCTACATGCGACCGTAGTGTACTAGCAGTGGGATTTATATGTGATTCTTACAGGGCATATGCTAATGCCGAGAATAGCTAATTTCTAACTATTTGCATCCTTGGCATGCCTCCCTGTACAATGTGGATATCTTCTCTTCCGAGACTGGTGAATGGCGGGTTTCATCTATAACAGCGCTGGGCCTTTTCCACCTGCTCCATGGAATTGTTGGATTAGCATACAATAGGATGCTGTTTTGGATGGGTACTAAAAAGCAAAGTATATTTCTTATTGGGTTTGATCCGTTCAACATCAAGTACAACAACAAGAAGAGTATAAACAATGTTTTGTTGCATGTGATGAGCCTGGAATTAAGCTTCTGTGTGTGTCCCAAGGATGTCTGCGACTGTGCAGTCACTTGGTGGTCAACTCCAGTCCCTAAAGTAGACTATGCAGCACAGCAGATTCCAAATCAACTTCAGAAGCGGTAATTTCTCCTTCTAGGTCAACGAATGACAATCGAAGACAGAGGACTATAGTTAGGAGCATCAAAAGGAGACAAGGAACTAGAAGCGTCAAAAGAAGACCGAGAACTAGGAGCATCAAAAGGATTTTGAATTTGTCCAACAAGGCATGGTGAAGCTCTCTGGTGGTACCGGTACGAGAGGTGTGGCAGCAAATTTATGTATTTTAATGTTTTAATCTCAACCTTTCATATCAAATCTAAGGATATATACATGCGAATAAAACAAACAATTTTTCGTATTTAGGGTTTTGTATTGTCACCCCGGGACTTCAAAATCTCATAACTAGCCCTGAAAAATAGAATACTAGAAGAACAATTTTCTTGAGATGATTTTTGGATTGCGACTGGAAAAATATGGAATAGACTACAGATTATATAAGTACTTTTTGCCAACAATTAAACTGCTTTTTATAGTTGACTTTCAACGTGATAAAATGGACTCCCCCACTTTCTTTCTTGCCAACCGTTTGAACTCAGTTTAAAATTTAACCATCTCAAGAGATTCACACACGCAAACTTCTCCATGGCTTCCATTTCTGCAACTTCCTTCCTTCTCTTCCTCACATTTTCCGCCTCACTTTCGGCAGCTCTCTCTGCGTCTGTCATAGAAGACCTCAAGAATTTAAAACCGCCTCATGATTTCAACTCCACGATCACGAAAAACTGCCATCACAACCCATGTCTCAGATACTGCAGTTCCTCACCTATGAACCTTGATGAGATTTTTAAGTCCACCATCGTCGCAAGCCATCTCTGTAACGAGTCCAGGAATCCAAACTGCGTCGAATCATTCCCTAAAATAGACCTTCAAAATCGCCCAAAGATCACGCTGCTCTACTTGTCATTCAACTTCTTTTGGAAGTATTGCCCTTTGAGTATCTTAACTATTGATCTGTCCAACAATTCCTTGGAGAGCAATTTTCCCATTGATGTTCTTCACTGCACCCAAATCCAAGCTCTTGATATGAGCCACAATGACTTTAATGGCGATGTCCCAATAGAGAGCTTCTCTCCCCTTACCAACCTCACATCTCTTAATTTGTCATATAACCAATTCTCCGAGAGTAAAATCTCTGATGCCGTGTTCTTCAAGCGGTTCAACTCTTCGAGTTTTCTCCATTCGGGTCTTCTCCCCGATAAGAAAAAGTTCAGGATCAAGGCTGTAATATTGTTGGTTGGTTTTCCGATCTTTGTGATTCTGATGGTGTGTTGCTTGGGGTGGCTTTGTTTCCGGAGGCCTGATTTCCTCCCAAGAATGCTTCGAAGAAAGCACCAGTTTACACCAGCAATGCTTAAGGCAGCAACCAATGGATTTTCTAAAAGGAATTTGAAGGGGAAGAGTGAAGCAGTTGATATCTATAGAGGAACTCTGAGAGATGACACTGAAGTCAGGATTGAGATTTACCGAGGTGAAAACCACCCAAACTTGATCGAAGAGTGCAAGGTTCTTGTTCAGTTACGCCACAAGAACTTGGTTAGTGTATTGGGTTGGTGCAATAACAGAAGGTTGAGAGCCATCGTAACCGAATGGATGGAAGGAGAGAGCCTTGAGATGTGGCTGTTGGAGTCGAACAGTACACCATGGAATCACAGGCTGAAAATATTGATGGGGGTTGTGGAAGGCATGTGTTATCTGCAGGAGGAATGGCCTGAAGTTGGATATGATCTCAGGACAAGCAGTATATTGCTGTCGAACAATCTGGAGCCGCAAATTTCGAGGTTTAAGATCCGAGATCAAAGCAGCAGAAGTAGAAGTAAGTCGATCTATGAAGCTGCATCAATTCTATCTGTTGTCTTTTACCTCTCTTAATTTGGTTAACTTCTAATATCTAAATTTAAACATTTGGTCCAGAGATGTACAAGTTTGGAGTGCTTCTACTAGAGATGCTCGTAAACAGGCGGCCGCAGGAAGACTTTGAGACGGGCGAGGCTGGTTTTCTCGAGTATATCAGAATGCATTATCCTGGAAATTTGCAGAAGGTGATAGACCAGAAATTGGAACTGACACAAAATACTTTTGATCAAGCTAAACAGGCAATAGACCTGGGGCTAACGTGCACAGATCTATCCAGCAACCAACAACTAAGCTTGGGTCAAGTGTTTGAATTAGTTAGTAGAGCCTACCAGTCTTGCAGGGTTTTAGCATCTCACAATCGCGACAGATTACATGCCGAAAGAGGTAAAGGACACAAGCGCATACAATTGAGATGAACCTTTGAATTCATCGCACTTCATAAATCCAATTCCTGATAGAGCTCATATATATACTATGCAAAACTATTTTATGTTTTCGTATGTGTTAATCCGAAACGCTATAATTTTCCATGTGAGGTGTTTTATTTGTAAAGTTTCAGTATGCTATTGAAGATCGCTGTCCTTGTTCGGTTTCATTACCCTCTCCTCTTTCAACAGCTTCTATCAGTTCACAAACTATTTTATGTTTTCGTATGTGAACATAACCAAACAATGTCTATTGCCGGCTTTATCAGTACCTTATTTACACAAGAAAAACGAAATCAATACGCATCATCAAGAACGAAGTATAGAACTTGCGCTGAATACAAACTGGTTCTTGATATTTAGGGGTAGCACATCAAAAGGGGAAAAAAAAATATGGCACATTACAAGAGATCAGGAACAAAAGGTAAACTGTCAAAAAATGTATTCTTATATGTGGAAGTTCAAGCTGGGATTCCTCACTTGATGACTCCGGGTCTATTGGCTTGCACTTTAGATCTTGTCCGATGGACCTTCTTTGGCAACTCAGTAGTTAATGCATATATTTTCACGGCGAATAATTCTTCAGGCAATCCCTTTTGATCCTGATGTAAAAAAAAACTGGAATTATAAACGAAGAAGAATTTGATGCAAGGACGGAGATATTTCATATGAATTCACTCAAAGACAGTTATGTAATGAACCAGTTTAGCAAAACCAGCTAGATACTGATCTAGCGGTACTTCTCTTCTCAATGTTGGTAGAGGTGCCCCCCTCCTGATCAAAATTATTTGGGTAGTATGCACAATCAAATTCAATCGAACAAACCGTGCTCAACTAATTCACTTAGCTTTAAAGTTATGTGAACGGAAAATAGTTTTCAGTTAGAGATATGGAATTCATTTTATTAAGAAAATTGACGTTAATATGAGAAACAAGTACTGGCAAAAATATGGCAGGCATCGTATGATCTTAAATCACACTTCTAGACTATATCAGTTATCACTTATCAGCAATAAACAAAGAATAAAAGTAACAGATTGAATGAGATAAGGTCCACATCAAATTCTAGAGCTAATAGCAAAAAGTACGAATTTCAAATTTAACCTTTGATATGTAAAGATGAAGTCCACACTGACGAAAGAGCTCCTTAAAGTACAAATCGGACCTGGTGACGCTCCGGTCTTCTGTGTCTAACACGAACCCTACAAATCAGCACGATTAGTTCACAAGAAGTTGTTACTCTCTGTCAAATTTAGTCCACAAAAAAAATGCAGATAAATTCACTTTTTACAGCATGGAAAACTTTGTAGTATTGGAAACAGGTGAAATAAGAACTTTTTCATGACCACAAAAAAGGAAAGAAACTTACCGGATCTTGCAATATTTTCCTTCAGAACAAAAAGACCACCAGGTTTTAATCCAACCTAGAAATAGGAAACCGTATAAAAATGTTAGTACCTTTGCACTCAAAACTAACAACAATATTCAGCTGCAAGTTCCTTTCAGAATTTTGTAGATTTGTGGATGTAATGGTGAGAAGATTGCATGCAAAATCTTCAAGTTTAATTTCACTTTGAACAGTCTTCATTTTATTATGAAACGATAGTGATGCAATCCCAGTATAAACCTTGATATCTGAAACATAGTTTTACATTAATATTCAAGAAAACAGTTTTACCTTTGCCCGTTTAAAGAATGAGACGAAGTCATCATCTGTCAGATGCCCAATACACCACTGAACCCATATAATATCATACCTCCCTGCTTCTGGTGTGAATTCCTAAAAATGTTCATAAGGTTTGCAAATATCTCAGCGAGGAAAAAGTAAAGAAAGGCAGACACTTAATGAATGCATTTCTAAAGGCTTGAGAAACAAGGGGAAAAATAGTTCACTGCCTAAACAGGAACACAGAAAAAATTAGCGGGTTTGTGAGTGCTGAGCATTTAATGTTTCTGGTAATGTATTGTATTTGAGTATATTACCTGAAGAGGCACGCAGAAAAAATTAGTGGCTTTGTGTATATCAGAGACCATATGATTTTCAGGAGCCAAACTTTCACGAGCAGTTTCCAAGAAATGTGATACAGGCTCAAGAAGATCAACCTGGGGTTTCAAGAAAACAGAAGTAAACAATAATCAAAGAGAACAAACGTGTGACTCGCTAGAGAAGGTTGTAATAGATAATAAGCTCTATCGAATTTCAGTGACACTTTGATTTGTTCCATGCAACACAAACACAACAGGAGATCCAGTCTGACTGAAAATCCAAAACATATTTTTGAGGTCTCAAGATATATTATAGTGTCCATGTTCAACATAGGTACGTGTGTATCGTTTATTTGATGTGAGAGCAACAACAAAACTCTTCTTATGCATAACAGGAACATAACATTTCCCTCTAAAGAACACCAATAACATGGATGCACTTCACATTAAACCAGTCATTGGACTTTCAAACTAATTCAAATTTGGTTCCACTAATCATAATTGACAATGGCAACATACATTACGGAATACAACTTAAAGACCTTAAAATTCTTACACAGCATCGAATGAATTTCACGGAAACTGAATGTGGAAATATGGCGGAGAGGTAGGTGCTGCCCAGAAACTGAACTCACCTCATTGAAGTATCTTATGAGAAGATTTTTGGAGACTCTCCCAATGCCAGAACCACAGTCTGTCGAAATTTAAATACCCATCAGTTAGAACTTGCCTCTGATTTTAAAACCAAAAAGTAGTTATATTCAACTAGGAGCCCAAATTTGGATTGCAACCCTTCTCAAATTTGCATTTTTGATTGACCAAAGTGAACTTATTTAATCCAAATTCAACTTGTTTCCCAGATAAATAAGGTTCCTTTAACCAGCACTCAACAAATTAAATAATTTAAAGCAACTCAAACAAACAAAACACAGAGAGAGAGAGAGAGAGAGAGATTTTGTGTACCGAGAACAACAAGGTGGCGTTGGCCATTTGCAGCGTCGGGAAAACGCTCAGAGAGAAGCTGCTTAAGGAAACCTTCACTGCCCATTATGTCAGGCTCATTCACCTGCGCGTATCCTCCCAGCACTCCATTCGTCGACGCCTCCACACCCTTTACAACGAAACACACCAAAAACATCAAACCCTTTCCAAATGCCCACAACCTGCTCGACGAAATGACTGAACCAAAAAGCGGAAAGCAAAACAGAGAAGGCTGACAAAAGCACTTACTTCCCAGTAGCCAACGCCTTGGCGATACCACTCAGTCTTCTTGCTGTGGTCGTCTCCGACCTGCTCCCTCCACATCTCCTCCGCGTTCTTGAATTCTCGGCCGGCGGAGTCTAACCCGCCTTTCTCCATTGAGACTCGAGTTTTGGTTCTGCTTCGGCGGGTGTTGGGTGAGTTAAACGGTTCCTTGGCAAAACGACGTCGCACGGCGGCAAAGATGAAGTCTTTTGAAAGTAGCTCGGAGCATAAAATGGAGTGATACTGCATGAAAAAGTTGAAAACCTAAAATCTCGACGATGACGATGAAAAATGCCAGCTAGATAACTTATACCTACGTGGCTATTCTAAAGCTTATGTGATGTGGTAAGGTCACGTAGCATGTCCGATCACATAATACAAACAACCATATCAACAAGTTTTTGATTATGGACATGCCATCTTTATTTTTTAAATTTTGATATTATTGATTTTTGGAACTATCAAAATCTATGTGACAAGAAATTGAAAACATAATATTATTCTATTATATAACTGAAATTACAAAAATTCTTTACTTTAAAAATTACGTGGTTGGCTGAACAAGACTTATTGAGTGGTATCAAAAAGGGTGAGTAACCCAAATTATAAAAGAGCAAACATGAGTGAGATTTTTTTTCTTATCTTGGTTGTAGAGGTGAGGTGACACGATTAGCTGTACTCTTAAATTTTTACTAAAATAAAATAAATTCTAAGAACACCCTTGTATCTTTGGCTCACATACAAAAAATCTCACCCAAACTCACTCGCTTCATTTTCATCCCACCCATTATGTTTTAACCTAACAACTCAATTTACAGTTGTACCAAAAACTCTCTCAAATTTTTAAAAAAAAAACTTCCGTGACACAGAACATTACAGTAACAATTTATCATCCGTATCGTATAAGTTGCTTTTCTAAATTAGTTCAAGCTGCCCCAAAATTTTTGCACAGCAAAAGAAGAATAAAATAAATTAACATATAAATTCCAGGTGGATTTCTTATGCCTACTTGGCGTATTGGAATACTTTCAACGTCTCCAAGTAGCTTTGAAAAGCATGAAAGGCAGGGCAACCTATTTAGCAAATCTCCTGCAGGGTTGCATAGACAAGAAATCCCTTTTGTCTGGCAAGCTTATTCATGCTTTCCTCTTGCGCAGCAATGGCCTCTTTTCCAATACTTTCCTCTCCAACCGCCTCGTCGAGTTGTACTGGAAATGCGGCGACATCGATTATGCAGACAGGGTGTTTGATAAAATGCCGCACCCAGACGTGTATTCATGGAACGCCATATTGGGGGGTTATTGTAAATTTGGGAGTTTAGGGGATGCTCAGGAGTTGTTTTTGAGGATGCCGGAGCGAAACACTGTTTCCTGGAACACTCTGATCAGTGCCTTCGTTCGACACGGGCAAGAAGAAACTGCATTGGGGGTTTACGATACAATGATTTTGGAGGGATTTGTGCCTACTCGGTTCACGTTGGCGAGTGTGTTTAGTGCGTGTGGATCGTTGTATGATGTGGAGCATGGTAGGAGATGTCATGGTCTTGTTATCAAAATTGGTCTTGAGGAGAATATATATGTTGCCAATGCTTTACTCTCCATGTATGCAAAATGTGGACTTATTAGGGATGCAGTGCAGGTTTTCGGTGACATGGATGAGCCTAATGAGGTTACGTTTACAGCTATGATGGGCGGGTTAGCACAGACGGACAGAGTCATGGAGGCTGTGGAAATGTTTAGAATGATGTGTAGGAAAGGGATTTGTATTGATTCCGTCTCATTGTCGAGCATCTTGGGTGTTTGTGCCAAAGGAGGAGGTGGCGAGTTTGGTCTTGATGATCAGTGTGATGGGATTCCATGTAATGTGAGCGGACAACAAATACATGGGCTTACAATTAAACTTGGATTTGAAGGAGATCTTCATGTGAACAATTCATTGCTTGATATGTACGCAAAGAATGCGAATATGAATAGTGCTGAGAAGATTTTTGCTAATTTACCCGAAGTTAGTGATGTTTCTTGGAATGTCATGATAGCCGGGTATGGCCAGATATACCAGAGTCAGAAAGCTATAGAATATCTGCAAAGAATGCGATCTTGCTGTTTTGAACCAGATGAGGTTACTTACATACACTTGCTTGCAGCATGTGTCAAGTCTGGTGACATAAAAAGTGGACGCCAAATGTTTGACAACATTTCGTGTCCAAATGTGAGTTCATGGAATGCCATTCTCTCTGGCTATTTCCAGACTGGTGATCACGAGGAGGCGATAAAGCTTTTCAAGGAAATGCAGTTCCAAAATGTGCAGCCTGATCGAACTACTTTGGCAATTGCCCTCAGTTCCTGTGCTGCTAAGGTGCTTCTGAAGGCTGGAAAAGAGATCCATGCCGCCTCACTAAAGGTTGCCTTTCATACAGATATATATGTTGCAAGTGGACTTATTGGCATGTATTCAAAGTGTGGTAAGACAGAAATTGCAAAGCATATATTTCATAGTATGCTCGAACTGGATATTGTTTGTTGGAACTCTATGTTAGCAGGCCTTTCACTCAATTCTCAAGATAAGGAAGCTTTCACTTTCTTTAAGGAGATGCGGCAAGATGAAATGCTTCCTACCCAATTCACTTATGCTACTGTACTGAGTTGTTGTGCGAAGCTATCTTCTTCATTCCAAGGGAAACAGGTTCATGCTCAGATGACAAAAGATGGATTTATGAACGATGTCTTTGTAGGGAGTGCTCTCATTGATATGTATTGCAAATGTGGTGATGTGGATGAGGCTCGAAACTTTTTTGATATGATGCCTAGTAAAAATACTGTTACGTGGAATGAAATGATACATGGGTATGCACAAAATGGACGTGGAGATGAGGCCGTTCTGCTTTACAGGGACATGATTGGATCGGGTGAGAAACCTGATGGTATAACTTTTGTCGCTGTTTTGACTGCTTGTAGCCATTCCGGATTGGTTGATGAAGGTATTGAAATATTCAATTCAATGGAACAAGAATATGGAGTGGTGCCCGTTTTGGATCATTATACTTGCATCATTGATGCTCTAGGCCGTGCTGGTCGTTTCTATGAAGCAGAAGTCCTAATTGATGAGATGCCATATAAAGATGATCCAGTTATATGGGAGGTTTTGCTTAGCTCTTGTAGGGTTTATGCTAATGTGAGCTTAGCGAAAAGAGCAGCAGATGAACTCTTCCGCTTGACCCCGCATAGCTCAGCCCCTTATGTGCTTCTTGGCAATATTTATTCTTCTTTAGGAAGATGGGATGAGGCAAGGGCTGTGAGAGATCAAATGAGTGATAAACAGGTTGTTAAGGATCCAGGTTATAGCTGGATTGAATACAACAAGGGAAACCAAACCGGTTATGGTGGGTGATGACTTCATGGTCACTGGTGATGAAGTTGAAGTAGTACGGAACAGAAAATCTTTCTGTAATGCCTAGCCCGTAGTCGAAACATTGCTATAGGCGCAGGCCTTGGTGCTTCATCATGGGATCATGTGGTATTCTCCTTTTGGAAGCTTGGCAACTATAAAGAGAAGGTTCGTCAGCTTCTGCAAACGATTTCAAATCAATTTTTGTAAAATTTGACATCATCATGTTTAATGCCGCAGCATCCGTTTCTCAAGAGCCTCGTTAGCCCTGCGAAGTTTGATCACTGAAAGGGAGGGCTTGGCCGGCTATGTAAGAATCGGATGCGCTGAGTTGTAGACATGAAAACAGAAGAACTCAACGGCGGTGATCCCTTGATTCAGACAAGGAAAGAGAGGGTTCCATTGTTCGAGTGCTACATGCAAAGGGAAGGAAGATATTTCTTAAGTTTTTCATCTCACACTCACAGGCTTAATAGCTTTGAAAGTGCCTTTCGCTGCTATAGACTGTTGCAGCTGGCTACTGGTGCACCTTCGTATTTGCTTGAACAGGTGAACCAATTTCTCTCCCACTCTCTCTCAAGGGAAAATGTTAGTTTTAAGTATTCAAGTATTCATGCATTGTTGTGATGATGGCCAGTGTAACTAGTTGATCATCTTTATTTTTCTTTAAAATGCATCTTATATCTCGTATTAAATTTATTTTTTATATATGTTTTCGTATTACTTCATTGTTGGTCTTGATCGATCTTGCACTTCCGTTCTATTGTCAAACGAAAACTTACAACTCTACTTAATTCCGTTCCTGACAGGTTTCCTTTTTTATCAACAAGAAAACATCGCAGCAGAGAGAGGACTGCGTAGGGAAAGAGGAAATTCATACCTGCAGGATACCTGATCGCGTAGCTATGAAGGAGTAAACTCTCTTCATATGTACGGACATGTTTCGTCTGATACAGAATTTAGCTCGTCTCAAAAATAGTAGTTGTTGTAATACTTTCAACCATACGATGATTTTGGTTTAAATATTTACTTTAGATCAAACAATTACAGCACTTATGCATCGTTTCCTATATCGAAATAATTCAATGGTCACCAAGGAATTTCCTGGCCGTCCCAAGCGAAGAACTTTCCGTTGTCGTGGCTTTTTGCATTGAGGATGATGCCTAGGAGCTTCTGTACTGAGAATTCTGTTGTGAAAAGTTTGTTTTCAGGAACATTTCTCTGAAATGGCTTGGAGAGATCTGTGTCTACCGTACCTGGGTGCAATAAAACGCATGTGATCGGATCCTTCCTCCGTGCAAATTCCACCGATATATTTCTTGTTACTGCAAATACACAACAATACGAGGATTGATTAAGTTGATGTCGAAAAGTGGTAAGGGACGTACGTGATGTTAAGAGACCCCAACGAAGAAAGAAATCATACGTTGATTAAGTGCAGTTTTTGAAGCACGATAGGAATGCCAACCCCCAAGGCGATTATCCCCTATCGATCCCACCCTGGCGCTTAAGTTGGCCACAACTGCAACATCCCTGTCAGTTCCTGAGCCTCCTCCGTCCTTTAAGAGAGGCCACATATGCTGCTTGCACAAATCAAAGATTACATCGATACAATAGTTGGTCGACTCCATAAACATTTGATTCAAAAACCAAGTCACGTTTGAAAGACAAAGCTTAGAGCGAGCATACCTTGATCACTAAAACAGGACCGACAGCATTAACCTCGTAAGCAAGCATCATCGATGACTTCTCTACTTTTCTCAATGTCGTTTCTGTACTGGAAATAAAAGAGTATAAATGACAGTCCGGCTTTTACTACAAATGATTAACTTGTGAGCAAAATATTGCAGGTTTAGATCGTGATTAGACAATCAAATGTCGATGCGCCACTCGCTAATGTGCATACCTGGTTGCAATACTTGAGGTATTGAAAGAATCCCAGATGCATTGATGAGAAGATTTAAAGAGCCGTATCTTTCGCTGATAGACTTTGCAGATTCCTGAAATGCATAAGCAAACAAGTTATCATATTTTTACTCATCGACGACTAAAAGCTAAACTTGGTTTACCAAGTGTTACCAGAAAAAGAAATGGCGAATTGCATCTAACTTCTACGGTTACTTTTGTTTCAGAAATGGAGCAAGAGAACAAAATGAAATTGCAGAAAGCCGAACAATGTTAACCTCTATGGTGCTTTCATTGGTCACATTCAATTGTAGAACGCTAAGGCGTTCAGCAAATTTACTTTTCAGATGATGAAGACCAGTAGCCCGATCAGGATTACGGCAAGTAGCAACAACATGGCCTTTCTCCTTCTCCAGCAACTGTTTGACCTATACAAGAAATTTGAGGCAGAAAAATTCACAACCATTCGAGGGAAATCGGAGGACTCAGTCCGTTGTTAAGTCTCTCTTAACACACTAAAAGTTCAAAACCAAATCATTAAGAAGAAATGGTTACGAAAACCTTGTGTTATCAATTCATTCGAGCAGTAGAAAGCTAAAAATGTCATGACTATTTTAAGAACCTACACAAGAAATTGTGCGTCCGAATTGTTTCTGGCGTAATATGAATATTTCAATTTGTTACGCGCATGTAGCACGAACAACAAGAGCTCAGATATCGTCTAGAAGTCTAGGGATGATCAATTACATGGAAATCCTGCAGAGTAACACTAACAAAGGTTCTGCTTCTGCCGGATGCGAAACCAACCTTCAAATGATAAATGCAACTCCACTCCACCATTGTGATAGCCATAAAAAACAATCACACAAAGCATTCAGATTGGCAAATTGTCATTGAACCATAAACGGAAAATTTCCCATCTTCCCTTTTCAAACCCTAATTGTATTGTTTTATCAAGTGAAATGCTATATCTCAATCAAACTCTCCACATGAAATACAGCAACCCATTTGCCAAATCAATCAGCATTATATCTCATGTATATATACACACACACACACACACACACATTGAATATATGCTACATATTAAAAACCCAGAAAATTTATATAAACACATATAGTGTAATAAAGCAAATGAGCAAAGAAAAAGAAGGCTCTCACGAATTCAAGGCCAATTCCTCTGGAAGCACCCTGCACCATGGAAACCCCGCCTTCCCATTTCACAGCAGAAGAAGAAAGTGAAGCTCTTTGCCTCATTACCCGCATCAGTCTCAGAGGTCTCATCGCCGCCATGGATGCGCATTGCTGGTTCAGAAACAACAAGTGCCTCAATTTGTACATCTTCGCCAAACCACCAATTCGGAAAGAGACCAACCGATCTTTCTGTATTGTTTGCAGCTTGCTTTTCCCAGCTCTGCAAAGTGCAAACTAGTCTGCTGGACCACTGGGAACGAACGAATCCATGAAAATAACAAGTTCCCCCCTCATTCATTGCAACTTTTGGCAACGTAACACTTTGATATATGTGGCTCATAATCTTCCAGTATTTTTCCAGTTTTTTATTCTTTTCAACTTTCCTACCAAAAGAGAAGCATTTAACTTGGGTTGGACTCAAGAATTTGTGCCAACTGGTACAATTTGGGCTACTTTGTTGTAGACTTGGGCTGGACTCTATAATTTGGGCCATATATTTTTAATAGGGCTTGAACATGAGTCTATTAATGTATAAGAATAAATTCTTTTTTTTTTTAATACACGCAATATTAAACTACTTTAATTTAATTTACAGTAGGAAGATAAGGAAGGTTTGAACTTGAAACGCAGTGTCGGTGAACTACCGTAAAGGTACCATGAGAGAAAAAATGCAGCATCCTCTGAAGATCTTGTAGTTATCGACAAAAGAACACTATTATGAAACACCTCCAACAAATGTTGAGCTTGCGCCTTATAATCCTTTGCCAAATGCACTACACACTGAAAAAAAAAACACTTAGAAAACCACAATCCATTGAACATTTTTGTTTATGCGTGAAAAAATTAAATATAAATAAATAAATAATTAAAGAACATAAATAAACATGAATTTGTGAGAAAATAAAATTTGTCTATGCGAAAACTATTTTCCTAAAATTATTAGTATGAAATGAAACTGCTAATCAAAGTAGGGCCAACCTTTTTTCCAAAAAAAATAATAAATAGTGCCAACTTATTGTGAACTCTCAATCCAACTAACTAGCATCTTAATATGTTAATGGGAGAAGTGTCATTTAGCCCATGATCTGACATGCTGAATTTCCTTGACACTTTTTCATTTGAAGTTCCATGATTTGATGTTATAAACTTATATCATCATTTAAACTGTTAACTCACCACAATCAAATTAGGTCAGCTAAAGCTTTTGGTCGATTCGTAATATTCCCACAGCTATAAATTTACAATCAGCCTTAAAGGTACCAACTATATAATAAGCATTGGCCACCGTCGAATCCATCAAAAGCCCCTGATGCATGGCCACTTCCTACCGTTTCATATAAATGGAGATCTTATAACTCTATACGGTTAATTTGGATTGTCGAAGAAAGTTACGGAGTTGTTGGTTCTACAAAATGAGTGTTAAAAAATAGAACCAAAAGTTTAAACATAAAATCAAAGTCATATATGGCCAACAAACCCTAATGTAGTATAATGTACAAAAAGATTGTGGTTGATGAGACCGACGGTATATTTATAGGTCCCACACAAATAATAGAGGGCGCACAATATAAAAGATAAGCCGAACTCATGCATGTTCTCACCAAAACTTCGAATTGTTACTGTACCATACCATATAAAATCATCAACTAGATGTTTACATATAGTTATCTGCTAAATAATTGAATTTGAGTTGAGATCTTCAAATTGAAAGCAAAGATGATGAAAACTTAGCTGAGAGGCATGAAGATTGAGGGGCAAAGGATTAAGGCGCTGACCTTTGAAAAAGAAACGCAACAATAACAGTTATTATGAGTGACCGTAACATTACGTTGTAGACAAAAAAAATTTCTAACACAAAAAAATTTCTAAACTATCATACTTAATTTTGTCAATTTTCTTAATTCTTATGCTTCATAGAGCTGCGCTTTTTTACTTGAATGACATACAATCTTTTGCGATCAAACACCACCAATGTCATTTTCAGTCATTTTCTTTTATTTTTTATTTTGCAGAGACAACTGGCCATTTTCTGTTGTTATTATGACTTCAGTGATCATTATAAAAATAAATCTTACAACTTGTGAGAGATATTTGGTGATAATAACTTGGGAATAAAATAATTTTTAGTGAGATCACGATTGTAATAATTTTTAGAGAGCTTTTTTAACAATAAAATTATAAATCCATGAACTTTGTGCATACAGTTAAGAATGAAAAAAATTATTCGATCTCTTTCAAAAATGTGAAACCTAATAGTGCATGTTGTAATATATATTGTTGCTTAATTTAATTGGTATTTTACCAAACATCTACATCTATATGAAGACATTGAATGATCTTTCAAGTGCATATGTGATCAAATGTTTTGAGAATATTTTGTGATGAGAAAGCTCTAAAAATAAATTACCAAACATTTCAAAAGGAGTAAAATGGTCATGAAACTTTATGGCATGCCATCAATTATAACTCCAATTCTTTCTTTTCAAAATCATGATCACAGTCACTCCCATTAACCCAGTTTGTACCCAATTTTCCATATACATAATGACTCTTACCCCATCAATCAAGAATGTGAAACCATTTAAGGAGAACATTTTGGACTCTTCTTTATTAAGTGTCAAATTGTAAGGGGTATGTATGAGAATATCACCAAAGTTGATCGATTTGACAGAACTTGGTGTCACTATTTCCCAATAAACTGAGTGAAGTTGCTTCCATTACCAAGGGAGGCACAATGTTTGGACGTGCATGCACGAGCAAATCATGACATGTGTTAAAACAAAGACCAACTATATATCGATGCGCTTAATAGTAGGTTAAAAGGAAGTTTCAAGTTTGAATTTCCTTTTTTTCAATGAAAAAGTGATCCGAAGTTTGAATCCATGGCCCTCCTTATAATCTCCTGTGATATAAAAACATGAAATTCTTATAAAAGCAAAAAAGAACAATATTAGTCCTAGTTTAATTTCATACAGTATATACAATATTATAAAAGATCAGCATTGATCATAAAAATGAAACCAGACACACAACTAGTCACTTGAGGAAGGAGATTTACTAAGAAGAATTCCGGAAACAATGATCAATTTATGCTAAAGCATTTATTGATATATTTGCCTACATTTAGTCACTTGAGGAAGGTTCAATTCACATAGATACGATGACATTATATATTTATAGTCTGTTCAATATACTAAGATGTGACCTATTTTGTAAAGGATTATATATTTATAGTCTTCTCACGCTCACTTATTAATTAGGATCAACAAGTGAAACAAACAAAATCATAAGGAACTTTTTTCAAGCAAGAGTGATAACTACAAATGAATTTGGTTTCTCATTTTGAAAAACAACCGAACTTTCATGATCCTAAAAATGGGAGAAAATGACTACAATTCTTTTGTTCCATTAACTTAGATCCGTGAATATTTTGTCCCATATTTTGCTTCCATACATTTTCCAGCCAAGAAAAAAATGTCCCGAGTGATTCCAATCCAAAAGGAGACGGATTGACTATCAAATCCAAATACTTGTAGTAAAGCATCACATTATAGTTTTCCCAACCTTTTCAGGAGATAGCCTTGAAATGTACTTTACATTTCATTTGCAGCTACTCAGATCTACTTTATTTCATGTTTTGATATTATCTTTGTGATAAAATTATTTGGGCTAATCACCTGTAATTTTTAAAATAGCTAAATTTTTTCAGAATACACTCTAAGGTTTTGTCATTTAATGAGTTTATATCTTCCATCTATTTGACCATATAGTACTCCGTTAGATTGTGATGTGATAAATATAGGACTCCATCGTTTTTAGGCTAAGTATAAGTCACACTTACACTATTGCGACCAAACTATATTTATGATTGATTGTCGTTTTGAAATATGAAGCAATGATTGAAGAGAAGTTGGAGCTTCACGATGACTTCTTTTCATCCCTTGTAGCGCAACTGTGGTTCACACATCAACTGATATTGGTCCCAAGTTTGTAACTTCATCAATTTAACGAACAACCAAACAATCAAACAAGCAAAGATGATGCACGGTGAGAATATCCAAACATGAAGAGTATAAATTATAGTTAGTCTAATCTATTTCATTGCAATAGTCAATTTAATTATCTTTGTAAATCCTATTTACTAAACCCTAAACAACATCGCAATATCAACGCAAAAAATATACAAGTACGAATATGTCTTAAGAAAAAAGCAAGCCTCAAGTTCTTGTGCAATATGTTTAGGGTTTATTATACAATTTTAATATTAGATTTGGTACCTACTCTCATACTGCCTACACACAAAATACGATCACCACCGTACTCTTTTGTTCACACGAATTACACATAAGTCCAAGATGCACAAACTTCTTATAAACAGTAGTGACTCTGAAGACCATGTCCAGGACATAGCTTTTTTTAGTTGAACCAGTTCTGAAAATCACCTTATTGTTTTTTAATGTTCTAAAATCAGCTTTGACCAGAACATTGTTCTAAATCAGCCAGTCAAAGGCCAGAACCTTGTAAAACCTTTTCTTTTTACCTAGTCAGAACTTTAAAATAAAATTACGTGCATGCTTTGGTAAAATCCATAGGACTAGATGACTATTTGACATGCAAAAAGATTAAACCTCGATTTGTTAGAACCTGTGCAGCATATCAAAGATTAAAAAATACCATGAAGAGCCAGTCATGAATAGTAATTTTGTTTCCTGAAAAATAAAAAACAATCTAATATTCCATTAAGTAACAGTAATACACTTTAAATAAACAATCTCCAAAGTAAGCACATCAGCTTAGATGGATAGTAAAAGAAACAGAAAGCTGAGGAACCCAAAGCATGTATTTTATCTTACAATTACACATCCCTAGACGAGACTGATAAGAAAGGTCAAGCTTTTTTTTAGTAATTCTTTCTTTCTTCCTAAGATTCTTTTGTCATCTTTATATTTTTTTGTTTTGTTTTTTTGCCTTCAAATCTCTTAATAAAAGCTTTGTTTTTTTTTTCTTTTTAGAATACCCACCCACATGACCAAAGGTTCTGGTTGAATAATTTTTCCCACTTTAAAAGATGAACAATAAATGCAAGTCCCATCTTCATATCAATCTCTCCTATCACACACTGAGACTGAGACTGAGACTGAGCTTTCCAGTCATGTCTCTGATGGATGTACTTATTTCCACTGTAGAATCCTTCTGTTCCTCAGCTTTCTGTCCCATCCACTAAAATTCCAAAAGGAATGTGGGACTCATTGGTTCTGCTCCCAATCAACCAACCACCTTCTCTCTCTCTCTTTCTTCTTTTCACTGATCATCTCTCTTCCCTAATCCCTGACTCTGTTCTGGTAAATAACAAGAACCCAAAACTATAAAAATTATATTTAAAAAAGTGGAAAAGTAGGGAAAAAAAATAGAAAATTAGAAATTTCCCCCCACCCCAACATGTAAAACTCAATTCAAACCACAAGGACTAGGTTTTAAACTTCACCACCAAAAAGAAAGAACAAAAACTAACTTAAAAAGACTGTACTCTTAACCCTTGTTTTAGTGGGGGTTGATGATATCTTTTCACGGTGTTTAGTCTTGGCCTTGTTATAACCGCCTCTTAGCTTCACCAAATGTAGTATTGTTGGTAGTGTTGTGATCTTCTGACCAATTATCAAAGAGATTGAATGGATGTAAGGGCGCTGCAGCCTTGCTTCCCTTTTGCTGCTCATCTGCTGGGAAACATTGTGAAAACAAGAGGTTTAGTGGGTCAGCCTCAATTTGTCCTAAATCAGCAAAGAAGTCCTCAGGCTGGTGAGACTGGTTGGACTGCTCATCAGGCATTGATGGTCTATAAGCAAACCCTACTTGATGATCATCTCCGTTGAATTGCTGCTGCTGATGATGATCAAGCTCCAATTGCTTCTCAATGTCCTCAAATTCTTCCTTCACTGTTGAAGCACTTCCAGCAACGATAACTGTTGGAGACACATGATTATTATCATTCATGATCTCATTTTGTTCCTCCTTTGTTGGACTAGTTGGCTTTTGATGAGATTGATGAGAGCTATTGGGAGAGATCTTCAAGGCGCCGCCGCCGTTTTTGGATGGCTGGGATCTGGTTGAGCCAGCTAGGGCATTTCTCTGAGTTGGCCATGGATGGTTGTGTTCAGAGGTGTAGGTGATGACCAACATGTTTGGATCCGTCCGGCTACGCTCTACTTGTTTCCTTGCTGAGCAACCCTTTGAGCTGCTACATCTATAGTAACCCCTGCAAGTAGTATCAAATACATAAGTTGATTTTTTTTAAGGTTAAATATGATTATAATGACGATTATGTTGATCAAATCCTTGATTATATTGATTTCATCATATATCACTAGGAATAGTCACATTGAGGGGTTATTCTACAAAACTGGTATACTGAGATTTTGTGCTAGTTACAAATAGTGTTATGAATTCACTATTTTTTTGCCCACACACACTTTTTAAGACACAAAAACTTTCACTGCACTAGAATCACTCAAACTAAAATAAAGGTAAGTATTTTGAGTTTTATTAATGGCAAAATGATTTTCGCACATAATATTTCTCTTTCTGTATACTTCTGTTCTTTTATTATTATTTTATTTATTCAATTAAAAAACTATAAATAAATAAAAAGTATGAAAAAGAACGGAGTGTGCATAAATCAGTTCGAAATTTATTCGAGTCCAAAATTTGGCTACACTGACCTATTTTAATCCTAACCAGTTTTCCATTTAATGTAAGGGCTAACTTCACTCGTAGTGAATTAAGTCACCCTACTTTGAATAAAAGGGGACACAACCCTTCATGGTTGTCAGTGAGATATGCATACATTTGCCTTAATTTTACATAGGAACTTTCTATTTTATGACAAGTGAATGTGAAACTTTTTTTTAGTACATTATAGAAAATGATGACAAGTGAAACTTACTAACCTTGGATAAGGCGAACCTTTGATGGGTTTCTGACCGTACTTTCTCCATGCCCACAGATCAGACGGAACTACTTCTCCAGTTGGCCTGCTGTTTGCAGCAGCTGGCGCTGGAATACACACCACCTTCTTTGCCTGGCTCTTCCTGCTCAAATAAAGTAATAACGATCATTATTTAGGATTAATCTGTTATATTAAAATTAAACACGCTCTGTTTATATTAAATTGGTGGGAGCGAATGAAATATCTCATTTTCCATCCCTATTTTTTGTTGAAACTGTAAGGATGAAGTAATAAATGATATATTCCAAAGGAAGACCAATACAAATCAAAACACAGTGCTCGATGGATCCTTTCAGGCGGTGTAGATTGGGAAAGAAAAGTAGTTTCCAGATATATTAAAGATGAAAGCCAAGTGTGTGATTGTTATTGTGACACAAGCAAAGCCCCATACCTTTTCAAACTTTGATTAAAACCCACAAAGACAAAGATAAGTACTTATCAAGTTATCATGTTAAGGTATCTGTATGGTCTCTAGTAATGTTGACACTTGACACTACTTAACAATCTCACCTGGAAAATAGTCATAGGGCTATATTACTCTTCAAGGATGAAAACTTTAGAACTAGTCAAACCTAAGGATATTGATTTTTTATGTTTGTTACATAGAAGGTTTCTAAACTTGGACCTAATTAACATGCTCCCACCTATCACCCATGTACCTTCACCTCTGGTCTAATCCTAGTAGCTTTGAGAAAATTGATATTCATAATAACCAAAAAAGGCTTTAACTAACAAACCCTATTCCTAGATCTTTCACCATTTTAAATCAAAACTCAAGTTGCGAAAAAGGAATTTTATCATCAAGGTTGTTGATCTACAAATGATGATAATAATGCAACTACTAATCAGGATTAATTACTATACCAGTAATTAAGTACTCGATAGAATAATTAATTCAAGGAATCAGGGTCAAGTTGTTGCAAATATTAAATACTCTCTCATGGGTTCTCACCTTCGCTTGATACCCGGATTCCGTGGAGATGAGATCTGAACCCCGGTGTTCTCGAGCAAGCAACCTTTTGCTGCTGATGAGCTGTTCCCATTAATAATCATGTCGCTTGCAACCATGGCAGCAGAAGCTGATGAGGTTTTAATCCCCCTCGGAGACAACGACACTGCTGCACCCATCACCGGCGAATCACACGGCGACATGGGTACCTTTGCACTCGGAGAGATCTGTAGCAGCCGTGAGAATATGTTGCAAGGCCTCTTTATTGGATCACCATCAACCACAACACCACCACTTTGGTGGTTGTGATGACCAAGGCTAAGTACATGATGACCAACACCGCCGCCACCAAAAGAAGTAGTTGTAACGCCTTCCTCCACACGAGTACTATTGGGGATGCTGAAAAAGCTGGAACTCGATATGTCTAGCTCGTTAAGAAGCGGATCGCGCATGTACGACGAAAATGGATCGCCAAAATTGTCCTTAGCTTCTTCGTCTTCTTCCATGGCTGATGAAGATGATGAGAATCTCATGGGATGATCAGATGGGAAGTGCCACGTGTCGGCGTGAGGTTCTTGATGATCAGACTGATAAGCTCCGACGGTAGCAGCAGTAGTACCAGCTCTTAGTATGTCGGTTAAATCACCTTGATAATTCTCCATTCCAGTAATTGGCATAGACAAGCTGCACATGATATATAGATATACTCTCTTAAGGCAAAAGCTGCAGCATCAAGTACAACTGTACAAGTATGTCATTTGAAACCTGTTGTAGTAGTATTGGAAGGTCAAATTTGCACCAAAAGAGACCTAAAAAGGCATGCAATTCTTGGGCTGGCTTCTGATTGATTTAAGCAGACGAAGGAAGTTGAGATTTTGTCATAAAAACAATTAGCAATACGCAGCAGACTGTTATGTTCAAAGATGGGTTTTGATTATTAGGAGCAGGAGGGCAAAGATATGGTTTTTGAAGGCTGGATTCTTATGTTCTTCTCAAAAACAAAGTTATGATGAGGGAGAGAATTGTTTTGAAGGAAGAAATGGAAGAGATCAAGAGAGAGGGAGCTGACTTTTCATACAAAACAGCTCTTCTCCATACGCGACAAATATATATATATATATATAGAGAGAGAGAGAGAGAGAGAGAGAGTTTAATATGAAATTGCCGAATTGCTAATGATAAACTAGTTGTCATCGAGCTAACTGTAGTGCTTGTTTTTTATTTGTTAATTTAATATTTGATATTATATACTAATATTATGTGTTTTTTCTCTGTCAGAAAAATAAAAGAAAGACTTTGCCAAAAAAAAGAGAGTAAAAAGTCCTCTACTTTGTTTCAGAAACAAGTGATAGGAAAGTAAAGAGGCGGCAAGTAGCCGCATTTCTCGGGGGAAACGTTTCGAAACTTCAACAACTATTCTTCGTTTCTTTCAAATTGGAGTTGCCTTGCCTTCAATCTTCTTTTGTATTACCGAAACGTTTACAATTAAGGGGGGGGGGGGCAATCTGTCTATCTTTGATGATGATTATGTGGTGCTTAGGACCTGCTCAATATTGCCGCCCAACCCTCAAAGAAATGAGTTCGTGGGGGAAATGCTCTATTATCTTGTAAGCATATCTTATAGATAGTTACACTTACACACTATTACTCTGTCTCAATTATTGAAGGGTATTAGCTGCATGTCATCGATATGATAGTAAATGGTATACTCATATACTCGAGAATTCAACTATTACATTAAGGTTTAAAACATCTAGACCTCTTCATTCATTAAACATTTATTTTTAGATTGAATGTTAATATTTTAACATAGTATCAAAAATGATATCTTAGCTAGTTGGTCGTACAACCATTTTTATTGCATCTATTATAATCATGTGACTTTTATACAAAATATATCACATGCAATGTGTTCTTTTTCATGGTTGTGATCGCTCTCTCGCTCTATTGATAAAGAGTTGTTTTGTATGCTTAGCAAAGAACTATGAGGAGGAAGTTGTTGACCATGTTTTATTACAATTCGTTGTTTTGTTTTTGAGAGCAATGACGAGTTATAATTAGACTCATGACCTTTTAAAATCGAAGTAGAAAAACGTCAATATATAGGGTAATATATAAATTATTGTTACTACTACATCATGATCTTTTAAATGTTAATCTCAAAGGGATATGAAACAATACAAATTTTAAAGAGTACATTGCAGATAAACTTCAACGTAATAGACAAGACCAATTTGGCCAAACTAGGTATGCCATAAAAATAGAGCCTCAAGTTTGGCCAAACCAAGATGGATCCTCTCCTAGTATGGCCACCAAGATGGAGCCTCTCCTGCCAATGTGGAACTAATTTCCACACAAGTTGTAGTTGTTTTTGGCAACAACTTGAAAGTTCATCTTTATTCCACATTTGAAAAAAAATTCATATGCTGCTTTTGAATAATTAGCTGAATTAATCAAGGACCTCTAGAGTATGATTAATTAGTTAATCTTTTTAAAAAATAAAGATAAAAAGTATGATTAGCCTTTTGAAAAGGTGATTATGATGAAACTGAGGCATGTAAACTGGTCTCTGAATTAACATGTCGGAATGATGAAGGACAAGGATTAGAGTTAGAATCGTAATGAAGTATGTTTATTATAAGGTTAATTTGATTCTATCTTTGTTGTAATAGGTCAGATAAAATGCCTTCTGTTTTGGTCCAAAAGTTGGGTTCCTTTTTGGAGTCTTGTACGACCACTTCAAAGATAAAAAACGGTGCTAAACAAGTAACATAATACGTGTATGGTGTATATCATATGGATTAATATCATGTTTGATTATACATTTTTAGGATTAAGGACTTCTCACCAAAAGAAAAGGTTTGGGGTTTCTTTAATTTTAAGAAACAAATTCCCAAACGTCTCTCTCTATCCCTAGAATTATAATATAAAACTCATATTATTAGTGTGTGTTGGGATGATATTGTGGGTGGGGGAGGGAGGTGGTTTTCGATTAGAATTTGAAAGTATAATGGACCAATGATCATTGAGGGAAATCACCGGCCTCATATATGTCATATATTTTGATTAGACGTTTTCAGAATCTACCAAAGGTAAAGGTAGCAGCCCTCTCTCTCTCTCTCACACACACATAAATGTTTGATTAGACATTTTCACAAGATACAATTGATAGTGGTTGATAGATGTGAATCACACGGTCAGTTTTACACCAATTGATAATTTACACTTTGCACACATAAGTTTCAAACTAGCTAATTCAATCATTCGAAGTCATTCATACTTATTGAACGATTATTGATAGTGTGGTTGATAGATGCGAATCTCACGGTAAGCTACAAATTTATAGTACACACACATAAGTCTCAAACTAACTAACTTAATGGTTTAAAATCATTCATACTTATGTATTTATGTGTTGAATGAATATTTTGACAAAATTAATTCTTCCTGACTTAACAGATCACCACACTAAGTAAGTGCTATTGGCCTAGCCAACCTGTTGTAATTTTATATCAATAAGCAGCTAGCTAGCTAAGAACCCAAAATTTACGATCATGATCAAGTTGGTCATGGTATGCTTAAACTTCTTAAAAAATAAGACCCCATCTGACTTCTTAGGACCAGTTCATGAGGGTTTCCTAAAAACAAAAGGGTCTTAATTAATTAAGATTTTAGTGGTCCAATCTATAAAATCCCCATAGTTTTAATTTGCTAATTCATTATTGACTGGCTTTCAGACAAACACTTGCTCCACGTTCTTGCATGACAAGCCCTCCCACTCCCTCCCACAAGAGAACAAAATTAAACTGGGATTCTCTGTGCAGTTCTCTACATGTGAACTTGTGAAGCAGAGACATATTTAAATATGATTACCCAATTATTATTATTATATACAAAATTTAACAAAACTTGATATATATTTTTTGGTTTAACAACACTATATTATATGTCACATATATGATATATTAAGCATGGGTCCATGACTCATTAGGGTTTTTTAAAATTCCAGCCTTCCAAGCTTACGAATGTACCTCTAATTAAATTATGCAAAAAATGAGGTGTCCTTAGCACAATTTTATAATAATTCCATATATTTCAGTCCTGATTATGATAACGTTCTGCTGATTTGCACGCATGACACTGTGACATTTTTTGCTTATGCATTTTCACACCTCTCAACGTCACCAAACCAGTCCACCGGCAACCTCACCGGTGTGTGCCTGAACCGACTGCAAAAATTCGGTAAATATATAGTGCCCATCCATTATCCCCTACATGGACGGCTGTGATTTACTTGCCACCAGCTGTCTTTTGTCCTTGCCCTAATAGCTAACCTATCCCATTCTATTATTCTAAGGCCCTGGTCCTACATAAGCAAGGTCAAAGTGGGGGTCCACGTTAGAATAACATAACACAAAGCCCTTTTTAATCTAGGGTTGTTTTGAGGTTTGTGAGTGACTAATTAGGGTTTGATATAATCCAGTCTCTCAACGAGAGAGAACCTTTTATAAATTATGAACGTCGATCATAGGCAACCAATAAGAGAATGACAAGTTAAATTCCCACTTGTAAATTTATAAGTGAGTCCTTGCTTGGCAATTAGAAAAGGTTTTTCCAGGAATGAAAGGTGGGGTTTTGGCTCCTCACCACCAACCACAGTGCATGCCTACTGCCTAGGCTTAGCTATTTATCAAAATTAAATAATTTTAATAATTTTACAAAATAAAATAAAAATGAGTTGATTGTTAATTTTATTAGAAACGATATCATTATTCTAAACTAAATTTAAAAAATGAGAAATAATTTGAACTCGAGACGTAATAGATTCAAGAGAAAAACTCTGTTTATCAGAATAATTTACCACTTGCGATCTAGTCTTTTTCTAAACTTTCACTAGTTGGCTAGCTAATTTAATTTTTATTTTGGTAGGGGTTGGTTCATAATGTGGCAGTGCACCTTAATGTATGAAACTAGGGAGCTTCTTCCCCTCTTGGTAATCCAAAACTTCTCTTTTTGGGGGAAACCATTGAAATAATATTGTAATAACATATCCCATACATGGGGAACTGGACATTTTGTCTATCTTTTTAGTGTCATTAAATTAAGGAGTAAAGATAATTAAGCCCTTAAAATGGTGTGCCACGTGGCCCTTTTCCCATATGATTATAATGACTTGACTTCCAGTGAGAAGAAGTTAAAAATAATTTGGTCTTTTCTTATGGGGATCATTTTGCTTAGCTACACGCTTTTGCATATCCTATCTTTTTTGGGCTTCAAATTGTAGGAGCAGCTTTTCAAAGCTAATCAAGGTTTAGCTAATCATATTAACTTGAAAGGGTAATGGTAAGGAGATCAAATTTTTTAAATCAAATGATGTGGTAATAAAATAAGATTTCATAATTTAATAACTTTTAAAAAATGACTAACCGTCAACTGCTACATATTTTGGCTTAAAATTTTTTGTCTCTCTAGCATTACTAAAGAAAAGAAGCAGCTTTTGAAAGTTCGGTAGATGTTGAAATAATAATCTATTGTGTTGATGGATAAAACAATCTCACACGCTGTAAAAAGTGAGAGTACTGTCATTAGATGGTGTCAAGTTAGAACACTTGGCATTCTCTTCCTCTTTTACAGACTACATATTTATGTACAAGGTATATGAAAATTTTGTGGATCTCGGATGTACATTGTAACTGTTGTGTATCTTTACGTTGTCTATCTCTCCCTCTATTATTTATATAAAAAGATTATCTGTCACACAAGAAAATAGGCTAATTTTAAGTGGATGATCAAAATAATTTGGAATTATACGAAAATAGGGTTATATCTGTACTAGAATTTAAAATACATAGTTAGTAGAAGAGCTATAATTACATAATATGCCTGTTTGTTTAGGGTCATTTTCTAAAAGAGACGCAACCTTTCAAGCCACCCTTATGTCTTTTTGTATGAGCTTTTGTTAACTGTATAGGTCCATTTCTAGCAGGCAAACCAAATCAAAGAATAGACCAATTTACACCACCTATGATAGTAATACATAAGAATATATTATGCTTATGAATGCACTTTAAAAACTATGACCTTAAAAAACTGACTTATTACAATATTTGCCTACCATTAATTTCCTTTTTTTTTTCTTTGTAGTGTTTGCAAACTTCTCTCTTTTACAATTTCCTTCAAGATGATAATAGATAATAAAAGGACTGAGTAGGGAAAGATTGGCATTTTACATTTGTATAAGAGCTACTTATAAAGTACACCCTCAAATTTGGGGTGACATTCCAATAGATACAACCTTTTAATTTTTTTTCGTATTACTACCTGAAGTATTAACGCTTTAACAATTCAAACCACTCTTGTGTTTGACTGTATGATTTTTTATTAACTGCTTATGTAGGCGCCCATTTTTAGATGGCAATCAAACCACACGCGGGGCCATTTTCCCATCAAAATTATACGGGTCAGAGATGTTGGGTTAGGTTGTATCAGACCAAAGTTTGGTTAGATTATGGTCTAATTACCTTCTAGAAGTGTATCCCACATCTGACACATCGACAATTGTCCTGACTTTTAGACACATAGTTACTAAACTTGTTAAAATTTACAATAGTAAAGTTGCTCCAAACTTTAGGCATCTCTAATAGAAGATGCAAAATGCCTTAAAATATGTGTTTTGCATTTTTGGTTGGCCAGAAAATGTAAATAAAAACCTAAATATGCATTTTGGTGGGTCTCACCAATCAAAGAAAAAATTAAATGGAATCTCAAATATCCATTGAAGATGCTCTCATAACTTGAAGCTTTGGGCGAGGAACTTCCAAATCTCAACATGCTGTGTGTACTCACAAAGCCTTGAAGTCTCATTGACTACTTCTGAAATGGTTAAAAGTGCTTATAACATTGTTTGACAAAAAAAATAAAAAATAAAAATGGTTATGGATCAAAAAATGTTTTCTAGAAAAGCACTCATCATATGCTTCTTTGAGAAGCACTTCCAAGTGCTTTCCAAGAAACACTTGAGGTTTTAATTAAAAAAATGTTGTGCTCTTCAAATAAAATCGCTTTGTTTCCTATATAAACAATCCCAAATGGGACCTTAGTTCATTGTAGATTTTAGTTTTTGAGCTTTTGGCCCATTCTTCTAATAAAAACCATAAGTAAACATATGGAGGCTGGTGTTACTAGGAATTCTGGGGTCAAACTTCAATAGTACGTACCATTTATTGGTACGTATTGTTGAATGGTTTAAGATTCATTTGAGGTCTACCGCAAGTTAATCTGGATCATTCAATGGCCGTGCCATTAAATGGTACGTACTACTGAAGATGTTTCCGGAATTATGGACACTAGAGAAAAGTTGTTCATTTCTGAGATCCCTGAGTTTCTTTACTGCTGATTTCCAAGGGTTAGAAATTGGAAACAAGTTAAAACAAGTGTCCTACAGTTGATCCTTAATTCCAACACATGAAAATGCTATTAGTTGCACTTGAAGTTTACAATAATAAATGAAAAAATTTGCATGCCTTGGGTCCGAAAGAATAAGTGTCGCTTAACTCCGACGATATGCTTTGTCACTAAACCTCTACACGAGCACAAAGCATCGAGACAGAGACAACAACTTTGACATAATTGACTATATAACATGTCAACCTATTCTATAAAGCAACAAACACATTCTGGCCATGACCTCGACACACAACGACTCATAAATCAGTCATTTATCGTACCCTAATCGTCGGGCTCGACCTCCTTTCCTCTAATCTACATGATTATATGGTGATTGGACACACAAGTAATTATACTTACGAATGCAATTAAACTACGAATTACAATATTCCCCTACCATTTTCCTATCTTTCTTTTGCAGTGTTGTAAACTCTCTCTTTCATTTTCCTTCCAGCTGGATATTAACTTGTACACTTTGCTTGTTATCTTCGTGGAGGTTTGTGATGATGTAGTGGGGGTCTAGCAGATTGCCGTGAAGGCTGAGAGCCTCCTGAGACACCCAACTGGTTGGGCACATGTTGGGGAGAGGTTCCCTGAATTGGCGCGTCCGAAGGATCAGGTGTGTCTGGAAAAGGCAAACCAAGTGGAGGTATGAGACTGCAAATAGAATCTAGAACTAAAAAGACGATACTGAGGAACTCTGATTGCAACAAACACGTACCAAATAATGATTTAATAGATGGCCGCTTTGGCTTGGTATTCTTTTTCTTCAACTCAGCTGCATCAGAGTAGTGAGCATTTAATGGTCAGTGAAGCTCTAATGTTACATCAACCGAATGCCTCATCCAGTCATCCCCACCCCATCACAAATAAAAAGTTCTACCAATTTCTATATATTGGTTTATGCCTATTTATATACATTAATTCTTCTCAATAGCTTCTTTTTTTATTTAACCATTTACTAGGTAATACTTACCAATGCCAGGCATATGGTGCTCATCAACAATTTCAAAATTCTTGTAGGTATAGCCGACGAAATTCGTATCCATGGAAGAAAGCATCTGGAATGAATGAAAGTACATGATTATTGATTAATCAGTCAGCACATACAAATAACGGGAAGACAGCAAGACTGACTAACACTAGCACAGAAACAACAAAGGAAGACCAACCCAGGAAGAAAGTAATTTATGAGTGGCTCAAAACAGAATAAACCTGATACTAAACCATAACACTTACAGAAGATAGAATGACTTGTATAAACCTAATGAATTATGCGAAACTCAAGTGCAAGCCAACACAACGTGTGTGTGTGTGTAGTAATTGATTGAAGATTAGGGTAATGCCTAGTATATTTTGATAAGATACAATGACTTGTATAAACCTAATGAATTATGTGAAACTCAAGCGCAAGCCAACGCAATGTGCGTCTGTAGTAAATTGATTGAAGATCCCAATCATGAACATATATGAAGTGAAACTGCATTAATACCATAAAAAAAGTGATGGCGACCAGTACTGAAGAGTCAACTCTAAGTCTGAAGTGATCTAACTGCTACTCAGTACTCCTCGCCATCACTTAGATTCTAAACACTAGCGATCAAGTGAAGAAAGAACAATGCATATTTTTGCTAGACCCATGCAAATTCAATATTTGATAATATTTTCTTGAAAACTTTTCCCGTAAGGCATATGATTTAGAAAGCGTTAACCATTACCTTTTTTTCTTAATTTATTTTAATTTTCCTCACATAAGTCACTTCTATTTTTACTCGAGTATATGAGAACTACTTTCACAATAACTTCCTAGACAACCAAACTCAGTGCAAGCTCTATTCTTCCCTTCTATTTTAAGTAGAATATCCAATCCTGTTTTCCAGTACTTCTGCTCAAGCTAATTTGCAGGAACACCATACAGATGCAAACTCAAGTAAGTTTAATACTTGCCTTTCTCCACGGACCCGATTTTGTTGAAGTCTCTACTGCAGCCCCCAACTGCAACCATGAAAAGAAAAAGAAATTCAAGATAATGGGAAGCTAGATAAGGAAAAGATGGGAAACAGTCAACACTTGGATAGGTATCATCATTTTCCTCACCTCATCAAACTTCTCAAAGTTTTGAGTATCTAACTCATTGTTAACCTCTGGTATGAAAGCCGCTTCCATCTGATACAATCTATCCCATTGTACCCCATCAAACCACGGGTGTGCCTAACATAAGGAAACGCATTTCAACTCTTTTTTTTCTTAACCAAATAAAATATCCGTCAACCAATAATGAGAGAGAGATAATCTGTCAAGCATACTTTTATTTCATGAGCTCCTTGCGTCCCAAGCCTCTGCTCAACATTGCAGAGGAGCTTGCAAATGAGATCCTTAGCTTCAGGAGATAGCTTTGCTTCCTCTGGGAATTTCAAATGAGTTCTCCAGTTAACAATCTGCATGGCATAACTAACCATTGGTTGGATAAGAATATACAAATAAGATGTCAGCAGGAGATTCCTCAATTATTACTGCTTAAAAAATAACCATAGTTCCAGAAAATAAGGATACAGCAGGACTCCATTTCTCAAATCTGCATTGCTAAACCTATTCAGAAATCTGAATGTTGCATATTACAAAATAGTCAAACAAAAAATCAAAATTCAGTTTACCTTTCTGCATGTTGACATTGGTTCTTCGGAATAGAAAGGTGGAAATCCTACAAGCATCTCATACATAATTGCACCAAGAGACCACCTGATAGAGAAATTCCGTTACAATGTTATATCACTCTCACATGTCCCAAGGTGAAAAATGTGCGGAAAAAAATGAACTAACCAGTCACATTCCATTCCATATCCTTTCTTCAGCAATACTTCCGGAGCAATGTAATCTGGAGTTCCAACTGTTGAATAAGCCTAAATGACATAGGAAAGGGGCCATTTTATGTAAATATCTGAAGATTTGTTACAAAACACTTGAAGAGAAAGCAGAACCTAATTACTGGGCAAGCGGAATTAACAAGAAGTTCATGTCTGAAGTATAAATTGTAAGCAACAGAGCATAGCTAGAAAAATAATACTTTTCCCTCAAGATAGCATTATTCCTGTTGTGCATCTGGTTTTATGTAATATCCGTGAGTGTACAAGATTCTGAACAGGATTCTGAACAGAAGCATAATCTAGCACAGGAACATAGAAACACTAACCGGACCAAAAGATGAGTAAACCCAGAAAAGAAACAGAACATACCAGCATTCGCCTGTTCTTTTGCCAGTGCAATAACTGTTCCTGCTGGGTCCGTTTTGGTGTTGTGGGAAGGTTAGAATGTTTATGACTCACCGAAGGGGATTTTGAATTCCTTCCAACCGCATTGTCATTCTCACTAAGATCTGGAAAGCTATTAGAGCCCAAAGGCTTACACAGCCCAAAATCTGAAAGCTTCATGTGGCCGTAACGGTCAAGCAGTAAATTATCAGGCTTAATATCCCTACAAAAAATATTAAAATTCAGGCTCACAAGACATTTGAAGTGAACATCTGAGAAGCAAATAAAATAAACATAGTTGTGCAACAAATAAAGCCAGCGAATGGAAGCCTCAAGGAATAACTGTTTGATTCAACTATGCATAAGGTTGCATCGCTAATGGCTTAAGGTTCAGAGCAGTTACACCATAATTAAAGAATCTGATAGAATGGTTGCAAGTAAATATTACCATTTTCACTATTGGAAAAACTAAATCCGGGCATTTTCTAGTTTCCGAGGCAAACCATTTTGAAAGCAGGATATTATGTTTAGATATTAGCAAGCTATTGACTAATGCTACCGTAAAACCACCTACAAAATTCTGCCTCTGCCTATAGTATTGTGGGGATAACATAATTGTATTCCAAGTCTAATTAACGGGCGGTCAAGATTCCAACTCAGTAAGTGCACAAATAAATGAAATAATACCTGTGAATGTAGTTGTGCTTGTGAATAGACTCAATGGCAAGGACTGTCTCTCCAACATAAAACCTGGCTTCATCTTCAGTCAAGATATCTTTGCGCATTAGTAATGTCATCATATCACCCCCGGGAAGATACTCCATTATTAGATACAAAAATTCTTCATCTTGAAAGGAGCAGTAGAGCTTAACGATGTAAGCACTATCAACCTCAGCAAGAAGATTTCTTTCAGCTTTAACATGTTCCACCTTCCATGCAAGAAAACAAATATGAATAAAGATGAACTTATCAATAGAAAAGGAAATAAAAGCAAGCACAACTTATCAATAGAAAAGTAAATAAAAGCAAGCACATTTCTTCAAAGTTCCTTTCTTTTCGGGCGGGCAAGTTTATTTCCAACAATTCAGATAAAACTCATACTTCTTCAGCAAGACTTTATCAAAATCTACAATAAATTCCGTTGCGATTACTGGAAGTAAAGCAGTACCTGGCCTCTCCGGAGCATCTCCGATTTCTTGAGTTTTTTCATGGCATATACATGCCCAGTAGTTTTCTCTCTGCAAATTCTGACCTGCATTTTTGCAACACATACAATATAAAGCCAATGCATTCGACATAAACAAAAACCGATTGACAACAAAGTACAAGGATAACCTCTCCGAATGCACCCCTTCCGATAATTGTCAACAGCTGAAAGTCATCCACCCCCATTTTATGCCTCTGAAGGTGCATATACTCCGTCTCCTTCTGCTCCAAATACTTCAACACATTCATCTGATCCTCCTGCGAAACATCCGCGTCCGCGAGCCGCCTTTCGAGCATCCATCGCCTGCAATTCCACACAAAAAACACCAAATTCAACCCCCAAATTCCACACAATCAATCAACCAGCTCAATTCAAGAAACGTTGCCCAATTTGACCGAGTCATAGCTAGTCAACTCAACTCAACTCACCTCTCCTTCCTATCCTGCAAGCACTTCATTTGCGCCTTGTAGTGGTTCTCAATGTACTGTTTGGCCGCCTCCACCTTCTGTTTGGTCACGCTCGACGGCGCCTCATCGGAAGCAGAATTCTGCTGCTCGTCTTTCGAATTCTCCGCCGCCGCCTTCTTCTTCGCCCTCGGCTGGAACTTCTGAAGCCAACTCCTCGCAGAATCCATGGCTGAAAATTTACAGTCCTCCTCCCTGTAATCCAATTCAATCCAATCCAACTCAATCCCAAAAAAATACGAAAAAATCCGAATAAAAAAAAAACAGAATTCGGAAACGATTAATAATTCGTTATTAATTGCGAATTAAAATACTAACTGATTGCAGAGATCGCATCGAGAGATTTCACGTGGGTATAAACTGAATCAACGGGAAAAGCCGATGACTTTCTCTACTGCTTCCTTTTCTTACTTAAAACTCAGAATACTCGGGAGGAAAAACAAAGATTAATTAATAATTTCGTTTTAAAACGAATTAATTAATTTAAAGATAGGGTACGTGTAATTACGGAACAGTCCTTAAGTTGGGAAGACTGGAAGAAAAGGAGCGGGTCAATTAAGGGAAGGGTATTATGGGGAAGTAGGGAGTAAGGCGATGTTAATTAGGAGTCGTGAGAGTCACGATGACGTCGACAGGGGGATTGCCGTCGCGTTAAGGTGGTCCTTTCAGCCGGTTAAGGAAGGGAAAAGTGACCGGCAGTTGGTGTTCGGAACCGACACGTGTCCGCGAACGTGGTGGCACGAAGGTGATGGGCATAAAGGCGCGCGAACTTGGGTTTGACGCGTTTTTGAGGGACCCTGAATCGTGGTCGTCCACGTAAGCGGGGATGTGGGGGATATGTAACCTGGGTTGATATTGGCGTTTGAAAACGCGTGGGAAATTAAACCATGGTTAAGATCATTTTCTTACTTTTCAAATGAAGTAGGTGAAATTTTGTTGAGAAAAATTACATGGAAATAAATGGGGTTTGTTGAGAAAATGAAATGAGCAAATTTCACTTAGTTCGTGCAGTTTAATCTAAGTTTCAAGTTAGTTTGCAGGAAGCTATGGCGAAAGCTACCCCCATTGGGTTGATTTCTTTTTTCTATTTTTATTTAAAAAAAACTGTTTAGAAGTTTTATAATAAAAAATAAAAAATATCATTATGGGCCTCATGTACATGCCACTTAAGCAAAACCGATGAAAAGTAAATGGAGTTAAACTTGAGGACTAATGCTTTATATTTTGTCAAATTTAGGGACCAAATTTAATGGATCCAATTGACTCATATTTCAGGGACCATTGCTACAATTTCCTCATTTTCAAATGAAGTAAGTGAAATTTTGTTGAGAAAAATTACATGGAAATGAATAGGGTTTCTTGAGAAAATGAAATGAGCGAACTTCACTTGGTTCATGTAGTTTATTCTAAGTTTCAAGTTAGTTTGCAGTACACCGAACATTAAAATTTATGTACGAGTCTCACACATTTTCTTTATTTTTTTGTTTTTCACATCGATCGTATGAACCTGTAAAAATAAGTTATTAGAAAGAGCAGAGGAGATTGACCACTTATAAGGTATTAGAAAGTGCAACGTTCCGTAAACTACAGGGTTAAAAAGAACATAAAGTGAGACTTTGCACTTAAATTACAAGGTTCGGTAATTTATAGGATGCAAATTGATGCAATTGAAATTACAAGCACTAAATTGAAACTTGAAGTAAATTATAGGAATCAAAGTGCAATTTAGCAAAATCTAAAATGATAAGAAAGAAAAGTTAAAAACAATTTGCATCAGCCGGGAATCGAACCCGGGTCTGTACCGTGGCAGGGTACTATTCTACCACTAGACCACTGATGCTTTGTTGGTAAGATTGTCTCTTTTATGTTAATATACAAAAAACGTTGGAAAAAGCGATGCTACAGAGGCAGCTCTAGCACATCGGTAAGTTTAGTCCATCCGTTGCTTTATATATAGTTCGATTCCCTTCGGGGGCATCTCCGCCTTTCCTTCGTCCCTCCGGGAGTCCACCGTCCCTTCGGGGGCGGCGGGGGGGGGGGCCCCCGCCCTTTTTTTCGACTCTATCTCCTCTGCTCCAAAATATACGGCTCCTAGATTCTCTAGGGTTTTGTTTTGCTTTATCTTCGTTGAATTATTCGCTTGTAGCAACCAGTTAGCTAGTTAGTTCTTAATTGGTCCTCAGTCTACAATATTTCATGCATAATGCACCAACACAAATTGACGACAACCATACACCATCTGTGTCCGCCTTCTCAAATCACACCCCTCTTTCTAAAGGATTCGCGGTATGTCACGTCTTGATAAAATTCTTTGCATGGTAAGCTTTTAAATTAACTTGCCCCTATTTGCCTCAACTAATTAGGTCAGGCAGGAAGCTTAGCTGCATTCTTGTCAATATTCTTAAATTAGACATTACAACACAAGCACAATACATACTCCCTATGGGTCAAACATGATTACTCCTGGAGACCCTATGGCCCTACGGCGATTAGGAACCTAAAGACCTTCTTAACCCACCATCTTCTGTTGCTTAAAGTTCGGACTACAGGACCCATAATCTCCTTATCTTACCAGAATCATTTAATTAGGTCCTAATCAGAATCATTTGCCTATATTATAATCAACCAATTAAGTACTTCTATAATTGCATACAAAGAGGCTGCAAGTTTCAGCTATCACACTGATCCGACAAGCTGAAGAACCCTTAGACACCTAATTATAGTAATGTCATGTCTGTCTGGATTGTTTCTGAAATGGTTAAAAACACTTTTGGACTATATTTTGCACAAATTTGAAGTGCTTATGGTCTATAAAAATGTTTTATATGGAGAAGCACTTGATAGATGCTTCTTTATGAAGCACTTAAAAGTGTTTTTTTTTATGAAGCATTTGAATTTTTCATGAAAATTTCAACGTATTTAATTCTAGTGAGAACACTTTTTAGCTCAGAGTGTGGAGGAATTCTACCACGACTGGTTGCATTATCTCCCACTCTCTAGTTACCTAATAACAGGGATGCAGAAGGGGATAATGTAACTGTTTCACCCAACATTTTAACCCACCATGTTTGACTCAGTTATAGTTCTACATAGTTAAGCCCCCACATGGTAAATAGAACCTAGCTATTGACTGTGTGTAGGATCTTATGGTTTTTGTTCATGTTAATTTTCAGAGTTGATAATCAGAACAAACAATTTTTTTCTTTCAAATGCGACACTAAAAAAAGGAAGCAATCGAATTTCGATTGATGCGATGAATATGCTTTAATCGATTGTTACTTTAATTTTCTTATTGCTCTTACAAATTATTTTCTTATTTACATAAAGCAAGAAGCAATTAAACATGAGAGAAAAACTAAAGCATGTTGGAGACTTGATCATGTTTGCCAGTCATAAACCTTTTCCCACCAATCACTCTTGATGTGGAATAAGGACAGTCCTTGATCTTCCGCTTTCCATATGCAATGAGCCCCGCCACACCTGCCAATAAACTTATCACTGGGCCAAAATACATTGATCTTAAAGGCACGGTAAACGGAGTACGAGAAATCGCAATCCCAAATTGTCTCGAAGTCGAGGTGAAATTTGAATTCCCACTCCTGGTTAGGTGGAAGACTACGAACACCAAGATCATCGTCCTGTGACCAGCAATGGTAGCTGAGTGGTTGGTTGTTGCCAAGATTGTTAACAATACGCACAAAGCGCTTTGTACCAGGGCGTAAACCGAAGGTGGCACTTGGGCCAAATGCCAAAGCAAGGAAGAGTGAAAAATAGAACAACTGCATAATTGTATTTCCCTTCATTTGTTTTTTCGACCTCAGTGTGTTGTTTGATCCTGTATGTGCATTGTAGCTATCTGCTTTTATAGCAAAATAATGCTTAATTTTTTCTTCAAATTATTAATCGCGAGGGATATGATAGGATTAGGGTATAACGTTCCTAATCTTACCTATTATAATGTCTGCATACATATAGGGTGAGCAAAATATATATAAGGAAAACAATTGTCATATATAGAAAGAAAAAATTGTCATATTAATTTGAATCCATCATCTGGGTCAAAAGGATAGAACATCATGTTCTCAACTGTCATATGCATGAAAGTTTATACACACGTAAATATGTAGTATAAATTTATAATCTTCATTTTTGTTTTAACACACGTTTTTCAACCACATTCCATAATATATTTAAACGATCAAACCATCTGACCATATGATCCTTAGATTAAATGGTAGTCATTTAGTGATATTCCTCAAATATTTTATACCAAAAATCATTCAAATTTGAAACCATATGACAATTAGATTATGTGACGACCGGTCTCTAATTCTATTGTATTTTATTTTTTAAATGTGTAAATTGACCAAAATGCCCCCTCAATGGGCTAAGTGCAGTCCTCTGTGGATGTTTGAGCTCATTTCATATTTTTTTCTTCTTACTTGTCGTATTCTTGTAGTACTCGTCGCTATGAACGCGTGAGGGCAAACGAGATTTAAATCCGATGTGTAATGAAAACGTTACGTATGTTTAATTCCGGGAGCAAAATAGTAATTTTGCACCCACGAGTGTTTCATTTTGGAAAGATTTTTCTTCATTTCCTGTTTGGGTACGTTGGTTTGCGTGCCATAAGGGGACCTTTTGTCCCCTGCTATTTTTGGAAACCCTCAATCTCTCTTAGCTCACTTCTCTCTCAATCACTCTCATTCTCTCTCATTTTCTCTACACACTGAGAGAGAGAGACAGTGGCAACGTCACCAATTCCCTTTGAACCAAGCCAAACCATCACCACCACATCGTTTAACTCTTCAATTTGAACAAACCATACCTTTTGTTTTGCCAAAAGCGAACCTAGAAGCCGTTTCGAAGAACTTCAACGTTGGTCCTTTTTTTCGACGAGTTTCAGAGCACGGCGAAGCCTGAATCACGTCGAGTTGGATGAGTTCATCATCACCAATCGACTTCTCAACATCTTTGGGTCGAGAATCAAACCATACAATCTCGGATCCACACAAATTCGAAGGAATCCAAGCTTGGACTTTTGAACCAAAACTTCCGGCCATTTTCGGCCACTTTTTGAACTTCAAATAAGTATAATCATGTTCCTCATCTCTCTAGCTTATTTTTGACATATTATACGTGAAAATGGTTGAGATTTGAGCTTGTTTTTTCCATTTGAAATTTCTGAGAAAATACCCAGTTTCCAACGAAACTCGTCGTCCACCGACGCAAGGAAGAATAAGAGAGAATATTCTATAACAGTGACAAAATATTTTTTGACGGCGAACGTCATCATTTCTTGTCACTGTCCCCTCGTGGCAGCTTGTTTTCGCGTGTCGTGGCGGCACGTGGTGGCACGTGGTGGCATGTGTGACACTTTTCCGACAACTTTTACTCTCAAAACGAGCAAACAAAGGGGAATTTCGAGTCTTTTCCTTAGTATCTTTGAGTTTGAGTAGCTTAATGATGAGTTTAGTTATTTTCCACACAGGAGAAACTTACCATGAGGAGTACAAGGGCTAGGCAAGGCAAGGTGACTACGACCCGACTACGTATCAGTGAGTGGGCTTTGTTTTCTGAACTCTTTGTTATTTATATTAGTTTCACAATGGTTTTGTGAACTATTTTTGTAACATCCTGTCAAAAGTTTGTTATAAAATAATTTTCGAGGGGATATTTTGGACACGTGTATATTAGATATTTTCACGGAGTGTACAGTGTTTGGCACTGTGTGCCATGTGATTGTGCAGTTGGCTGGTGTGTGTGGGGGGTTTGAATTACACATCCCCTTTTATTTATAAAAACCAGGCCTTGTGATATTTTCTACCAACCAAACCCAAAATATCTGGCTTCCCCTTCCCCCTCATCACTTTCTCTTTTTCTCTCTTCCCATCTCTCTTTCTCTTCTCATCGTGTGTGCACAGTGCACACCATTACAACACTGACGAATTGTGCCAATCGGAGAGCACCACCTTATTCTACTCGATGAGATGATCACAACCATGCTCTTGGTTGTGTGAAACACGCCCCGAGTCCCCCTGAACATCATCAGACAAACCGAAGAGGGACAAGCCATTTTTCTACGCGATCCCGCTGAGTTTAGCCTCGAAATCACCACCATTACCTTCCCCGACATCCTTAGGCTTGAAACCAAGGAAGAACTAGGCTTGTTCGGCGTCAAAACGAAGAGATCGAAAAGCTACAGTGGCCGCTGACTTTCGAGGGAAATACATGTTATTTTCTAGTCTTTTTCGACCAAACAAAAGGTATGCCCTCATTCTACTCGTCTCTAGCTTCATTTTGACATAAATAACGTGAAATTTGGTTGAGAAATGAACAAGATATGAAGGTTTCAAATTTTTTCAACAATCGGCAAAATTCCAGTGAGTTGCAGATGGTGGTAGCCGGTGGCGACTCTCTAAGGAGCTCAAGGTAGGAGACGGCGAATATTCTGTTAACTTTAATGTTGATACTGGAATCTTTCGTTAACTAACGTCGTTAGTTTGACAGTCAACTCTGCCTAGCACGTGTGGGCGCGTGAGGACTTATTTTTGAATTCCATCAACACGAGGCGACTCGTGACAATGCGTACTACCTAGTGGCAGTACGTGTGGTATTTTTTGGAGAGTTTCTAACCTTTGCTTTGAGCAAACCAGGGATAAGTAACATTTATTAATTTACAATTCCAACCTTTATAAGTTTAACCATTACTATAGTGATATCTCATATAGGTGAGACTTATCCATAGGACTACCAGGGCTATCCAGGACATGGAGACTACGACCCGGCTACGTATCGGTGAATGAGTGGGTCTTTGTTTTGGTATATATTAATGTGTATAGTTTTTCACTGCTTTTATTAATTTGCTAGCATGATTTATATAATATGTGACTTTGGAGGTAGAACATCTATATTATATTTTTCATGCCTTTCTTTTAATATTGCTCATCAGTGGATGTAGAACACCTAGATATTAGTACTCAATCCTAGAGCCAGGACTAGATTTGACGTTTGGAGGTGCACACTAGTATCACTACGTAACTTTGGATCCATTGTAGGTACTAGCCTGTTTTCGGTTGCACTAGGCAACTAGGACTCGAGTGTGATGAGCTTTGCGCAAAACGATTAGTGTTATGACTTACGTCACTGAAGTACTTAGCGTAATCTGTTATACCTACCCTGTTCGCGTAGATTATCTACTTGGGCTCGAGTGTTTACATATGGATGAGTATCTAGTCTTGTTTTACCACTGATTTTCGGGGAGTACCTGTACTACTTGTATAATATTTTCAAGGATTATACTGGGGAATATGATGTATTTTCATAAACTATATTTGTTTTACAACTAGGGGTTATTACTATTTTTGAAAGTAAAGGCTTTACCAAACTTTACTTTTCGATCCACTCACATTTTATGTTTTGCACCTCTTCAGGACTTAGTAATGGGCTTGAGTACCAGTGAGACGAAGACACCCTTCGGCTAGTTGGTGGTTCTGACGACTTTTTCAGAATAAGTAGGCTTTGTTTCCTATTTTTATTTTATGTAATATTCATCCTCGTGAGGGTACAAATATTTGTATTTTCTGCACTATTCACTACGCTCTGACAGTTATGCATTTGTAATAATGAGTTTACCCATCAATGCGCACTTTATTTACACTCTTAATCTAGTTTCAACTTTCATTTACAAATCTACTCACTTTTTTCTCAATCACTTGCATAATTTGGCTTTCGTCACTTAACACATGTCGGCCAGCATTTCTCGACACCTGGCTTCTTTAGGTCGAGATGTGTCAATTTTTATATCATGCCAAGCTTTTATGTACAAGTATAAATATATATTATATGTTGAGATTTGTGTGTTGGAAGTATGCCCACAAAGCCACTCATTTGATGTAATAGCTTTTGGAATACTTATTGTATTAAACTATTATTTGTTTAATAAAAGGGCAAAGCTTATTGTTAATCACTATTTATTGTATCATGTGTTTAAGCAATGAGAGAATCCAAAGAATGTATTTGATCTAAGAGAGAAGTGATCTAAGTAAGTTAGATTAACGAGACCTCTCTCTTATGTTCATTCCTAAAACGTTCCTAGCCGTATGATTGCCAATTGGGCATTGACAATCCGCTAAGGTTAGTATGTGTTATGTTAATTCAAGCTTGAGTATGACTAGTCTCAAGTCATTTAGTGTTGGACACTGAGACAAACACATAGGTGCTCAAAAGGTAATTGAGTACACTGAACAACGATCAAAAGAGAGTTCGTACATACATGTCATGTAAGAACTTTTAAGTTGCAATATGCAAAGTAGTCCTTTGACCTGAGGCATCATAGATGTCCAATGATTGGGTCCTTGATCTTTGATCATGTCAAAGGCATTCCATTGCGAGTGTCCACGACATTGTTGGGGTCAAGCTATCTGGTCATGTAGGCATATGAATGCACAACAAGAGATCTCTAACCTTCCATGGTGGAAGGAGAATACTCTAAGATATGATTCGAGAGTCTTTGGCCAAAGCATGTGAATATGATTTAGGAAGTTTGTTTCAAATCATATTCAATTGAATCATATAGAAAAGTATCACATTGGATAGTAGACATGAAAAATAACTATCACTCAAACAATGTGATTAGGAGTATTGTATTAGAGAATGACCGTATTGCATTGTAATTGTAACTGGATAGGTTCTCCAACCACTTCTACTTAGCTTGGGTAGCCATGACATACTGCTAGGTGTCACTCATGGTTTGTGGAAGCCCTGAGGATTAGCCAACACTAATCTTCATCAAAGGGAGAATTGAAATGTGGTTTCAATTCACAATCGATCGTTAAGAGTAACAATCGCCCACTGCCTCGCTAATTGGAACCTAATGGATCGTACACCAAGTAAGGATGAAAGTGAAGATATAAAGGAATGGATAAGCAATTAAATTGTTTAATTGAGCAAGATTAATTAATTAGTTAATTAATTATACGAAAGGTTCGTATTGGGCTTTTAAGCTGTTTTTGGGTTTCGGGGCCCAAAAGGGTTTTTGGTCCACAAGGCCCATTGAGTTTAGGTTGTATGACAACTTAAAACTAAATGGAAATTAACCCAATAACAATGTCAAAACCGGCCTAGAGTGAGTGGAGGCAAGCTTGGGTTATTTACAAGTTTGCCACTCACATGTGAAGTGGTATAAAGGAAACTTTATAGCCATTTTTCAAAAAGGGTTTTTCTTGGAGAAAAAGAGTGGAAATTCTCTCTCAATTTCTTCAAGAGAGGCCGGCCATTTAGAGAGCAATTAGCTAGCAATCTTTTGCTCCTAAATCATCCATTTCATCTTCACACCTCATCCTTGGTGTGGAGACTTAGAGACACTAAATTTTTGGTGTTTAGGAGATCCTATCCTAACATCCTCAAGGAGCAAAGGAGGTGACTTGAAGGCCCTCCACTTGGGTGAATCCCTTGTGCAAACAAGGATGAGCTTCAAGGGTAATGAATCTCCAAACTTCACTCTCTTTAATTTTGTTAAAGAGTCTATGGTTCACCATTCTCTAGGCTTTGAAAGTCATGGGTTTTATGAATTGTTTTTGAATGCATGCCTACTTTAAAGTGTTATTAGTTTGCATATGTATTCAAATGTTCATCTATTGTTCTTGAGTAGGACAATTTTTTTCCTTCATTGTGAAACTGTGATGACATGATCATAGGTATTTTATTTGCTCATCATACATGCATTCACCAGGTATGTAGTACTCGTCAGAACCAAAACCAACTTCACTTGTATGTTCACATCTGCACCGTTACGCTCACGTTGGATCTATTGTAGGTGCTAACATGTACTAGTTTGCATTAGGCAGCTAGGACTCGTATGTGACGCACTTAGCGCCACAGCTTCACGTGTATGTAGTACTGAGTGCATATTTATTACACCCAGCCTGTTCCATGTAGCTACTTTCTGCATGGGCTTGTGTGCCTGCATATCTCAATGAGCATACTATATTATATGTTAAGATACCTGTGTTTTATGTGTATCTTTAGCAATTGTGCCTTTATATTGTTATGATGATTTTCATATTATACGTAATATGCTCTTGAGAAACTTTATGGGTTTTTATAGAGAGAGATTATTTATGTTACGAAAAGTAAAAGTTTTAGAAACTATTAATTTTGCCCACTCACACTTTTTGTTTTACGCCCCTTTAGAACATAGTAACTGAACTTGTGGCGAGCGAGACTTTTTTGGTGGTTCTGACTTCCGCACTAGATAATGTAAGGATTTCCTTTTCCGCTAATGTGTAATATCCATCCTGGGAGGATGAGAATATTCGTACTGCTTTTACTGTACTTTAACCATGCTCTGTCGTTGCATGCATTGTAATAAGGGTTATACCCGTACTTCAGCGCACTCATACTCTTTGTATCAATTAGTTCTAGACTTCAGTTTTAATTTATCCTTACTTTTCCACATCATTTGCATGACATGTCTTTTGTCACCCTCTCGGGTGTCGACCAATATGCCTCGATTTCGGTACCCTTTTGGATATCTATGTCAGGGTGTGTCAGATTAAATGGTAGTCATTTAATTTTTTTTTGGAGAACAATATTCGTGAACTTTCTTCACTACAAATGTTGTCTTAATAAATTTGGATTTGTTTAAATTTTTGCAAGAATGATGAATTGAATTATAGACAATTTGGATCTTTGAAAAAAGTTATGGAATGAGAACTCCAAAAAAGAAGTATGTTATCCAGCAAAATGTTCACTCTATATGTTGGAGTTTTTTTTTATACAACGATGTATTTACACTAATGGGTAGGAGTAAATTAGTTTGAACTCGTCATCCACGAGATTCGAATTTAAAACCTCTCACTTGCAATTGAAGAATAAAATTACTAGACCATAGTACTAAGTGACCTATATGTCAGAGTTAAAAGTGTTTATCTTTGCACTCAAAAACTTGTATACAAATTTTTGATCCCCAATATTGTTTGTATAAACAAAATGTTTATTCTATATGCCTGGATCATACATAATTTCTGAAAAGATTTAAGAGTCATATCTATCATACAAGACACATGAATTATCACATCATGATAAATATTATAAAATTGAATTATTATTTTCACTCTTTTTTTTTTTAGGATACACTGTTAATTTTATTTTATTAATCTCATTTGATAGGGAATTATATTAGAAACTAACAAAATACAAAATACTGGAGGATATCGTGCGTAATGCAAACACCGTTACGCCATATCAAGGCAAATCAAGGAATTCATTGTTTCACATGATCAAGATAATACAACCCCTTTATGTAATAACGTGAACACTAATGTGAACACTAGATGAAAATAAAATTTAATCTTAATATTATTCAATGTGAAAAAAGAAATACGTAATGGTCATTCATTATGGACCTCTTTTTATATTCCTCATGCACCAAGTTAGTTGTTCCACGGAAAATGACAACCATACAAAGAAGGGCCATCCTCAACAACAGACCAGTTGCAATCCCCACAAAAATCCCTGTCTGCCCTGTATATATCAAACCAGTGAAATTCATTCGACCATTTGAAGCCGCAAAAGAATAGTGTTCTTCTCCAAAAAGTAAGTACTTTGAACTTAAACACAAAGAATTCGTTCGGATGAATCACTTGCTCGCCAAGGTCATCCTCACGGGATTTACAATGAACCGTCAGGTCCACGTTTGAAGCTAGGTTGTTGTTGATGGTAACGGTTATGTGCTTTTTAAAGAGATCTAAAGCATTGGTGGTTTTTAAAGTAACAACTAGCACCAACACAAGGAGAATCGCATTTCTTGGGAAGGGACACATTTTTTTTTTTCTTGCAGCAGTAAGCAAAATTTAGGTTGTGGAGGGACGAGGGAGAACGTCTCTCCATCTCTCGAATTTATAGTGTATAATTTGCATCCAAATTCTCTCCTCGCAATTGAAGCCAAATTCCGGTTTCATTCATGCACGTTTTCTTGGCAATGAAAACCAAATAAAATCGTCCAGCATAACATTAAAAAATATTATTATTTTCGTATGGATGCAAATGTGGATGGAATTGTTAATATTTCTTTCAAGGAAATATTATTGCGACTGTTAATTTTGCTTTTATAGCAAAAGAATGTTTAATTTTTTAAAAGAATTATTTTTTTTTAGGGATATGATAGGATTAATGACACATCCCGACCTGGATGTACACGTGGACACCCAAAAGTCGGGTGTGCTAGCCGACACCACGTAGGGTGACGAAAGCCAATTTGGAAGAATTAAGGAATATTTGAATAAATTAAGATTCAAGTGTACACAAATGTACGGGCGGAAGAATTTATACAACAGCAATCGTACAAAGTACGGGATACAGAGTATATACAATACCAAGGAATTTAAACCTTCGTCATACCACCGCCTTGAACGTAGACAGCTCCAGTCACTACACCTGGAGGGGCGCAAAACAAAAGGGTGAGTGGGCCAATAATAGTCATTTTTGTAAAAACCTTTGTTTTCTGAAAGTAGTAACCCCTCACCGTCAAAATCAAGTAGTTGGTTAGAAAACCGTTTCAGAAAACGTACTATAATAGTAGGTAGATAAACGGGGTAAGTACGGAAATATACTTACCGTCCGAAACGGGCAGAAAGCCACCGTTCGGCATCAAAAGCTTTACTCGTAAGTGCGTAAAATAAGGATATACGGGAAACCCGTAAATCAGAATAATGCCTCCGTGGCATCAGTGAAGACCAGTGGTACAATCATCATACTAAACTATAAGATAAACCGCTCGTTTCCACAATCACGTGAAGCTGGCGCATATGCGCATCACAATGAGTTCGAGTCGCCCAGGCGACCTAGAACAGGCTGGCACCTGCTATGGATACATAGCGAGCGTATAGGTGCGTGTGAACAATCACGTGAAGCTGGTCCTGATACAACTATCAAAGCTTTGTCATATCATGGTTTTATAAATATGGTCTAAAAAATAGTTTCCCTAGCATTTTCCATTGAGATATATTTAAAAGCCTAATCCAATTCAATAAAATACATCTAGGAATAGGAAAACGAATAATATTTCTGTGGTGTTATGACACAAGTATCAAAATTTTTTTTTATGAAATGTTTGTTTTATTCTTTATTATATTCTTGAATTATCTCAGGCATGATACAATAAATAAATTATTTACCCGAAACCTAAATGAATGTACAACGTATTAGAATGCCTAAGAACTCAAGAGGCCTCTTTTAGTGGCTCGCCTTGGACCCCTCAAAATCTTAGTGCCGACCTTGCAAAGGTTCTATATATATTTGAATTTATCCTCCTCCAATTAATATTAACTTGTTGTACAAATAAAGTGTTTTATTTTATATGTTTGGATCATTATATTATCTTAAAAAGCATCACTAATCATATATATCAAACAAGGCCATGACTGATACTATGAAGTTTAGAAAATTTGATATCTAGCTTATGAAAAGAGTAATGTTATTTTCATAATCTAAATATATTTATAATTGATATAAATACTTATGTACGATTAGAGGTGGAATAGCCACATCAATTTAAAATATATGAGAGAAGACAAGCGGGAGTGGATAATCACAACTTAATTAAGATAATATGAGTTTTTAATAAAATTTGGAATGATACTTAGTGCTCATTGGTCGATTACCCAAATTTACTAACCTCTGACATGGCCCAATAAAGATGAAGACACATGTAATTTTAAAGACTCATTATACTTGAAACCAAACATTGTTATTATAACAAACATAAATCTTCTCCTCTCAATCCACCCACCAACAAAGTCTGCGAAGATCCCATATCCCCATCCCCTCCTCCGTCAGTTCCGCTCCCTCCTCCAAACGAATCATTACGAAATCCCTCATGCAATTGATCTCCCGTCGATCACTCCCCACCTTCAAAATATAAATATGGAGAAAAGAAAACTCATCTCCGCCGATTATTTTCTCGCTTTGCCAGAGATCTTGTCAATTGCACCCTTGATTTGAAATTATTCAATTGCAGCTTTCATCGCCGTCAATCTCACTGCGACAACGGATTCGACGGTTGGCAGAGAAGTTGGGGATGGGAGTGGGTTCGACAAGGAAAATTTGAAGATGGTGGGTGGCTGGAAAAGCCTAAAAGAAAAGCCATGCTAGCCATGGCATGGAAACTTCGAAGATTTATTGGAGAGGAAGGCAAAGTGGTCCTGTCATTGGAAGAAGATACATGTCTGGTCATAAGTTTAAAGATGAGTGGGGCGTTTGGTTAGAAGAGAAAGATGGCAAAGTGTTGTGAAATTTTTTAAAATGACATGTGTTTTTAAAACTATTGGGCCACATCATAAGTCAGCGAACTTGAGGTGAGTACCTGGTATTATCCATAAAATTTTTAAGAAATTTAATGGAACCCTACGACGTTTTCTAGACTATTCGTCTCCTCCCTATACTCTCTCCACCGTCCACTTTGCTTCTACGTGATTAGTGCTGCTCCACCCTTCCTTTACTGCCAACTGGATAGACACCTGATGGTGCTATCCTCCGGCGACTGATGGTGATTGCTCTTTCTCTTCTCTTCTACTTTTGGGGATTTTTTTCAAAAAGGAGGAAAATTGGGATCTGAAGTTATCAATCATTTTCTTTACCTTTGTTCTTCCAAAGCTTTTGGCTTCGACTTTCACCCGAATTATGATCTGTTTGTCCTCCAAAAGCCAGATCAAGTGGAGGGATGGAGGAGTGAGGAACGGGGAAGGTGAAAGTATTCAAATTGCTAGGGTTTCAGCGAAAAAGAAAAATTAAATTTAATAAAATAAATAGAAATTACATAGGCTATACACCTAAGTTCCCACATAACTGGTATACTAAATGTGGTATAATAAGATGGTAAGAATAGCATTATTGAACTTCAAATGGCCACTGATGGTGATTTGAAGCCATTGAATAGTATTTGGAGGTCTAAATTTGAAGCAATTTACATGAAACGAGTTCACCGCTACATGGTTAAGTCAGTAAAATATTGCCGTGAAAAGAAAAACTTGCAAAATGACGATACATTATTGGACAAGAACACCACGTGACGATGAACCCGTTTCATATAAATCATACTCTAAATTTGACATCTAACTTACTTTCCTCTCATCTCCATCCCACTTTTCCCTCGCCCCTCAGAGTTTACATGTATGAACTTTGCGAGTTGTGTTTTCGTTCTTTGGATTGATGATTGTTTATTGGTGCATCATTTTTCTTGAAATTTTAACTTACTAATTTTTATGTAAAAAAAGACTTTAATAAAACATGTAAGAGTAAATGAAGTGAAAAAAAAAACAATTCCCTTTTATTATTTCTTTTTACAAGGTACAATAGCATGATCTCAATGCCCGGACATTTCATGTTTAATGTAATTGTAAAGATCACTCATATTTTCTCACATGTGAGAGGACCGGCATGAAATTCAAGTTCAAATAACTGTGTTCCGGGACTAGGAAGAGTCCGATCAATTTCGTCATCTTCGGATTTGCCAAATGAAATCAACTGGTTTATTGTCGAGATTGTTGACAATACGCGCAAGAAATGCTTCTTCCTGGGCAGTAATTAAGAAGAGCAGGTACATTGGCCGATCCTGCAAAGGCAACGAATAGCAGAAAATAATTCCTTTCATTTAGTTAGCTTGTACTCCAGGAGCCAGGTATGATTTGATCCAAAGTATGTGCAGTAGTTTGGCTTTGTTTATATGTTTTTATAAGAAAAGATTAATGCAGTGATGTCATATAGCAATGAAAACCAAATCAGGATTCATTAATGCATGCTTTAAATTTCCCACAACTAGCTGAAAATCCAAAAATCAGGTTTCATTCATGAATCATGAATGTTTCATTCTGTTAATCATGTATTGACGCGCAGAAAAGAAAATGAAAGGGTTACTATAAAATTAATTAATAATATGGAATTTTAGTCAAACTCTTTATAAGTTCTTGCAAGGTTTGGTCCATCAGGGTGGGGCTTTGTATTTCACATTTTCACAAAAAAAAGTGGAATGTGTGAAAGAAAGGATTTCTTTTTTCAATTGAATAAGCTGATTTATTAAACATCATAGCTAGTTCATAGGATATCCTAATAAATTTATAAACTTAGCGTGAATATCAAAAATAAAACTACATATTTATTAAAAGACCGTTGCATGATTTTACCAGTGCTTGAGGAATGAATCAAAAAAGAAAAACGAATAAACATCTTCATTCTTAACTATAAAATGCCAAAGTCTTCGAGAAAAAGCATTAGACATAGCGGCAATTTTTCTTCAATAATTTAGACTATAAGTAGTACGGAAAATGAATGGTCATAATTGATTGAGGGAAATATTATTTTGGCTTACTTGTCAATCTAATAGATATAAAGTCGGTCCTACCTAATAGTTCGGACTATTAAAGACTTACTAAAACTAGTTAGAAGAGAGATTTATTGAAATTGTTATACTACGTACCCTTTTGTTAATGCTGTTATTTATTTAGTGGGAACCAATTAATCGTGCAAATGATAATTTTGCTTTGGGTTTTCAACCAAAAAAAAAAAAACCAGCAAAAATGTGGGAGAACTAATAAAAGTTCCACACAAATCTTTTTTTTATGAAAAACTAACAGACAACTTTTCTTATTATTAAAGACATTTTTAAGCGTATAGGTGCGTGTGAACAATCACGTGAAGCTGGTCCTGGCCCCGGACGGTACACCAAACACCGTGTAAGCAACCTAGTTGAGCATATGAAAACATACTACAGAGAATTCTACATAGAACAAGGTGGGGTAATTTCCCTATAAGGGATGCCCTCAAACTAATCAATATATATGGTATTCTCGGGGCCGTACCCAAAATGCCAAACGTATAACTACAATACGTGAAATACCAAGAATACGCCACATGGGTACCAAGGTATAGAAATACCAACTTAATGGCAAACTAGGTGAACCCAAAATACGGTAGAAATGTACCATTTTCAAGGTTCACCCAAATACGGCCCAAGGCCCGTCAAACGAGTATAAAAACCCAAGCGCACAAGTAGGGAATTAAAATAATTAATTCCCTAAAATCCCCTAATTTAGGGCCGGTTCGATACTAGCAATACGCGTATAAAATAATACAGAAATCACCAATCTAATGGTATAATTCCCAAATGGAAATGTAGGCCCAAGCCCACTAATTTCCATGGCCTACCGAAATACCGAGTCGAAACTAGTAAACCGAGTAAATACCACTAAGCACAAGGTCTACTAAAAATACGATAATAGATAACCATCTAAAACCATTTAAAACCATAGTAATGATGTAGGCATAGTCAAATATAATTTCCCAAACATACAACACATTTAAATAATATAGGGAAAGGGCCCACTCACAAATACCGAAGCCGGGAAGTCCAAACGTACGTCCTCCGAGCGCCAAGGGTCGCCAAACCTATTTTGGAACACCCAAGATTAATAAAGTAATTGAAAATACGAAGTAAATGGCGTTCGGAAACCCGAAAACGGAGTTTTGGGGTCGGAAACCCCAAAACCGCCGCCGTGGGCCGCCGTGCGCCGTCGCACGCGCCGCCACACGCTGCCGTTTGGCCTCACCTATATGAGACATCACCGGTACAATGATTAAACTCATAAAGGTAACGAATTAACGAATTAATTAAACCTATCCCTTGCTTTCTCAATTTGGAGGTCCAAAACACCTCAAAAATTATCATGCGTACTACCCCGAGGTAGTACACGTCGTCACGAGTCGCCCCGTGAAAACAGAATCGAATTTGGACCTCCCACGCGCCCTCACGCACGGCTCAAACGCGCCAAGCCGCGGCTCCACGCGCGGCTCCAACGGCTGTCTCACGAGCGCTCACGCGCGGCTTCACTCGCGGCTCAGCCGAGCCGGTCAACGCCGGTCTGCCCGATTCGCTGACGTCAGCAAGGCCGGTCTGACCCGGTTTGCTGATGTCAGCGCCGGTCCCTCTGGTCTTTTTCCAGTCACCGGCGCTGCCGCCGGCCGCCGTCGCCGGAATCTGGAAAATTTGGCCGGAATTCTGGGGATTTTTCAAAGCTTCATAACTTCTTCATTTTAAGTCCAAATTGGACGATTCAAGTACCAAAATGAAGCTAGAAGTGAGGAGATTCAGAATTTACCATTTTGGAGGCCGGTCTCTGGCCGGAGGTGGCCGGAATTTGGCTCGAAAGTTTCGGCCAAAACACAAACTCGTCGATCTCGAGGTCTCCTTCACACACAAGCCCTGGGTTGTGATCCCAGGGTTCCCAGAAGTCCAAAGGTGACAAGATCGAGGTGATTCGAGTTCGATTTCACCGAGAAATCACTAGGGAAAGTTCTCGGGTTTTGTTGGAATTTTCTGAGTTTTCTGGGTTTGAGTTGCAGGGGTCCAAACCTAGTTGGTTGTGATGGTTTGGTCAAGAAATTTGGCCTGGTGGGAGCTCGGGGAGAGGGAGAGGAATGGCCACGGGTGCCATTAAGAATTTGGAGCTTTGTTTTGTTGTTTGTGTTGCAGAGAGCCAAGGAAGAAGAAGGAGAGGGAGGCACGGGTCAAAGACCCAGACAACATCCCAGATTTTCAGGGATAGGCCATATGGCCTGCTGCCAAATGGGCCCCAGCCCAATAATTCAAAACAGCCCAAAATTGAATTACGGGAAAAGTCGAAAATCGACGCCCGTAAAATATTCGTTCGGAGTCCGAACGACGTCCCGCTCGTGTCTACGTGTTCGTAGCGACGAGCACGTCAAGAAAATACAAGTGAATGCGTCGTACGAGTTTACGACGCAAAAGCCAACCGAAAGGTCAACCAAGGGCAAAATCGTCATTTTGCACCTCCGATAATAAAATAGTATTATTTCCGGAACGGGATGTAACAATTAATTAGCGTATAATGTTCCTTATCTTACCTACTATATATAATGTCTGCATAGTGCATTGTTAATATTTCTTTCCAGGAAATATTGATGCAAACGTTAATTTTGCTTTTATAGCAGAAGAATGTTTAATTTTTTTAAAAATTACTTTTTTTAGGGATAAGATAGGATTAATTAGCGTATAATGTTCCTTATCTTACCTGATATATATAATGTCTGCATACATACATATAGGGTGAGCAAAATATAAGGATAACGATTGTTATACATACAAGGAAAAATTGCCGTATTAATCCGGTTCCATAATTTCACCCAAAAGGATCGAATTCCCAATTGTCATATGCATGTATGCTCATAAATACGCACATATATATAGTATAAATTTATAATCTTCTCATTATATACATCCAACAAAATGCTTCCTTCTATATCTTGGGGTTAAGAGCGTTTATCCTTGCACTTGAGGTCTCAGAGCCGGTTCTGAGGGCAGCTGGGTAAGGCGATTGCCCCCGATCTCGGGGGCCCCAAAAAAATTATGTATATGCTCTAAATATAATATAAATTAAACAAATTAAGCCATATTTAACAAACAAGTTGTTGGCGTAGTGGAAAATAGAGTGTGTAGTGTTTCTGGGTGTTTATTGATCGAAACCCTCTGGTTGCTTTATTTTGATTTTTTTTTTCTTTCAAATTTATGCCATACAAAATCAAAGGTCCAACTTGAACTCAAACCAGCCTTTCCATCCAGGGTGATGCTATCATTAAAAATAGAATACAACTATCAACTGTCATATCATGTGGTTTACAAAATATGGTCTAAAAAATAGTTTCCCTAGCATTTTCCATTCAGATATATTTAAGAAGCCTAATCCAATTCAATAAAATACATCTAGGAATAGGAAAACGAATAATATTTCGGTGGTGTTATGACACAAGTATCAAATTTTTTTTTTTATGAAATGTTTGTTTTATTCTTTGTTATATTCTTGAATTATCTCAGGCATGATACAATAAATAAATTATTTACCCGAAAAACCTAAATGAATGTACAACGTATTAGAATGCCTAAGAACTCAAGGGCCTCTTTTAGTGGCTCGCCTTGGACCCTCAAAATCTTAGTGCCGACCTTGCAAGGTTCTATATATGTTGAATTTATCCTCCTCCAATTAATATTGCTTGTTGTACAAATAAAGTGTTTATTTTATATGTTTGGATCGTACATATTATCTTAAAAAGCATCACTAATCATATATATCAAACAAGACACATGACTGATACTATGAAGTTTAGAAATTTGATATCTAGCTTACTTCAAAGAGTAATGTTATTTTTACCATCTAAATATATTATAATTCAATATCATCTTATGTGGCAGTTGAGGTGGACAACCACGTCAATTTAAAATATATGAGAAGACAACTGAGGTGGATAATCACAACAATTAAGATAAGGACAATACTTGGGTACTCACTAGTGAGTACCCTATATACTCACTTTTTGATTTGGCCCAATTAAAAGATGACATGTGTTCTTTATGTTTAAAAGCCCAAGAAAAATTAAATAGCATATATTTTATTTTTTAAAACAATAAAATATGTGTTAAAATATTATTGGGCCAAATCATTAAAGTGAGTATATGGGGTACTCACTAGTGAGTACCTAAGTATTATCCTTAAGATAATATGAGTTTTTTTTAATAAAATTTGGACAATACTTGAGTACTCATTGGTCAGTACCCAAATTTACTAACCTCTAACATGGCCCAATAAGATGAAGACACATGTAATTTTAAAGACTCATTATACTTGAAACCAAACATTGTTAAGCCCATAACCAAACACCAATCTTCTCTCTCAATCCACCCACCAACAAAGTCTGCGAAGATCCCATATCCCCATCCCCTCCTCCGTCGATTCCGCTCCCTCCTCCAAACGTCGACCCACCCGAAATCCCTCATGCAATTGATCTCCGTCGATCCCACTCCCCACCTTCAAAAATATAAATATGGAGAAAAGAAAACTCATCTCCGCCGATTATTTTTCTCGCTTTGCCAGAGATCTTGTCAATTGCACCCTTGATTTGAAATTATTCAATTGCAGCTTTCATCGCCGTCAATCTCACTGCGACAACGGATTCGACGGTTGGCAGAGGGATTGGGGATGGGAGTGGGTTCGACAGAAGAGAGAATTTGAAAGATGGTGGGTGGCTGAAGCCTAAAGAAGAAGCCATGCTAGCCATGGCATGGAAACTTCGAAGATTTGTTGGAGAGGAAGGATACAAAGTGGTCCTGTCGTGGAAGAAGATACATGTCAGGTCATAAGTTTAAAGATAGAGTTGGGCGTTTGGTTAGAAAGAGGCAAAGTGTTGTGAAATTTTTTAAAAATGACATGTGTTTTAAAACTATTGGGCCACATCATAAGTCAGCGAACTTGAGGTGAGTACCTAGTATTATCCATAAAAATTTTAAGAAATTTAATGGAACCCTACGACGTTTTCTAGACTATTCGTCTCCTCCCTATACTCTCTCCACCGTCACTTTGCTTCTACGGCGATTGATGCTGCTCCACCCTTCCTTTACTGCCAACTGGATAGACACCTGATGGTGCTATCCTCCGGCGACTGATGGTGATTGCTCTTTTCTCTTCTCTTCTACTTTTGGGGATTTTCAAAAAGGAGGAAAATTGGGATGCAAGTTATCAATCATTTTCTTTACCTTTGTTCTTCCAAAGCTTTTGGCTTCGACTTTCACCCGAATTATGATCTGCTTGTCCTCCAAAAGCCAGATCAAGTGGAGAGATGGAGGGTAGGGAACGGGGAAGGTGAAAGTATTCAAATTGCTAGGGTTTCAGCGAAAAAGAAAAATTAAATTTAATAAAATAAATAGAAATTACACTTAGACTATACACCTAAGTTCCCACATAAACTGGTATACTCAATGTGGTATAATAAGATGGTAAGAATAACATTATTGAACTTCAAATGGCCACAAGCCATTGAATAGTATTTGGAGGTCTAAATTTGGAGAGCAACTTACATAGAACGAGTTCACCGCTACATGGCGTTCCGATCCAATAAAATATTGCCATGAAAAGAAAAACTTGCAAATGACGATACATTATTGGACAAAGAACACCACGTGACGATGAACCCGTTTCATATAAATCATACTCCTAAATTTGACATCTAACTTACTTTCCTCATCTCCATCCCACTTTCCCCTCGCCCCTCAGAGTTTACATGTATGAACTTTGCCAGAGTTGTGTTTTTCGTTCTTTAGTTCAGTGATTGTTTATTGGTGCATCATTTTCTTGAAATTTTAACTTACTAATTTTTATGTAAAAAAAAAAAGACTTTAATAAAAAACATGTAAGAGTAAATGAAGTGAAAAAAAAAAACAAGTCCCTTTATTATTTTTTTAGGGTACAATAGCATGATCTCAATGCCCGGACATTTCATGTTTAATGTAATTGTGAATCCACTCATATTTTCTCACATGTGAGAGGACCGGCATGAAATTCAAGTTCAAATAACTGTGTTCCGGGACTAGGAAGAGTCCGATCAATTTCGTCATCTTCGGATTTGCAAATGAAATCAACTGGTTTATTGTCGAGATTGTTGACAATACGCACAAAGTACTTCTTCCCTGGGAAGTAATTAAGAAGAGCAGGTACATTGGCCAATCACCAAGGCAACGAATAGCAGAAAATAATTCCTTTCATTTAGTTAGCTTGTACTCAGGAGCCAGGTATGATTTGATCAAAGTATGTGCAGTAGTTTGGCTTTGTTTATATGTTTTTATAGGAAAAGATTAATGCGAGTGATGTCATATAGCAATGAAAACCAAATCAGGATTCATTAATGCATGCTTTAATTTCGGGCAATGAAAATCAAATCAGGTTTCATTCATGAATCATGAATGTTTTCATTCTGGTAATGCATGTATTGACGCAGAGAAAAATGAAAGGGTTACACTATAAAATTAATTAATAATATAGATTTTAGTCAAACTCTTTATAAGTTCTTGCAAGGTTTGGTCCATCACCGAGGTGAGACTTTGTATTTCACATTTTCACAAAAAAAAGTGGAATGTGTGAAAGAAAGGATTTCTTTTTTCAATTGAATAAGCTGATTTATTAAACATCATAAGCTAGTTCATAGGATATCCTAATAAATTTATCCAAACTTAAACGTGAATATCAAAAACTAAAACTACATATTTATTAAAAGACACGTTGCATGATTTTACCAATTAACGGGGAATGAATCAAAAAAGAAAAACGAATAAACATCTTCATTCTTAACTATAAAATGCAAAGTCTTCGAAAAAGCAAGTAGACATAACTGGCAATTTTTCTTCAATAATTTAGACTATAAGTAGTACGGAAAATGAATGGTCATAATTGAATTCAGGAAATATTATTTTGGCTTACTTGTCAATCTAATGGATATAAAGTCGGTCTACCTAATAGTTCGGACTATTAAAGACTTACCCCAAAACTAGTTAGAAAGTGAGATTTATTGAAATTACCATACTACGTACCCTTTTGTTAATCTGTTATTTATTTAAGTGGGAACCAATTAATCGATGCAAATGATAATTTTGCTTTCAGTTTTCTTAATTTTTTTTCATCTTCTTTAATTTTTTTTCAACCAAAAAAAAAACCAGCAAAAATGTGGGAGAACTAATAAAAGTTTCACACAAATCTTTTTTTTTTATCGAAAAACACTTAGACAACTTTTCTTATTATTAAAGACATTTTTTATATTATAAATGACAAAAAACAATAAAAAAGTCTGTGACATCCCCAACTCCATATAGCACGAGGCCTTTCGGGAGCTCATTGGCTTTGGATTCTGGGATGTGACAAGTCACACTTCATAAAGAGTTTTGAATTAAACAAAAAATGTTCTTAATAATTAAAAAAATTATCCATAATAATGATAAAGAAAATTGTCTAAGAGTTTTTGAATAAAAAAAAAATGTTTTGTGATGTGCTTTTTATTAATTTTCTAATAATGGTTTCCCTTCTTTATTATCTTTGACGTACCTTGGAACTAAACTCTAAACTCAAGTGTTTATTCAGAATTTGTTTTTCCTCTAAATGAGTCGATCTCGTTTTTCTTCTTCAGAATAATTTTTAGGAACACTACTCGTCTCATCATTTAGATTTTCTTTTTTGTCGACGTACCTTGGAACTAAACTCTAAATTCAAGTGTTTATTCAGAATTTGTTTTTCCTCTAACTGTGACAAATGACTAAATGAGTCGATCTCGTTTTTCTTCTTCAGAATAATTTTTAGGAACACTACTTGTCTCATCATTTAGATTTTCGTTTTTGTCGAAGTCATACAAAAAAAATAAAATGGAAAACTAGATTTAAAAAAAAAAAAGATTTTGAAAGAAAATTGAACAAAAAAGTACAATTCCCTTTTTAATTATTTATTTAGGGTACAATAGCATGATATAAAGGCAAAAACATTTCATGTTTAATTTAAGAGTGTTGCACCTTATATCATGACACATCCCGATCCTGACACGCTAGGTGTCGGGAAGTGCTGGCCGACACGTGTTAAGTGATGAAAGCTAATTATGCATGTAGATGTGAAAAAATGAGTAGATATAGAGTTGGAAGCGGAAGTAAGAGTGCGGTGATGGGTAAAACCCATTATTACAGGTGCATAATAGTCATAGCATAGTAAATAGTGCATGAGAATAAAACATTCACATCCTTGTGAGAATGGATAAGTAGAAGTTAACTAAAAGTAGGAGCAAATCCTACATAATCCGTAGAAAGTGTCAGAACCACCAACCACAGCCAAAGCAAGCTCACGTCTCACTGGAAATCGAATCCACCACTAAGTCCTGGAGTGGCACAAAGCATAAAAAGGTGAGTGGGTCAAAAAGCAAAGTTTGATAAAACCTTTGTTTTCAGGATCATACTATCCCCTCGTTGGAAAACATGTATAGTTTTTGAAAATACGTCATACTCCCCGATATGATCCTCAAAATACTATAACAGTAATACGGGTACTCCCCGAAAATCAGACTGACTGCTCAAAACACGGGTACTCTCCAAAATTCAGACTGACTGCTCATCATATGTAAACACACAAGCCCAAGTAGATAAGTTACGAGGAACATGTTAGGTATATGAGAAATACACTGAGTACTACAATGACCTGAGTCTAACATTAATCGCTGTGCACAAAGTGTGTCACACAAGTTCGAGTTGCCTAGTGCAACCTAGAATAGGTTAGTACCTACAATGGATCCAAAGTTGTGTAGCGGTACTAGGAGTGACAGCTCCAAACGTCAAGGCTAATCCTGGGCATAGGACTGAGTACTGATACCTGGGGTGTTTTACATCTACTGATGAGCAACAATATAGAAAAATGTATGGCAAATATAATACGAATGTTCTACCTCCAACAATCACATATGATATGAGTCATGCTAACAATTTAAAGAAAACTGTGAAAACCATACATAATAATATATTTATCAAAACAAAGACCCACTCACTCACCTGTAAGTAGCCGAGTCGTAGCCCCCTATCTTTGGTAGCCCCGGTAGTCCTCTGGATAAGTCTTACTTATATGAGATATCACTATAATAATGATTAAACTCATAAAGGTTACTAATTAAACTAATTAACGACACTTATCCCTTGTTTGCTCAACACGGAGGTTTGAAACACTCCGTAAAATATCATACGTACTGCCCCTAGGTAGTACACGTCGTCACGAGTCGCCTCGGGTCGACGGAAGTTGAAAATAATGTCCCACGCGAGGCTCATGGGCGGCCCACTCGTGACTCAAGCGCATCTCACGTGCTGGGTCAACGCGCCAGTCAATTGACGACGTTAGATCTAACGAAATATTCCAGCATCTCTGTTAAATCTAACGGAATATTCCTAAGGGCGTTGAAGGAATATTCCTGGTTTGGACAGGTTGCTGACGTCAGCGGCCCGTCCGCCCAGTGGCCGCTACAATTGGCTCTGGTCGCCGTCGCCGAAATTTTGGCTGGTTTCTGGAGAATTTTCAAATCTCCATAACTTCTTCATTTCTTGGCCAAATTTCACGTTTTTTATGTCAAAAATGAAGCTAGAGAGGAGTAGAATGACGGTGTACTTTTGGTTTGGCCGTACAAGCTCGAGAAATGGCCTGTAATTTCCTCGAAAGGCCGTGCGTACTGTAGCTTTGTCGATCTACGTCAAAACTCAACCAAATCAAGCGAACGACATATGAAAATTCATCTACTCAACGAGAGGAATCCCATGGTGGTAGTTAGAAACCTCACATCGGTCTAGAAACGCGAGAAAATCGTCAGGAATGTTCGATTCTTCCGTGTGCTTTTCCCGTCAAATGGTCGGGAGTTTGGACGAACGGTTTGCACCATTGAGTCCAGGGCGTCGAGACGAAGATGGTGGTGATTTTAGTTCGCCTCGGTTCGACAAGTTTTCGTCGATGTGCACTGTGCACATACAGTGAGAATGAGAGAGAGAGAGAGAGAAATAAGAAATGAAATAAGGAAAAAGTGACGAGGAAGAAGAAAGAAAATTGAGATATTTTGGATTTTGGGAGTATTGAGCACCCACCAAAACAGTAAAATTATACAGTTCCATGAACAAAATAATCACGCACGTGTTCAAAATATCTCCCCGGGAATTATTTTATAACAAACTTTTTATGGGATGTTACATATCACCACCTACTATAAACGTCGGAACTCATTAGCCGACATCAACCAAACTCACCATTGTAGCTGCCGGCAACAACTCTTTGTCAGACAAAAAATTTTCTCCTTATCTCTTCTCTCTTCCTCTAGATCCAAAAATGAAGACCATAAATATGAAGAATTATGACATTTCAAACTTTTAAAGAAGCGCTTGGACACAAAAGCGGATAACATTACAGGTAAATTTCATATGCAGCCAATACCAAAATCATTCAACGGAGAAGAAACACTCCTAATTACACCAAAAACAACCCGAAAAGAGAATATGTAATTCACACAATATATTGGAAACGCTAATAGATTATTTAGAGATTTACTAATCACAGATTCAAGGCCATGCCATTCAAGATTTTTCTTTTATATACTTCTGAGAGAGCCCATTAGCACAAAACGCAATAAATTTCCACACAATGGCTGAAAAAAATTTGTGATTCCATCAAAATTTTAATATTAACTAATTTCAATGGAAATAAATATTATAAAGCATAAATACAATCGATCAATATAGTGAGATAGAGATAAAGCTGATTTAGAAAGAAAGGAAGAGAGGGAAGGGGGTTGAAAGAGAAACTGGGTATGAAGAGTTAAAGGTTCTGGGCTCTTCGTTTTTTTTCTTTTTGTTCGGATGGCATTTTATTAGGGCTTAGAAGTTATTTTATAAAAAATTAAATATATCATTAAAATTTTCATTAGAAAGTGGGTGAAAAAAATATGACATGTGAGTGGCTTTAGCAGCACCCTTAATTTAATTTCGAATCCACTCATACCTTCTCGTCGTCCGCTCTCGCTCTCCATATGCAATGGACTCCACCAGAGTCTTTTTTTTTTTTTTTTTTGAAAATTGGACTCCACCACAGTCGTTAAGAAGTGTATCATCGGTGTTAAATGCTTCAATTTCTACATGGTAAATGTCGTACCACAGGCTACAATTGAAATATGTCCCCCCATCCAGCACGAAATCCAAATTCGAACTGTGTTCCGGGACTAGGAAGACTCCGATTAATCTTGTCGTCTTCGGATTTGCAGCTGACGTCGACTGGTTTGTTGTCGACATTGTTGACAATACGCACAAAGTACTTCTTCCATGGGAAGTAAGTAGAGCAGGTACTTTGGCCAATGGCCAAGGCAACGAATAGCAGAAAATAGTAGAACTTCCGTGATGCTTTTCCTTCCATTTTGCTAGCTTGTACTCAGGTATGTTTTGATCAAAATATGCGTATCAGTTGGGCGTTGTTTATAGGTTTTTATAGCAAAAGATTAATGCTTTGTATGTTTTTTAATGATTTCTAAGGGATTTAATTGGGTTATCGTATTCAACCGATAATGAATCTGGATTGTTTTTGCAAGTGAATTCATGTTTTAATATATTATTTCATATGTTGACGATATAACATTTCAGATATTAATTTTATATCGCAAGAATGAATTTGAATAGTTTAAGTGAATTCATGTTTTAATTTGTTAAACTTCATTCAAACTTATTCTTTAGATTACAATTAATGTCTCTGTAAATTTTATTGTTAATATCTTCTTTTTTTGTGAAATTTTGCAAAACAAGTAGCATCCATCAACTAAAATTTTCAACATTTCATACCTAAGAAAAATAATCTTTTTCTAAGATTGATAAACGAGGAATTTGTTACAATAATAAAGGAGTCCAAATCTTCTACGCTTAAAATTCAACGGCCTCTCTGTGACTCATCTCAAATTGTGACACCTGTCTACTACTAATTTGAGTTAAACACCGTTAACTCATCTAAAAAACAATAAAAACAAATTAAAAAAAAACAAAAAGAAGAACGAAGAACCCCAAACAGGAAACCACCATCTCTCAGTACCCACCTTCCCTCCCTTCTCTCGTGCCGTTCTCTCTCCATCTTAATTCCAAAGGTTGGGAATAAATCAAGAATTCAAAGCTTCAAAATTACAAGATCCATATTTGAAATAAAACACGCATCCACAAGGGAGAGAGAAAGCTCAAATGTGAAAATGAATCAGATTAAGATTATTCCCAAGTTCATACCAAAAACCCTTCGAGAGAGAGGGAGATACACAGAGACAAAGATGAGAGAATGGGAGGTACGACGAGTTCTAGTCGGGTCAGGGTTTGACAGGTTCCATTCGGGGAGGGGTTATCGTGTTTGCGCGGATCGCAAGTCAGAGTGGGGAAGAGGTGGTGGTCCTCGAGGGAGGGGGCAGTGTTTGGTGGCAGTGGTCAGCGGGAAGGGATGGGGGAGGGGACGGCGGGCTGCTTTTTGTTGTCTTTTTTATTTTATCATCACTTTTTTTTTCTCTTTTATTTAGAGTTTACTCTGTCAAGTTTCATTAAGTAGGTGGACAGATGTCAAAATTTTAGGCAACAGATAGAGAGGCCACAGAGAGTGTTTGGTACACAGGATTTAGACTCATAATAAAAGAATAAACTCATGTTTTTAATCAGTTTTTATGAATTTCATGAAAACCGACATCAAATCAATATTCGTGTCATTTTCGATGCACTACAGAAGATTTTGGGATCTTTTTAGTTTTTGAAACTTTGTTATGGGTCACACTAGTATCTCTATTGTCTTTTTTTTTCCAGCTTAAAGTTTGATAATTTATAACATTTTTCCAACATTTTTCATACTATGTAAAAAATTTTGTCAAAAGTCAATAACTTTTTTTTTAGTTAAATTACATTTTACACTCTCAAGTTTTGCTTTCATTTCACTCTCATACCTCATCTTCAAAACATTACAATGCATACACAAAGTTACCATTTCATTGTAATGTCATACATTCCGTCAACAAATTTGTTAAATTGATCATTAATTGTTGACTTGTTAAATGCGGGACCCATGTTTTTGTTGACATAGATTTCAACTTTGCTCCATGTGGATTAAAAATAAATAAATATTTAATTATTTAAAAATTGAACAAAATAAATCAGAACATTCAATTAAAATTTAAAACAAAAAATTATTATGGTTTTGGTTAAAACCAATTTAATTAATTGATTAAAAAAATGCAGTTTTAGTTTAAATACTATTTTTATAAAAAAAAATTTAAGAAAAAATACCACAATTTTAGTTTAGGTGCCAATTGAAAAGTCAACAAAATCATTTAGTAAAATAACATTGCAATTCAATATAATTACAAAATTGCCACTTTATCTTACGACCCTTTTCGGCACCCGGCCGACGAGAGTTTCCGGCGATGGTGACCAATTAGCGAAATTTTTCAACAACGGTGACCATCCGTCTAACTTTTCCTGCGAAAGTGGTTGGCCGACAAACTTTTTCGACTACAGTGGCCAGCTTACAAACTCTTCCGGCGGCCTTCAAAATAATTTAATAAATATCTTCAATTGGATTTGAACCCAAGACCTCCATGTGCAAAACAACCACTTGTACCACTACAGCAAACCACAATTGGTGATATAAATTACATTTTTTAATATTTATTTAGTTCACTCTCTCATGTTAACAATGACTTTCAAGTGGTTGCTTTGTTTCAAAAATGTGATCAATTGGATTTGAACCCAAGACCTCCATGTGCAAAAAACAACCACTTGTACCACTGCACTAAACCACCAATTGTGATCATTTTTACATTTTTTAATATTTATTTACCTCACTCTCATGTCACTGTCTAATAGTGACTTTCAAAAAAATCATTCAAGTCTCAAAAATTCCCCATTTTAATTGTATTTATATATATATGAAAAACAATGATCAATGATTAGTAATGATAATTTAGACGCTCAATAAAAAAGAAAACACACTTGTGCCAAACAATTGGAACCTTTAAATTTACATGCATGATGAGTTGATTTTTTTTAAAACATTTTCATAGTGACTTTTTGAAAAATGATGTAAACTAAATTTTGTTCCTTTCAAAAACACTACAAAATAAAGAACTCTCACAACAAATATGATTGAGGAGGAGAGAAATTTATGTTTTATACTATTATTTTAAGGTCATTGGTCGATAGTGGCTTGAAGTTGTTCATCATTTTTAACAAATATGATTAAGAAAAAAATACATTTAATGCTATTATTTTCATGTCACTATCAACAGTGATTTAAAGATATCAATCATTCTTAACAAATATGATTGAAGAAGGAAAAAAAAAATTACATCTAATGTTATTATTTTGATGTCACTGCTCAACAGTGACATAAAGTTATCCATCATTTTTAACAAATATGATTGAGAAGGAGAAAAATCTATGATAGTTAAGTTAGTAAATTGGTTTCATTTAAGTTGTATGTTGAAACAAATTACTGAATACCTCACCAATAGTTTTTTCTTTAAAAAAAATGAAAACAAAAAACAATTTGATATGCTTGTTAGAATGATATAAATATTTTATAACATAGGAATACATTAAAAAGTGGGTGTAGTTGGGTTGGCAAGATGTATTCACTTCATGCTTGAGGTTGAGGGTTCAAGACTTCATGGAAGCATTATTTTCACTTTTTATACTCAATTTTCTATGTGAGGGCCTCACCTGTGGTGATGATGAAGTTCGGCAGCGTTGAACTCCTGCAGTGGCCGACGACGACACTTTCCGGCGAGATGTTGCCGGCACCGGAGATTTTTCTACAAAATTCAGGCGACCTTTACGGCGAATGAGCTAAGTGGGCTTGGATATTGTGCAATGAGGGAAAACATGTAAGTGTACAATCCTTATAAATATCTTGGGCCACAAAGTGTGGCTTAATTCAAAGAAATGGGTTGGTTTTGGTACTTTTCCTTAAAGTTGGTATTTTTCCTTAAAATCATTAATCCGCCCGGTTTTTAATCCTAATTTGCTATAAAAAGAAACCATTTCACATCCCGTCCACCCAACCCTCAAGCACCAACAGCATGCAGCAAATCCCAAGTGTCTGCGGCAGCTACTAAATAATATGCTTCGAATCTCCACTCCCCACCATTGTTGTTCTTCGATGGATCTGGAGAGTGAGGGTGCGATGGTTGGGATCGAGGTCGGGGGGGATCTCAAGGCGCGTGGAGCTCGCCGTTCTCCACGTCACCAAGCTCTCTAAGATTAAGGTTGTGAGGATGTCGATCGCCTAGATGTTGAAGGTGATGTCACAGAAATTGTCGCCAATCCAAGTCGTCGCCAAAGGTGGTCTCGATCCTAGTCCAATTCGGTGAAGGGTGTAGAGATGGGTGTCTTGAGATTTTTTTTTTTTTTCAGAGAATAGACTGCAAAGGCTACCATAGATAGAGGTAGAGGAGTGTGGGTTGGGATCGAAGGTGATTGTGGGACTGGGTTTCTGAGATGAAGATGATGATTATTGATTAAGCTTTTTAAAGTATTTTGACAACTTTTTAAATTAATTATTAAAGTATTAAACCTTTTCCTAATTTATTTTTTATTCACGTGTAAAAATTTGGCCATCAAGTAAGCAAAAATGTGGGCCTATATTTGCCACGTTAGCTATTAGTGGTCAATTTAATAGATTTTTTTACGGAATATATGACATTGCAATGAAATGATAACTCTGTGTATAACATTGTAATGTTTTGAAAATAAAATGTGAGAGTGAAATGGAGGCTAAACTTAAGAATGTAAAATGTAATTTACCTTTTTTTTTCACTAAAATGGTGCGCAATAACTCATCATAAAATTTACTTTGTGTCATTTTCACTACACACCAAAAGCTTTTAGAATTCATGCATGAAATTAAGAAGATAGTTTGCTTCACGTTAGTATTCTTTTTAATTAATTTTCTATATTAGAGCGTAAATGTTTATTAAAAATAGATATGCAGATGACGTTTCACTGTAATGGCAAAAATCAATCATGCATATACACTCTGGTGCAGATTCAATCTCCACTGATTCTCTTACTTCCTAACAATTAACTATTTAACCACTAACGCTCTACTAAAAAAATAAATATACTTGTTAGGCTTAATAAATAAGGTCTTTTAATTAACAGTGAACTGGCTTTTTTTTTTTTTCCCGAACAAGCTGGAATTACAATGATTCTTTAGTGATCTTTATAGACAAACGTGAACTGCCTGCCATACCATGATGTGATTTTCCTTATTTGAAACTCGTATGATGATGATGATGAAACTCGTATCAATATTGACTCTTTGAGACGACATGACTAAAGTTGAACATGAATTGGACGAAAATCGTGTCCTATATTATAGAAAAGAAAACAGAAATCTTTTCTCGACCACTACTTTGTCAAGATAGGAAATGAGAGGTATCAATATGATATCTCAGTCCCCCTAAATTAATGCAGTATGTGTGGATGTAAAAATTTGTCTCCATTATAAGGGGCAACCAATGGGAAAAACCTATAGATTAACCTAATTAATAATTAATTTAGAGTGCTGCTAAATTAACCACTTTGTCTTATTTTTTTACTTACATTTAAATAAAAATATTAGTAACATATTTAACCTTTTATAAAAAGACTTTTAAACCCCTATTTGTGAATTCATTAGAATGTTCTTATAACTCAAAGAAAATAAAACAAATAAAAAAACTGAAAAAGACTTTAGGTCACTTTAATTGCCCCAATTGGATCTTCTCCATCGCCACCTCCACCGCGAAACCCCTTTGCAACCCTCTCTGACTCATCTTCAATACCAACCTAAGGTTTAAACAGGAATTTCGCCACCACCTTCCTCTCAAACAGCTAACTGAGCAACCCAAAAACGATGAACAATACGAACACAATAACAGAGACAGATCTTAAACTGAAAATCGAGAGGTCGCCGCGTGATTCTTCTGGCCTCGATTCAGTCTGCTCTTGATGTTCTTCGCGCAGGAGTCTCGAGCTTCTTCGTGGCTTTTTTGATGGAGAACCCAATGCTTATTAGATTGCATGACAGACTAATGGCAGTGTAGATGCGCTCAGGGTGGGGGCAGAGGCAGAGGTTGGCTGGGTTCAAGGAGGGCTTGGTAGGGAGGAAGAGCCTGGGCGTTTCAATTTTAGGTTTTTCATTCATTTTTATTTTATTAATTTAAGAATTTAGATAATATTAGAGGTTATTTTAGGAATAATAGTGGGAAAATAAGATTTTAATTTTTTAATTTTTATGGTGAGTAGAAAAATAAGACAATGGAGTGAGTTTATCAACACTCTTAATTTATTAAAAATACCAATACATCAAATTATATATGTAATAAAATGGATGTGCTTTAGGATTGAGTAAGGAAAATGATTGGCGCCAAACCCTCTTTCTTGTTTCTCATCTTTGTATTGAATAAATAAAAAAAGTATCAAACGGATATGAATTAATATAATTGTGTGTGTAAAGAGAGAAAGGGTGTGTGCATTTCCTTTTGCCTTAAGCCTATCATTTGATGCAAATTTAGTTTTAGTATTCTTCTCTACTTGTAGGTGAGAATTCGTATGTTTGATTTTTTTTAATGACAAATTTGATACCAATTCATTATAACTAAATTCATTTTATAACTTTACCCGAATATTCTACCAAATATTTTAAATATATTGTTGTATCAAATTATCGTGATTTGGATTGTGCACGGAATATATACTAGAAAAACTCATCATTCTCTTCATTGCGTGTTTGACTAAGACAAGAAATGGGATATGATCATTTTTTGATAATCAAAAGAACATGTCATGACCCATGAGAATAAAAAAAATTCAATATTGTCAGCACATAAGATAAGAGTTACTTTGTTTTTCCACATCGAAAGAACGTTTAAGAAAGAATTATTGTTCAAACATGTAATTAAGCGCATGCGTATCTTCTACTATTTCAGCCAATTAATGAATCAAATAAAAGAATATCAATGATATAGTTCTAGTATCCTTTTAATTCTCACTCGTTAGTCGTAAGCAGTATCTCCAGCTATTTTTGCCTTTTCTCTCCTTCATCTTCAAAACAAAAGAAAACAAGATGCCAAAGACAATTTTTGGTGCAGAAGACCAAAAATAATGTTAATTAGCAAAGAAGTCGAAGCTGTTTTTGGCCATATATATGTGTGTGCATGTTGACTTATCTTTTAACTTTTTCCGTCGACTCACTATTTGGCATTTTGCTCTTTCTTTATCACCGGTCCATAACACAAAAGTACACTGATCTGACACCTTTTTTTGGTAGAGAGGCAGGCAGGCTAGCATGAAAAAACAAACTACACGAAAACCTTCCAAGGCAAACGAAAGAGTTGCATTATGGAGCTCCGAATTAATACTAAAACTGATTATTTTTCCTTTGGGTAAAGTTTAAAACATTAGCTTCGTACATAAATTATTAGATTATGTAATCCCTTTAGCTTTATTGGAGAGATGAGGTATTGATTGGATGCTTATGTAACAAGAAACATGCTGTATGTTCAAAGAATAAATTCATAAATACAGACACAAACGAAATATGTAATGTCGATCTCCCACACAATATATAATATTTCACTACATATAAATATATCATACCAATTATTAATCTTTTCAATAATAATAATATTTTAATTTATTATATCGAATAGTAGTTCGTTACAAACTGAAACTAGTAGGTTACACATCCTCAAACTATATATAATTACAATTCTCAAATAATGTATCAAAAGTGATGTCGAGAGGAGTTTATTTGGATAGTGCTTTTAAATTGCTAAAATTACTTTTTAAAAAAAAAATTTAAAATTAATCTTTAGTAAAAATGTAAGTTAATTATGAAAAAACACTTTGAAATGTTTCATACAAGAAGCACAAAAATGGTGTTTCTTGTATGAACCACTTCAAGTGCCCAACATTTTCTCTAAAATCTTTTTCAGCCATTTAAAACATTTCTCAAACGAGTCCAGATCGGTGTGCAATACGACGTTGGCATGTTTACGAGCATGAGTAAAATCATTTCCAGTGATCCCAAGTAGGTCTACCTTCTGCCTTCGTATCTTCAACAGTATGTCCATAGAAGGAAAAATTCGGCCCCGAACTATATATGCAGAGTTCTTTTTATCATTAATAAATTACACAAAGGTGAAACAATCTATAAAGAATCTATCATTATCTTACTAATGCCATACATCCCATATCATAATCTCTTAGTACACACGTAATAAGATTAATTATAATAAGTTACACAGTACCCAGCTCCACTCAATTTCTTTTCAGGTCATCACGGATACTTCTTGTTTTCCAGTTGGGCCCGTCTAGAGTTCTTCAATATTGCCATAAACAGATTAATTTGTTTCTAGCTATTTTGCTCATAATTAAATTAATTTTGGCTGATTATCAGCAAACTACAAATTAAGGAGAAAAGAAAACTGCAGCATATATATATATATATATTTTTTTTTTTTTGAGAAAAAAACGATTAACAGCAAACTACAAATTAAGGAGAAAAGAAAACTGCAGCATATATTTTTTTTTTTGAGAAAAAAACTGCAGTCGGAGTGTTCTTCGATTGCCATATATGATAATTGAGAACTTGTGTTAAAGTTTTTCTTCTTCAATTTTTGTTGCTTCTAATTAAGAAAGAAAAGGTTAATAACTTAGTAACACATCAAAAGCCCTTACATATTTCATACCATGATGCACCTAACTAACATAAATATAATTCATTACTTAATTAATTACTAGCTTAATCAGATTAGCACAGATAAAGGCATCATAGATCCCCTAGCAGCAGCAGATGAAGCCCCAGCACCATAACCATAGTCCGACCCGAAATTACCATGTTGCCCCTGCTTCTCCTCATCATGTTGTTCATCTTGCCCCTGCTGCTGTTGTGATGGCCCTGCTTTCTTTCTCTTCTTCTTCTCATAAGCAATTCCCCTGGCCTTGGCCTGGCTATCCCTGACCTCCCTCAGGTACAGCCTCACAGCCCGTGCACCAAACGGGTTGGTCTCGGGCTGCCCGCCGTTCTCCTCAAACGCTGCCCGAAGCCGCCCAATGAGCGCGTCGAGGCTTCCCCACGCCTGCCGCAGAGGGCACGAGCAGGGCGCAGGAGGGTTAGGGTGCCCGTAGAAAGGGCAAGCGTCCGAGTGAACCTTGGTCTTCCCAAACTGATCCAAATACCTAAGGAACTCCAGAACGTGGGCCCCGCTGCAGCGGGACAGGTTCAGTGGCGGGCGGTGGTTCTTGAGGTACTGCCCAAACGTGATCCAGTCCCGCCGCTTCTGGGACTCGTACCTGCTCAGCACTGGCGCCACGGCCGTTAGAGGAGACGTCGGCGTGAATAACTGTTGGTGGTGGTTGCGGTAGCAGCTGTCGGTGATGGAGTTGCTGTTAGTGGAGCTTGACCGACTCAGTGCCGCCGCTGCGGCCGCTGCGGCTGCTGCTGACATGGTACACAAAGTTATATGGCTTTCAAAAGGATTAATTGGTATGATGATATGAGGACAAAGCGCTTTGTGTGAAATGTATGAGAGAAGGTAGAAAGACGTGTAGGAATATATAAAGCGTAGGGGGCCGGGGAGGGAAAGAAGGAGAGGAGAGGAGAGGCGATGAGAGGAGGTGGGGGACATAATTTCAGTGAGAAGAGAGAGAAGATGAGAGGAGACAAAAGGAGGGTCCCATGCAAAGACAAAACCACGTCGCGCAAGCAAGTGATGACAGTTTGGATGTCACTTCAGAAACGTCATGTCTCATGATATCTATATACGAAATCTCAGCTTTATTTACTTGGCCTTTTCTCTCTCTAATCACTCTCTCTCTCGTTTGAAACAGTGAAAAATTGATTACGATGAAGATAATTAAGTGATTTGATTAGGCAGTGGACGTGACTCGTGAGTAGCCTTTGTAACCTAATTCTGGTGCGGCATTGCTGATTCCTCTCACCTCAAACGGATCAGCATTCTTTTCAGTTCCAAATATTAAACTGCCTATATTTGCTCACAGTGCACATTTATTTTCCAAAAGAGAGTAACAGGTGTCTACTGTTCTGGGCTGCTAGGGTTAGGTAAGGACAGAACGGACGCTCACCGTACCGTTTGTGCTTCTCAAAATTAGGCAAATCTTCAATGTAACCGTTTCACTATTTATTTTATATATTTTTCTTGTCACGTATTTAATCCTGATAAAAGCAACAATTTGCATGATCTTCTTTGTCTGCAAAATTTAAGATGAGGCTCACATCCTAAGTGTTTAAACTGCCAAACAAGAATTTTGCTACGTTCAATCCCTCCCAATCTTTATGGCTTTTATATGTTTGAATAAAAGTTACGAATCAACTAACTGTGCGTAATGTAAATAAAAAAATTATTGCATACATGTTGTAAATGACTACATAGTTCCTCAGTCACTTGTAGAAGTTACTACCCTCACATTGTAACTAATTGCATGACCTTGTGTTACAAATTATATATATGCATGACTTAGATGGACAAAATTCATGTGTTTTTTTGTTCAATTGCGAAAACTCAGTATCTCTCTAAAAATAAAAGAGTCCAATTATAATCTAATTGGTACGAATTTTATATAAAATCTAACTATTACAAAAACCTATCAAATATTTAAATGTAAAATTTAATTGTTAATTTTTCAAACTAATTAATAATACATAAATAGAAGATGAACTTTAAAATGGATAAGGAACCAAAAGAAAGTTAATAAAAAAATAAAAGAAAAGGAAGAGAATCCTCAAAAGAAGCATATTTATGGAGGGTAAATAGTAATCCAACATGATTATGTTTAGGGTAACACTGACTGTGCAACCAAAGACTTATCGGGTTGCTTGTTAATTTGAATCTTATTTATTGTATCGCACTGAGTTGGGTAAGAGGTGGGGGCCGGGCAAAATAATGTTACATCTTGTCAAACATGTCAAATCCGTTGAGAGTAGTCCTCCATCCGTTCTTTTGTTTTTCTTTCTTTCTTTTCTGTCCACTTCTGGTTGCGATTGAATCAATCATGCACACACACAAAGTCCTCTTTTTACAATTTTGACAGATTTGGCGCTGGATTTGTGTACGTGGGTCACCAAAATCTCAGCTGCAAATCCCATATTTTAGTTCTGTGTTGTTCCCCTTTTAAATGCTCAAACATGCCACAGTAGTCTCTCCTCCTCCTATGCATTTCGATCGAAACCTGTAACCATCGTATCTGCTTAAAACAAATTACCTGCATAGGTAATTCTATACTTGTGTTTTTGCATAAACTATGGTGTACTATATATAGACAAAAACTTCTTGTCACACTCACATCAAATCATAAATTTATATATTAAATGTTTTTCCTAACTTGATCTCTACGTATTGCTCAAGCCATTCAAGGTTTTCACCAAATGAGTAGGTAAATGTGCGCTTTGTGTGATGTGTAAATATGTACTTTTGGTGAATAACAGTACGCACAATTAAGTAGGACACGACTAAATATATTGGGTCGTACTTTTCTTTCGTCCCGAAAAAGGTTGAAGAAAGAGAGAGACATACAATGTAGTACGATTATTATACTTTAATTGGGTTATTCTGTTTCACTTCTTGACAAAAAAATAACTTAAATGATAATACTTAGTGGCATGACCAAACATTTATACAAAGTTTTTACCCTGAGCACACAAAGGAATCTATACTTAGTTGTCAAGTAAAATCCAATTCGCGTAATAACTTGAACTACGGACAACATTGTTGTGGTAAATGTCGTAATGCCAAAGGAATCATTATTGCATGACATAGAAGAGGAGTTCATAAGAATCTATATAGTAAAATCGAAAATATATATTTAATTATTATTTTTGTTGATTAAAATTGTGAATTTGTTGTTACAACGTTCAGTGTCTGATTCAATAACTCTTAGAGCATTTCCACTCATTTGGTAAATTTTGGTCTAGTAGTGGACTTGTGACCGTTACTATTTATTTAAATAGTAAAATGACTTGACTTTTCTTTATCACTTACCACCCATTGTAAATAGTAATTATCATGGCAGTTATTATTCACTAATTATTCAACGGATAAGATTAATTTAAAATGGATTGCTATGATTATCCCACTATACACCCACTGTTTACAGCGGGGCCCACCTGCCAAGACTCCATCAGCCATGACTTGCCAAAATAAGTAGAGGTGCGTTTTGAGTTGAATTTGGGATCTAATCATGTCAATTTAAAATGGGTAAAAATGCTCTTATGCCGCCACACTTCTCATGCTTACAATTATGCAGGTGATTAGAAAATTGTAATTGGGCATGTGATAAATTTGTTAAGAACGAACGTGATCATAGGAAAAGTTGGGACAATAGTATTTAAATACCTAAATAAAATCTAACCATTGAAATATTACATTTCCTTCCTTGTTCCTTTAAAATACTGAAATTCAAACGTAATGGTGTTTGAATAAAGGTCCTGATATTATTTGATGGACGCGACAAAAATGAGGAGAAAAATGTCGCTCGTGAATGTGTGTTTGTTAAGTTCAGAATAGTATGTTTTGTTTGTTGTGTTTGTTGGTTTTATTGCCGTATAATGTGATACGACATGTAACTTCACCATACTCTCTTGTATTTATCGGAGATTCTTGGAACACCTACCAAACAAGAATGCTTATTTGTAGCACAACATTTGTTATCTCACACTCCAACTATAACGAGTTCAATTTGTAATCTAACTATACACAATATGAAATGTTTGTTTACACGTAAGGGGGCTAGTGGTCTACATAGTTTTTTTTTTCTTTTCTTAGCTCTCATAAATTTTTAGAAATGGCAAATTTAGATGAAATTTAAGACTTAGAAATTTATTGTTTTTTCACACGAAATTTCTATATTTCTATGTTTATAAATATTGAACTTCTCATCTAAGTGAATCGAACCTAAAATTTTTCACTTACAAATTGAGAAGAATCCCACAAGTATGTAGTAATAAAGATAGTGACTACATGGTCGCTATCTTCCACAATGGTTTAAGCAAGTTTGATTCTTATATATAGGAATCAGACCAGTAACAGAGGGAGTAGGAGGGGGCGGGGGGTGGTACAACTCTATATTACTCCACACATTTTTTTCTAATTATCCCAATACCCCAATAAAGAACTTCCAACAATTAGGTTTAGTTTAAGTTTTATGTCTTCATGCGTTTGATTTTCATTATTTCTCAAACACTCAATTTGGAACTTAGCTAGTGTGCTGTGTTGCATAATATAAAGGCATCCGACTGCCTTTAATTTCTGTAGCTTTAATAAGAAAAATAAATTAGTTTGTCGTTCCACCATTTTATGGCTAAGAGCGCTAAGAGCTCACACTTGATCTTGAATATCAACTCTTTAATTACATACATGACATGGCTTTCAACTCATGAGCTCAATCAATCTTTCTTTGGTGTACTTTCTTATGGCAGTCAAATTAACGGTTGTGAGTCTTGTGACTGCTTAAGAGAAAAAAGTCTCATTATACATTGAAGATATATGTTATAATTTGGTTGCATACGTGGAATGATATGGTTATAAATAATGGCACTATTGATAATGATATTGTACAACAATGAGTTTAAAATCTAAGAACTAGTCATGAATTAACAAAAAAAAGTTACAATATCTACTTTATCACGATCCCAGTGAGTTCAAATTCTGGCTCCGCCACTGAATCAGACACTTTAAGTTTGATTCGTATAACACAATTGTTACCTTGGTGTAAGTTTGATAGAGCTAAGTTCTATCTATTAATTATATGACCCATCTAGTTTCTACTATACTATTGGTTATTCTATTTTCACTATTTTAAAAAGTTAGTCATTTATTGTAATCAAATCAAATTCATGAACTCAAAAACTATAATCACATTCATATAACTCAAATTTATCGGCCCACTGTATAAATTTAATTTTAACTCAATTTGCTGGCCGAAATGTCATAGTACATGAAAATAGCTAAGTTAAAATAAAACAATAAACAAACAGCAAGCACCAAATATAGGCCCCCAAAAAGAACTAAACTAAAGTGGACGAATTGTAATACACTGTTTTTCAAACTCGGCTCCAAGTAGTGGGCCCACATTTGAAAGCCACGTTATCGAGAACAATTTACATAAAACGAGCTTATCGTCATGCGATTTTTTGATACAATAATAAATTATCATGTGAAGAAAAATTTATACATGACAATACATTATTAGACAAAACCGTCACATAACAGTAAATGAGTTCTAAATAAATCATTCTCCACGTTATCAACATTGCGGAATCTCATAGGCTCCGAATCCAAAGCCCACTCCTTTCTCAACCATTTAACCCGAATTCACAATTGCCACTTGTAAAAACCCTTAAAACCTCTCTCCAATACCAACTCCTTTCTATCTATCCCCTTTTTCTGTTAATTCAACGATACCGATTATCCGCATTGCAATTGCATCAAATCTTCTGCTTTTCTCAATACAATCATCCCATACAATCCCAACAAGAAGCAGCAATCGATTTTACGCAATTTGATGTATGAACTTATGATCGATCCGCGTCTGATTTCGTTGAAGTTTTGTTTTTTGATGTATTATTTGTGTAATTTTTATGTGATTTTTGATGGGTTTTAGGTGCGATCGGTGATTTTTATGGCCTACTGCGATGTCCTGAAATTGCTGTTTGCGGCTGGAATTTGGTGCGCTGCATACATGGCGGTAGCAGTTCTTGCTTCTTGTCGAATCTTTTACTACGTCTGCGGCTGCTCGCTTTGAGAATTTGGCGGCGGAGCTGAGATTTCTGGCCCAGGAGCCACTGCAATGGTGATTCTCAATTCACACTGATTTGTCTCTGCATTGCATTATTATTTTTTTCTATATCAAATAGATCATATTTGCCCAAAATCTGGTTTTTCAGTCTGGTAATTGTTGCTGGAGAGCCCTTAAGCTGCTAAGAATCTTATGTTGATATTCTTTTCAATATAATTCGATAGGTTTTCCGTGCCACTGGATTCTCTGTGTTAGTTTAGTCGGATAAGTTCTGATTTGGTCTATGATAGTATAATTTTAGTTTCGGGTTACTGGATGAATGTGTGTAGGAGTTTCTGTGATCAGACGTGAGGTGCGGGAGTTCGGAAGCAGGGGACTTTTAGTCGTGACTGACGGAAACAAGAGGGTTTCGTGGTCCAGTTTAGTTAGTTTGCGTCTTATACTCTTAGATGCGGGCAGCTTTATTTGAACTACATTACGCTGTTGTGTCTCATCTGAAGTCTTATCAGTTTGCAATCTGTAAGACTGTAACGTTTTGCATATATCTAGCATAGACTTGGATGTCTATACCCTATGATTTGCATCGTGAAGGACATACTGAGGGAAGGCATTAGACTTTTATGCCTAATGCGTCGTTTGGTATAATGTGAGTGTATTTACCCTGATACTAGGGCGTCTATGAGTTTGTACTTGTGCGTAGTGCTTGAACAGTCAAGGTCGGGAAAATTTTTTCCTGATACCAGATAGTCCCGTGAGGAACTAGACTTCAATGCCTAATGTGTGTTTATTGCATTTATCCTGATATTAGGGCGTCTATGAGTTCGTACTCGTGCCTAGTGCTTGAACATTCGAGGTTGGGATAATTTTGTCCTGATACCAGGCAGTCCTTTGAAGCATTACTCTTCTATGCCTAATGCGTGTGTATAGGATAATGTGACTCCATTAACCCTGATACGAGCCTGTCTATGAGCTCATATAGCCCTCATCCCTAGTGCTTGAACAGTTAAGGTCGGGATAAATTTGTCCTGATACTAGGCAGCCTATGAGTTTGTGAGCCCTCCTGTCTAGTTCTTGGACAGTCAAGGTCCGGATGATTTTTTCCTGATATCAGGCAGTCCTGTGAAGCATTAGACTTCTATGAAGCCAGAAATTTTAAGCTCTTTCATTTCGGCTTGACAATAGATGATGGATGGTACCACGGAAAATGAACAAGGGGGATAAAAGTTAAATAGGTCAAACGGGTACAGGGTACTAAGTAACGAAAGATGTACCTCAATGAATTTGCGTATATCATCCAGCCAACCTTTAGGTATGGCTTTTATTTTCATTCTTATACACAGTGATAGATATCTGCTCTTTTGATGTACCAGAAATCTTTGAAGAATCATCGATTGTTCTATTTCCTAATGTTAGCAATGTATAGCGGTCAAACAGTGATTCTTTTGTAGCCGAAAGAGTCTGATTAGGAAAAGTTGGTTTATCTTGTTTTTCTTTGGAAGTCATTTTTGTGCTGTGAGAACACAGTAAGGATTTTGAGTGGTATCACAGATGATTAACTTTGACTTGTTCACTTCTGCAGTGTAGAGTTCGTTTTGGTTCAAATTTGACAACTACCCACAATATGGAGAATATCAGACGTGACGATTAGGGACTTGGATCCATAGGATGACGGCTAGGCCTTCAAATTTTGATTTGCTTGAGACGTGTGACATGTCACAGTAGTAGGAACTGTTTTTGTGTGAGAATGTACAAATTTGTCACAATATTCTGCAAAACCAGTTGTGAAGTGCTCTAGTTATAATGAAAATGAGCTCCGAGTATTGGCGATGCAAATTAGTGTACTTTTTACTGGATTCGTAATGGTTTTGATGTCCTTGATTAAATTTGCTACCTACGCCTTCACCCTATGTCACTGTCACCACACGGATGATATCCAGCACCGGAGGCCGCTGCAATATCAACCACTATTTAGCTGTTTGTCACACACACCCACACTTGCTTGTCATCACCACAATCTCGATATAACAGTACATAATGTATACATATTTTTCGTCACACAAAAACTACAGCCCAATTATGCTGTATTGCCCAGATTGCTTACTACGGAACGTATACATTTTCCCGTATGAAGCTTACTGAGATGGTAAGCCAAAAATGTTCCATAAAGCCTTCCACCTTTGCCCCTTTACTTTTTGTTGAGAAGATGAGCAAGGTAGCGAAGTTCCTCGAACGCGTGCATTGTGTCTGCATCAAACCCCCCTGCAAACTGCATGTCAAGCAAGAAACATATCTCAATCGTCTGAACTTTCTACAGAAATAAAATTTCGGGTATCCTGTTTCGTTCTTGCACTGCTAACCTGATGAATTCTGAAAGCAAATCTCACTCCCTGAAGCAGCATGTAATCCATTGCAGGATCTTTCTCCACTGCTGCCTTCGACTGAAGTTCCATAGCCACCCTCGTCATGTACATCTTTGCCAACTTGACTGAGCCAAACTTAATCTGCAAGACCAGCATCGAATTAGATATGTGATGCACAAAGGCGCCCGCTATTCGTTCACAGAGAATATCAAAGCCTACCTTGCTTAAAATTCCATTGTCAAGCATCCAATCTGTGGGGATTTTGAAGTCCTTGCAATTACGCATCAACGACTCCCTTGTCCGGAGAAGGTTATAAACAGTACGCTCCATCCTGTGAGAGGTGAGGAAACACTTGGTAAGTTTAATTACTAGGAAAGGAATAGAACATCCGAGGAAAAGCACCAATGAAGGTCCTTACTTGTCGGACAAGGAAACCATTTTCTTTAGTGCGATGTCACAAGGCAGTCTGATATCATCCCTGTAAGAAGACACTTCAGACTCCAGTTTCTTGAGATCTCTATAGCCGAACGCTGCTTCTCGCAGTGTGTCGGCTTTCTTTTCTGGCCAATCAAAGTGCTTTAGGACTGCCCTCTCATCAACCTTGTCAACAGAATGCAACCATCATAAGGAATTAGCATATCAGACATCTAGACCTTTATCAAAGAGATATGTGAGTGAAGCATTTGCACACACAGTTCGTCATCGAGCCACTTACAAGAAAGCAAAGTTCGTCATCAAGCCACTTCACAAAGGCCACAACATCTTCAATGTTTTGATAAACTGCATTGTTCACTTCTCTTATCAACGAATTCACGAATTCCCCTTGCGTCTCAACATCCGCCTTTATCTGCAAAGGAAATGGTTAAGGATTTTGCTCTACTACTTCAAAAGAAACTATAACTTCAAAAGAAATGAACTTCAAGCAGACAAATATTATAAATAACTGGGCAAGTGAGCACTTACAGCGAGCAAATGTGATGACCGGTTCTCAATTTCTCCGATCATGCTACTACGAACATTTGCAACATCTGGTCCATCAGAAACTCCTCCATTTGATGAATCCTTCCTAGAATCTCTCTTCATCAGTGAATGGTAAAACTCAACTACTTGTGGGGCTCTTTGTACCACTCCTGTGGTACTAGTCTTTGCCGCAAACTTGGGAGGAGGTGGTGGGGGTGGTGGAGGCGGTGGTGGGGGAACTTGGGCAGCACCATCCACTTTGGTTCCACTAGAAATGGAGCATGAAGGCCTCGGAGGGGGATTCGGAATTCTCAAGGCCCTTTTCTCAACATCCAAGCAAGATGGAAGTTTATTAATTTCGTGACAATTTCCGAAGAACTGTGATCCATGAAGCATCTCCAAATCATATTCCTGAGAAGTTACAGGCTCTGTATCCTTCTCCATTTCTTGGACACACATAAAACCATCAGACTGCCGTCTCTTATTGGTCTGCACCAAGTCTTCTGCACAGAATCGGGATCCACTTATCGAGTGTCTTCTTTTCGGACTTCTTGCTTCCTCATCTGAGCTTTCTAAGTTAGGCAAATCGTCGTCAGCAATAGGCCAGTTCTTTAGTTTCTTCATAAGATTAAATCTCTTTCCACCACTGTACTCTAAGTACTTGCTGCTTCTAGATGACAGTGCTCCATCAGATTTACTACTCCTCTCAATCGAACCCGGGCTCAATGTCTTATCAGAATTCGTTGTGGAGGATGAGTTCTGCAACTCGTTGCGTAAACATGAGTTCACCCACCTCAGGTAGGCTAGCTCCTCAACCTCATTCAACCTACTCATTTGTAAACCTTCAACTTGTTTGCACAAATCTTCGTTCGTATGCCTTAACACAGATGCCTCAGCCTTGATCTTCTCAACAAGGTCACTCTGATGATAACCAATACAACCAATTGCAGTAAGCAAACAAAGCTAAACCAGTTAAATTAATGAAAACAAAATCAATTAATGTGCTTGGTTGCTGAGATAATACGAGAAACTCAAATTTAAGGTCTATCATATTCAGATACCAAACTTAAGTAGAGCCATTTGGGAAATGGGATTGAAGAGTTTGTCTCTACGTTTTCTAGAAAAACTTAATAGCGCTTCTCGGTTAGAAGTTCTTTTGGAAGCACTTCCAAGCGCTTCGTACTTTTTTTGATAAAAATTTATACATGTTTATAATAAAAGAAGTGCTTCCAGAGAAGGTGATAGTACCTCAGAAGCCTTTGCCAGAGAAGCCAACTGGGATGTCACAGAAGAAAGTTTGCAAGTGAGATTTCTCTTCTGAAGCTGCAACTCCTTGTTCAGGCGCCTCAACTCTAAAACCTCCATTTCCACACTCCCTGATGCTGATGTGACCGAGCTCTCGTGGTCTTCTCTTTTCGATATCACTTCCTCACTCCTCTCCGAAATCGATGTCAATTGCTCAGAGAGACTAGTTTTCTCTTCTTCCAGCAACTCGACTTTCCTAGCTAGACCATCGAGCTCGCTCCTTTTCACCTCAAGCTCCCTCTCAAGCTCCAAAACCCTCGGGTTTCGCTTGCACTCCGACAACTCACCTTGCAACTGAAACTCCCTTTCCTTAGACTCCTGAAGCAAGTTCCTCAAATGATCAAGCTCAATAAACAAGTCCCGGGACGACTGCCTCCGGTGTGTCGGATACATCTGAGGATGCACCTGATTAGCATTCACAGAGCACGCCAAATCGCCAATCAGCGAGCGCTTGACGCGCGACTGAGCCGGCACAAAAGGGATCTTCTGGTTCGCCAAATCGGACCCCATTAGCGGCGGTTTCTTGCTCGTGATTGTGGGCTGCGCCTTGGTCTTCTTGTCCCCTGCAAGCCCTTTCACAATGTGAGAACCCCATGAGGAAGCAGACCTTAATCTCGAAGAATTGCTGCTGCCCTTCGCATTCGAACACTTCGGAATCTGGTTTTGGTCGGAAAATTTGATCGATCTTGCTCTGGTTTCCGATGGATTTTCTTCTCTCATTGTGAAAAACCAAAATTTTTACAGAAAATGTCTAAAAATTGGCACTCAATTGGAACACGGGATGCTCCAAAAATCGACCAAAAATGTAGTGGAAGTGATGAAATGGGGTGATAAAGTTCAAATCTTTGGGACCAAAAGGAAGATATAAAAGCTTGAAAATTGAAAGCTCATATTCCAAGACCAGCTGAGAGCTAATGCGAGAGAGAAAAGTGGCAGCTTTCTTTCTTTATTTGTCCCAACTTTTGAATTTTTGAAATTTGAATGCCTCTCCGGGTTCAAGAGCTACGTGGCCAACGGTCGTATTCTGTGCCTGGGAGGCCCCACTTCTAGGGTTTTATTGTAATTTCCCTTATTGCAAAGACTAATTCGGGCCTATAGCACTTATTGGGCTTAAAACCGGCCCAATAACTCTTGTTATCTTGCTGCCGAATACCGATATTCGTTGATATTCCCGGGTTTTCAAGGATATATCTCGAACGACAATTCAAGAGCTGCTTCTCCAAAAACTTCGACTGCTTTCATGGTAGCCATTTCTGCTTCGAGCTCTTATGCTTCTGCAATTGCAAGTTCGTAGTTCGTCGGCTCTCTCTCTCTCTCTCTCTCTCTCTCTCTCTCTCTCTACGTATGTATTTTCTGTAATTTTTTCACTCAGTAGCTCAGCACGTGAGTAGGAAAGTTTCAAACTTTAAATCGTTGCTATGTGAAATTTTTTCGGCGAATTGAAAAATGGTGGGGATGGTTATGGCAAATGCTCAACTGGGTGTCTTCAATTTTCAGAGCAATGGGATTTTTGCTACTGATTGTTGCCTGAAGCCGCTTCCTTTATCTGGGTTTTCGATTTTTCAGAGACCAGTTTTCGGTGTTGGGTTATATGGGAGGAATGTGAAGAGGAATCGGGTTTTCGGTGTTAAATTTCGGAACTCTAGAAGTGTTATTAGTGCTGTGTCGAAGGAAGGTTCTGAAATTTTGGAGAAAGAATTTGAATTTAAGCCGTCATTTGATCAGTACTTGAAGGTTATGGGGACTGTTAGGCTTAGAAGTGATAGGGATAAGCAGCAGAGATCGAAAGAAGAGAATCCGAGGCATAATCCGAGGAGTAGAGGTGTATCCAGGAGACTGTTGTCTGAGGGAAGTGAAGAGGATGCGAAATTGGGGGAGTCTGAAGGGAATTTGAATCGAGAGAAGGCGTCAAAAGTTGAGAATCGGTATGAGTCGCTTGGAAATAGAAACGGAATTGCAGAAAAGAGCGAAAGGCAACGAGTTAAGGGGTTTAAGGATGAATATGATAGCAGACAGAGCAACAAGGATGAGAAGGAAAAGAAGATAATGAGGGGAGAGACAAGAGATGGAAGATGGTCAAAATATACTAGTCGGGAACCGGAATTGGATGTCAAAGGTAGAAGTGCAATGGCACGAAATGCAAAAGATGGCCCTAGAGTTACTGGTATGCTAGAACAAGAAGTAGACTTCAAAGATAAAAGTACAATGGCACGAAATGCGAAAGATGGCCCGAGAGTTTACAAGTCAATGGATAAAGCCGTTGAAAGAAGGAAATTTGGTGTTAGAAATGAAGATGGAATTGAGAGGAACCACATCAATGCTGAGAAAGCCACTGATAGTGGTTTTGTTCCTAGAAGTGTAACTAAGAGTGGTAGGGATTTCCCTAAAAGATTTAATGACAATAGTTTGGAAGTGGAAAGAGCGGCATTTCAGAATTTTGATGAATTCGGTGATATTATGGGCAAGCCACGAATTTCACAAATGGAAATGGAGCAGAGAATCCAGAAGTTAGCAAAGTGGTATGCACTCTATGCCTTTTTCCTCGTCTTATATTGGAAGAATTACTTTTTTGATTGATGAAATTGGCTTTACAATTGTTGATGACAAGTTAGTGTCGCTCTTTTTCTTTTTAGAAAAAAAGGCTGACATTATTGATTTTGGGCGTTTACTATTTCTTGTACTTCAGTGGACCAAATGGTTTAAATGTACGGGCGGTATGGCCTATTTTTGAGTTCTTCAGTATGTCATGCTGGCTATTTACCATTTTCTTTGTATAGAGCATCATGGAAGTCAAGCTAAGTTTGGCCTTCTTCAGTATGTCCTCGGTAAAAATATTTAATAGGACTGTTTTCAAGCCGGAGTTTATGCAACATGGTAGTCGTCTAGTTGTAGTCTACGCTTGCCTCTATGCTTAATTCCAGCCGTAAACTGGGTGCAGAACAGTCATTGTGAGTTTATAGTGTTTCTTTCCTGTTATAACAACTTGGGAGGGGGACGGCCATGTGCTAAAAAAGATTGTCATTGACATTTTGATAGGCAAATTTGCTTGTCATTTCCTGGATTTTTGTCCATTTCCGTTGTTTGATTTACCAAACTTAATATCTCATGTCAAGTGTTAATATATTGTAGTTATATGAATTCTCATGATCTCATTAATGTTGAGAAATTATTTTAACAGGCTGAATGGTGCAGACATTGACATGCCTGAGTGGATGTTTTCAAAGATGATGCGAAGTGCACAAATCAGATTCACAGATCATTCAATATTGAGAGTTATCCAGCTATTGGGAAAACTAGGAAACTGGAGACGGGTGCTACAAGTCATTGAGTGGCTTCAAATGCGTGAACGTTTCAAATCCCACAAGCTCAGGTACTTTTCCCTAAGAAAATATTCGAGCATTAAGTATAAAGATTGGCATACACTCCTGCTTAGTAAAGTATGGCAAATAATAAATATCATGAAGCTTTAGACTCCCTTTCAGCATTTCAGCACTTAGATGGGCTTGAATCGTATTGTGCAACACAGTTTCTTTTAAGAAATTGTCACAGTTAGTGGATGGATGGAACTTGAAGAAGTGTAGATATCACCAAAACTATTTCTAATATACTGTACAAATTATCTATCATTCGTAGCGACTAATTTTTCACTTGTTGCAATGTCTGGGTGCAAAAGAATAGTTTTTGAAGAGTAATCTCATTTACTTTATTAGACTACGCTACTTGTGATTGTTTATCTTGTAATATAAAAGTAGAAATCAAGTGGTTCTTGTTAGTTGTTACTGCTCTCTTTTGTACTCACTTGGATTTCACATGACTATTAAATATCTTGTTGAACAACTATGTAAGATTGTTGTCACTAGTTGTTGTATCTGAGAGCAATTTGAAGCATTTCCCCTTTTGAAATTCAGATACATATACACAACTGCACTTGACGTACTTGGAAAGGCAAGGAGACCTGTGGAGGCACTTAATGTATTCCATGCAATGCTGGTAATTCACAAAAATTGTTATTTTCCACAGCATGCTTCATGCTCATGAAGGGCACTTGTATTTCATGCAATGTTATCTTTTCGTTTTCTTTTCTCTTCAGGAACAAATGTCCTCATATCCTGACTTGGTAGCTTATCATTCTATTGCTGTAACTCTTGGACAAGCGGGACATATGAGGGAACTTTTTGATGTGATTGATACTATGCGATCTCCTCCAAAGAAGAAGTTCAAAACAGGGGCACTTGGGAAGTGGGATCCTCGGCTGGAACCGGATATTGTTGTCTTCCATGCAGTAAGTAGTACTGGGTGATAATTGATGTAAACTTGAGCGGAGATCTATATACATGGGTGTAATGTATTGTATGTGCAGGTATTAAATGCTTGTGTTCAGTGCAAACAATGGGAAGGAGCATTTTGGGTTTTGCAGCAGTTAAAGCAACAAGGCCTACAGCCTGGCACTACAACATATGGACTTGTCATGGAGGTATAAGTTGCCCCTAGTTTCTTTCTTGTGGTTAGTTGACCATCTCCTAAAACTCTTGTAATTAGCTGCCAAGTATTATCTTTTGTAGTGAAGTCAGTGTCAACGAGTTTTAGGTTTTCATGTGTGTGATGGGTTTTTTGGTATTACATTGTATGTAGATATTCTGTTTCAGTTTCAACTTTTTATGAATCAGTGTATAATCTTATTGAACTAACTAATTTAAGTAATATCCCCTCAATCGTTTTAATATAGTTTTCTGCCCGTTCTTGCTATGGAATTTCTTACCTGCAACCTTCTGGGTCAATCTACGCTTATCCGTAAAGCATTTAACTGGCACATAAGCTGGACAAAGATTATCATGATGCTCATCTGTTTGATATTATAAGGTTATGAGCCTGGTACCAGGATGTGAGATTACCCTGAATATCTCTTTCGAATTATGCATACCTGAAATTGTTCTCACTGAATCAGGTGATGTTAGCATGTGGCAAGTACAACTTGGTTCACGAGTTTTTCAAGAAAGTGCAGAAATCTTCTATACCAAATGCTTTAACTTACAGAGGTATTTTACTGGACTACTGTCTCACCTCGTGTTTTGTTGTAGATGGAGAATATTGATGATTCCTTTCGAATACAGTTATTGTAAATACTCTTTGGAGAGAAGGTAAAATAGATGAGGCTGCATCAGTAGTTCACAACATGGAAAGACGAGGAATAGTAGGTTATGCGGCTCTCTATTATGACTTTGCTCGATGTCTTTGTAGTGCTGGAAGGTGCCAAGAAGCGCTAATGCAGGTAATTTGAGTTGTCTTTTTCATTACATCATCAAAAAATTTATTCCCGTTTTCCCATTTTGTATTTTTTGGCTTGGCACTTCAGCATGCATTATACAGTTGGATCATTTATTCCATCATTCCTTCTCTTCACAGATTGAGAAGATATGTAAGGTTGCAAATAAGCCTCTAGTAGTGACTTACACTGGTTTAATTCAATCTTGTTTGGAAGCTGGACGCGTTGAAAATGCGGCATATGTTTTCAAACAGATGGAGAACTTTTGCTCCCCAAATCTCGTTACTTGTAACATAATGTTGAAAGCTTACTTGGACCACGGAATGTTTGAAAAAGCAAAAGATCTGTTCCTCAAGATGTTAGATGATGGGAATAATATCAGCAGCAGATCCGATTATAAGGTTCGGATAATACCAGATAGCTACACGTTCAACACTTTGTTAGACGCCTGCGTCACAGAAAAGAGGTGGGATGATTTCGAGTATGTTTACAAAAGGATGTTACACCATGGGTTTCACTTCAATGCCAAACGCCATCTTCGGATGATATTGGACGCTTGCAAAGCTGGAAAGGTACCATTTCTTTCTTGTATATTTCTGTTCCACCTCGCTGAAGATAGTCGTCACTTGTCTGAAGTGTCCAATGTGTACGAGCTGAATGCTTATATTTATATATATAAGTGCATTTACACACAAATAGGGTTTACAATTGGAATGTTTTCTGCATTCATGATTTTCAGGCTGAGCTGCTGGACATAACCTGGATGCACTTGACTGAGGCAGACCGGATTCCACCTCCTCCTCTCGTCAAGGAGAGGTTTTGCACAAAGCTAGAGAAAGATGACTATGCTGCTGCTCTCTCCTGTATTACCAATCAAAATCTCGGTGAGCTTCAGGCATTCTCGAAGACAGCGTGGTTGAAGTTGTTCAAGGAAAATGCAGAAAGGTTTCAGAAAGACACTTTTGTACGGTTGGTTGACGAGGGTAGCATTCTTATTAACAGAACTGATAGGTCGGACCCTGGATTTCAAAACCTTATGGCAGCTTGCGGGGAACTTGATAGAACCCGTTTAACGGGAGCTGCGGGTTCTAAACGTGAAACTGTATTTACAACTCAAACGGAACCAGCTATGAATTCTCTAATGTATGTAAATTAATTTTTCATGATGAAAAACTGTTGTGGCAAATATGTATTTTCCGACCTATGAAAAATAAAAGAGAACACGGAATGTTCATTGAATCTCTGAGTATTGATTCGCACGGTTAAATGTCAAGGGTCTCCGGACCCCGAGCCAAAACTTATCAAAGCTAGCAGAAACAAAGATATTGCCTTAGTACTATGTAGTGTTTAACAGTACGAGTTTTGGGCGGCTGAGATTGAAACTTTTTTAGCAGAAACTCCAAACCCGATACTACAGACAAGAAAGCATACCGACACCAACTCCAAGTAGATTGAACATTCAATAAAGCTTAGGAAATTAAGGGGTTATTGGAACTTCAACATGCACAAAACAAGAACCAGATGACAAGTAAAGCTTTTGACTGTTAAAATCATGATATATTGATCAAAGCATACGAGGTTCAAACCGAACAAAAATGCACCAATCTAGTACTGCGATATAAATAAAACGGTCCCAAAACAGCAAACTTAGGTAACAAAGAAAATGTAATCCCTCAAAAGACTTTTCACTTGTCTGCCTTAGAGATGTTAGCGGCAGCTTGTCCTCTGAGACGACCAGTCCTCCTAGCGGCAATGAGACCAACCTTCTGCCCAGGAGGAGCATCACGCCTGACTGTGCTAGCATGTCCAATATGCTGGTGATTACCTCCTCCGTGAGGATGCTCAACTGGGTTCATAGCCACACCACGAACCTTGGGCCAGCAGTTCCTCTTCACTCTGAACTTGTGGTAAGCATTACCAGCCTTAAGCATTGGCTTTTCTGTTCTTCCTCCTCCTGCTACTTGCCCAATCATGGCACGGCACCCACTTGGAACAATCTTCTTGGCTCCAGACGGAAGCTTGATCCTGTTAGAACCAGTGGAAACAGAAAATTGTTTACACGTGTCTCCCAAACACTAAACAATATGTCAATACATAAAGCTTTTACAGTTACAAAGACAAAATATTTCAACAAGAGTATGACAAGCCCAAGATAAATCAAAACAACAGAAATAGAAATCATTTTTAATTAGCTAGTGTTACGAACAGGAATCTTAATATCGGACACTTTGTTGTTAATTCACAACCAGGTAAGGATTCTGAAAAATTTTCAATTCCCAACTAGTTCCGAATGAAAGCAAAATATAGACTACGGATATCAAATTCGATAAGTTAATAATGTGAACAGCGATCTTAAAACCCGATTTGTTTCTGTAAATTGACCATCATATAGTTGTAAATGAAAATATGTTCAATGTAAATTGACCATCATATAGTTGTAAATGAAAATATGTTCAAAGAATGACCCGAAAACCTAACACAACCCGACCCCGTTCAGCATAGATGCAAACTATTGGCTACAGGCGTAAAGTTCTCACATTGAATCAAATTAGATACCTATACTATCAATCCGATTATACAGTGAGCTAACAAAAATGTAATCAAATCAACAGATAAACTAACAATGTAATCAAATCAACAGATAAACTAACAAAAACCCAATCATTATCATAAGATTAAACCGAGAAACGAAATTAACAAAGATAAAGATGGAGAGAAATGGACCTGGAAGTATCGTTATCAGGGTTGTGGCTGATAACAACAGCGTAATCACCAGAAGCCCTAGCTAGGGTTCCGCGGTCGCCGACATGGTGCTCGACGTTACAAACCACAGCTCCCTCCGGGATCGATCTCAGAGGCAACACATTTCCCACCACCAAATTGGCCTTCTTCCCGCAGTAAATGAACTGGCCGGTGTAGATGCCCTCGGCGGCGACGAAGAGCTCGTTCTGCTTCTTGTATCGGAAAGGGTGGCGGAAGCTGACGCGGGCCAACGGGGCACCACGACCGGGGTCGTGGATGATCTCGGTGACGACGCCCTTGAGGTAGCCGTTACGCTCGCCGAAGTCGAGACTCCGGAAGCGGGCCGGACCCTTGCGGTGGTGGGTGTGGGACTTGAAGACGGAGCCGGCACCCTTACGCTGAGCTCTGATGACTCTTCCCATTGCTCCCACTGAGTAGTCTCTTCTAGCGGCCGCGAAATGCAGAAATGGTCTTCCTCCAAAACCCTAGAATTTGTTTGCTTTTATAGCATGTGACCTATATGGCATGTGGCCCAAAATGTGAAATTTCCTTTTTTGGTCCGAGCCCAACGAGCCCTGGTCCTTCCCCTTCCTCTTATCAAGAAGAATGACTTACATAGAACAGATTTACCGTCAAGTGGCAACGAACTCATCCTATGCAATCAACCATCGGAAATTCTCCCCCGCATAATTTTTAACCAGTAAACGGTTGAGATTTAAGTAAATGATATTTAGTTTAAACAACCATTCATTGTTGTAAAATAATGTGCGTGATAGAATGACTCTATCAACAATAGAGTAAGATTCATTTTGCATCCTATATGAGGGATTCCTTAGTTCAGGCGGAAAAGGCAATGTCACTCGATATCATTACCAAAATAACCGTAATTTATTTTCGTGACCGGATGGAACCCATTGAAATGCTTTTTACTTCCGTTAGGTTATGGACTAGATCAAAATCATTCTCAACGAGTTCATAATAAGTGACTCAATTTATTTCACCGAGTTGGGAAAGAAACTCAAAAGATAAAAAAACTATTTTTAATTTCTTAATCCAATGCCCAAAAGATATTAGAGGGTCTAGAAATTAGTTTGGTTTGTCAGTCCAAGGCCAAAAGTACTCACTATTTGCTTTCTAAATTTTTTTTAAAAAAAACATTTTTTGAAAATTAATCGAAAGTATTTCATATCGACATTATGTCAATACAATATCAACAAATATAGTGTTAATACGTTGTCTATATAATGTCGATATTGAGTATTTTTTATTAAATTTCAAAAAAGTGAGTTTTTTTTATTTATTTAAGAATGCAAATAGCAGTACTTTTGTCTATTTCCCAAAAATATATAGGGTCATGGTTTATTCAACATAAGCAAAATCAAATAAAAACTTCAACCGACTAGATACAGTTAGAGTTTGTATCGAGCTTGGCTAATATTTGGCTCGTTTAAGCAACCATGCCAAGCTCGACCCTTTTTAATAAACAATCCAAGATTGAGCATAAGAGTTTGTATCGAGCTTGGCTCATATTTGGCTCGTTTAAGCAACCGTGCCAAGCTCGACCCCTTTTAATAAACAATCCAAGCTTGAGCATAGGCATATTCAACTCGTAAAGCTCTTGAGAGGCTTTGTTCGTAGGAGTCTTGTTCGTAAGAAGTTTGCTTTGAATGAAAAATCTTTTGAATATGTTCAAAGTAAATATACCCATAATACAAAAAACTAAAACAATTGTCTTTGTTTTCTTCCTTTTGAAGTTGATCAGCTCAGTGTTGTTAAGTATCACTAGGGCTAGTTTCAGCTTGGTAACCAAACCGAAAATGCCAAATCAAAAACCGAACCACAACTTCGGTTTACTTAAAAAACACCTGAAACTGAACCGAAATTTTCGGTAAACCAACATTTATTGAATATAATGACATCTTGAATAATTAGGATTTTAGAGCTTCAATATGCACAAAAACCACAACATTACCAAAACTTGGGAACCTTGAGATAGTTAAACTGATAATATATTAAGCAACAAACATTAAAGGATCCATCCAAACAAAATTTCCTCGACAAAATGCACCAAACTAGTCTTGGATAAAATATAACACGGTCCAAACACGGCAAATGTTGTAGATGAAAACGAAAATGTAATCTCATCACTTGTCTGCCTTAGAGACGTTCGCAGCAGCTTGCCCTCTGAGACGACCCGTCCTCCTAGCAGCAATGAGACCAACCTTCTGCCCAGGAGGAGCGTCACGCCTGACTGTGCTAGCATGTCCAATATGCTGGTGGTTACCTCCTCCGTGAGGATGCTCGACTGGGTTCATGGCCACACCACGAACCTTGGGCCAGCAGTTCCTCTTCACTCTGAATTTGTGGTAAGCATTACCAGCCTTGAGCATTGGCTTTTCAGTTCTTCCTCCCCCTGCTACCTGCCCAATCATAGCACGGCACCCGCTGGGAACAATCTTCTTGGCACCAGATGGCAATTTGATCCTGTTAGAACCAGTGGAAACACACAATTGTCAACACGTCTCAAAAATACCATATAAGATTTTACAATCGCGAAGGGTCAATAATTTAAAAAAATGACAAGCAGTAGATAAAGCAACAAAATGGACAGTCAGAAATCAGCTTGGATTAGATTGTAATACGAAGAGCCATAATAAATTCTGACTCTTCTCTTACTTAATTTCACAAACTTCTTAACAATACAGCCAAATAAGCATATCAAGCAAAAAGTAGAATGAGGTAAACACATTTGATTAATTACAACTGTAAACAACAATCTTAAAACCCGAGAATTTGTTTTAAGTTTCACAATCAGAATAATCATTCATTTCTCTCTAGTTCTAAATTGAAAAAATGTTCGAAAACTGACCCAACCGCATACCACATAACAAAACCTAAAACAGAACCCAACCCAGTTCAGCAAATTCGACAAACTATTGGGTAATGGGATAAAAGTTGAGTCATCGAACCAGATATATACATAGCTACATGCAAATTGCAATCATAAGAGAAATGGGGATCTCAATAAAAATGTAATATTTGAGCTCCAATTACTGAAATCCAATGAACAAATACACTAATCTCCGTAATCAAATATAATAACCCAATGATTTTAACAAGATTGAAATGGAAATGAAATGAACAGAGATAAATGTATATAGACCTGGAAGTATCGTTATCAGGGTTGTGGCTGATAACAACGGCGTAATCACCGGAGGCCCTAGCGAGGGTTCCACGGTCGCCGACATGGTGCTCGACGTTGCAGACGACGGCTCCCTCGGGGATCGATCTCAGAGGCAACACATTTCCCACCACCAAATTGGCCTTCTTCCCGCAGTAAATGAACTGGCCGGTGTAGATTCCCTCGGCGGCAACGAAGAGCTCGTTCTGCTTCTTGTAACGGAAGGGGTGGCGGAAGCTGATGCGGGCCAACGGGGCACCACGACCGGGATCGTGGATGATCTCGGTGACGACGCCCTTGAGGTAGCCGTTGCGCTCGCCGAAGTCGAGGCTCCGGAAGCGGGCAGGACCCTTGCGGTGGTGGGTGTGGGATTTGAAGACGGAACCCGCACCCTTACGCTGAGCTCTGATGACTCTTCCCATGGCTCCGCTGAGTGATGTCTGCTACTAGCGGCCGCGCGAAATGGTGTTCCCAAAAACCCTAGAATTTGTGTTTGTTTTTATAGTGCTCAGGAGAGATGTGTATTCCAGTGAAGTGAACACCCCTCCAAACTCTCTAAAACCCTAATGTGAAATTACAAGACATTTGGGCCAAATTTGTGAAATTTGGAGAACCCAAATGTGTAAGTGGATTTGAGATCGCAGTGGGTTCCAAGGCCCAAAAGATATGGAGGGTGATGGAAAACTCCATAATCCATGCCAGATATTTGCCAATAACTTGACCCAACATGAAGGATCTCAATATATCCTTGTTGAAACTTGAAACCTCAAGAGGTTGGTGTAGCGAGCAAAGATTTGGAACCTTCAACTCGAGTTCAAATTCACACGAATAAATTTTGTAGGACCGCGAGTTTTGTTTTGGCATGCGGTTTGTGCAAACGGTAGGGAATGTTCTTATAAGGTCATGTCAGTTTGTTTGTTTAAAAACTGCCAACCGACATGCATCCTTTTATGAAAGATGATAGCCTAATTCCAAATCTCTTCGAAAGGTTATATGTCTAATGGTATTGCTTCAACTTCAAGCAGCCAAGAAACATTGAATTGCTTCATTATCAAACATAATACATTTAATTATATTTGAAAATTTACAACACTCTCCACTCTTCTTCCTATTGCTTGGATTTCAGTTAGAGCAGGGCTTTACAAAAAGTCAATTTAATATTCCATCGTTCAAATAATTTCTTGAATGCCTAAACCAACAAATGAACGGAGAATCAAAACTCGATTTTATGTTATGTTCGTCAAAAATAACATTTATTTCATCAACGTGATTGTGTTTTTAGGGTTTTGTTTTACAATGGAGAGTGGAAGTAGTTGGTAGGGCACGAACAATCATTTCATATTAGAGTTACAAATTATTTAATATTAATTATTAATATAGGGTGTATTCAACAACATGTGGAGTGCTAATAAAAAAAAATCTTGTTGAATTTAATAATGTTATATGGGTGAAAGAATTTTATAAAACTTTACAAGTAAATCTCAACTGTTTAAAATTAAAGAATATAGTACATATAAGTTTATTATTTTATTTGAAAAGAATAAAAGATTGAGGAGAACAATTTTTATGACACAAGTACATCATCACGTAATATTCAATACCAATAAAATAATGACATATAGATAAAAATTTACACATATGTTTATTTCAATGACACAACGTAGCTGTGATTGGTGAACTATATATAGAGTCTTTTTTTATTAACTTTGTCTGGATAGCCAAAAAAAAAAAGTCTTTTTGACCAGAGCCAAAGAAAGAGTCTAACTTTCCTTTCGCTACTTTTGAGTGGCAAATGGCCCTTCTTCCATTGAGAAAAAAGATAGCATCCATGCATGCATACAATTAGACAAAGTCTAAATGCGTCCCAAACCCTACGAACGATTATAGTGGTGAGAGAAGTCGTCCTATAAAAACAAATGGTAAAAGAAAACTGCTCCAATAATGCATATAACAAATTTAAGTTGACTACAAAAAATTATAATACTAGATATAGCAGCTAAGCTATATCTGGTTGCCGAATTTTTAAAATTGCATTACATTATTATACAAATAATGCATTGTTCATTATTAGACCGGATACTAATACTATCATATATTGTTATAATTCACCACCTTGAAATTAAAATACTAATAATTTTGCACATCGAATAGTTCGTGTTGCTTAATTTACACATTAAACGATGTGCCTAGATGGTTTGAAGAATTATGAAATCATGATACCGATGGTTATTCGCTTTGAGTGATCTAATAAAATTTTAGCAAGTCCACATGTATATTTTATCCACACGTACAATTATTACTTTATGTCAATGAATATCGTACTTCTAAAACAAAAAGTCCTTAGATGATTTGTTAATATGTATATGTATATGTAGAAGTAGGCTACGGTGCTCGCAAGCATTGGATGCTCACACCGATCTCACCGTTAAAAGGAGAGAGGAGTGAGGAGAGAGGGGGAAGAAGGGTGAGATCGTTGTGAGCATCCAATGCTTGCGAGCACTGTAGCCAGTCCCGTATATGTAATATGAAGTCACAAGTACCGTACTACATTGAGTATATATTTATACAAAAAAATTCCGATAATACTGTACCTTCTTTTGGAAAGTTTAAACTGCTTACTTTTGAGTATCAATAATGGGATGCACCGACAAATTTAACTATTGGATCGTCACCAATCACGCCAAATTTTGTTCGAAGTACTCCAAATTCCAGACCTACAGTTTCATTAGATGCTGCTAAACCAACTCGACATGTTCAAATTATATATATTGCATTGTAGCTAGAAAGTACACATGGTCATGTATCACTATTTATATGGTATTGTGAGATAAATAAGAGTTTTCCGTCACACTAGCACGTGATGTTTTATACAATTTTTTTACCACAAAATATAATGTACAAATTTACCTGCCATGTGTAGGGCAGCTTTGGTAGGTTTTCCTAGTGCCATTCTCAATTGTGTTGAGAATGAATCTTACGTTAATGAGAGAAATGATCTTGCATATGCTTATAAATAATTATGTTGCTTTCCAAATTGCTAATTAATTTTATAGTGTAACCTTAATTTTTTTCAAATTATTATATGACATTACATGAAAGAAATGAGAGTTTTTCATCACACTGTGACGTACTATTTATACAATTTCGTCCAGACATACAAGATGTTATGTACAAATTTGGCTGACACGTGTATACAATGCAAGCCTCTTATTCATGAAGGGCAGCCTTGGTAGGTTTTTTTCCGGTATCTTAAATACATTATGTTTATGTCATTTAAACTATAAAGTCTCGCTTTCGTGAGTATAATTGAAAGTTAGATGAATGTCATGTTCACCGCCATATTTTTTTGGACGGTTTGCATGGCTTTGACAATTTGAAGCATCATGCACGATGGCTAGCTTTGGCTAATTAGAACTCAACCCACTTTAATGTTCCTTAACTGGTTTTTAAACGCGAAAAAGTGGTAATTTTACCTATCCTCGATTTAGATTTTTTTTTTCTCTAAAATTATATTAGAAAATTTTAAACCTTGAATTTAGGCTATTCATACTCATCACCCTACCGATCATTACCACTAGGCTAACCCTAATGAATTTTGAAAGATATAAAATTAATTATAATTTTAGTAGCAAATTCATCACGAACAAATAAACAGAATAAGGTGTATAAAAAGAAGTTATCCCACACTCAAAGTTAGAGTTGGAACTGACATTGCCAACTATTTATTGATTTTGTAATTTATTTTTTCTTTTCAACTTTAGAAGAAATCTCATATTCTTTCTACTCATCGATAAAACAAAATAAAAATAAAAAACACTAATTAAAGGACGTTACCATAAAATAAATTAAGTCATCAACTCACACCCTCATACATTGCATATCATGATTAAGCTAATCTATTTGATGTTGTTAAAGTTTCCAAATTTATAAATGGAAAATCCCCAAATTTGTAATGAAATGAAAGCGAACGAGCCAATATATATTGCTGTGCATTACTTTGCGTCGTGTTTCCTTGCTGTTTACAGAGGGTTTCTAATTTAAAACCAAAAAGAAAAGAAATGGCCACATGCAATTGTGCGTGTCATCACGTACATCCAATTATTTACATGCATGGATTACTTTACATAAAGTAATCACAATTCGTGATTAAGAAAGGATTAGTAAACGTGAAGCAACATTTCTGTAACAATATCCGGAAAACTCTCGTTTTCTCTTCAATACAAAATTATTTTTATGTTAATCAAGTCTGACAGAGTATACAGACCAGAAGTAAACATCAAATTTGGTTAATTAAGTAAAACTTAAGCATTCAAAAATAGGACACCTAGCAAATCCCATATTATTATACTCCACTCCACGCACCTGATTCTTTTGAAACTAGGGTAATTAAGACAACTGACCTTAATTATAGTATGATACTAGAAATAAATTGATGTTTGTGTAATTAATATATATTAATAAAATATAAATACAAATATTATAATTTAAGTAAATTAATAACGTAAGCCGTGTTGGTAATACACCAAAAAATTGCACAAATTAGAGGCGAATGGAAATTAACTATGATAAATAATGTCGGCAAGTGGCAGAAGCTCCACCTACTGCATGCAAAATATCACACCAGGGGTAAATTTGTGTGTGTGTTATTTGAAATTTGAAGTGGCAATTCGATCACGATTCCTGCATGGGGTGCCACATACAATTATGTAGCAACCCGACCCGTGAGAAAATGGCCCACCAATACAGTGCTAGGTATAGAGAGGTTTTGGTGTACCAATTATTGATGTAAAAGGCGGATTCACCATAGGATTCAAAACAAAATAAAAGTTTCAATACATTATAGGGAAAAATCTTGAGTGGTACGTACCATTCAATGGTACGACTATTGAATAGTTCAGATTAATTTGCAGTGGGCCCCAAATGAATCTTAACCATTTAACAGTACGTACCATTTAATGGTACGTACCACTGAAGTTGGACCCTACATTATAGTATGTTTTTGAAAATGATAGGGCATTGCCTATGTACTGATGGAAAAAAGTTGATGTTTCATCATATTTATTAAGAATATGAGAGTAGTCTAATTCTTTACAAGAATATACAATGTCTTTTAATTAATTTCTCGACATGAGATTTATACTTTTAACACGCACTTTCACAAGTAAGTTATTTAAGTCTAAAACATGGACAATATGTATTGGGTCACATGGGAGCATATAAGCCGTTTAGCTCAATACGTGGTTAACGCGCTTTGATACAACGAATGAAGTTGAGTTTTCATCGTAAACTGAATTGCCAATATGAAGAGTAATTAAGCTTTTTATAAGCACATACAAGGTCCATTAATTCTCCAAAGTGAAATTCACACGTACTAATGAATAAAGAAATTGTCGTAGGCTATTGGAACACAACTACTAAACAGTGCAAGTGTTACTCTGCATGAGGGAGAAAAATATGAAAGTGATGGAAGTTGGAGAAAAATGTTGAAGAATTTTAATATTTTGAAAAAAAAAATAGCAAAATTACTAATTTATCTTTATTATGTACATGTTGTTCATTGCAACTCAAACTAAACACAGGAAAAATGAGGATATAGATGGTATTTTCATAAAAAAAATTGACAAGCCTAAATTATGAGTGAACGATATATATATATCTATATATATTAGAATATAGTATCATTGCATCCACTCGTTTTATAAGAACCTGAACTAGTTATACCACTTTACTGTGTTCCAACACTAGCACAATAATTTGTACATATAATACATAGGATCATACATACGTATATATATATATTGTGTTCATCATTGTGGTATTCTTTCTGCTTGACTTTTAAAAGACATGCAAAGTTGTGGGGAGTGGAATTAGTTAAGATATACGACATATTCATACAACATAAACTTCAAACAAAAATAAATAAATAAAGATCTTAATAATGTAATATATATAGAGTAAAACCTTTATAAAGTCATAAAGTTAGAATCAAACTAATTTTATAATTTTAGGGAGGTTATTACTTAATAGAGGTGTAGTTAATTTTTTTTATTGACTTATTTATCCTTAATGAATGTTGTATTTCCTAGATAGGATTATTTTAGCCCCAAGTATTTTATTTCTTGCACATATGTGCCCTCAAGCTCAAAGACGTGACATCAACTCTAAAAACTAAAACATTGTTCCAAACCACTTTAAAAAAATTAAACTTTTATTTGTATATTTTAGAAAGATATTGCATATTTTTTTAAGATTGAACTAAGAAAATTTATAACTTATTACAATATAAAGTTTATTTTTACACATAACTGATCTCAAGTTGGAACCAAAATATGATTTTAAGAAAATTATTTCTTTTAGAGTATTATTTTAGAAATATTTTACTATATATATTGGGATGATGCTGTTGACTCGTTTGTTCCTGCCTTCCTGGGCGACCCTCTTCCTCTCTGAAATTATAGAAAACAAATACACAGATGATGCATATTTATTCCGTGAAGTAGTGATTAAGAGAGTGCCTTGATGCGGTTTCTAGCAAAGTTGAAACACAAGTGTCACAAGTATACATGTTTGCAGCGCTTATACACCTGCACATGCTCGCATGTTACTGCAAAACTAACTCCATAACTTTTTCTATATACTTTACCCCATGACTTAAAAAACTCAATATTCTTCTACTTTCACAACAAGTAATATTTCCTCTAGTATGTGACTCTTGGAAGGCTAAACTTATCAAAAACATATATAAAACCACAAATCATACATGTATCAAAACTACAATTTGATAAACACAATAACCAAATTGACTTGTAGAAGCAATCAAAAAAGAAGTTACAACATACTTCAAAGTAGTGCACCTTTCCTTGTAGAGATCGAAGATGATGAAGTCATCAATCTTCTATCGCAATCATTCTTCACTATGACAAAACCTTCAATGCTCAAATCAACAATAGGCCTTAACTCAACATAGAGCATATCTTTTGTGAGAGCGAATGCCTACTATATACACACACACATTCAATCCACTCGTCTCTTATAATAGAATCCAAGTGAAACACTGTCAAGTAATCATTGTCCAACAATGAGTACAAAAACTAGGATGGAAACTGTATTTTAGTTCTATATATGATTCAAAACCCCTTGCTATAAGACTTCTCTACACTAATTTAAATCATAATAGTAAGTTATAACATACATTTTTGGGACTGGCTACAGTGCTCGCAAGCATTGAATGCTCACACCTATCTCACCTTCCTTCCCCCCCTCTCTCCTTTTAATGGTGAGATCGGTGTGAGCATTCAATGTTTGCGAGCACTGTAGCCTACTCCTACATTTTTATACTCTAACAACTCTAAACATCATGATTACTCGTCACTTTCATTCTGAAAAACTCCACGCGTTAATAATACTCAACATTGATATCTACATAGATTGACCGTATGAAATAGTTAAGTTGAGCTAAAACACGGTATCATGAGAGGAAAAAGTAGTAGATATCAATGAAAAACTTCAAGTTGGTTCTTACGATGGTGTAATAAACGGGACTGGCTACAGTGCTCACAAGCATTGAATGCTTACACCCATCTCACCCTCCTTCCCCCCCTCTCTTCTCCCTCCTTCCTCCTTTTAATGGTGAGATCGGTGTGAGCATTCAATGCTTGCGAGCACTATAGCCTACTCCGTAATAAACTAAGATAATTGGTATTCTTTGTAGCTTTTATCTTTTGCCTATTGTTATATTCCTAAACTAAGCGTACATAGTAATCTCTTTGTTCGTAGTGATCTTTTCAGTTTTCACTCTACTATATAGTTTATCTCTCGTGATAGTTACGAATTGAATTGTTCATACAACATTTGATTTGATTTGATTTTTTTTCCTTTTTTATACAATGATATTCTATTATAAGGGAGTGAGAATATTATACTCTAAGGTGAGGGAGATTGAGCTATGCCACTCAATGGGTCAGCCCATAAGTAATTAAGTATTTAACTCAGCACAAATATAATATGTTATCGCTATGCTTATGAGTTGAACTTAGGACACCTCTCACTTATGAGTGACTTATGAGTGAAGATGACTATTCCTATACCCTAGTTTTAGTTGGTAATATAACATTCAATTTGAGACTGTAATCTAACTACACGTGTCCAAAAAGTAAGGAAAGATTGTGCTTTAGCTTTCTCAAGGGAACAAGACTTGGCTGCTGACAATTCAGCAACCACTTTTACTTACACCCAATTTCGTGTGGGCACGTGTCCAAGTTTTGATTAAAAAAATTAAAACTTGACACGTATTCACACGAAATTAGGTGTAAGTAGAAGTGACTGCTGAATTATTCAGCAGCCAAGTTATTTCCTTCTCAAGGGTGAAGGGACCATTTGCATTGAATTTTCAACTATGGTCCAAAAGTGCAAAACACTAGAGCTATTAGTCATTTTCTCACAACTAAATTAATAAATTTGTAATTTATAATTGATAACATCATTTGGTAATCCTTGGTAATTTCACAAAGGAAATTCTCCATAAAGATACAAAATTTTCAACATAGTCCAATTTCCTTTCTGAGTTCGAATTACCATGAACCCAATAATTGTAATTTGACCAAAAGAATAATAGAAACTCAATAATTGTGGGCACAACACTAATTTTATTGTTTTTCCTTCTTTATTTTTGGCAACATATTTGACCATTTTTGGTACGGCAGTAAAAATAATCGAGTTGCTTACCAAAAAGAAAACTTTGAAAAAAAAAATATAAAGATCTTGAAACAAGAAAAAGAAAGGAAAAAAATCTGTCACAAGACATGGGTCCTACAAAATTAGAGAAAAAGAAGTAGAAAGGGTGGTGAGATGGTGGCATGTAATTGGTTAGGTGTACAGTAACTCGACCCGCATTCGACGCTGAAAAGACATTCATATAAAGCAGATGATTGGGGAAACAGAGAGAAAGATTCTGAACAAAACAATATTGTAAAGTGTTTTTTTTAATTATTTTTATTTTTTTATATGTTTGGTTTTTAAATTTTCTTTTCAGTTTGCTTAATTGAAAATACTTTAAATTTTGGCTTAAATGTTAAAATAGTCCTTATGTTTTACCACTCCGGCCGATTTAGTCATTGTATTTTTAATTTAGCCAATTTAGTTATTGGGTTTAATTCAATTAGTTAATGTAGTCTTTTTCATACAATTGCTGTTAAATAATTTATAAAGATATTTGAAATCAATAAAATAAATAAATAAATAAAAAAGTAAAATGAAAACAAAATGAGAAAAATTCAAAAAAGATAATTGAAACACGGGGACTAAATTGGCCAAATAAGTTAAACACATGGACCATTTTGATTTTTAAGCCTTAAATTTTTACATATATGAGTTTAGCCAAGTCGATTGTAGAAATGTGCTCCACTTTGAATTTAAGTTCAAATCCGTCTCCCAAAAATTTAGATAAATTTAGTTTAATTGTCCTGCTGTGTATTGATATTCATGCGGTCTTAAATTTAACTCCGAGTATGATACTAATTTAGTATGACCGACTTAATCCTCTACTTTTCAGTAAAAATATATTGTCGTATAAAAAAAGAGTTTTAATTTTAGCAAAACTAAAAAAATAATGAAAAAATCCAAAAATTTTCTTTGTGTTTTTTTTTTGGTTTTTAGAAATTTCAAAGTGCAGGAATTTCTTTGTGCATCTCTCTGGCTGTGCACAAAAACAAAAACAAATAGGAACCCAACAACTCAAACACGAACACGCTGAGAAATCTCGGTCTATTAGTAGAAGAATTACAAGCCCACCTTTTCTTTCTCTCTCCCTTTATTTTCAAACCCCCAAAAGCAAAGCCACCCCCAACATTCAACACCAACACCTCATCACCCTGTTGTGAGTTGTAACTCTCTCTCCCTCCCTCCCCCTTTCCTTTCCTCCTCCTCTCCCCATTGTACGTTTCTCTCCCCTTTCTTTCTCTCCTACGTTTTTTCAATTTCTTCTTGTTTTCTTACAATTGCGGTCAATTCTCTTACTTTTTCCGTTGGATTCATGCACCCCTGCCTTTAAATTTGTAAGCTTTTCGTGCTCATTGGCATGTTTTTGCATCTGGGTCCTTGCACTTTTGTATTTTTTGTGTGTTGATGCTTTTGGTTGTCGTTTTGCTTCGTTAGCTTTCAGGTACTTTTGTCTGCAACAATAAATATCTATGATCATCATACAAAAAACCCAGTTTCTTAATTGATTTTAGAGGAAACCCAATTTCTAATTTGAATTTTTACCCAATATTTGAAGTGGGTTTTGCCGGTGGATCTCGAGGTTTCGAGCTTTCACGGGTTTTGGGTTGGTTTGTTTTCCCCTCAAATATTTCAGATTCCTGACAATGGCGACCCCTCTGCAAAATGGTCCTTCAAAGTTCGTCGTTTTCTTTGGCAGACATGCCCTGACAGCCATGTGTTTCTCTTATATTGTGGAATGTTACTTGGGGTTATTTATTTTTTGAATTCTTTTCGAAAACTTGTGTGGGTTTGTTCTTCTGGGAGTTTTTGGATCTTGTGATTCTAAATCCAACCCTTTTTCTGTTTTGGAATTTGGAGTTTGCCGGTGAAATTTCCAGGGTTTCTAAAAATTTTCCCCCTTTGGGATTTTAACTTTTTCAATTTGATTCCTTTTTTGGTAGAGGGCCCAGTTACAAACTTACAGCCACCGCTTTTGAGTTCCAGTAATTTTTGGATGTGATTTTTTGAATTTTCTGGCTGATTGTGTTTGGTTTTCACTGCAGTGCATTTCACCTAAAGCATATTCAGGGATAGGTTATACTTGATTGAGGATAACATTTGATTCCTATTTATAAGCATTGAAGACATTCTCCCAATGCTTAATTTTGGCAGGGCCAGAAGTCAGTCAAGAACTAACAGATCCATGTCTCTGGGAGGTGAGTTTTCGATTGCGTTTGATTACGTTGTCTTTACTTTCTGTGAATTCTGTTTTGATCATTGTTGGTTGTGAGAAACGACGATTCGAAGGAGGTTGAGCTGAAATTAGAGTCTCCTCAATATGTTTTGAAATTTGTTTATAACAAAGGTTTAACTGCATTGTTTCAATTTGGATATTTTGTGCTTGAGTTATCTGGAAATTTTAAGCTTATGTGTTGGACCCTGTTGTGCTTGCAGGCATGGAGTACCCAGATCCCAAGAGAAAGAACAACTTTGTAGGAAAAATTCTTTTGGCTGCTACTCTGACAGCATTATGTATTATTATGCTAAAACAATCCCCATCTTTTAATACTTCACGCTCGGTAATCCCTTAATCCTGAGTATTTTCTTTTCAGTATGTGATTATTGTATTGGAGTGACTATCTGCGTAATGATCATTTGCTTCATGCAATATAATCCCTTTCTGATTAGATAATTATCAATAGCTTTTTTTTCCTGTCTTGCCATTTGATCATTATCCAACAATAATTATTTTAGTATTGAGGTCTGACATATTTGAGAATATCTTAGTTGTATATGCTGTTTTCCTTGGATGCATGATTAACTTATATATGGCAACCTTAATTTAACTAGACTGTCAAAGTCAACTTTGTGCTCTTTTGAAGAAAGCAACCGTGCTAGATGTTATATATGGCGAGCCGACTTTCAAACAGAAATACTTGTATAACTTAGCTCTTTTGTCCAGATATCACTGACGAACAGAAGTGAATAGTTGTTGCTAGTGCTATGTTTTTAGTTAACCCCAACGAGCCACCATGGCCTGAATGGCTTGGTGGTCTCCACTGACCAATGAGGATCTTCCACGGGTGCCTTAAAAATAGGCATACACTTATGTTCTGAGGGAGGGGGAACAGGGTGAGGGAAGTCAGGATACCAGAGAGAAGAGGAGGCTAAGGGGTCCTAGGAAATCATAACGAGGATCACAGTCTGATGTTGATTTGGTCATCGCCATTGGAGAAAATCGTTATAGGATCATATCATCTTGCTTCTGGTTGGGGTTATCAAATCTGGTCCAGTGCATTTTCTTGTTGTATATTGTCGATACCTGCTTGGATCAATTAATTGCCTTCTTCAATCTCCATAATGTTTAACATAGTGATAGAATTATTTTTGGTAAACTATTCTCTGCATTTTAATTGTTCTTGATACTTAAGATATGAAAACTTGGATACAAGATTTTTGCGCTGTTGCATTGTAACATTTTGCAAGTTCTATTTTTATTTTTTATTTTTTTGGTGGCGGAAGTAAAATGTTCTATTTTGTTTTTGTGTGTTCAATAAAATTGCAGAAGTTCTATGAAATGTAAAAAATCTGGACCTTATCTTACCATGTACAATTTATATTGGTCCAGTTCTCCCTTCATGAAGCAGGGGTAACTCATGTCCTAGTAACTGGAGGTGCTGGATATATTGGTTCACACGCTGCATTACGACTCCTAAGGGATCAATATCGTGTAACTATTGTGGTAGGTCTCTTTTGGATGAAGTCGACGTCTTCTTTATTACTTAACTTGATAATTACTGTAGATCATAAAATTTTTATTTCTTTGACAGGATAACCTCTCACGGGGAAACCTAGGTGCCGTCAAGGTTCTCCAAGAATTATTTCCTGAACCTGGGAGGCTTCAGTTTATTTATGCTGACTTGGGGGATCCAAAATCCGTATCCTTGTGATGCTCTTTATGAGTATTGTTCAAAATACTTTATGCAAATAAAAAGTGCCAAGTGTCAATGTAGCCTTAACTGAATATTCCAGGTCAACAAAATATTTTCGGAGAATGCATTTGATGCTGTGATGCATTTTGCTGCTGTTGCATATGTTGGGGAAAGCACACTCGATCCACTTAAGTAAGTACTATCCATGAGCCAGATCAGGACCATTTACTATTACTGGAAATATGCTCGTCTTGCTTGTGTGCTTTGTTCAAGAATTTTTCCTTAATGATGCTGTGTGGATATACATGAATTTCAGCTTAGTATTAGGAACTTAGGGCTGATGTTGGATGTTGACATGGCAGTTTATATACCTCGCTTAAACAGTTGTGAACTCCTTATCAAAAGGCAAAAGAAAAGGCCTGAGAAGACTTTGATATAACATTTACGAATAATCTTACTTATGAAAATTTTTGAACTTTTGCACAGGTATTACCACAACATTACATCAAATACCTTAGTGGTATTGGAGGCAATGGCTGCACATGGTGTGAAGACTTTGATATATTCTAGTACATGTGCAACATACGGAGAACCTGAGAAGATGCCTATTACTGAAGAAACTCCGCAGGTGGGTTGTCCTATACTTGTGTTTTTGTTTTACTTCCAATAAATAAACTTGTTTTGTTGCTGACTTTGATGTTATGGCAATACATTCAGCGCCCAATTAATCCATATGGAAAAGCAAAGAAGATGGCAGAAGATATCATCTTGGATTTTCATAAGAATTCAGACATGGCAGTCATGATCCTGAGGTTCGTGTCCTAACAAATTTTTTAAACCTTTTGATATTTTTTTTGAACTGTTCCTGACATAATCCTGTGAGTAACCTTGCTTCGTAACCACTTTGTCACCAATGGGTTTATGTTATGTTAATTTGCAAGTGAAACACGAATCACATGGCAATAATTTTGTGTCATCTTCAACTTTTCGTTGCTTAAGTGGGTATTTCCTTAGTACTCCATAGCTTTGAATGCTACAGATTCTTTTCCAATAAAATAGGCAGGTTTTTTAACCCTAGATCACTATGTTTTAATCTTAGCCGTCCGTTTTTGGTAGTATTGAATATTACGGAGTACTAAGGATTTTTCGAGCTTAAGTTCTGCTTTTCTTCTAAACTCATGTGGTGTCTGGACTTGGAACCTTAGCGCACCATGTGGCTTTGGCTTAGGTGGCAATGGATGTCTAAAAATTTAGAACCTTTATTTGATTTTCCAAGTCGGCTCTCTGCACAAAGCTTGTTTCTTACTTTTTTTCACTAGTAAGCCGGTATCTTTATTAATAATGGGTTCATCATCTCATTTTCTGTATAATATTAACAAGGCTGTGTGACATTTTCTGTAAGGTCATTTGGTGTCCAACTGAATTATTCGTACTATCATCTTGTGTGACCTGCATGTGGTCTGTGTTATAACTTATGTCTACACTTGTATTATGCTGCGAGTCATTGGCCCCAAAGGATTTCCACCAAATAAGACATCCCCAAACAATTTACTTTAGCAGATGAATGAATAAATTGTCCTGATTGTGTCACAACTTATTTTATTTTTCGAAACCTTCCAGATACTTCAATGTGATTGGGTCGGACCCAGAGGGCAGATTAGGTGAAGCTCCCAGACCTGAACTTCGTGAACATGGACGAATATCAGGTGCTTGTTTTGATGCAGCTCGTGGTATCATTCCTGGGCTAAAGGTAAGTTGTTGCATAATTAACTGATATATCTATGGTAAAGATCAAGTTATAGGTTTGGCTATTAAAGTTATGATTATCCTTGCGTATTTAATTATGGACACGGTGCATGAATTATTTGAAAATTTTCATACCATTTTCTCACCTGCCATAAAGAGTAAAAAGAAAACAGAAAGGGGTTTTGATCCGTACATTTTGACGATTTCAGTTAGCTTTCTCATATCAGCTGTTTCCACTGTTCTTTTGAGTGGTTGGAATTTTTGTAATGAAAGTGCTTTGCAGGTTCGAGGTACCGATTACAAAACATCTGATGGAACTTGCATAAGAGATTATATAGATGTCACTGATCTGGTTGATGCTCACGTTAAAGCTCTTGAGCATGCACAGCCCCGTAAAGTGGGAATCTACAATGTTGGAACTGGAAAAGGTAGGATAAACGAAATCAATATGACTCTAATTGCATTTCGTATTGAGCAAAAGATTTTGTAGTGAATAGCAGAATTTTCTCTTACGCTTTATATGCGGCTGTCTATTACCAGGTAGTTCTGTTAACGAGTTCGTGGAGGCATGTAAGAAGGCAACCGGGGTGGAAATCAAAGTTGATTTCCTTCCCCGCCGGCCTGGTGACTATGCTGAAGTCTTCAGTGACCCATCTAAGATCCTACGTGAACTCAACTGGAGCGCTCAACACACCAACCTTCAAGAGAGTTTGCAGGTTGCGTGGAGATGGCAAAAAGAACATCGTGATGGGTACGGAACCACCCCGTTGGTGATGTCTTCTTGAACGGAAACCCTTTGGCGATGTCTTGTTGAAATGGTCACGGCATTGCGTAGCATGAAGATCGATACAGTATCCGTTGCAGTGCCTAATCAAGCCACGCTTCTTTAGCTCAGCCTCAGTTAGATGGGGGATTTCAGAATCCCCATTAACCAAAATGGGAAAAGAAAAAAAAATGTCGAAGGGTTTCGGAATTAATATTAATTTTTTGGTCGTATTATATATTATTATGTTATATTCTTTAGTAGTAGTAGCAGGCCATCATCCGGTGGCCGGAAAAAGGAGCAGCAGCCTGTGTGTTTCAGTCGATGTATTCGAATGATGATATAGTTCAATAATGATGCCCAGCAGCAGTATAGCCTTATTTTAGCATCATGCCTCTCTGCCTTTCTTTTCTCCTTTGGTAACCGATGCTAGTGCTCTTTTTATTTTATTTTTCCGGTTAAGTTGGAAAGAATCGAACTTTTGACCTATCTTAATCCGAACATATTTTTTCCGCCTTGTGCACCATTTGGGCACACGTCAAGCATTGGTTACAAGCCATGTAAACAATAGCATGAAGCGATTGATAATCGGTATTCCGTCTCCTTCAGCAGATTCAACGCCAACCTTCTCCGCTAATCCTTCTTCCAATTGAATAGCAAGATGAAAACTACAATTAAATCGCAGCAAAAAAGCTCCGACCGTGGGTGCTTCAATGGTGCCATACTCGTCGATAGTGTAATCATATACGAAGGAGGATCCAAACGTAAAGACTAAGGCGTCACTTTTTGCTACGTGCTCAAGTGTAAACTTGGAGTTGGTTTTGACCTCATAGATGGATGAAACTCGTTTACTTGTCAGTAATGGAGAAATAAGAAATCGGATAATTTCAGAATGGGAAAAAGTAAGAAAAGGGAATTGGATTAACACCTCATCTGGTTAATCAAATTCTTAAAATTGGATTATTTCAGTACGGATTTTAGATAATCCCATTACAGATTACATGCAAATAAACGCGAAGAAAATCACGAAGAGAACCTATTTCATTTCTTTTCATTTCCATTACTGATAAGTAAACGTTGTTGTCAAAAGACCCTAAACATGGCAAGCCGAAAAGATTTTTTTCTCTTCCGCACATCGATGTTTTGGTGGACAACACCGCATTCCAATGTTAAAGAAATAAGTTAAAATGACATCGAGGATTGTATTCTTGGATCCTTAAGGCACGTGGAGCAATTATATAACTGAAAATTTAAAACGTGACAGAAAAGATGGTATTAGAGCAATCTCATCAAATTTTAAAAGAGAGTTGGACATACAAGCCTCTAACAAAACTTTGGGTTTAACTTCAGTGGTACGTACCATTCAATGATACGTACTGTTGAATGGTTTAAGATTTATTTGAGACCCGCTGCAAATTAATCTGGACCATTCAATGGCCGTACCATTGAATAGTACATATCACTGAAGAATTTTCCCAGAAGTTTTGCTTTTCTCAAAACTTGTAGCGAGCTTTTCTTTACAATCAAGGACAAAACCTACTGAAACAACCCGACCCACAACTCAAAAAGCCCATCAAAATTGCCTTTTTTATTCAACATGGAATTTTATTAAATTTTTGCTAGTTTTGTGGGTGAATAGTGTCAAAAAACTACTTTTGTTAGTCTCTTTAACTTTTCATCTCCAATACTCTATATTTTAACAAACTTTGAATATTTTATTATCAATTATTTCAAAAAGAATAAACCTAACTCACTCATTTTTTAAAACCACATTTTTTTCTCCTCCTTTTCTCCTTGGCTCACGAGTCCACCCTTGAGTTTTATTAATGTTTTATTATTTAGCTTATGAACATTTGCTCTATAAACTTAAAGAATAACTATTCATTTTGTTAAAATAGAGATTCCTTTATAAAGTCTGTTGGAGATGAGTTTTTTAGATTTGGCTCTTTAAAATACAACTTCTTTTAAAGATACTCTTAGTTGTTAAAAAAAATTAACAACAGTTTTCACGTAACTTAGTTAAGCCCCCGGTTGTTATATTCTAATTTTAAATTTTAGAAGTGCAGAAGATGTTTAGTTAGTACATTCCTAATCCTAATTGGATTTCCAAACATTCCAAAAAAGACTAGGAGAACATACAATAAGCAACACTACTATCTTTTATAGCTTTCCTATTTTTGCTAGGACGTCACGGATGTTATTGAGGCCTTGCCTTTGTAATAGTTTTCGGTCGATCGTCTTCTCTTTGAGCCGGAAAACCTTGTGAGTGCTTTCCGACTGTCTTATCTCTTGCGTTGGGACGTCTTACCGACGGATCGCGTTTCTTGCTACGCAAGTTAACTCTATTTTCCCTGCATTCACTCTCGTCCTGTTCTTCTCGGAACAATGTCGGATCACTTGCTGCTGCTGGCGATGCTTCTCTTCGTAAGTTTTATGTTAAAGGCCGGGATATGGTGGAAATTTTGGCTCCGGATTGTGACGATTGGGCTCGAAAGAATTACGCCGGTTGCGATATACATTGCGAACTGGTTCGTCGATCGGATGGCGAGAAATGTTTTTGGGATGTTTCCGATGGTAGTCATGTTGGTCCTGCTCGTCATCGTAGTTGAAAGGAGGGGTACTATCAAGCACTGCTGATTGTAGAATTAGTTATGTATTTTTGTAACAAAAAAGAAATATATTGCTTAAGGTAAATTTTTAGCTTTTACTTAGCAAAAATATAAATAGAAAAATGTTATTGGATAAATGATTGATCCCTATTTTATAGGAGAGATTCTACCTTAAAATTTGGACTATATCTCTATGTAAGTGTCTCATGATAGAAAAGATTTCACCCGAAGCATGTACCATAGATTGGATTTACACCGATATGCTCAAGGCAATGATACATGACAATGAACCGCAGTATTTTTCATTAAAGATAACTGAAAATTTTCCTTGTGTTAATAAAAAAAGGAAATGTTTAGCAAAACCCGCTAAATTATAGGTCATGCTCCACTTTGCCCTCTGAACTTTCAATTTGTGTCAATGTCCCGTTGAGGGTTATTTTTGTCCTTTTCGTACAGTAGAAGCCTCTGAATTTTCTATACAAACAATCGTTAACTATTTATTTATTTATTTAAAGTTTATCATAACAGTAGTTAACTATATATATTTGTATTAAGTTTTATTACAATTAATGATGAAAGAGCATGTAATTTCCCTTTTAGTCCTTCCTTGCTCGCAAAGAAACACTACTACTACTATCTTTTCCTAATTTTTCTAGGACTTAAAGGATGGTATTTAAGCCTGTCTTAGTAATATACAGTTCATGGTCGTCGATCGTATTTTTTTTGAGCCGGAAAACCTTGTGAGAGCATCAGTAGACGGCTTTCGGCTTTTGTCTCAGAAGAACATCGGAGTTGCTGCAACCGGTGGCGTTAATCTTTGCTGCATAATGTTAAACCCGATAGCGTTTATCATCGGAACAGTTTTGAAAATTGCGTTCTACGCGATCAGGTTTGTACTGTACAATGCCACGCTCTTAGGGCTGGATTTTATGGGGTGGTTCATTGGTTGGATGATGAGGAATGTGCCTGCGTTCTGGATTCTCGTGGTCCTCCTGCTCTTGGTCGTAGTTGGGAGGATATCAAGAGCTGCTGGTTATAAAATTAGTTAAAAAGTTATTATAACCAAAGGAAGATTAGTTAGGATTGAGCACGGAGAACAGACGTGGGTTAAGCCAGTTGGCCAAAACAGCATGGTTGTTGCATGGTGCTCAAATTTGATTTCCTCTCTATAAATTAGTAGTAATTTAGAATATTGTCAATGAAAAAAAAAAAGGATCGAGTAGAGAAGATTTTGTGCTTCATGTTTGTTTTTCCAATATGTGATATCAAACGATTAACCAAAAGTTTATTTTGGATTGAGTTTTTATTTATTTTTCTCCTACTTGTACTTTGGTTCTCTTTGTGTATTTTCTCTGCCTTATAGAATACCTTTTTGTAGCCAAAGCATGTGTGAAGATGAGAAAAACTTGAGTGCCGATGCTCGACCAAATCATCCATAGGCATCTTACACAAAAGGATGAGACCCTCTGTAGTTTGGTTATCTTTCACAAAAGGACGCCACTATGTATTTTGATGTCACTTAATGTGAGAGTTGCTCTAATCAAACAGTCCAACCGAAGTTTCTCTTAGGATGTATGTCAGTGGTACAACATTTGATTAGGAAAAGGATTATTTACATTTGTATTGTAAAACTATTCTTGGGAAAAAAAATTAACAGTCCACTATTCTTTTATTTAGTTTATATGTGTAGCACTCGGTCTTTTCCATGAAAAAATAATTGAAATTTTTAATAATTAACAATAATCAAGATGTAAATTGTGGATTACTGTTTTATCTTTTGAATGCTAACAAAAAAGGTTACTGTAATGTACAAAACACAACACTCTTGGGAGAAAAGCAGAAAGCAAGTGCAATTAATCACAAACTTGGACTCCATATCGTTGAAAAATCAAGCAACCAAACCCAAAGATTTGATCTATGTCTCCAAAATACATCTTTTCAATTGAATTTATATATTCTCAGTTTACAAATCAAAAGACGAGCCGTCGCAAAAGGTGTAAGGAGTATACAATAGCACTAATCGGCTCTTGTGTACAAACCACTTCTGAGGTTTCAACCAGCTGCTTGAAGAGCAGCTTGGTTAAAGCTCTGTTCTGCCTCCGAGGCCCGTTTGACGAGCAAGTGATCGGGGTGCCCAATTTTCAACTGGCTGAAAAACAGTAAACATCCAATCATTGACCAGTATATTCTACAGCGGCACGTGATGTGGGGCAATTACAGCTTTATAATTCCAGTGTTCTTATGAAATCGTGAACTAACAAAACTTATGAATGGTAAAAAGACATTTTGTGTTATAACGGCACTATGAAGTAGCCTTTTGTGATTTACCTGAGGAAACGAGAAGATGGTTTTCCAAGGTGAAGACAGCATACAACAAGGTTGGCTAGAGTTTCTGGATCCTTTGCGTCCTGTGACAAACATCAAATGACACTTTTATCACTCTAAAAAGTCTTAAAGAAATATGTGTAATCCAATACCACTCCTATTACAAAAATACACGACTTCTGAGTAAACGGGAAAGTAGATGAACATGGAGAGATATAAATAGAAGGAAATAAGAAAAGCAGAAAAATGCAACAAATTAGCGTACAACTCGTCGTTTATTAATTCGAGAAAAAAATCATTTTGATATACACGGTCCGATTTTGAGTTGAGTATGCATAAGGATATAATGTAATTTTGTTTGGTAAGCCTTCGACTTTGTGAATTTTTTCTAATTGACAAGCTCTAGAAAAGCCACCAATATATCACTTAGATACTTGCCTTTTGCAGTGCTTCAAGAAGTAGTGTTTCAGCTTCATCAAAGTTTCCCATATGCATGCAGCAAACAGCCTTTCCATTGAGGATCAAACTCGTAACCTGAGACTTCTCAGAGAAATCTTGGAAGATGAGATATGCCTCCTGTATCTTGGAACCACCCTGATTTCGAAGAATGTGAAATTACAAACGTGGACTATGATATCTAGTCTTGAAGAGGAACTGAAAGGAAAACAAATATTTAATTACCACTGCCACATTTAACCAAGCCATTGCAAGTTGAGTTAGTGTGTGGTCCTCGTCAACCTGTTGCATGAGTCGCAGCTGTCTCTCGGCGTAATCTGACCTATGCATTTTAAGGAATATCTGGATATTCAATGCATTCCTGCAAAAACATAAGCAGCATGTATCAGGCTTGAGACAAAATCATCAGCATGACATTTCTATTCAGCTTCAACAGTTAAATAACATGCGATTACATGGTAATGCATTGACAAGTAAAGGCACAAATTATCATTAGCCTCAGCATAAGTTACATCAAAGATCTAATTTCTAAGGTCAAAAAAGACACTATCCAACAGAGGGCGTGATGTAGATTGCATAAGTCATCTAGAATTTACAAGCATGCAAAGGGAATTGGTTTCTATAGTTCACAACTCACATATTAGGGACCGTAGAGTTTGTTTCAGTTGTAACTTCCTTTTCAATAACGTTTTATTGGGGTTTCGTATTATTTACCAGACCCTATAATTAACTTCCTTAATCTAATCGGACTAGCTATCAAAAAGCTGATGAACAATAATGTAATCATTAATCAAGCAAAGAAACAAAAATTTCAAGTGTTTCGGGTACGTCCCATTCGAAAGATAATGACAATGCAGAGCAAATCTAACAGCAAAGGTTTCAAATTTGATTATAGCGATTAATCAGAGCATGATCTTAAAGTAAAATCAGAATAGTGATCAGGCAGAGTTGAAAGTTTGACGTACAGTTCCATAGTGCCGCCGGCATTGGTGTATTTGAGAGCTTCATTGTAGTCCTGCTCATGCATGAAAACCGTCCCAGCAATCAGCCTCAGAGTAGGGTTGTTTCCGACGGCCGGATCCGCCAACAACTCCTTCAAATTCGAGATCGCCGATTCCTGCACAATTCCAAACCTTTCAATTCATCACACATCCAATTCAATTCAATTCGATTCGATTTGATTCAACAGTTTGTGATCTCGGGATCGGTATTCAAAATCGAAGACGGTACCTTGAAATCGGGGCCGGAGAGGTAGAGGGCGAGGAGCTTGACGGCCTGGAGCGGCGTGGCGGCGGAGGCGTCGATCTCAGTGATGACGAGCTGGTAGCTGCCGAGGGCGATGTAAGAGCGGAAGACGAGGCAGTCGCGCTCGACGGCGTCGTCGGGAGAGAGATTGGGAAGGTCGCTGTTGTTAATGGCGGCCTGGTAGGCTCCCAGGTAGAAGTTGTTGCGGAGGTTGAAGAGGTGGTCGGGTCCTGCTGCCACTGCTGCCATTGTTGAGAGATTTCGATTTGGTTTTTTTGCAGTTGCAGATCTGAGAGAGAAGCGTGGAGGACGAAGGGTATAGAGGGCCGATTATTATAAACTTTTAAGGATTTATGATGAGTGATGATGCGTATGATTTAATTGCAAACTTTGGCCCAACCCAAAACTCACTTTCACTCTCCAATGCCCAACACAAAGAGAGATATACCCGAAACACAAGCCGGTCCATCACTTGTCATAATATTATATTATAGAGAATGATAATTTTTTTAGTACAGTAAAACCTTGATAAATTAATATTCGATAAAATAATAACCTCGTTTAAATAATAAAAAACTTCAGTCCCGACTCGGGTCTGTGTACTAAAATAATAATTTCGCTTAATGCATAAGATAATAATTTTTTCTAGCTTTCCTTAAAGCCCATTGGATATATAAATTAATAATTCATTAAAATACATAAAAATATAGTACATAACAATTCATAATGCATATGATAGACTTTTTACCAAACAATTTCAATTTTTCTCAAAAAATGCTTCTAAAGTCACTTGTTTTTTCTTTGCACCTAAATTGAACTGAATCTCATCCTTAATTTTTTGCAATGTAGACACCACGTTTGGTATATCTTTTTCATTTTGTAGCAAGTAGTTATTCAATGTTACTATTGCTTGAAAGACCTTTTTTGGAGAAACAATTGGTAGATCACAACTATCATCTGGATCTTCATGGTCTTCATTGGTAATCGTATTCATTATTGCATCAATGATTTCTTCATCAGTTGGCGATTCCATCACTGCATTATTTTCAATAGGATAATTCAAAATGTCCTCAACATCCATCGCATTTCTATAGCGTAAATCAGAAATGGCTTGCTGTAATAAATTGATATAAACATGTATCTTTAAAACCCTTATATATTCTTCTTTTTAATGTCCATTAGAAGTTTGTCCAATACATGAATATATGACTATGACTTTTTATAAGATACATGAACATATTTTCTTTGAAAACAGAAAATCTTTTATAAATTAATAAAATATTAATTTATCGATAAATTAATAATCTCGTTAAAATAATAATTTTTTCCAGTCCCAAGAGTATTAATTTATCGAGGTTTTACTGTATCTCTTCATTGTATTATGACACGCACTCATATTTTGGGTACACTAAAAAATCTATCCAACTAAAATCTTCAATTTATGAATCAGTCCTAATTAAATATCGAACTTGTTATTTACGAGAATTAACATGAGATCCTTCACTAGCTCCATGAATCATGATTTTCTAACTCGACATACCGGCCCTTTCTATGAAGATTTAGTAAGATTACAAGTTATGATTTACCTTTAATTAACGAGAAAGACTTCACGACTCATTCCGTCATCAGTGTACATAGTATTAAAAGTAAATTTCGGATACATGCAATGACTCATCAATGAATTGGGTAAACTAAATGCTTTTATGGTTGTGTGACGGTCACACTCAAAAGTTTCTCACTTTAATGCATGTAAAAGTTAGGCAGTTTGAGGTCACAATACACAAATCACTTATTAAGTTGAGAACATTATCGTTCACTTGAAGAACTTTGCCGTATTATGTTGATTGACATAGCAAAATCATTCAATTGAAATACATGATCGAAAGAGTGAAGTATATCACTTCATTCTACATATTCAACAACACAGTACATTAAGAGCAAACACACATCAAAGGCAATACATTTTGATACTTTAAAAGGGACTACAGCATCAATGCAGCTCTATTTTCTTTTGAGTAGTTTGACGATGGACAACACTGTGATGACCAGCAAGAGAAGGAGTCCGATGTAGGAAGCGATGATGGCACCGCCGCCATGGTCGCAGTACTTCTCGAACTTGTCACAGATTTTGTTCCACCTCGCGTGCGAATTTCCTTTCTTCCCTAGCTGCGCCATGAAGGTTGCTGCACCGTCGCCCGAAGATGCCAGGGCCACAGTCATCTGCATAAACAACCAAAAATATACAATTTAGTTGACATGGTTACTCTGCGTTCGATTCTTCCCCTCCTCGAATATCGTTTGTATAAAACCATTTGCTTACCATGTCTAAAATGGCCACCATCACAAGTTGAAGGCCCTTGTCCTTGAACTTGTCTCCGAAGAAGTGCACAACAATCATGAACAAGTTATGAAGGCTGGCAATTCCATTAGCTATCACAAAGTACCTGCTTAGTCATCAATCGCGAAAATCGTCACTCGGGTTCTCTAATTTCTGTTTGTATAGTAGGGAGAAAGAAAATGAGAGAGTAGTGTGAGGCTTACACATTTGCAGGATTGTGTTGAAACTTGGCTGTGAGAGTGGCCCTTATAGGGGTAGTCCCAACAGTGGCAACCACCAAGGACTTGGTTTCTTTGTTGCTTGCCATTACAACGGCTGCGGACACCGTGGCCAAAAACGCAACCACCCTCAGTACGACAATAGTCCAGTCCGTCGGCTTTGTCACCGCCACTAATTCCGACCCGTCCTCGGGTTTCTGTGCACTTTCTAGAGCCATGATTGATCAATGAGAGAGAGAGATACACAAGCGAATGCTTTGTTGCTTCTTATAGACTACAGTGATAGAACCAGTTGTTGAGTAAGCGAAGCATATAACTAGTTTTCTTTGATTAGTCTAACAATCCACTAACTTTTGGGTTTGTTGGGTGTAGGTAGTTTGGAAAAGCTTTTTAACCCCACATGCATCATGGTTTAATCTGCCGTGAGAATGATTTACATGGAACGGGTTCACTACCACGTGACATTTCTTGTCCAATAATGTGCAAGTTTTTCTCCACATGGCAATGTGTTATTAGATCAGGACGTCACGCGGCAATGAATTCGTTTCATGTAAGTTGCTCTTTTGCAATGAGGGGGCAAAAACCCCCCTGCTTATGTCATTCAGAATTTTAGATACATTGGATCAACAAATGTATAGCTACCTTAGTTTAATTAATCTTTCTTCCTTGCACAAACACATCAGCAATTTTGACAGTCTTCTCTGTGAATTCTTCTCTACATCGTTAGCTTTTAGCATCATGAATGCAAGAAATATTATGATGGCATGTTCGCCAAACATGGGTGTTGAAATTATTCTGATTTTTGACTTTCTTGACGCTCACTAACACATACAAAATCAAACAGTGCAAATCCATACTTCTCCGATTCATGACTTCTTTTGTTCCAAGTATATAAACAGGTCGTAAAACACTCACACCTAATCAAAAGAGTAAAAGAGCATATTTTGAATAGGAAAAAATACTGATGTTTACAGGGTTTGGGGGTTTAGCGTGTTTTTCGCGTATCCACTTTACGTTATAAGAGGCAAAACTGCTAACTTTGAACAGGAAGGCAAATGCTAAGCACTTGGGAATAATACTTTCACTAATGCAAGATTAAATCGCTAATCAAAGTTCTATATACATATAGGTCTGTTCACCGGCAGATCTCCGGAGTGCGAACTTCATTTACTGGTGATCAACTGACTTCGTTTAGAATTGCCTCGAAGTCGACTATCATCATCAAACGAAAAACTAAGAGTCCGAGGACTATCCAAAACAACAATTAAACAAAATAAATTGTTTACATACAAAACAAATGTGTGACAATTGGATTTGTAGTTCAAAACATATATACTTTATCCGCAGTCACTCGACTAAACTTGGAACACACGGGTGACATAGCAATCACAAGAATGATAGGAATATCCTCTCTCTCAACTGAGTCTATTTGGTACACAATACATTTATCCGACGCCTCGCATTTGAAATGTTTCTCGCACAGATGTTTATGAACAACTCCAATAAAAATATACAACCAATGTTGAACATGTCTATCTTCCAAGTAATCTGTAATAAGGATTTGATTTGTTCCCTGCGAAGTAAAACTAGCTGCGGTAGATTTCAGAATCCCGATGTGCTATTTTTTCCCCGTTGTGACACCAACAACGACATTGCTCACCTGTGAGATTAAGAGTGTTATCATCAGCTTTGTTTGCTCAATAGGGACAAAAAGAGGATTTTCAGGGGAAACAAAGGCAGATGAACGGATGCATTATTGAACAAGCTTACCAATTTACCACTTTCATCAACAGACATAGGGTTCTCAACGACAACGGTCTGGCTCTGAGAATGAGGCATTGCCTGGAGAAAATACAAGAGAAATAAATTCAACAGATTCACTACGCATCATATGGTACTACCACAAAGGTGGTCTCATCCGGGAAATATAAATATTATGCTTCTAAGAACTTACTGCTGAAGTAGAGGGCACCATTCCTGAATTGGCCGTCCCATTAGGTCTGTGCGCTGGAATTGGAACCCTCATATTGGCCATCTGTATAATGTTCAAATCAACACTCAATTACAATGACAGATGCATACGTCAAAATGTTATCATGTGTAGATTATAATGAAAAATAGGAGGCACTTGTCTGTTTGTAGGCCCCAAGAGGATATCAATAAGAAGCAAGGGAATTATCCCTTGACTTCAGTCTCACATTCTGAGATCAGCATGGGATGTCAAACACATAAACCACTGCTACATTTGCAGGTTATGTAATTTTTAGTTTATTTTCAACCTGAATAAGATCTACGATTTTTGTTCCTTTTTCGATTCCACTGGCTAGTCTACATAACAGTGTATCCCTCCTATTCCCTGAAGCCCCCTCAAGTGGGTTAACCCAAGATTTCCCTTGTATCAAGAGCTAGTGGTGATCCGTAGGATAACTTCATTTGCAAAGAGGATGATTTGCAACATGATAGAACAATTTATATCCAATCACTCGATCATTAACAAGAAAATTCATAACATTTAGTGAGTTTAACAAAATTTTAAAAGTACTAATCGAACTGTTGCACACATGTCGTAACAAACATCTATAGCACCAAAATTAAAGCATGATTTAGAACATTTAATGCACCCATAATTCATAAGCTATAATAGCATAGGATACTGAGTGACAATGACATGCCAAAGGTTCAAAAATTTCATCTATACTTACACCGGCATTAGTAATATAGTGACAGACTGCACATTTGACCGAAGGAGCTCCAAATGGATACATAAGTGTTGTCCGGCAGTTTCCACAGTTGATGTGAGCGACCTGACTGGATGCTTTTTTCATAAAAATAAGACCCCCGAGAGAGGAGAAGTCAATAAGAGGCTGAGGAAGTAAAACAGTTATCAAACATAGAATAAGCCGTACATATGCAATTACAGAATACGCTGGTTACTGTCAATTTTTAAAGATATTTCTGAATAACACTGAAGACATTTCAGTAAGTAATTTCCAAAAGAACAGAAATATCAAACTCTGATATTGACTGGAAAAATTCCTGCCATGTGTGCTACTAAAAGGAACAAAAATTAACAGCAATACTATATATAGGGAGTTCTTCCTTATGGTCTTTCATTTAATAAAAAGACCTGTTAACGAAACCAATGAAGTTTCGAAATGACTACTTTCAATGTCCTCATAAAGTAGGCGAAACCTACTTCCTTCAAAATTACAATCTTTGAGTTTTCTTTATCCACTATGTAAAGAGTGAAGTTCTTTTAAGTTATTAAACCAAAAATAATCTAGAACCTACCAAAAAGAAGCATATGAAAAAGACGAGCTTTTTGGGAGTTCCCTAAACATTGCAGAAAAGGATCCATAGTCACACATGCATGGGACACAGTGCTAAACTGAAAAGCCTCTGCAGTATCATGGGAATGACGGTCCCTACCCCAAGATTGTTTACTTTGGGAAACATAACGGCTGCATGATCACCTTCCACTATGTGGCAGATTACAAGAGTGAATAATTTTCCCTTTTAATATATATATATATATATATATATTTTTTTTTTTTCATTTTCAGGGGAGGGAAGATCACATGCCATAACAATTAAAACTTCACTTTTTATGCAAGAGAGCTTATAGAGTACCTGGAGCAAGATTCACTGTGTGACAGCAGGAGCACCGCACACTTGTTGCCCCACGTGTATGCATTAGCAACGTCCTACAACCCCCACAAATAAGTTGAGCCATTTCTGTCCCTGCAAGGTCATTGCACAAACGTTTTGTAACCTAGCCTTATAACTCTCCAACGAAATGCTTATTAGGTTAGACAAGTCTATCAGTCTCTGGTCCCATAATGATAACCACTAAGAAAACGTATAAGGAAAAGAGACATTACCAGGAGCAGGGACTGGGGTGATTATATTGCACAATGCACAGCATACATTTGTAGCTCCTCTAGGATATAGAAGAATGCTCCTACACCCACTACACACAAGCTGGCTCTGCATAGCTGCAATTTTTAGAAACATACAAACACAATGAGGCTTTACCAACAGAATCAAATATGACTCGAGCAAACAATATCACTGCACAACTTAAATCTTTTACTATATGGCCAATATGCTACACAGTGTTGTACACCATTACAAATTCTGAATAAACTTTGGAAACATGAAAATATCTATTACCAAATTTTAGTCACGATAGGTAAAAGAGGTAAGAAAGTTCAAGGAGACAAATCCTAAAGCTTACCCAAAACAAGTTTTTCTCCACTTTCAAAAACAGAGAATACATTTTAGAAAAACACATCATGGCAACAAGACTGAACTAACTTTCTTCATGAAACTCTAGCTCCTTGAGGTCTTCCCAATATCCAATCAATCTTGACAACTTCAAGTCTTCAAAGACAGAAATTGCCAATCCTAACACTCAAAAACATGCCAACACTTCTACTTGTGGAAAGAACAGAAACCCCTATATACAGAATAAGGTCCCCATCCTTGATGCAGGACAATTACTAAAAGAAGTTGGGCTTGGCAATGAAGTAAGCAATTGCATCATTCATGGACACAAGAAATGGATATAAAGACAAAAAACTATTGAGGCAAACAATCATAACCAGTGGTGTGGAGATCTATCAAGGAGAAACTACTTTGTGTTTCATGACTACAATATCCCAGCATTATTGTACATGCAAAACTTAATGTGTTAAAGATAGTTTATTTCCTGGTTGGTAATTTTTGACATAAATCTTAGAGATTGCTACCTTGTTTGTTAAATTGCTTCCACCATTTCCTAACCAATAACGCAAGATAAATTTCTTGAAGCAAGTCATCTATTGTAATTGATTAGGAAACTAAAGAAGAATGCATATAACTAGTTAACTACATTAACACTACAAAGGGAACACCAATAGGTTCAGACTATTTCAGAATAAGCTGCAACACTTCCTCCTACTTTATAGTTATATACGCTAAGCAAGTCATAGTTTTTTGTTTTTTACGTTTTATCTCGGTTAAGGAAAATTTAACTAAAAGTTAAAATGAGTAAACAAGAAATATAGACGAGAAACACCATAAATCAAATCCAAATAAAAGCAAGAGCTCTAGCTGTTCCTTGAAGATCACACAGATAAAAAGGATCATCAACTTTTGTGGTCACGATATAAGATCAAAATTGAATAAGTTTCTGACCACTAAAGTCTTAAACTTATCAGGTTCACAGGAAGGGAAAAACTGTATTAATTACTCAGAGCTACAGGTTTCTTCATTGTGCTGTTCCAGCGACTCAGCCTCCTTGTTACTAGCAAGGTTCCTAGGCTTAGAGTCATCATTAAACAGGCCATGACGCCCCAAAACGACAAGATCCAGAAGCTTTCTCCTTGCATTATAAACCGGATTTGGGAGAATCAAACACCCCCTCTCATAAGCTTCTCTCAGAAAAACAGTGTGTCTCTTCCCCTTGGTTGACAAATAAAACATCCCGGGGTGATCCAAGAACAAATCCCTTATATTCAAATCAAAGCCAAAACATTTCCTGCAATGGCTGATTTTCTCCACTTCAACCATCTTCTCTACTGTCAAATTCAAGAATTCATGAACAATTGCAACTGCCCGTTTCTCCACAGCCATCATTCCGGCTTTAGACGACCTCTTCTTCTCTGTCATTTCATCATATGGCCCCACATATGGCAACCTCTGCCACTCCTTAACCTTGGCTCTAAAATTCTTTCTTAACTTCATCCCAGGAGGATATCCATGTTTAAAACTAAACTGAATTTCAGCCCTATCAACACTGCTACCCTCCTTGCAATATTCCTCTACCCTCCATTTCTCAACCGCTGCAGTGAACTTGTCAGAAGTTGCATCAACCAGTTTCAAGTTATGAGTATTGGGTTCATGAGCATCACAGAGTTGAAAAAGATGGGAGTTTTTATATATTACAGAGTCCTCAAAATCATCAGGAAGCCCAAGTTCCCTGCCAACTTTAAAAATGGCACGCAGTGGCAACATCTTGGAAGTAGACATTGATAGAAGCCGAACCAATCGATCAACAACAAGTGGCAATGAGGCGTTGATAGCCTCTGCTTCGTCTTTAGAAATTTGAACGGCTCTGTCAGTTAATCTGCAGAAGGTCTGGGACTTCATGGGATCATGGTAAATGTGGAAAATGTGAGGGTATTTGCGGAGGAAGGCGACTGCACCACGGTTGAGATGGAGCTTTTGGGAGAGCTTGGAGAGAAAATCAAGGGACACTGCAGGGTCAAGGGGGTTTGCGAGGATGAGATCTTGAACAGCAATAACTTTGAGAAGGTTCTTGTACTTGTCCATTAGTTTCTCAAACGTGGCATCTCTGGCTCTCGATGCTACATACTCAGATGAGGTTGTTTTAAACCGGACAGCCAAGAGATGTTGACAGGGCTGTTTCATTATCCATCTGGTAAATTGGGTTCCCATCTGAACTCAAAGAGATAGTCCTATATGTTTCAGACACAATCCACCTCCTACAATCTACGCGTAAACTGAAGCTGAAGCATATCAAGTCTTGAGCCAAATAAACACAAACATCGATGAACGCGCGGGTTCTATATAACAAGATCAAAACCTGAATAAGTTCTGGCAGACAAAATCTCAAGCCTAAATAAGTTCTGGCAGGTAAAATCTCAAACCTAATGCCGAGACCCAATACGAAACATAGAGGAACTAAACCATAACAAATACATTGAAATACGCAAATATGCAGCAAATCCCTAACACCATTGCAAGCAATTAAGAAAAAACAGCCTCTTAAATTAACCACCAATTCAAATTAACAATTTTTTCATAAAAGAAGTAAAATTGGGCAAAAAGATACCTGATTTCGTTCAAAAAAGTTCAAATTTCACGACCCCTCGAGCAATTGGAGCTGTAATTCGACGTAAACGGATTGCTGCATCCAAACAAAGAGCTTCGATCAATCCAAGTCAACGAAATATCGATTATTTATCGAAAAAAACAGAAGAAAAAAAAACCAAATAAACGAATACCTGGGGATTGAGGAAAGGTAAAATCTGGGACCAAAATATGAAATTTTGGGGATTTTTTTTGGAATTAGATCCAAAACGCGGAATCGGGTCCAACGAAAGACGCGGGCTTTCTGGATTGGGAGGAAATGATAAGGAAATGTGGAAGAATAAAAAAAGGGAAGAACAAGGTTTTGGGTCGGTGTTGAAATTCTTTGCTTTGTGATTCCGTTGATTGATGTCTTGTGTGAATAATGTGTTGGAATATTGGAGATATCGGATTCCAGAGAGAAATAATTTTCAACGGACAACCTTATTTATTTTTTTAATGTTGTAAAATCGACAGCTCGGTTCTAATCGGCTGATGTCCCTCTAGGGGTGAGAAAAAGGTCCAACACTCCAAGGGGTGGAAATTATGGTTTACGGGTCGGGTTTGTGTCATGAATATTAATACTGTTACATGATAATACCATAATTGTCCCCTTCCGTTGGGCAGGGATTTTTTTGTAGAGCCCACTCTACATCATGTTATATAACAATCTAACTGTTTATTTTTTGAATCTTTCTTCAAATATTATCACTACCTAAAATCACTGAAATCTAAAATTATTTGACTGTTGGATTAAATGGTAATTATATTAGTGCTTCTTTGAAAAACCATATTCGTCTATTTTATTCACTATAATTGAATGTCTTAATGATTTTAAATTTGTCTAATTTTTTGCAAAGATGATCTATGAATAATGTACTAAAATATAGAGGTTTAGATAATTGAAAAAAGTTACAGAATGAGCACCATAAGGTGTCCCTTAAATAAAAATATTTGAAGAATTCCTCAACGGAATGGGACTGAATACCACAATTAATTTTATTTTTATTTGTATACAACCATAGATTTACATTAAGGGTTTTATCATATATTTACACTAAGGGGTGAGAAAAATTGGTTTCAAAATCAGTATCCATGAGATTCGAACCTATAACCTCTCACTTACAAGTGAAAGAAATATCACTAAACTGTATTATTAAGTGGCCTAATGCCACAAGTATTGTTACATCCCGTTCCGGAAAATAATACTATTTTATTCCCGGAAGTGTGAAATGACGATTTTGCCCTTGGTTGACTTTTCGGTTGACTTTTAGGTCGTAATTCGTACGATGTTTCCATTTGTATTTTCTTGACGTGCTCGTCGCTACGAACGCGTAGACGCGAGCGGGACGTCCTTCGGACTCCGAACGAATATTGTACGGGCGTTAGTTTTCCACGTTTCCCGTATTTTTAATTTTGGGCAGTTTTGGATTGTTTGGGCTGGGGCCCACTTACCTTCAGGCCATGTGGCCAATCCCAGATTTCCTGGGATTTTGTCTGGGCTTGGACCCGTGTCATCCCCTTCCTCTCTTCTTCTCTGCAAGCAAAACAAAGAAAACAAACTCCAAAATTTGCTAATGGCACCCGTGGCCATTCTCCTCCCTCTCCCTGAGCTCTCACCAGGCCATTTTCATGGCCAAGCTATCACAAACCAAACCCTGCAGCCACTAGAAAAACCCAGAAACCCAGGAAACCAGAAATCTCATAATTTTCCGACGAACCCCGAGAACTTTCCCCGGCGAGCTCTCGACGAAATCAACCTCGAATCACCTCGATTTTGTCACATTGGATTCCTGGAAGTCCCAGGAACCTTGCTCAAGCCTTGGATGGCAACGTTTGGCCGAGAATCGAGGAGATCAAGTTTGGCCGGTTTTGCACCGTGGATTCCCTTCAAATTTCAGGCCACTTCTGGCCATTTTTGGCCCCCAAAATGGTAAAATATTATTCTCCTCACTTCTAGCTTCATTTTGGTACTTGAATCGTCCAATTTGGCCTTGAAATGAAGGAGTTATGAAGCTCTGAAATTTTCCAGAAATTCCGGCTAGATTTTCCCAGATTCCGGCGACGGCGACGGCGGCGGCGGCGACCAGAAAAAGGTCAGGGGTGACCGGCGCTGACGTCAGCAAACCGAGTCAGACCGGTCCTGCTGATGTCAGCAAACCGGTTCAACCCGATCGGACCGGAATATTCCGTCCGTTAACCTTAATGGCGTTAACGAAATATTCTAACGCCGTTAGAATATTCTGTTAACTCTAACTGCACAGTAACGGCGCTTGACCGGCGCGTGTGGCGCGTGACCGGCGCGTGTGGCACGTGTGGCGCGTGACCGGCGCGTGTCACCGGCGACCAGCCGGCGCGTGGCCGGCGCGTGTGGCGCGTGACCGCGCGTGGTGGATTTCCTGCAGCGCGTGGCGGTGCGTGTGACCTCACAGCCGCGCGTGGCGGCGCGTGAGGCCAAATGGCAGCGTGTGGCAGCGCATGCGACGGCACACGGCGGCGGTTTTGGGGTTTCCGACCCTGAAACTCCGTTTTCGGGTTTCCGAACGTCGTTTTCTTCGTATTTTCGATTATTTTATTAATCTTGGGTGTTCTAAAATAGGTTTTGGCGACCCGTGGCGTTCGGAAGACGTGCGTTTGGACTTCTCGGCTTCGGTATTTGTGAGTGGGCCCTTTCCCTATATTATTTAAATGTGTTTTAAGTTTGGGAAATTATATTTGTTTATGCCTACACTATTAAATGGTTTTAAATGGTTTTAGATGGTTATTTATTCTCGTATTTTGGTAGACCTTGTGCTTAGTGGTATTTATTCGGTTTACTAGTTTAGACTCGGTATTTCGTTAGGCCATGGAAATTAGTGGGCTTTGGCCTACATTTCCATTTGGGAATTACACCATTAAATTGGTAATTTCCGTATTATTTTTGTACGCGTATTGCTTGTATCGAACCAACCCTATTTTAGGGGGTTTTAGGGAATTAATTGATATTGTGCCTATTTGTGATTATGGGTTTTATACCTATCTGACGGCCTTGGGCCGTATTTGGGTGAACCTTGGAAATGGTAATTCTCTACCGTATTTTGGGTTCACCTAGTTTGCCATTAAGTTGGTATTTCTATACCTTGGTACCCATGTGGCGTATTCTTGGTATTTCACGTATTATAGTTATACGCTTGGTATTTCGGGGTACGGCACCCGAGAATACCTTATATTATATTGACTATTTTGAGGTTTGTCCCTTAAAGGGAAATTACCCCACCTTGTTTTATTCAAAATATTCCGTAGTATGTTTTCGCACGCTCAACTAGGTTGCTTACACGGTGTTAGGTGTACCGTCCGGGGCCAGGACCAGCTTCACGTGATTGTTCACACGCACCGATACGCTCGCTATGGATCCATAGCAGGTGCCAGCCTGTTCTAGGTCGCCTAGGCGACTCGAACTCGTTGTGATGCGCATATGCGCCAGCTTCACGTGATTGTGTACACGAGCGTACTGTTATTTATACACCCAGCCTGTTCATGACAGAATATATCTGTATGAACTCGTGTGTTTGCTATACCTAAACGAGCGGTTTATCTTATAGTTTTGTATTGTGATTGTACCACTGGTTTTCACTGATGCCACGGAGGCTTTTATTTGATTTACGGGTTTCCCGTATATCCTTATTTTAGTATTTTCGGGTAAAGTATTTTCTACCGAACGGTGGCTTTCTGCCCGTTTCGGACGGTAAGTATATTTCCGTACTTACCTTGATTTTCTATCTACTATTGTAGTACGCTTTCTGTAATAGTTTTCCGACCAATTACTTGATATTGACGGCGAGGGGTTACTATTTTCAGAAAGCAAAGGTTTTTACAAAAATGACTATTTATGGCCCACTCACCCTTTTGTTTTGCGCCCCTCCAGGTTTAGTGGCTGGAGCTGTCGACGTCGAGGCGCGGTGGTATGACAAGTGTATCATTCTTGATACTTGTATTCTATACTTTGTATTTAGTGCTTTGTACAACAGTTTACTTTACTTATTCTTCCGCCTGTACAACTTTTGTGTACTCTGATCTCAAATTCATTCAATTGTTCAAATTAATTCTTATTTCTTTCAAATTGGCTTTCGTCACCCTACGTGGTGTCGGCCAACACATCCGACTTTTGGGTGTCCACGTGTACATCCGGGTCGGGTTGTGTCAAGTATTACAATGTTCATAATTACAAAATTTCTCATAAAACATAAAGTTTTTATCAAACAAAAAATGCTAACTTATCATTTCACCTTAAATTTAAGTGCTTTTTGGCCGTTCTTAAAAGTTTTACTAATTGGCTTAATACCACAAATAGTAAAAAATCTTTTAGCAATAGATATTGTTTTAACTACATTTTATACTTTCAAGGTTTGAGGTGATTTTCAAAATGATCCACGAGGTTTCAATTTTTTCACATTGCCCCCTAAAGTTTTGAAATTGTATCAATTTACACATTTTGTCTAATAAATTATTTGAATTTTCATTAAATTAATGACATAGTGAGCATGAAATCTGTAACTAGGTTGACATGCAAGCCACATTTGTACCATATAACCTAAAAAACTTATCAATTGAATAAATAATTAGACATTCAAATATACAAAAGGTGTAAATTGATACAATTTCAAAACCTTAAGGGGCAATGTGAGAAAATTGAAACCTCATGGCCCAATTTAAAAACCAACTCTAACCTTAAGTGTGTAAAATGTAGTTAGCTCTTTTTAGTTTTGAAAACTTACAAAGAAGATCCTCTTTTAAACTGTATATATCAAAATTAAGCCTTTATTATTGAAACTCGAGGTCAATGGGGAATCTAATCTAATTAATCCTAAAAATGTGGTAGATTTTTTAAAAGACATTCTAGGTCGGTTGGAGACCACACCAACTCCAGGTTCTAAAACCCTACATGCATGTATAAAGTGTCTTAGACTCATGACCCATTCATTTCATTCTCTGCTCTCGTTATCAAAAAACAACCAGCTTGGCAATTCTCAATTTTCTTTCTTTTCTAAACCCTAAGTTTGGTGACGATTTTTTTTGTGCGACCACTCCTCGCTGCCAAGTTCATCAAAGATTGTCGATGGAAGTGAAGAGACAAGTTCGGCCAATTGTCTCTAGCGGTGCTGTTGTCAGGTTAGAGTTTCTTCTTTGCCTCTTGTATTTGAATTATGGGCAGGCCCTGCCTACCTTAATTCACCTCCACCCACCACATTGCCCATGCCGCACTTTGAGCATGTTTCTCCCTCGAACGGAGATCATCTGCAAAGTGTTGCAGTTACGATGCATGCTCTCCATCGTATTCTCAGCATGGATGTGAGTGAGCCTAGAACCCAAAAAATATTGACATGTCAAGAAGTGAAGCTTTAAATAGCATTACTTCAATATGTTTAATTACTTCCAATATCTCACCTATTGAAGTGTATTTGTAGAGTGAGTATGATCATTTAAAACTGTTGTAGAAATAATTAGTATATGGTATACATATATATTGGTTGCTGTCACAATCAATCGGTGAAAACATATATCACGTTAATTTTATCTCAAAATCTTGCATATGTATGGCATGCAACATAAATGTCATAAAGATTATAAAGAGAAAAATTAGCAGTAAATGACAATTAACTAGGTAGAGCAATGAACAAATCAAATGTAGTATGTATGTTTCCAACTTGTGGCAAAATGGAGAAGAAGTTGGGTTTTTAATTTGAGACCATTTTGGACAAATCACGGTAAAATATCAACTCGATCATTTATTCATATTTACATTTTTAATCAAATTCATGATCGATAGTGCTTGCTGCTTCTTTTTTACTTCTACTTTTTTTTTAATTTAAAGACTGCGCTAGGAAGATTTCCCAAATGGCGTTGCTAAACGGGTTGAAGTACAAAAAAATGGAGCAACCAACTAAGTTCATCATATCAAACACAAACAGTCAAAGATGCTCTTTATAAGCGAGCACAACACATAAATTAGGAGTGGATAGTTTAGACTTAGAATATGACCTTGTCAAAACCAAAAATAATTTGCTAAATCTTTTATTTCGAATTTGTTCTTCATAAATTAGAATCATAAATGTTAAACTTATTCTACTGACACAGTGACCCATAGTTTCAAGAAATTTTTTTAAGTGTCCGGTATTCAAGTAGATACTTTACATGTCATAAAATAAGTGGATAGACACATAAAAATATATTATTTTCTCCACTTGTAGTATGACATGTAAATTATCTCTTGAATATCCAGTACTTGGAAATTTCTCTCCGTAATTTGAGCCTAGGTCGTAACTTACAAAATCGGGTCGTCAATTTCCTACATTGGGTGTAGAAGTCAAGGCTGGTCAACTAACTTCGAAAAATCCTCAGTATTATGCATCATCAGATACTACGAGATGATAATTTTAGACATCGTTGGAAGAAGACATCTTTTCAAGAAAATATGAAGAGCGAAGATACGTTTCATTTGTGGGACCATGAATTTTTCAAAGCCGGAGTCAGGCGGATCGGAATATTATTGCCTCCGTAGTCCGGTCATGAACTAGTCGACTCTAGTTGGGTTGAGTCGTACAAATGGACCAATGGTGCCACCACACCTCGTTAGACTCCGGAACGGTAAGCAAGACCCACATGCCTTGTTGAGAACGACCATGCTTACTCCGTAAGACACGAGATATGGTCTGACGACCTAGCATCCTATTATCTTGAAGATTCCTACAATTTAAGAATTGGCCTAGGTTAACTCTCAAGTAGTCACGATCCTACAAGGAAAGAATATCTATTGCAAGATATCCTATAGGATTCTCTCAACTTTATGAGGATTCAACATCCTAAAAAGGTACAACTCACGATCACTATAAATACACTCAGTCTAGGATTTTGTCAAAGGTAAGACAATCATCACCGAGATCGTGCACACTGCATACATCTCAAATGTTCTCTTGCCTATTGCCTGTTGGAGAACCTTTGGCCAGTACCACACCACTGGTACTATAAACCTGTGGATTCACGATTTGTTTGCTCCTCTTTGTAGGTCGCCGTTCAAGCACTCCTTAGATAGTGATGCGCTAATTTGGTTCTAACAAACTTGATCGTCTATTTATATTACATTTTTAATCAAATCTATGATCAATAGTGCTTGCTGCTTCTTTGTTAATATTTACTCTTTTTTTTTAATCGAGACCGCCCAAAGAAGGCTTCCTAAATGGCGTTGCTAAACGGGTTGGAGTACAAAAAATGGATCAAAGGATGCCTTTATAAGCGTGCCCAAAACATATAAGTAATTAACATCACGTATGAATACATTTAAGCTAAAAAAATTTCTCCTCATTGTGTAGAGAAATAATTTCAGTACACTCATTTTAGCAATCTGAACACTCTTGTTTTATTTTCATCTTATAACTCTACAATGACGTTAGTTTAGACCCATTTGACGTTTGTAAACTGGTTGAAGTACAAATATCATGTTAAAGATCCTCTTTATAAGCAAGCGCAACACAATTAGTAACACTTTTTTATTATATAACGCAATTAATAGGGTTGTTTTATTAACACCACACATACTTAATACACTTCACATTTGCTTTTTCAATTAAAATTTATCTTAATACACCTCACATACTTTCTCATAATACCTTCACACCCCACACTCTTCACATCTTAAGTACAAATACATATTTTATGTCAATTTCTTGAGGATTAGTGTAATAAAAATTCATCAACCATGAAAATCTTTGGCGTGCGACCTTTATCAATCCAAGATGGAAGAGAAGTGGGAAGGAAAAACCAAAAAGGAAGCCAATCAGATATGTTTCATGGGACAAAGACTAATTCATGATATTATGAAAAACAAAAATCGAAAAAATAGGGTAGAAAAATATAAACTGTACTGCTGTAAGAACCCGTATTTTCAAAAATATATACTATTAGTCTTAAAAAAATAATATTTATAATTATGTTATTTGGTAGGGTTTATATATAGATTTGTTATATATATTATTTCTTGCATGGTTTTATTTAGTAAGCCTATACTTACCCTTAACATTGACGTGGTTGATTGTTAGCATGAGCTGACCGCTTTAGTTTGATGATAAAGATGATATATTGCATGAGGTGGGTTAAGTGCAAGTGGCGTTAATAAGCATGCAATTAAGTTATGGTGGAACTCTGCAGCCAATACCTATCAGTTAAACCTCCTTGGTGTCACACGAGTATATGATACTCCGTGTAGGTCGAGAGACAGCAGCTTACTGCTTTAGGTGTCAATTTGCTAATTAGTTGACTCACCTCCTTTATACATTATCATATTATCCTTTGATCTGATCTTCTGTGGTTTTACCGCCATCCTCCTACTATAAATAGGACTAGTAGGCTTCGTATTAGAGGATCGCGAGTTGGTTTAGTTTATCAGTTTTATGTAGTCCAGAGAGAAGAAAGAAGAGAGAGAAAGATAAAGAGAGGGCTAGGGTTTGATATGTGTGGGGATTGTTAGTGGGCTTGTCTTGCCGAGATTTTAGCTATCAATTGAGGTGAGTGGTTTATGTAATGTGTTTCAAACTGTTCTTATTTTCTGATACATGAAAATTACAAGTTATCATGAGATACTATTTACAAATCTCGATCTATTTTCAAGTCAAGCATGTTTGATTTCGTGTATCGTTTTGATGAGTATATATACACTCTATGTGGAATTATTTATAATTGTTCATGGAGCATGAGAACTTTAGGGTTGGGTTATCCGATGAATAAATGTATGGCACATGGGGACATTAGGGCAGAATGGCCAATTTAGGGGTCACGTGATGAGCTGCATATTATGAAGGATAATCAACACGTGAAGGGACAATGTGATGTGGAATTATGTGGCTAAAGCTTTGATATTATCATATTTTATAGTGTGTGTAAAATGGCACGCTTGACTGACATATTACATATTCTACTCACTGGGCGACGCTGGTTGTTACTCACCCCTCACCCTTTTATTTTACAGATGAGTTATTTGGCAAGACAGGACTAGACAAGCGGAGTTTGTATTAGACGAGGGATTTAAGGATTTGAGAGTTTTATTATTTTTGTACACCTGTAAGGATTTTTTTGGGGTTATTTATATAAGAGAAGTTAGTTTTTATTTCTTTTCTTTTCTTTTCTTTTTACTCGCGCACCGGGCGCAGGGTTTATTTTATTTTTCCTACCGACCCCGGGTCCGGGGCGTGACAACTGCACAAGAAGTGCCAACACAATAGCCGGATTTGTGTGATCATGCATCATCTATCATATTTTTTCAAGGGATATAATTCAGAACACAGCTATAGGCATGCCGATGTCGTTGAAATCATTAAAACAATGAAAAATATGAAGTCTTACCTCATGTGAAACTTCCAAAACGTCGATTTCATGTTCCATTCGTCAAAAATATTTTTTCTTTCAATTAACGTATTTGTAGTTTCATTGGTTAGGGTTTTGTTCTACAATGGAGGGTGAGAGTGGTTTTGAGAGTTGAATAAGATAAATAATCTTGGAGTATACACGTTAAAAGTGATTTGGGGTGCATTTAAAATTTTTAATTTTTTTTTAAACCTTATCAAGTTGAAATTATTATCTCATATCAGTGTATATAAATCATTTAAAGATAAATATAACAGTTTCATAAAAATAAAAATAAATATAACAGTATGAAGAAAGAAAAAAAGGTGGAGAAATCATTTTTCTATTATGTGCTTGTACCAGGAGCCCACTTTCCTCGTTCCTAATTCCATCGACATCTATTCACTTTTATTAATTACTTCTTACTATATATATTATCATCAACAAAAGTGAAAAAGTACAAGTTTCTAGTATTATTAGTTACTAGCATATCCCCACATGCCGTAGCGTGTGGCAATTCATTTTTTTTAAAATTTATTTTGTAATTTATTTAAAAGACAGATTTTATAGTTATTTAAAAAATCTAAAGTTTATAGTTATTTTTTCAGAATTTTTAATTAATTTATTTTAATTCAAAATTTGTCATTTTAACATTCTTATTAAAGAGGGTCATTCTTGGTATATTGAAAGCTTCACCATTTTAGAGTGCTGACTTTATATATACTAGTCTCTTGCCACCTGCTAACGCGCATGACAATTGACTCTTTACGTGAATGAGGTTATTTCTTTTTAATTTTTTAATTAAATTGTTATTTTTTTAAAGTTGTAAGAAAAGAGGGGTATATTTGACATTATGAATGTTTCATGACTTTTCCTTTTATATGTGTAGATGATTACTTCCTTTGTGCGGCAGCAACTTATTCCTTCTCTCTTTGCATGCGGTAGCAACTGAGAGAGAAACTGAAACCAAGTTCGTTCTGCACACAGTTGTCAAGAAACAAAGGTACCCATCGATCCCGGCCCTTATGGGAGTGAAACGACCGGTCCCGGTTGCGTTGTGGCATCGGCGCTTGGAGGGGAGGCGGCGCTTGGAAGGGCAGCGGCACTTGGAGGTAAGTCTTCCTTCTCCTCCTCCATCAGAGTTCTGGGCAGGCCCTAGCTACCTGAACTCGCCTCCGCCCACTAGCCTACCCGTGCCACATTTTTCTTCACCCTCGTCCTCGTCCCCGTCCCCCGCTGGGGGCCATGGTTCTCAAACTTCAGGAGGCCACTCGCACAGTGTTGAGACTGCGACCAAGATTCTACGTTGCATTCTCAACATCGATGTTGCGGAGCCTCCTAAGGGAGACCACTCAACCAACGCCGAGGATTCGACCAAAGCATTGTGTCGTATCCTCAACGTTGAGGTGGGTGGAGGACTGGCCGGGTAGGATTGAATGGGTCTGCAGGATGGCTACAATGTACATAAAATTATTTCTTTTATTTCTTTCTAATTTTTTTGGCATGCTATTTTTACTATATTTTTAATATCTCAAATATCATTAGTTTTCACGTTTAGAGACAAATAAGGTGGTATATCAGGTTTCTTGGATGGATTCTTTGTTAGAAATCATTGAGGTTAGGCGGTGAAAGATCAGATTGTATGGTGCCTAGGCTTGAATATTTTTGGATAAAATCATGTAATTTAAGGTATGTGTCACTACAAGAATATTAGGCGAATGACACATATATCTTTTGTGCCCTTTGCTACATAGGGCACCTATATTCGTGCCCTATGGACTGGGCCATGCTGCATGCACGTTTAGCAAGCCGGTTACCTTTATCGGCGTGACCTACGAGATATTAGGTTATGCTTAAATCGATTTGGATAAATCATATAATTTAATGTGTGAGTGAAGGCATAGGTGAATTAATTTTCAATATGAAGGAATCAGGAAACCAAGGCCCTTCGGGAATATTAGCATTGGAAAACCTTTGAGGACAACCTTTGATTTTATTTTAATTATATTTGTGATACATTGGATTTTTATCTATATCTGGCATACATTTATTCAGTTTTATATATTTCCCCATTTATATTTTTTGTTTACATTTTATTTCTCTAGTCCATCTATTATTTGTTTTTACTTTTAGACACCAAATGTTGTGGCAGATTAGGCATCGAGATGGATTCTTTGTTGTGTGAACGATATTGGGCTAGTTTGCTACCTAGGATTAAATTTGGATGGCTAGGATTGAACAGGGTTGAATAATTTGTATAATTGAAGGGATTCTTTGTTGTGTGAATTGTTGTGTGAACGACATTGGGCTAGTTTGCTACCTAGGATTGAATTTGGTTGGTTAGGATTTGAACGGGATTGGATAACTCGTATAATTTAAGGGATTTTTGTTGTGTGAAATACAATGGGCTAGTTTGGTGCCTAGGATTGAATTTGGTTGGTTAGAAGTTGAGCGAGGTTGAATAATTATTATAATTTAAGGGATTCTTTGTTGTGTGAAAGACATTGGGCTAGTTTGATGCCTAGAAGTTGAATTTGGTTGGTTAGGTTTTGAACCGGATTGGATAACTCATATAATTTAAGGGATTCTTTGTTGTGTGAGCGCATTGGGCTAGTTTGCTACCTAGGATTGAATTTGGTTGGTTAGGATTGAACCAGGATGGATAACTCGTATAATTTAAGGGATTCTTTGTTGTGTGAAAGACATTGGACTAGTTTGGTGTCTAGGATTGAATTAATTGGTTAGGATTAAACTGGGTTGGATAACTCTTATAATTTAAAGTCTTTTTTGTTGTGTGAAAGGCATTGGGCTAGTTTGGTGTCTAGGATTGAATTCCGCGATTAGGATAAAAATGGTATGGATAATTCATAATTTGTATAATTTTAGGCATTGTGAAAGACACTGAGGTGATTTGGTGCCACAGGGGAAATAAGGCTAGAGTTTTGTGGGATTCCGTTCTAAAGTGGACTCCTTGTTAGACGCTAGACAATGAGGAATTTTTAACAAAACATGTTTCTTGCATTACAAGTTTCTTTATTTTATTTTTATACGCTCGAACTCAGTACATAAAAGATGTGCGTGAAATTGAACTGTTAAACATGTGGAATCAATAAGCTTATAAACTAAATGTTATTCAATTTTTTTTTCAAATTTAAACTGGTTTGTTATAGGTCTTGTGACCTTAAACATACAAGTGTGAGGAAACACATTTTCCATTAAGGTCCGTTAGCCTTGTAGACCTGCCTAGTTGAGATTCTAAGAGCCTCTGATACAAGACTGTAAACCCTGTAAACTCCCTCAAAGCTTAGAGTCGAAGCCTATCAATTTTACGCGTGCTCGCGTGAAGAGGGTAATGTGTAGAGGCAGCCGCCTTATACGGGTTGTATGAATCTACTGTGGAGGTAGTTGAGTACTTATTAGTAATGTGTGAAGCTGCCACTCCTGATGGAGTGTAAGCTACCAAACATTAAGCTCTCGAAAGCTAATAAGTGTCACTATAACTAAAAACATCAACAAGGCTGTCTATTGGGAGTGTGTGAAGCTACTGTTTCGGGCGGTATGTAAACGCTTAACCCTTAGCCAGAGAGGGCTACCACCCTAGTAGGGAAAGCTAGTACACACATTAACAAACACTGGAGAAGGCTACCTGTTGGGGGTGGTGAAGGGCCACATTCGGGTAAGTGCTTTCCTGATTTTCTAACGGAGAGGAGTACTGCTCTTATAGCGTGGAAGCTACTACATAGATAACTTCTACCATAATTAACGGTTAGACTTGTAGTGTTGAGTTAGTTTACTTGGTTTGCTTCTAGTGACAGAGGCTTTAAGTGCTTCAATAGGAATTCAAATGGTCTCTCGTCTAACGGATTTTAAGTGCACTTAGACTTGTTGAGAGCGTGTCAACCACAATTTTCATCTCACTAACACAAGCCCTATAACATACCAGTGAAAGTTATATACAAGTGAAGCTTAAAAAATAAAAAAGCTTGTTGATTTCATGTGTTTGCTTAATTAACGATTTCCTTCATACATCAGTAGTGTGCTGGATTCGAGCATATCTTAACATTACAATTGCCATAAGAAACTGAACTTTGAATCAAAACAATCAGTACAAAAGTAGCGAACGAGGAGTCCACTTACGGAAAAGAATGCAGCAAAACTCTGTCCGAAGCAAAAATTGGGGGGAGAAGGTAGGGAATTGGAAGATATGGATTTATATCCTAGATTGCCTTTCTGTAGTTTTGAGGTAAAAGATCAATTAAACAAAATCTGTGCAATAAATTGAAAGGAAAGTCAGGTGGAAGGGTTAATTAGCAGGTGGATTAGGCTGTGAGTCGAAGGGGATGGGATTTGTAGAACTTAGAGCCTTTGGCATAATTTTTTTTCACCATTTGGAATTATAATGCAAAACTACCCCTCTGATCACTTTCCAAGTCTCAACAATGACTATGGGCAGGGGGGTAATTATAAACATATTGATTTGGGTTCTCAGTTATTTGTGCAGGTTACATACCGGAGTCACGCGGAAGATTCAACGTCCCATGTTCAGGTAAGAGATCAAGCTGTGCTTCCACGCTGGCCAACAACTCTAGAGTTCCATAAGGGCCGGACAAAAAGAAGGCAGGCTACAGGTTACCTACCCGGAACAAGCAAATTTTCTGCAACGAAGCAAGTCAGATTATTACCTTTCGAAACACCATTTCTTCATCAATCTCCATAACTTATATAAGACTAAGCAGATTCTCGTGGTTCAACATCACCTAACATCAAGTAAAACACAAAATCATCATCAAATCTTTTAGTCAAACCAGAACTGGTGATGCACGATACAACAACCACTTCTTCAATTCAACAGTCTCTTTGACAAAACAAGAATTCCTAATATAGATGAAAGCATTTGCCTTCCACAAATAACTATCCAACTAAAAGGAATTTTGCGCGTGCAATGACAGTTATTCAGAAAAGCTTAATAGAGGAGCGATTATAGTTGTTAGAAAACAATTAAATTGTAAAACAAAAAATAGACATTTTCACATCTGCATTGAGTTTATGTTGCCGTTTGATAACGCGTCATCGTTTAACATTCAAATGCTAAGAAAGCTAGCTATTAAGGAATCATTCGAACAATACAAATTTTGTAAGTGTGAATGCTAATAAACATAGAAAAGCCAACATGAAAGATTGGCATCAATGACTTGAACCATGGTCTAATGTATGACAAGAACGAAATCCCAAATGGACTGGGACCTCGGCAATGCCCTAACATTCATAACTCAGGTACCAATTTGATACACACAGGAGCGATAAGAAGATGTAAAGATATAATTTTTGTGTACATTTTCAGCTGGAGAAAACAGAGTTTGTGCAAACTTGAGAAACGAAAAGGTTTGGATCCAAAACTTACGGGTGAAGCTCAAAATGCTGCTTACAGGTGAAGCTCAATCGTGTGACAGTCGTCCCTCTCTCTCCTCGTGCGGAAACCAGCGCCTTCTTTCACCTGCACTGATCATCGTTCCCCCTCAGCAGTTTCCTCTCTTAAAATTCTGCTGTTGGAGTTGAAAATTTTATTGGAAGGTGACAGAGAGACCACTGTGGCAGTTCAGTGAAAACTAGACTGAGCTAGCTCCTCCCCATTGAAGCCATTCGAGCATTTCAGTCCACTGCGGCATTTCATCGAACACCTTTGGGGCATGTTGCCACTTCATTGTGCACTGCAGACTGCAGTCCAGTGATCATGGCTCTTGGTCTTGGGTGCGTTGCGTTCTATGGGTTTGTCGTTGTTGTTGGCTGCGGTCTCTAATATCTTTGGGTGTGAGAAATTGGGTGTTTAAAAACACATTTTAGTATAGAAATAATCACTCTTTTGACTTTTTCAAGTTTGACACGATAGCCTTATATGAAACTGGTTCACCGTTATTGTGACATTCCAAACCAATAATACGTGGTCATACAAAAAAAATTAACACATAACAATATGTTATTGGACTGAAACGACCTGTGGAGGTGAACTCATTATATGTAAGTCTTTTTCTTTTGACAAATGATAAATATATATATTTTAATCATGATCGCTTATGTTTGATTCATAAAAAAGAGTGTGAGAAGTTAAAAAGATAATCAAATTCGTCTCATTCGACTTTTATTAAAACTGGGCAAAGTCAAATTTTAATAGTACGTACTGTTGAATAATTTAAGATTTATTTGGGCCCACCGCAAATTAATTTGGATCATTCAATAGCCGTACCATTGAATGGTAAAAAAAGTATGAATTATTTATCCATACTTTCTTTTGGGCTTTTATACAAGCCCACCGTTACGAACAACCAAAACCGAAGTGCGAAAAATCCACGTCTCACCTTAAACCCATTAATGTGGAATTTATCGTAGAAAAATATTATTATAAACAACATTGATCACAACGAACGTGCAAATTTATATTAATTAAATTTATAATTAATATAAAACTTATCATTAAAGAAAAAGGAGAGTGTAAGTTGATGCCTAAATCAAAAGAGAAAGTGTTACATTGTGAAGTAAACTTTATCGTGACATACTGTTATGTTATGTTACAAACACACTTACGATTTATGCGATAACAATGCATATGTATATCATATCATATACTCGAAGTCAATTAAATATTAACTCGTTTGTCTATCTATATTATATATTGATCAGACTTGTGGTACTATATTTTATCAGGATTGTGCTACAAATGCTTCCTGAGTGCCCAGATAAACAAGCCAAGGTAAAAAGGCGCGCAACGAACTAAGTTCATCATGTGAAAATGATGCCCTTAATGTGAATTAGTAATATTACGTGTGAATTTGACGGTCAAAATTTTTTTTTGTATGTAAGTGCATTTGAGTGATTGGGGCCCATTTTTCTTTGCCAAGTGAGAAGGGCCCACTTTAGCTCGTATAACTTACAAACAAGTTATTGTGCGGTTGGTTGCACTTTGGATTTGGAGTGTTGGAACGACTCACCGCTTTCCGTTAAAACTGCGTGCGTTTGAGCGGGTTGACCCTGTCTCTCCATCTCCTCTCCCTCTAAATTAATTACAAATAAATATTTACAAAAATTCGGAAAAAAAAAAACCAAAAAATGAAAAAAAATTCTCTTATTTTCCTTTGCCTACTAGTATTAGATCCAACTTCCTCGTTCAAGCAGGATTCCTAATTCCACCTCATTCTCTGTTTCTCGTATTTATTTCTTACTATTATTATCCAAAAAAACAAAAGGAAAAAAAACTATATCTAAAATACCAAGATTTTATTTATTTTTTGTGAAGTGTTGGTTTTATAGGAGGAAGGGTTGCATATATTCACAAGTATACCTATTGCCTACACATCAAGTCATCACCCTACCTGGGAATCTGAGGCGTGTTCTTAAGGTACCCTCTTGATTTTTCAATCCACTTTTTCTCCATATTTTAATATTCAATACATTTAATTCTCTGAAAAATTATATCTTGGGTTTTTGTCTGCTCTCATCCTCATTGTTCTTAGACTAATCATTTTTTTTTGTACTTTGATTATTCTTTCCAAATATATTTGTTTTGTTTACCAAGTCAATCTTTTGCTTTAATACGAAAAAAAATTGAATTTTTTTCGGGTGTAGAAAAGATTTTAAATTTACCAAAACTGTAAGAATTTTTGGGGTGGGTTAGATGCATGCAATTGAAAACATATTGGGTTTTTCGTTTTGATTTGGATTCAATTCGTGAAAATGCCAATTGGGTTTGTGTTTGTTTGATCAGAAAGTGGAAATAAATTGTTTCTGGGGAATGCCCTTTTGCTGGTTTGGTGAATTAGGTATTGCATGGTTAAGTTTTGTTTGGGTGTGAAGAAGTAGGAAAGCTGTTTTTGGTTGATTGATTATATATTGATTGTGATTAGTAAAAAGGGTTTTCTTTTGCAGATATCGTTTGGTTAATTAGGGTTTCACAAATTTTTACAGTCAATGGAACAGTTGCAATTAAGTGCAGAATCTCAGCAGAAAGAGGTTGGATTTCTAATCCCTAATGTTGTAGTCTTTCCATTATGTCATATTTATATGTGTGGGTTATGTCATATGTATGTTTCGGGTTTCAATCTCAGGCCGGATAAGATGTTGTGTTTTCTGTTTATGTTATCGAAATCATCTGTATCGTTAACCTGCAAGAAATTGCAGATCTGTGTTATCTGTTTCTTATATATTGTAAAATCTATAGAATGTGTTTAACTATACTTCCTTTCTTGTTTAATTTTGTACATAATCGGTTTTTCTTTTCTTCAAAGTTTGTTATCGATTGCTTTGATAATTGGTTTTTGTAAGATCCCCTTTCGCTTGTTTATGTGATCTTGTGTGCTTCCGTAATTTGTGATTTCTATTGCATTGTGGCCTTTTTTTATCTGCTACTGCAATGTTCTTGTCTACACCTGAAAGCATATTATAGGCAGAGAAATTTAGAAAGTAGATGGTTTTAAATAGATATTTTGAAGGATCATTCGTATTATAGTGTTACTTGTCTTAATTGAATGCCTTTGGTCTGTCAACGAGTTTAAATTTAAGCTGTCAATTGATTTTTATTCTAATGGAAAATGCTTTGCAGGATCATTCTTCTAAGAACAACCAGAAAAGTGATAACGTACTCGAGGGCTCTGGCAGCCCTCGAACCCGAAAGGTACAGAACGTTTTATTACTAGTTATTGTGTTTGCATACGGTAATTGGTGGACTATGAAAAACACCTTAACAATGCCAACGTAATGCATTTAATATTAATAAGTGATGGCTTCATCTCTGTAGAGTTTTGTGTTTGAATAACATCATCGGGCGTCTTTGGGTACCATATGAATTAAGAGCAAAACATGGGAAAATAAATTGGAAGAAATATTTGTGTCATCAAATCCCAGATTGTCCGCTTTTTTTGTGTGTTTTCTTCTGTTACCTTACGATCCTTAATGAGTTCATTATTGGCCTCTTGCAGATATCAGCTAGATGGAACCCGGAGGAAGCTTGCAGGCCTGATATTGATGAAGCGCCTGTGTTTTATCCAACTTTTGAGGTATTCATCCATTCAATTTTTGATAGTTGCATTGATTTTTGTAATATCTTTGGTGGCATCAGTTTTTGTATCATTGGACTTTTTGTATTTATATGGTTATTTAATTACATGTGATGTTCTCATCTGTTAGGAGTTTGAAGATACACTTGGTTACATAGCAAAGATCCGCCCACTGGCCGAATCTTATGGTATATGCCGGATTGTCCCTCCACCTTCCTGGACCCCTCCTTGCTCTCTCAAGGAGAAAGAGATGTGGGAACATGCCAAATTTTCTACGCGCATTCAGCAAGTTGACTTGCTTCAAAACAGAGAGGCCATGAGAAAGAAAAGTAGAAGTCGGAAGCGTAAACGAAGGAGGAACTCAAGAATGGGAGCCAGAAGACGTTCGGAAGCTAATGCTGCTACTGAGGCTGATGAGAAGTTTGGGTTCCATTCAGGATCAGACTTTACATTTGAAGAGTTTCAGAAACATGCCGCTACTTTTAAGGAGAGTTACTTCGGAACAAAGGATGCTAAGGAGGGTTCGACTTGTGGTGAAACTAAAAGCAAAACATGGGAACCCTCTGTGGAGGATATCGAAGGTGAATACTGGCGAATAGTTGAGACACCAACAACAGATGAGGTTGAGGTATGTAATTATAATTTTCGGAACCTTCAACTCATTTTGTGATTATTGAATGAACTCTTATCTTTGTAAATGGCCTTTTTCTGTTCGTTTTTCAGGTTTACTATGGAGCTGACTTGGAAACAGGAGTATTTGGAAGTGGTTTTCCTAAGGCATCATCAACCAGAAGTGATTTGGATAAGTATGCATTGTCAGGTTGGAATCTAAATAACTTCCCGCGCCTGCCCGGTTCTGTACTGTGTTTTGAAGCAAGTGATATCTCAGGAGTTCTAGTCCCATGGCTCTATGTTGGGATGTGCTTTTCTTCATTTTGTTGGGTATGTCATGCCCACTATGATGGTCGAAAAACGGCCCTCCAAATCTTTTCTTGTGTTTTAGAAAAAGCATAATATTTTGGTTTACTGTTTTGCTTATTTGGTCTTCTTTTTTGTGGTTTGTAACAGCATGTTGAGGACCACCACCTCTATTCGCTAAATTATCTGCACTGGGGTGACCCAAAAGTATGGTATGGAGTCACTGGAAGCCATGCTACTGATTTGGAACGTACAATGAGAGAGTATTTGCCTGATCTGTTCGAGGAACAACCTGATTTACTCAATGAACTGGTAAGAAGATTTTTATTCACATGCTGACATTTAAAGTTTTTGTTATGATTATCTCAGGCACTAAGATTACAACTTTCATCTTTGTTCAGGTCACTCAGCTATCTCCTACAGTTTTAAAGTCTGAAGGTGTACCTGTGCATCGAGCCGTCCAGCATTCTGGGGAGTTTATTCTTACCTTCCCGAGGGCATACCATTCTGGATTTAATTGTGGCTTCAACTGTGCTGAGGCAGTGAACGTGGCCCCTGTTGATTGGTTAGAACATGGGCAAAATGCAGTTGAGCTCTACAGTGAGCAGTGTCGCAAGACATCAATTTCACACGACAAATTGTTACTGGGATCAGCTCGGGAAGCTGTACAGGCCCTCTGGGAAATATCAGTTCTTGGAAAGAAAACTACAAGAAATATGAGCTGGCAAAGTGTTTGCGGCAAAGATGGTCCACTCACCAGAGCAGTTAAGACACGAATGCGAATGGAGGAGGAAAGACTAGATCGTCTTCCAATTTGTATGAAGTTGAAAAAGATGGAAAGAGACTTTGATTTGAACAATGAGAGAGAATGTTTTTCTTGCTTCTATGACTTGCACTTATCTGCCTCCAGCTGCAAATGCTCTCCTGACCGATTTTCATGTCTCAAACATGCAAAGCTCCTTTGTTCATGTCACATCAATCATAGATATGTCCTTCAACGCCACACTATCAATGAATTAAATATGCTGGTTGAAGCATTGAAAGGGAAAGTAGAGGCCATAAAAGTATGGGCATCCGAGGACCATGGAGTAGACGGTACTGATAAGCGTACAGCTAAGCTGGATGAAGAAAGTGGCATGCCTCGTAAAAGAATAAAATCTTGTGATCAAAGGGAAACTTCACCTTGCTGCCCGGTTTCAGAAGAGAAGGTAAGCATAAATGCATCTAGCAGTTCGTCCAGTCAGGTTTCTTCTGCAGTAGTCCAGTCAGGGTCACAGCACGGAGCTTCTAGTTTAATTACATCTCCCATTACCACGGATAGTCAAAATGACGATCAAACTCTGGTAAAGAATGATGAAGCAAAGACGGGGATGGAGTGCTTTGATTTGAATATTAATTACATGTCTGAAGAACATGAAAGCAGGACGATGCACACATCTGATGACTGTGATAACAAGACTGCCACAATCGAGGAGGAGACATCTACGTCGGTGTCTAATCAAGAGAAAGTTTGTAGTTCAGATGTAGCCAGAGAACCAGACATGATGAAAGTTGACGATGACTGTAATGTATCTGCTCTGACAGTTCTGAACAATGACTACCCTGCCGGTCCAAGGGACATCATGAATAACTGTGCGAGTGAGGGCAATAAGTTGTTTGGTGTAAATATATCTGTGACTGACCAAAGCTATCAATTGCAAAAGTTGAGTCCTTCCGTTGAGCCTATAGATTTTGGAGCCGTTGTCTCTGGGAAGTTGTGGTGCAGCAAGCAGGCCATATATCCAAAAGGTATGTTGGCTGTAGTGCTTTACTTGCTTGGATTCTACAATTGTTCTTATTTTTGCATTTTTTGCTCTCCTTTTCCTTCTCGTGTTGATTCATCTAATTTTTCTTTCTTTCTAAATAATGGTTGTATTTTGCAGGGTATCGAAGCCGAGTTAGGTTTTATAGTGTGCTTGACCCAACAAAATTTTGTAGCTATATTTCAGAAGTTCTCGATGCTGGGCTTCTTGGTCCTCTATTCAAGGTATGTCTCTCTCGACCCCAAAAAACAATAAAGTGAGAGATCGGGGGGAATGTAAATTTCAGAGTTACATCTGATTATTAATTTGTTGAATACTTGCATTGAATTCATAGTTACCATACGAAACTAGTGAGCTAGTGAGCATTAAACGCCATCACACTTCTAAAGGCTCTAAATCATTCATTTTATTTAGCTTGTGCGTTTCTGAACGATTTTCTGTCATGAATTTCAGGTTAGTTTGGAAGATTGCCCAATTGAGGTTTTCGCAAATGTATCGGCAGAGAAGTGCTGGGAAATGGTACTACAGAGACTACACCAAGAAATAAACAGACGGAGTAGTCTAGGGGAAAGCGGACTGCCCCCTATGCAGTCATTGCAGAGCATTAATGGGCTCGAAATGTTCGGACTTCTCTCCCAACCCATTGCTGAGGTACAGTAACTCTTCGTTTATGTCATTAGTTCCTACGTTCGCCTTACTTTTTATTGGGCTAAACTAATCTCCTTGCCACGAAACTATACTTTTGGTTTTGTGATGTCATTGGTGAAGCAAAAGAATTCTTACTCCATTCTCAAAAATAAAATTTAATCAAGTAATGTATCTCACGCCTGATTATATTTCTTCCAGGCTATTGAGGCTCTTGATCCTGACCACCAATGCGTGGAGTACTGGAATCACAGGCGCATGGTCCCGTCAATGTCCTGCAGGGTTAGTGAAATCAAGCAGCACTCATTCGAACGAAGCTGCTGTCTAGGAGAAACAGAGACGAAAGTTTTTGGTGTCAGTTTGACAAAGCTGGGTCAGGATTGTTCATCGGGGGCAGATCATCATTCAACAGAAGAGATGCAGTCAGTACTACGAAGACTACTAAAGAAGGCAGATTCCGAAGAGTTGAGTACATTACAGAGAGTATTCTGCAGCGAGTCACAAAGTGCGAAATGGAGAGCGGCATTCGCGTCAATGATCGAAGAGATCCAGAAACATGTAGATAGCTAAGGAAAAGTAAGAAAGTTAGGTCCCATCATTCTTTCTCATTCAAATTTAGTCATTCGTTAGGCCGATTCTTTGATCGAAAAATCCACAAGACATTTGTAATGTGGCTACTCATGAACTGGATCGAGAGTTTTGATTTGGCGACGCGGAATGCCTTGGACGATCGGTTGCAGATCTTTTTGTTGAGTAGAAATTCCGTTTTGAGGATAGGACCTAGGTTTTAATCAGCTAAGCTCGTCTAATTTTTCTTATCCTATTTCTTCAATCATTGCTAAATGCAATAACCAGATTACTTGTAGTGGATCCCTCTGGTTCATGTTTAGTCCCCTTCGTTTTTGGAAGTCGTTTCTTTTTCTACATCTGTTTCTCCCACCGCCCTAACTTTTACTGAATATTTCCCAGATGCGCTTCAACTTTCACTAAACAAAAAATTGAATCAAACTTTTTTTATACACAAGCGATACTCTGTCTATTTGAACTGAACTAAAAAAATGCGAGGAGGGATTTGAACTCGGTTGCATGGGGAGGAGTATCCGAACTCGGTTGCATGGGGAGGAGTATCCGAACTCGATGCAGGGGTGACCACATCTACTCTAGCCAATGTTGCTTCACCCGTAAAATCGCACTTTTAATTTAATTGAAAGATGAAGAAATGCGGACACTGGCAGAGAACACAGGAACAATTAATTGCTTTCATGACCAAAAATCAGAATTACAACAAAATTCCCAAATCTTGCAACAAGGAATTGAAATTGATGATCATCAAACCCTAAATTCACACAAGACGTTATCTGGGATTTCCAGAAAACAAAAAAAAACCTAAATTCCAATTCTTGATCAAGAATTCACGATCATCGTCATCAATATCATCAAGAATTCAACTACCTGTGAATCCTGAACCCCAAAACCACACAAGCAACCAAGAACCACCCCACCGGAAACTCGACACAGTTGCACGGTGGCGCCGCATCAGACTTCCACCCAGCGCCGATGACTTCCCCAGTTGGCAGAAACAACCCTGGCGGCGATGACGGCGGAGGATTCTGCTGCAGCTGCCCCTGCTCGGATTTGGGCTCGGGCAAGAGGTTGAGCCCGTCGCCGTAAATCGAGTACTGAAGAATCGTTCCGACGCCGTGGACGGCCATCGTGGCGGTGACGTAGAGGTCGGGCTGAGTGAGGGGAGCGCCGTCAAGGGTGAAATTGGAGCGGGAGGTGTTGGTGATGAGGATGGACTTGCCGGGGAGCAGAGTGGGGAGGCGGGATCTGGGCTTGAAGAGCTGGAGGTCGGCGAAGGTGAGGCGCTGCGGGACTACGTGGTAGGGGAACATGAAGGGGTCGGTGGTGGGGAGGCGGTTCAGAGCGTCGTCTTGCGGGATGAAGAGGGTGGCGCTCAGAGGGAGGGCTAGTGGGTTTGCGCCGGTGATGATGTTGACCCAGTTTCCGAAGTCGCCTGCTCCGATCAGGGCGTCGATTATGTTGTTGAGTTGTTGGGGCGTCGCGGTTGGGGATGGCGGTGATGGCGGCGGCGAATGGAGATGAGGAGGCGGTGGGGGCGATGCTGATGGTGGGGAAGGCGATGGTGGGGATGATGGTGTTGATGATGGTGATGGTGATGGAGGTTGCGGTGGTGAGGGAGAGGCGGTGACGGTGGCGATCGGGTTGATGGCTGAGAACAGAGTGGTGAGAAAGAAGATTAGGAGAAATGAGTGGTGGTTGGGCGCCATTGGAGAAGCAGAGAGAAGCTTGAGGAACAAAGAAAGATGAGGGCTTTCTTGATTTTTCTGGATTTGTTATTGGTTGGTCAGTACAACAGAATGTGAAGAAAAGTAACGAACTTTGGCGCCAAAATCCCCCTTTGCAGAAGGAAGATGAGCAATGCTTGTAATTAAAGAACAAATGTAAGGGTATTTTGGGGTCTTTCGGTTAATTGGGTCGGGTCTTTTCAACAATCAATCCGGAGCCCATTAAATTAGATAATTGGGCTCAACCTCAAAACCTTCATCATCTTCATATATAGGAACATACTCGGCCCAACCCCAGGTACAAAATACATGCCAATATAATAAGGGAAACGATAACCAAACACCACTTTTAACTTCCCACGTACTCCTTTTTAATTTTGTTAGTTGATTTCGTTTGGTTTATTCAATTCGATGGTTAATTGTAAGTTGAAGAAAAAAAACAATGAATGATTGGTTCTAACCACTAAAACCCTAGACCACGAGTTGAGGTAACCTGACCACGTTATCGGTGTGACACCTCACACTACTTTCTCTTTCACTTCCTACATTTTTTTTTAAAATTTTATTTCGTAAAAAGAATTCTCTATTTTTTATTCCAATTTATTTATTTATTTTTTCTCAAATTTAAACACACAAATGCCTCATTTGGTATGCTGTATAGCGCACCAGATAGTACTAATAATTCGATCTAAGGTGTTTGGTGCGCTCCGTACTAAAATAGTCGCTTGACTATTTAAACCGGGCCCACCATTTAGTACCCCTCACACCCGACTAATTATACGCCCGAAAACCTCGGTATAATTAGTCGGGTCCGTCCCTCTCACTCTCTTGGTCTAGCTTGAAGGAAAATATTTGAATTACAAGTTCATTTGAGCAACACTTAAGCATGCTATTAAGAAATTAAAAGCTCTTAGTTAGTATATTAGTACTCAAAAATAAAACTTTGCTCATGACTTTTGAAGCCTAAATGTTGTGAACCAAGACACAACTCAAAATCACATCAGTAAGTTGTAGCATCCTATACCTTTGTAGAATCTTCTTTTCATGAGCAAATGCTAAATACCCAATAGGGCCTTCAATCTTATCTTGGATGAACACCTTTGCTTGGAGGAATTGTGGTTGCACCTTGAATCAAATTGAAGGTTACCTACGTACTTTGTCTTCTATGAAGATCAAACCTTTCATAGTTCTTGCATTTGATGAGGATTTGAGTGAGTTTGTATGAAGAACAAATTGTGTTCTTCACACACACTTAGGCCCCACCAACACAGTATAAATAGTCCGATATTGCACCAAACGCTCGACTAATTTAGTCAATACTGTCTGATGATAAATTATTCTATCGACTGAAATAGTAAGTCCAGTCTGAAGTGACAAATGAGGCCTTTAGTGTGTTGCTTTTGTCTAGCATTGTAGCCTACTCCGATAAAAAGTTGAAAAAGTATTAAAGTATACAAGGGGTGTGCAAGAAGTTATTTGGGGTGTGTTAAAATCAGGACCCTTGATATAAACGTCCAAGTATTAATCAGAAATTCAACAAAAAAAAAAAGGGGTATTAAGCAGAATCTTGTATCTATACTTGATGAATAAATGGAGCCAGATAGGCAGTTGCAACGACCTCATGAAAACCGAGTAACAGCCTATAAAAGCCCAAAAAATTGCAATCAAACTGCGTTGTAAAACTAGAAGAAAAAGAAAAGGAAAAAGCTTACAGTCGGAGTTCATCCATGGCGGGTTCCGATCCAAACAAGTTGCTCGCCAAAGCCGATAAACTGTAAGTACTTGTTCAATGTCTAGTAATTTAATTGTAAATATACATAATTTTGTGTTTGGTTTGTGCATTTTGATTCAATTGAAAGACCTAAAATTGTCTGTTAATTCTTGTGATTTCGATTAGTTATGGGCAGTAATCGAATTTTTGATTTTCTGGGTCAGTGTGAAATTGGATGAAGTTGCATAAATTTTGAATCTTTCAATAATCTGCTTATGAAGTTGGCAAGCTTGAGCTTTCAGTAATCTGCCAATTTTTCAGTAATTTAGACATTTTGATTTTGGTTGAGCTTTGTTTGTTTGTTGATGGGGGAAGAGCAGAAGAAGGCAAAGCTTTTCCCTTTTTTTTTTTTTTTTGAAAAGTAACTTTGATTGCTCAAGCATACTAGTTTCCTCTTCTTCTGAATTACTGAACGCCTTTAGTTTTCGATTGTAGAACAAGACTCAGTCTTACAAGGTGGAGTGCCGATTGGAAAAGCGCTACTCTTTTGTATGAACAAGCTGGTATGTAGTATGTTTTGTGCCATCGTTGTCAGTATTCGTTACAATGGTTGATAGGGATTTATGCTTAAACTGTGTTTTTGTTGTAGCTAATGGTTTTAGGATTGCCAAGGATTACGAGAAAGCAAAGCAAGCGTTGGAAAAAGCTTCGAAAGGACAAGAATTGATCTCCTCGTATCCTTGTTATCTTCTACTAGTCTGGTCTGTCCTTCTGGTATCATTTGATTTTGTTTGTGATCTCTATAGTTTCTCTCTTGCTATATCCTTTACAACCAAATCAGACCCTGGGATGCTGCAAAGCACATGGAGTCTGCTGCTGCTCTAGCAAAGGAGTTAGGGAAGTGGAATGAAGTTGCTGATTTTTATAGAAGGGCGTCTGAATTGTACTCTGAGTGTGGGAGATCACAGCCTGCATCAGATGCTCTTGCGAAAGGGGCCCGGTAAAGATATGCTTCACCCTCTTGCTTTTTGCAGTTATGAATCTTAATTTCTTAAAGGTTGAACTGTTCCATTAAGGGTTATATCTTAGAGAAAAAAAAATTCACTCATATCGGCAGTAAAGAATATAAAGTATTTCATTCGAAGAATTTCCTAAAATCCTCCCATTTTTTACAGGCTCAGTCTAAATAATGGTCTTTGATCTTCAAATGTTATGTCCAAAAGTGTTATGTATAATATATCAACATATTGAATTGGTTGACTACTTTTGTGGCTCTTGACCATTTTAAGTATTCTTATCGTTATAGTACTCAAATTTATTGTCATCATGTTCTCAAAAAGAGTTTACAATTGTGTTATATAAATTCAGATACACAAAGGTAGAGGAAGTTCCTGAAATTTTTATAAGCTTGTAAAATCTTTGATCACTTGAGAGTTTCCCATGCCAAATTGAACTCCTTCTCTTCTTGTATTTTCTTTCCCTTTATTGCTATGTTGTTTTTTGTAATTGCTCTCTTGTTCTGTTATGCTCGAGGTGGGATTACAGCTTGAGAGACTTAGCCTCTTTGTGTCACCTTTTACTTTCCTGTACCCGTTGTTACATCTTACTGTGTAAGTGATAATGTCTCTGGATACTCATTTGAAATGATAAACCTTATTACAGTGCTCTGGAAGATTCTGTGCCTGATGAAGCTATTCAACTTTACACTGATGCTTGTGCTATTCTTGAAGAGGATGGCAAGGAGCAAATGGCCTTTGATCTATATCGTGATGCTACTAGTGTTTACATAAAATGTGAGAAGTAAGTTCTCAAATAACATACCATTTGTCTTTTAAGTTATTGTAACTTATCATTTTAGTTGATCGGGAGGATGAAGTATACTTTGGTCATTATCATTTTTCTGGATGCATTAATAATCAAGGCATTTAAATGTTTTTCCTTAACGCTCAAATGAAGTTAAGGGTAGTGCTTTGAGGTTGCAAAAGTTATAAAATTTAAAAGAGTTTTGTTTTTCAGGAAATCAGTGTAACCTGTAAGCAGCTTTTTTGTATGTGTTTGATCATATTCTCGAGATCTTGAAATTAGTGCTTCCACTGTTTACAGGTATACAGATGCTGCTGCTTTAATGTTGAGATTTGGCTTATCTGCTGATAAGTGCAATGCTACCCATAGCCAGTGCAAGGTTCGGAAGGATTTTTCTGGCATTTTATATGTTGTTTTTGTTGCATCTGTATTACCTATGCCACATGGTCCTCGTGTAGTTTCAGTATAACTATGTTACATGGTCTTCTTGTATCCATAAATTCTTGAGGCCTTCTTACATATATCCTGACTATTACACTGAAAAATAATCTTTTCTGCGCTTTTAGTTTCATACGCTACTACATTTATAAATTCAGACTATATGCTCATTCTTCTTTGTTTGTCTGATAGCTCTTGCAACGATTATAACCTGTGCTTGTTTCTTTTCTGTATGCAAATTTATTATATAGCACCTGCATCTGCATATGAACATTAACATATCGTTATCCTTTTTCCTTTTGCGCATTAGTCACTGTTTTTAATTGCTTTATGTTGTATGATTTTTTTAATTAAAAAAAATTAACTTTTACAATCTTGGTCTAATCAGGCATATCTTGGTGCCATAATTATTTACCTTTATGTTCATGACATCAAGCAAGCAGAACAATGCTACAATGACTGCTCCCAGTAAGTATAAGTTTTCTCAGGGAAACTTTTGGTTTCCGCAATGTATAGAAGTTCAAGTTTTGCTTATTATTGTGAATATTAGAATGGTGAAAAGTAGTTAAACATGTTAGTAACTATGAGTAAGAAATATCCAGATTCAAAAGATTTTGAAAATCTCTCTCTGACGCATACACACACACACACACCGAAACAGCTAGTTATACATGCACATGCACGTGCACATGTAGTTGTATTGGGGGAAATGTATGTTATGTTCCATAACAAATATGATTGCAAATTACTAAAATAAACTTACCCAGTATAAGGAGGCCCCGGTAAAGCAGCTTTTGATCCTCTTCATACTTTGTTTTTTTTTCTCCTTAAATTTTGAGGGCGCTAGGGCAACTCTTTTTGTAAGTCTAAAAATTCAGAACATTTATCTCATGAAATATTGGCTTACTGATTTTGGCTGTGTAGGGTTGACGCTTTTTTGAGAAGTGATCAATGCCGTTTTGCTGGTAAACTTCTATCAGCTTACACAGATGGTGACGTTGAAGAAATAAAAAAACTTGCTCAGTCAGGCACGGTTAATCATCTTGATCACATGGTAATATATAAGTTTGTTTGCCTCCTTCGGATATTGGAATTTGTATTAATCCAAGTATGAGTCATGAATAATGGGGTAAATGCCTTTTCTGTGGAGTGACGCTTGGATAACTGATCATGGTTTGCTTTTCTGAATGCAACTGTGACTGTTGAACCGAGCTTTGTCTCATGGATTTAGCATGACATAACATATTCAAGAACTCATAGAGACAACTCCACCCGGTTTCTTTGCTCTTGTGAAGAATTGTTAAAACTGACACATCTGGCTTAGTGCTTACCAAAATGTTGCATAAATATTAAGTTGGTTGTTGACATTTGTGAAGAAATTTATATTTGTTGATAAGAAATCGATGCTTTTGTTTCTTTTATTAAGGAATTGATGCTCGATTAACATTGAAGTGTTGGACTGCATAATAAATATCTTGGGTTTTATTCTGCCATGTATGATAAATATATTGTAATGGCTGCAGATCATCAGGCTCGCCAGGAAACTCCCAACGGGTGATGTGAGTGCACTGAAGACCCATGCTTCCGAGGAACAAGAAGAACCGCTGGATGAAGATGACCTTACATAGCCTCAAAACAGAGATTGTCCTATATATTTTATGATGTCTTGATCTTCGTACAGGAATATTACACGAAAGCTGTTTGGCATTTACAAAGTGATATCTTTGCATTTTGTTGCATTTTGTGATATCTTTGCATTTTGTTATGTAAAAACCACACTCGTAAGTATTTGGGCTGTTTCGTATTTTAGTAATTTGAGCACTGGTAGGGTTGTAAATGAGCCGAGTTGAATCGAATATCATTGTGCTCAGTTTGGCTTATTTAATTTTTTTCGAGCTTGAGCTAGGTTTAGCTTGGTTATTATGCGAGCCAAGCTCGAGCTCGCTAAAAAAATTCGAGTCTGATACCGAATTCAAACTGTTTCGAGCTATTTCTTATAATAATTTGTAAAAACTTTTTCAGTATCATAAGAGGGTTTATGCATAGGAATTGACTACCATATCAAATATTTTTAATTTAGTGTTGTGTCGAAATCACTATTCACTTATCACGATATAAAATTTTATATAAATCACCAAACAAATAAGAGCATTAAATTTATAGCAATATCTTACCTCTGAAAAGTTTTGAAGCATATATTAGCACATGTGATAGTGAACAATTAGGCAATTGAACTTTGATTTAGCTTTTTTGGTTGTATGGTTCAAGGTTTGTTTGAACAGCAACTTGACGTCCTATTTCCATTGAATCCGACAAAATAATTTACTATTCTTACAACACATTTAGAATCCGGGGACTCACACTTTTGACACCTATTTTGTAGAGCCCACTTTGTAATGTATTTCAACGATCCGAACTGTCTATATTTTAGTACATCATTCATAGATGATCATTGCAAAAAATTGGATTAATCCAAAACTATTAAAACATTTATTTGAGTTACAATTGTAAGAGGGTTTTAGGGTTTGAATTGTTATGTGTTGTATTCTTCTCTCAAGGAGGAAATATATATACAAATTACATAGTTGACTAGGGTTACAAGGGAATTACAATAATCACAATCATTGACTATATTGACTCGCACCGACACTCCCCTCAAGTTGGTGCGTAGATATCTCTTAAGCCCAATTTGTCAAGTGAGTCATGAAAAATCTTAATGGACACCTGAGTCACATTCTTCAACTGCTCTTCGAATCTTACATACGGAATATTGACAAGCTTGATGTCCAATTTCTTCTTCATAAAATGTCTATCCATTTCAACATGCTTTGTGCAGTCATGTTGAATCAGATTATTGGAAATCTCCCTAGTTGCTTGGTTATCACAACAGAGTTGCATCGGACCCTTCGGTTTGAAACCAATTTCCATGAGCAAAATTCAAAGTCATAAAAGCTCACAAATACCATGAGCCATTCCCATAAATTCAGCCTCTGCGTTAGACTGAGCAACAACATTTTGCTTCTTACTATGCCAAGTAACCAAATTTCCACCAACAAAAGTGAGATACCAAGACGTTGAACGCCTATCAGTTATATTACCAGCCTAACCGGCATCAGTGTACCCTTTAACCTTCAAATGCATGTGCTTTCGGAACGTCAAACCTCTTATAAGCGAAGACTTCAAATAACTCAAACGGCATAAATTGACTTACAACACTAACGACATATGCAATGTTGGGCCGAGTAAGAGACAAGTAAATCAAATGACCAACAAATGTTTGATATCTTCCTTTATTTGTTGGAACTTGATCCGGATATATAGCTAGATGACGATTCTGAACAACATGAGTTTATGCTGGCTTACATGCTAACATACTTGTTTCTGACAGTAAATCCAGCATATACTTACGCTAGGACAAATAAATTCTTCCTTTCAACCGAGCCACCTCAATCTCCAGAAAGTATTTAAGCGCACCCAAATCCTTCATCTCAAACTTGAAAGCTAAATACCCTTGTAACTTGTAAATCTCCTCTGTATCATCTCCAATAACCATCATATCATCAACATAGATAATTAACAAGGTCACATTACCCCAATTGTGTTTGATAAACAAGGTGTGATCTGCATTCCCTTGTCGATACCCAAACTTTTTCATGACTTGAGTAAACCTTCCGAACTAAGCTCTCGGTGAATGCTTAAGACCATAAAGCGCTTTTTGGAGTCGACATACTTTTTCAAATGCATTTTTCTTTTCATATCCCAGAGGAAGATCCACATATACCTCTTCTTCCAGGTTAACATATAAGAATGCATTTTTGACATAAAACTGCTTTAAGAGCCAATCAAAGTTAACCGCTAAGGATAACAATACACGTATAATGTTCATCTTAGTGACCAGAGCAAATATTTCCTGATAATAAACTCCAAAGGACTGAGTATATCTTTTTGCAACAAGTCGAGCTTTATACCGATTAATGGTTTCGTCGGCTTTATGATTTATAGTGTACACCTATTTACACCCAATTGGCTTCTTTCCATGTGACAGTGAAACTATCTCCCATGTACCATTCTTTTGGAGTGCCTCCATCTCTCTCCATTGCCTGTCCACTTTGGATCGGTCAGAGCTTTTTCCACCTTTGTCAGAATTTTAATTCCAACCATTTGATTTACCATACTTTTATGGGTCCAACTTCAGTGGTACGTACCATTGAATGGTACGTACTGTTAAATGGTTAAGATTCATTTGGGCCCCACTGCAAATTAATCTGAACCATTCAATAGTCGTACCATTGAATGGTACGTACCGCTCAAGATTTTTCCTACTTTTATACTTTGGTAAGATTTGGCGATTGGATACATAGTTTGCAATAACATACTTAACCTTTCCTTCAGGAGAAAATCGTACTAGCATGTGGTTTATACTGCTAATGAACCTGTGTTAAACAGTAGTGGATCTTCACTGTGGGTTTATAATTTGAATAAAACTATTCATGTGGTCTATTATATTAAGGAACTTATGTTGCAGCTAGTTTATAGTATAACAATGCAAGTACAAGTTTGTTCCCACATAGATTGCTATTAATCCCAATTAATTATAATAAAGAAAAGAAAATAAAAACAAGTTAAATAGAAAAGGTGTTACATCCCGAACTGGCTCCGTTGTAATATGATATTGTCCGCTTTGAGCCATGTCCTCACAGTTTTGTTTCTGGGAACTCACGAGCAACTTCCTAGTGGGTCACCACTCTTGGGATTGCTCTAACCCAAACTCGCTTAACTTCGGAGTTCCGATGGAATCCGAAGCCAGTGAGCTCTCAAAAGGCCTCGTGCTAAATGGAGGTGGGCATGTACATATAAGGCACATCACCCTCCCTTTGTTAGTCGATGTGGGATGTCACAATTCACCCCACTTAAGGGGAACCCGTCGTCCTCACCGACACATCCGTACCGAATGGCAGAGTGGCTTTGATACCATTCTGTCACATCCCGGATTGGCTCCACCGTAGCACGATATTGTCCGCTTTGGGCCACGCCCTTACGATTTTGTTTCTGAGAACTCACGAGCAACTTTCCAGTGGGTCACCCATCATGGGATTGTTCTAGCCCAAACTTGCTTAACTTCGGAGTTCCGATGGAATCCGAAGCCAGTGAGCTCCCAAAAGGCCTCGTGCTAATGGAGGTAGTTTTATCACATCCCGGACCGACTCCACCGTAGCACGATATTATTCGCTTTGGGCCACGCCCTCACGGTTTTGTTTTAGAAAACTCACGAGCAACTTCTCAGTGGGTCACCCATCTTGGGATTGCTCTAGCCCAAAATCGCTTAACTTCGGAGTTCTGATGAAATCCGAAGCCAGTGAGCTCCCAGAATGCCTCGTGCTAAATGGAGGTGTGCATGTACATATAAGGCACATTATCCCCTCTTCGTTGGTCGATGTGGGATGTCACAAAAGGTGGTGTGGAAAGATTTGGAAAATATGAAACAAACTATAGTGGGATTAAGAATGAAGAAAAAGGAAGCGTTGAAATTTGGAAAGAAAGTTAAAGAATTTAGCAAACAAGTGTAATTTGATATGAATGAAGCAAACGATTAACTCAGAAAATTTAAAAGCAATTCTTAAAATAACGAAATTGAAATTAGGATTTAAACAAATAATTGAAACACCAAAGTATCAGATTCAACCTTTAGTTCTCTTAATCATGCGAATGAAATAAGTAATTAATCCAACAAGTGAAGAACTCCGTGCTTAAGTTCTTAGTTCGACACTTAAGCAAAATTTCCCAATGCAAAAATCCTATCCTTGGTCCGGAGTATTTTAAGATGCAATTTATTTTTGATCCAATATAAATTAAACACTACAAATTCTTTTAAGTTTTATGAAATTAGGGTTATACAAACAAACATGTAATATATGGTGAAGCATCACATAAATTCACAATCTCAATGAACAAACAAAATATGCAATTTGGTCCATCTACATACATCATACAAATAATCTAAATGCAAACCCTAAAGGTGATCAATCAATAGAATTAAACAACTAGAACCAAATCAAACATATATTATGAATTTTATAATTAAATTTGTCAAAAATCAAATACTTAAACTTCCATCACATCAAAAATTAAACTAAGGCATCCTCCTAGCTTTGGCCAAAATGCTTAGCTAGACATCATCATAGGTTTATAACAAAACGCATGGAAAATAAATTACACCCTTTGAAAAGTCTTGGTTGCAAAGCTCTGCTTCACGATCTCCTTTGTTGTGGTTCTTGCTCTCAATTTTGGTGAATAAATAAAGTCCGTATAAAACTCAACTGGGAAGACTTATATATAGACTCTTCATCTCCTTTTTGCATGCAGACACAATCCCCTTTTGATTTGGAATTAATTTTCTTTTTTTCTAAACCAAGCTTGAACTAGACGTTTGACCAAATAAAATCTCCAATTAAATTGTGGAATCCTTAGAGCCTAGTGAACCATCACAAATCCTTATTTTCATCTTTAACTTCAGCTGTATTAATTCTTTGGGACCCATTAACTAATTAAATTAATTAGATGACATTTATTTAATATATAAGATATTATTTGCACTAAGGGGATGATGGGAGTGGGCTGAGCCTTACATTAGACTTGCCATAATAATTTGATTCAAATTCGCTTTTGGCGAGAATCGAACTTAAGACATCTCACTTATAAGTGAAGAGAGATACCACTAGACCATAGTAATAAGTGACAATTAACTTTTCAAATTCCCGCATAGAAACTTCACACTGAGTAGTAGTCACTAAAACGTCAATAGTTTCTGCTTCAAACATCGAAATCACAAACGGTAAAATTCTCTAGAAACTAGACATCCAAATATTTTCATCTATATATGGCACACCATCAAATTCTTCCTAAGCTAGTCTCCGCAAATTAATCTTCTTGACCTTTCAGCAGCAACGTTCTAGCACTTTGACAAAACTTGCATCAAAACCCTTGAAAATTCTTCCTTTATCTCTTGTTACTTCAATTGACTTACAAAATATAAAGACGAAGTAAATGACTAAAAAAAAAGAGAAACTACACAAAATAGTGAAGGAAAAGATATAAAAAAGAATAACTAATTAATTAAGTACTTATCACTTCCAAAGTAAGACTGCCAATAAACCTAAATTAAATAAAGTTACTAAGTGAAATTGGAATGGTATGTAAACCAAAAATTGTAACAGACAAACATCTAAAAATTATAGTACGTTAGTTAGGGAAAGGACATAATGGGCATTAAAAAAAAGTTGTAAAAACTCATCATGGTATAAAAAAAATATTGTTTAGTCAGAATAAAAGTTAATGAACCTAAATTGATAGACAAAATGTCATAGATTAAACCTAATTGTTGACTGAATTTTTGGTCTTAAATCTAATTATCAATCATATTTGCTAATCGTGGCGGCGCGAAAGGAATGGGATATTAATTGGGAATATTGATATTAAGGAGGGAGTTGGTCGAATAATTAGGAATGGAGGCACATTATTAGGAATCTGAAAAGGATGAGCAATTGGATTTGAGTGGAATTGGAATGCCACGAATTTTGGGGGGGGGGGGGGGGAAGGGGGAATGAGCCACTGATTGAACCGTGCCCGACCATCGTCCATTTCTCGAGTAGTGGGAAATTTCTTTTTAATTGTTTAGAAACAATTTGAAAAAAAAGTCATTATGCATGGTATTTCCCTACGCTCGTAGGTGGTGCATGTGAATTAGAAGTAGGTGAGGGCATCGATCAGGGTGGGTCGGGTTAACACTCAACTCGTAAGCCGATCCATTTTAGTCGAGTTATGATTTGATGAAACTGTCACTGACCAAACAACTTGGTACTCAAACTCACCCACCACAATTAGTTTCGGTTTGGGTTGGATAGGTTTGCGGGTTGGATATGGACTATGAGTTTCGAAAATCTTGAGATTCTTAGAGAGCCGAAAAGGTTGAGGATGTAATTAGGAACTTAAATGAGATTGGCCGTGGATTGATTCAATGATATGGACAATCGATAACTCATTGATCTCTCATAAGATGCACAAAAAGTGATGTGAGTGATGAATATATAGTGAAGAAATCAAGTATTAAGGATGAGAAAGTAGGGGCTAAAGGAGGCAATGACGACAAAAGTGTGGACTGTAAGGTGAGTGCGGTGGCAAGACGAAGAAACAGAAAAAAAAAATGGGGATACTCATATTAGGAAGATGACAATAGCATGCCAAGTTTGTAGTAGGATAAAGTGCACCAATAATAGCATGCCACGTAAAAATGTAATGTGCACCAATATTATATGAATCTGGTGGTTTCGGCTCAATACGGATTGAAAATTCAAAAATCGTGCTTTTACTAATACAATGTCGGATGGGTGGATCATAGCCCGAAAGTCAAAAAATTAAGTCTAAAACTGACCCAACCCAACCCATTATGGGTGGGTTCGTTTGGTTGTCTAAAAAATTGCCCACCTCTAATTAGAAGTACGTGAGAAAAAGACAATGGCTTCATGGTCGGGTGGGTCGGCTTAACACTCAACCCGTAAGCCGACCCATCATGGTCGGGTTACGATTCGATGAAACTATCACCAACAAAACAACTTGGTACTCCAACTCACCCAACACAGTTAGTTTCGGTTTGGGTTGGACAGGTTTGCGGGTTGAATATGGTCTATGAGTTTCGAAAATCTTGAGATTCTTAGAGAGCCAAAAAGGTTGAGGATGTAATTAGGAACATGGATGAGATTGGCCGTGGATTGATTCAATGATATGGACAATCGATAACTCATTGATCTCTCAATAAGATGCACAAAAAGTGAAGTGAGTGATGGATATATAGTGAAGAAATCAAGTATTAAGGATGAGAAAGTAGGGGCTAAATGAGGCTGCGACGACAAAAGTGTGGACTGTAAGGTGAGTGTGGCGGCAAGATGAAGAAATAGAAAAAAAAAAATGGGGATACTCAAGTTAGGAAGATGACAATAGCATGCCAAGTTTGTAGTAGGATAAAGTGCACCAATAATAGCATGCCACGTCAAAATATAATGTGCACCAATATTATATGAATCTGGTGGTTTCGGCTCAATACGGATTGAAAATTAAAAAAATCGTGCTTTTACTAATACAATGTCAGACGGGTGGATCATAGCCCGAAATTCAAAAAATTAAGTCTAAAATTGACCCAACCCAACCCATTATGGGTGGGTTCGTTTGGTTGTCTAAAAAATTGCCCACCTCTAATTAGAAGTACGTGAGAAAAAGACAATGGCTTCATGGTCGGGTGGGTCGGGTTAACACTCAACCCATAAGCCGACCCATCATGGTCGGGTTACGATTCAATGAAACTATCACCGACCAAACAACTTGGTACTCCAACTCACCCAACACAATTAGTTTCGGTTTGGGTTGGACAAGTTTGCGAGTTGAATATGGACTATGAGTTTCGAAAATCTTGAGATTCTTAGAGAGCCAAAAAGGTTGAGGATGAAATTAGGAACTTGGATGAGCTTGGCCGTGGATTGATTCAATGATATGGACAATCGATAACTCATTGATCTCTCAATAAGATGCACAAAAAGTGAAGTGAGTGATGAATATATTGTGAAGAAATCAAGTATTAAGGATGAGAAAGTAGGGGCTAAAGGAGGCTGGGACGACAAAAGTGTGGACTGTAAGGTGAGTGCGTCGGCAAGATGAAGAAACAGAAAAAAAAAAATGGGGATACTCAAATTAGGAAGATGACAATAGCATGCCAAGTTTGTAGTAGGATAAAGTGCACCAATATTATATGAATCTGGTGGTTTTGGCTCAATACGGAAATGTGCACCAATATTATATGAATCTGGTGGTTTTGGCTCAACACAGTTAGTTTCGGTTTGGGTTGGATAGGTTTGCGGGTTGAATATGGACTATGAGTTTCGAAAATCTTGAGATTCTTAGAGAGCCAAAAAGGTTGAGGATGTAATTAGGAACTTGGATGAGATTGGCCGTGATTGATTCAATGATATGGACAATCGATAACTCATTGATCTCTCAATAAGATGCACAAAAAGTGAAGTGAGTGATGAATATATAGTGAAGAAATCAAGTATTAAGGATGAGAAAGTAGGGCTAAAGGAGGCTGCGACGACAAAAGTGTGGACTGTAAGGTGAGTGCGTCGGCAAGACTAAGAAATAGAAAAAAAAAATGGGGATACTCAAATTAGGAAGTTGACAATAGCATGCCAAGTTTGTAGTAAGATAAAGTGCACCAATAATAGCATGCCACGTCAAAATGTAATGTGTACCAATATTATATGAATCGGGTGGTTTTGGCTCAATACGGATTGGAAATTCAAAAACCGTGCTTTTACTAATACAATGTCAGATGGGTAGATGATAGCCCGAAAGTTAGAAAATTAAGTATAAAACCGATCCAACCCGACCCATCATGGTTGGTTCGTCGGGTTGTCTAAAAAATTGCCCACCCCTAATTAGAAGTACGTGAGTAAAAGACAATGGCTTCATGCATGCGTGGTTGTACCGTACGTGTCTAGAATGTATGCCAAGACTCAATAGTCAAGAGAGTGAAGACTATGGTATTTGACTATTTGAGTGAGCCATTAATCTTCTTTAATACCAATACCAGCAATATGCATTCTGCATGTATAGTAAAAATGTATCTTTTTCACACAAAATTTTAACTTTTTTAATGAGAAAATTGGGTGAATGAAAATATTGAGATGAAAGATTATGGGGATTTTAGGAAATACCTGGCATGAAACACTTTACATTCGTAAACTAGAACGAGGATACGATCATAGGGGAAGAAGAAAAATATGTCGTGGGATTGAGAGAGTATGATGCCAAGATAAAATTGGATTTGAAATTAAAAGAAAAAAAATGAAAAATTACAGACCTGTTGCTAAAAGCAAGTAAAAGATACATCTACTCCTAAAAAATTGCTTGCTTAACTCAAGTGCAGGTGTCGCACAATAATATAACTCGGAAGTACGAGCGTCGAATCCACAAAGAGCGTTGAAAAAGAATGCAAAATATTTCGAAAACTGAAACAAAGAAACAATATCGAATGAGATGTAATTTTTAGAAGAAACTTCAGTAATTAAAAACACTAAAGCATCAGGGTTCCACCTGCATACAATTACGCAATTTTACTATTTCGAATCCTTTTATAACTCAACTGAGATACAAACATAAAACGCACTCAATCGGAAGATATGTCAATTAAATTTCTCTCAAAATAAAACATTTGAAAAGTAATGTTCGAAACAAAATGTGCATTCAATTCCTTATAGAAATAATCCCAAATATAATTTGTACTTATGACGACAAAATATTAAGAAACTACTCCGTCGAAATCATACCAATCTACTAATTTATTCAATTCTCTAAAAGAATGAATGTTGAAACAAAAGTATAGGAAAAACTTGATTTTGAACCTATGAATCACAACTAACATTCATCAATTCGAAAATAGAATAAATAAGAAATTCCATTGAACATCCACATTGTAAAATTGACATTGAAAGTCTGAAATAGAATCGAAAATAGAATAAATAATAGGTTTCCCCATTAGCCTTAGCTAAGGAAATTAGGCTTCCATAAACGAAAATCACCGTAAAAAGTTTGAAGTAAAACTGATGGGAAAAAGTGAGAGAGATTAGGAACTAGCACCGCAACTTTTTCTAATCGTGAAATTCCTTCAACCCTAGGAGAATTATTAGAACAAAAGGGCCCAACTTCTTCTCTGATTTGCTTTCAGCCCTCTCCTTGATTTTCTCTTCTTGCCGACTTGCCACAACAGTTGCACAAACTCCACTTCAATATGGGCTCTTTATTCCTAGCCCAACTCTCTTCTTATTATTTTATTTTTTGCCGAAAATTCACCCACACTGTCCTCATCTTTTATTTTTCATACATCATTCCCATGGTTCTGCACATTAACATAGGTCAAAAATTAAACAAATTAGATATAAAGCATATTTGACCATTTATACACAATAAAATGCAAGTTCGATAAATTAGTAAAAAAAAACACTTAACGGGTATAATGAAAGCGCATTAGACATGCACTTTTGAGCAATTATGAATTTGAGTGTAATTTGGCTAGATGAGATAGCCTTCTTTATATTCAGGTTTATATAGAATTTACAAGAGGTTGAAATGAAATCAAACTCTTCTAAAACAAATTGATAAATACGAGTGATACTACCAGAAAATACAGCTTACAAAATTCAAGCTCAAAATCCAAAGACTGCGCAGAATCTTTAAATGATTCAAACTTTAGTGAAGCTTTTAGTTGTAAGTGTTTGGATGAGATGACATTTGAATTTTGATTTGGTGCTAGGCTTTGCTTATCAACGAAGAGGTCAACTCTTTTCCTTTAATTTGAAGTTAGCTTTTTCCAAGGCTTCCTTTGCTTTTCATAATCCTTGGCAATCCCAAATTCCTTAGCAATACAAAGTAGACCGGGTTTAAACAGAAATCCCCCGTCAACCATTGAAATGAATGAAGGCTTTTACAGTTGCACATAAGACAATATACATTGAGTGCAATTTTACTCTTTTCTTCTTAAAATTCAAGTAATTCGAACCCGAACGCCACAATTCTCTAACATCGAGCATCTTGAAGAAAACCAATAATGGTACTTCAAACAAATAACTCGATAATATATTTGATTATTTCAGTCACCAGTCTACATACATGTTGTTTACATCGAAAAATACCTACTGGGCTAGAATGGAGTTATGGGCAAATAGGCTGAGCATAAGAAGAAAGGCCCAGCCCAGTCCAAAAAGTGATGAAGGATAAAAGGCTGCACCTACCCCCACTAGAGCATTAAATGCAAAGATATCTACAATATGGGGAAAACAAATAAGATCTTCAGAGAATGGCTAAAGTCTCCAAGTGACAGTTTTTGAGCGAGGTGACAGCGATCACGTAAAGCGCCCAGTGGTCTATATGAGCTTTGGGCCTAAAAAGAGGAAAGGCCCAACCCAGGCCAGTAGGCAAAAAGGGAGTAAGTCTGAATAGTCCTCCACTGACCACATTTAATGCAAAGCACTGGATGTTTTGGAGGGAATCATACTACGAATAAAAGAATTTTTCTCAGTAAGAATATGCTGATCAAAGATATTATCTATGCCTTACCGATTATGCCTTACCTCGCTGAAGTCTCCGAAAATGGCTGTGTTGTAGGGCTTCCTGATGGTCTATATAAACGAAGGGAGGAGCTGAAGAACATGACACTCAACCAAATCAAAAACAGAACTCACACGTTCAGAAAGAAACTTCTGAGGAAATCCCTCAAAGCCCTTTCACAGATAAAGATTTTCGTCTTTATCTGCTGCTCTCATTCGCACTACTTGTGTAGTCAGCGACTTTGAGAAGCCAAAGACCAGCAACCTAGGATCATATATCTTAACTCCCCCAAGGAGTAGTGAATTTAGCTCTACTATCCAGCCAAACCGGCGATAGTATCGATTGAGAATCTTAGGCCAGAGAGTCTTTGATTGTTTTTTTCCTTAAGGAACCAGCTTTAAAAACCATCCCGATAGAATAGAAACCATCCTGATGGAACAAAAACCAATCCGATGGACGTTTGTTCAGTCTGTGACGAACTTAAAATGTAATAACATTGATCTTTTTGTTTAAAGTCTTTCGTTATCAGCTCTTACTTACTGTTCTTTACTTACAAGTCTTTACTTTCAAGCACTTCAATTACAGTCTTTACATTCTGCCTTTAATTATCGTTTTTACCTTTGTGTATGTGCGAGCGTGGAGTATTTTGGCTATAACCAGTTTATAACAAAATCTCATCTCAAGCGATCTCTGGTATAAACATCGAGAGAGAATAAAGTCCTTAACAAGCAAGGCAATAAAAAAGAACCTAACTGCACTTATTTAACTAAGTCGCCCAATCCGATGAATGGAAGTTGTATTACTTGTGGCGCAAGTACCTAACATATACTATATCTTTCTATTGGCAAAAGCCAATAGTGGCACGCCTGACAACAACTATACAACATAAGGCCTCACGAGCATCCCTCCAAAGGGATATGAGTGAAGCCTGTTGGAGCAAACGCCAATAGAAAGGTTCAGACCAGCAGACGGGCCGACTCGTGTGCTCCTGGCCTACTTTCTGTGAAAGGCCTGCGAACATATTTTTGGCACGCCCAGTGGGACCACTCTTTCTTACTGTTTATGCCCAAGTATAGAAGAGAGAGAAGAAGAAGCAAATTTTTTCAAACACAGCTTCATACAATGGCAGGGAAAGATTCTACATCTCCCCCTACTGATATGGGTCGAACTTCACCTGAGACCCAGGCCTCTAGCCAAACACCTAAGGACAGAAGTGAGGAACTACAGTCCACCATGATTCAGATGATGAAATCTATGGAGAGGATAGCTCTGGACAACAGGACAGACATCAGAAACCTGTGCACATCTTCCAATAATGTCCAGAACAAGGTCGATCAAGGCTTCTCCTTCCTTTCCAACCAAATATCTGGTTTTAAAGGAAGGCAGGATGGAGGAAGGAAGCAAGGGATTCGTCACCCCTAATCCGATGATGCATGATCTCTCATCGGAAGAGAGGCTGGAGATTCCAAACACTTCTCTAGTGGCAGGAGATAGCCTATTTCTCAACCCTGCAGACGGAGCAACCACCAGTGTTCCGAAAGGAAAGCCATGGAAGTATATTCTAAAAAAGACAGAACCTGAGAAATTTCCTGGAGGATTTGCTCAGAGAGGAAGACCTGCATTCAATCCAAGAGCAGGATGGGGGAGAACACAGCCTCAAAAGCCATATATGGCTGGAAGGGGAAGTTTTAATCCCAATGTTTGGAGAAGCCCCGACTTAGAACAAAGCTCAGACAGAAGTCAAGGGGCCCTCCATTGTTCTCCAGAAGATCCCGATCTGATATTATTACCAGAAGATGGTGATAATGCCGGGTTGAGGAACGAGATAGCCGAACTGAGACGGCTAGTTCTCCGAGGGGCAAGGCCTGAAGTGGCTGTCAATCAAAGGCCAGTATATCAAAAGCCTTATCCTGCCTACATTGATGAACTGAACCCCTTCCCGATGAACTTTAAGGTCCCTAACTTCCCCACATTCAATGGGGAAGATTCATCGGTTTCATCATTGGAGCACATTAGGAAGTACTCCAACCAGTGCGTGGCGTTCGAGGATAATCCCAACTATAAGCTCAGGTTGTTCGGCAACTCTCTGTTGGGGATGGCATCACACTGGTACTCCCATCTGGCTCCCAACTCCATAAGAAACTGGGAGCAGATGGAGGCAGCCTTTCATGACCAGTTCTACGGAATGGAACCGGAGGTGACCATCAACGATTTGGTGAAGGTCAAACAACGGGAGCACGAAACGACCGATGACTTCATAATGAGGTTCAAACGGACGAAGATGAAGTGCAAGTTCTCAATAAGCAATGACCAGTCAGTGGTCATAACTCAGAAGGCACTGAAAATCTCCTTACGGAAAAAGTTTGGAGATGCCAAGTTTAATGACCTTCAGGAGATAGTGATGGCAGCCACCAAATATGAAAGGCTGTTGGCGGAAGAGTCTCAGCATCAACACTCCTCTAAGGTGCCGTTCTACAAGGCCAAACCGATTGTCAATCATTTGGATTTCGAGTTCATTGAGCAACCCGATGATAGCGGTGACGTGTTTGAAGATCTAGAGATTTCAGTGGTCGAGATGTTGTCACCAACCTCCCCGTCGATTATTAAAAGGTTGGTGAAGCCAGTGAAGGACCAGAGAGCCGCCATGGAAGCAGGAGGCTATATTCCCAACAAGCCCCCTAAGTTCCAAAGTTACACTTTCCACATCACTAAAACATCACATGTTTTTATTTTGGACTTAGATTAGATGAACAAGTTTACGCACAGGAAAATTAGGCTAGCCAAAGCAAGAGCTATATCTTGACCCCATCGAGAAATTAGATATATATGTTTATACACACACACAAGCTACGTACTGAATAAAAACTTCATGCGTGCATGCATACCTAGTGAAGCTGAATTCATTAACAAAGCAATGCTAAAGGCAAGGCATAGTACAAATAGCTCCTCATAGAGAGGAGAAAAATCATGTTTCGGCCCTTAACAAAGACGCGCAAGTTTCAGACAACAGAAACATAGTTTTTCAAGGGCTAGAGGCTTCCAAAAGAGTCCTAACAAAACAGGGAGGAAGAGCTAATTAACGTTTAATCAAGACACTCAACTTTGGTGCAACCAGTGGTGAACCAGAATTGCATCATATATATGTTCACCACATCTATCTCCAGTCAAATTTTGACTCAAAGCATTTGTCGAAATATTAATTGCATTCTTTAGCTCAACAAGGCCACCTACGTGGCAATGGAACTAGTGTGCAAGGGATAGTTCTCGTTTTGTTTTGTTTTTTGAAAAAATAAATTACAAGAAAACTGTTTTAAAACATTAGTGCCTTGCTGTATCTTCTGAAGCATGCAGCCGAAAACGAAAGGGAGCAAAATTAAAACTGGTAATCATGTTTCTGATGGTGAATCCACGAAACTCAATAATGGTGGTTAGGACTTAGGACTTAGGACTGTGAAGGGAGAGGCTAGCTAGGATAAGATCCTCTGGAGTCAGGAAAAATATCTTTCTTTTAAACACCTTGGCTTGGGACCACTATCCTCATCTCCCAGCTGGCTCACCATATAGGAACATCACCCCATACAGCTCTTTCACATTCATTCGATCCGTTTAAGGAAACTCCAGTTTACTCACCACTTCAAACGATTTTTCCCACTTTTGGCACAACGTACGAGAGAAAGACTTACATGAAACCAGTTCACCGTTATAGTTGCATCTTGTTTCAATAATATAACGTCATGTGTAAATTTCTTTGCATATGTCATTGCATTATTGGATCGAGACACCACATAATTAATGGTGTGCCCGTTCCATCTAAATTGTTCTACAAAACAAAGATTTTGATTTGTATTTGGATATCACTCACAGGTTTTGATTATCTAAACATATCACCAATAATTAATGAACAAGCAAAGATTTTGATTTCTAAGTGGGTATTACTCACTGGTTTTATTGTCTTTGTCCAAAATTTTGATTTCTTTGCTTCTTTCTCACCAAGTCTAGATGATTTTGTATCGTAATTACTCTAAACCCACAATTACTATATAGTTCATTAATTAAATTTTTTCTAGATAGACTCTAGAGTTTGAAATGCCTTGTATACTGATCAAATTTTCTGAATTATATATATCTATATATCTCGTGTCAAAACTAAGCAAGTTCAATTTACTTCCTTGTGATATTAAATTTTTAATAAGACCTTGTGATATATAGTAATTAGTTGGTAGAGTAGTGACCTTAATGCAAATATTAAAAAAAAATTCTTAAAATTAACTTAGCATTGGAAAATCACCAGAATTATGGCTTTCTGTCCCTTTAAAAAAATACACATACGGAGAGACTATGTTGAATAAAACTTCATGCGCGCACTGCATGCATTACATCTCTTTCTTTTGAAGTATATATGTATATGAATGCCCTTGCCAGTAAATGCAAAGTGTAAACATTGCATGTTTAAACACATGTCACTTGATGATGATTGGCTTGTAAAATGTTAGAAGGAGAAGGTGCCACATCAGTCGTAGTTAGTTTGTTAAGCTGTTAGTTAGGCTTATTGTTAAGTGGTTAAACAGATTGCTTTAGTGTCCGATCAAGTTTGTTATAGTGAAGCTTGGTGTGTATATAAATTGTACCCCGTCATTGTGTGTATCAGTTTATCAAATATCAATACTGAGAAATATCCGTTCTTCCTTTAATTTCCTTCTGTGATCTTCATTTATTTTCTTCTTCTTCTTTCGTCTGCTATGACAAAATATTAAGAAGCCGCTTGGACCGGCCACTGTCCTTTGTGTAGGGTTTAGGGCTGAATCATTCATCCTTGGTGGATAAATTGAGATTTGCACCAGTTATGGCCTCTAATTTTTATATATTCTATTGAATCATTGATGAACATTTATTCATTTTCTTGTACATTTATTTACCTACCAAAAAAATTAAGAAATATGTATTAAAAGGTAAAAGGAGATCACACCATTACAGCTTCACAACAACATATTTTGATTCCTCCAAAAACTCCTTTTATTACTCATTTAAGAATCATAATTAAAATTATCCAGTCATAACTGTTTGCCATTTTAAAAAATTGGCCTAATCGTACTTTTAATTCACGTAGTTTAATTAGTTGAAGTTCACTTTTGATCTTTGTGGTTTTGATCGTCTCAATTTTAGCCTTTGTAGTTTAGCAATTGATGCAATTAATGGACAAGTGTTACATTTTTCATCATATACGTAACGGAAAAAACATGCGCCACTCACATGTAAAGACATTTTAGCAATTTTATGACAAAGCCCATTTTATGATAATTTTGCTAATTTTCTTTTTATTAAAATTATTTCACTTCTTAAATATTGAACAATTTGCTAATTATCTCGAAAGCGCTTGAATTGCTATTAGGAAGGAAAGTGTCAATATTATTGTGAAGCAGTGCTAGCCTACATGTCTTCAATTGCAGGCCAAAGTCAATTTCCCAATAAATCCCAGTTGCCGCAGCCGAATTCTTGTTTTATAGGCATATCAACTTCATTACTAAACATTCACCACCATTTCTTCTCTTGGCAAAAAAATCATTACATTTGCAGTTGTCAAAACATATATAGTTGCACATTCGCGTATAATATATGTATTATACATGCATATATATTTTAAAAATATTTATCGCTTTTTATTTACTTTTTAATGATTCATTAAATTGCACGTTTTGTAAAACTTCAACGTATGATACATGTACTTGTGTACTTTTCATGTTTAATACTTTATTCAGACATATTTTTTTAATAATACACATAAATTTACATATTCTATACGTATTTTTAACATATTATTAAAAAAACATTTAAATAATCTTTTAAATAAATACATATTAAAATTTAAAAAAATAGCCGAACTTTTCAAAATATATAATTTTAACAAAATTATTGAATAATATACGTACGTATTTTTCACATACTATAACTATAACCCATTCCTTATTATACTAACTATGGTCAAAACTAAAAAACGCAGACTCTTTGCATCCAAATTCAACTACACCACACCAACGACCTGCACAATAATCAATCAATTATAATCAAGTCCCTATATAACTTATCTATCTCAATCTCCTTAATTTCAAAGTTTCAAACCCACTAGTTTCACTATATATTAATTGCTAGCACAACTGAATATTAATTAAATAGCGCTAATAATGATTCCTCCATTTCCAACCCACCAGTTTCACTGACAATAATAGTAATTGATTAGCGCTAATCACAACCGTACTACATGTAATTTGATTATTAAAATTTAGAGATTTTATATCATGGTTATATAACAATCGAATCATATTTCCCATTTATATAGGAACTTTTATACCATAACCAATGGTATCTTCCATTATACCCCCTATGTGTGATGCAAAATGCATCTTTTCTCATCATCTTGTAGCATTTCGATTACAGTTGTACTCTATAGTTACGGTTCTACCCCATATGTCCTTTTGGTGCCTTCAAATATTGATTTTACAGTATAAACACTTATAAATTCTCCTTCTATTCCCTAGTTAGCTTGCACATATAACGGAAAAATCTTGGGTGCTACATACCATTCAATGGTCCGACCATTGAATGACTCAGATTAATTTGTAGTGGACCCCAAATAAATCTTAACCATTAAATAGTACGTACCATTAAAGTTTAACCCATATATAACAATATTTTAGCATACTCACTAATTTCAAGCTGAGCTGGACAATAGGACATATGTCCACAAGATGCCAAAGGGTCATGCATAAGGCACATATATTATAGGGAATTTAGCAAAAATAGTCAAATTTCAAACTAAGATTGCCAAAATAAACAATCTTTAGACTCATTGCTAATATAATCAATTTTAGACATTTAAAATACTAAAATACCCCTCTCATATAATTAATTTTGCAGCAACTCTCTTGCTCTCTCCCTGACTCCTCCTAGCCTCTCTATCTCGCTTTCCGTCAACTTGTTTACAAGGCGAAGATGCTCTCATCAATCGTTTTGGTGGCTGCACAGCCTTGCATGCTCAAATCCGACAACCTTATCCTTGCACTAACAAATCAGGCGAACCAACTCGCACCTAGGCGAATCAACTCACAAATCAGGCGAATCAACTCACAAATCAGGCGAATCAACTCACAAATCAGGCGAATCAACTCACCTTCCATTTCGATTTGGCAGATTGGAGAAGACGTAGATATCATGTTGATACAATAGTAATACATTGTCTATATCGTAGACATCATGTTGATACAGTAGTAATACATTGTCTATATCGTGTTTTTACGGTGTTGATATGATGTCGATATGTGGAGGAATGGATGGGAAAGTAAGAGAGAGGAGTTGTGGAAGGAGTAATTTAGACATTTTTTTTCCTATCAATATGTTGTCTATATTGTAGTTCGTGTCTATATGACTATTTTGGCTAAACAGTTTTTAAATTAGATATTTTAGCTAACTTCCCTATGTATAATATAATATAATACATATTGAGTAAATAATATTTTACTTTTTTTTCTAACCAATTTTTTTTTAATAGTCCATATATACTACCGAGTAGTACGGGAAATAGACGGTCAAAATTGAATTAAATAAATATTATTTTTCTCAACTTGCCATTCTAATAAATAAAAAAATCAGACTACCCAGTAACCCGGACAACTGAAGACAAAACCCTAAACGAACATCTTGAAGAAAATTATGTGCTAGTTCAAACAAATAAATTGCTAATATATTATATATATATATATATATGAACTATTTTAGTTGCTAAAATAAGTAATTAATTTTGCTCTTAATGGTGACTCCACCAAATTAACTCATTATCATTATGGATAAGATTGCGGAGAGAAGTTAGCTAGGGTTTATAGAAGATTGTGTTAGGGTATGCAGAAGTAATATTAAATGCGCTTTTATACTTTTTGATCAGACTAATTAAAAAAAAAACTTTTTGATCAGACCATCATTTCAACTTTTGCTTTCACATAACTCAGAATTCAATACCTCACTTTTGCTTTCACATAATTCAGAGAATTCAATACCTCAAGATCCCTGGAGTCAGAAAAATAACTTGCTTTTAAACTCCTCTTGGATTGGGACCACTCACCTCATCTCCCTCATCTTGTAGAAACACCTCTGACTTCCCACAAAGTAGCTAGGGTTTTCCTGGAGCTCTTTCATATATATTCCTTCGATCCCTTTAAGGAAACTCCAATTTGCACACCACTTTTAAATTTTTTTCCCACTTTTGGAAAAACGGGCCCACAAATGTACCCCTAGCTAATAAAGATGAAAGATTTTATTAATCTTCTACTATCAATAGCATTGCATTATTAATTGATGATACTTTGGAGTCGTTAAGCACAGCTGATTTCACTAATATGAACTGCTAATCACAATTCTTAACTGAACTATTGTACTGTGATGATTTGATTATAAAACCATCATGCATGTCTCGGCTTTGCTGCCAACAGCTTCATCACATCATCTATGTGAGATATAATAACACAACGATGAAACAAAATTCTAATATAATATAGCTAGAATTAATTAATAAAGGTAAATTAAAAAGACCTAGCTAGCTAATTAAGTGGAAATTAAGAAACATATATACAAAAGCCCATAACTCGATCGCTCAATAACTATAGGCATCATATATATTATATCATACGTATCAATTAAGGTTAAGGGCATGCACTACGCTAATCGCCTTGTGGCGTATAAAGTCCACAGATCATAAAAAGTGTACACACGATCTAATACCAACCACTTCCCTTCCTCAAAATTAATGTTCTTTAATTTGTTTAGCAATTCATCAAGTATAGATACAAGATTCTGATTTATATATATACTTAGACGTTTATATTAATTAATACTTAAAGTTATTGTTTGAATACGCTGGTTGGTTTAAAATTTAGGGTTCTTTAGGGATAGACCTTTACAATTTTTATTTTCTAGACAAAAACCCATCTATATTTAAACATTCAATTAAAACCCAAAATTCAAATTCATTGACATGTAGACAAAAAAATAATATATTATTGCAAATTATTTAAAACCTATGCCACAACACCCTAATTATGTCATTAAACTTTAATACCTACAATAATGATGAAATCCTAAATTTCATCTAGTTTCTTTCCTTTTTTTTTTGGCAAGCATTTAAAATTCAACTCATAGGTGCATTATACTTTATAATTATTTCCTTATAAAAAAATATAAATATATTTCAAGTAGTTACACAATTTGTAAAAATAATTTTCTTATATTTTTTTTGAACAATGACATATGACATCCTTTCTCTTGAACCAAATGACATCCTTTATCTTTGAAGTAGATATATTAATCTACATAAAATAATTTACCCATATCTATATTAGATTATAGGTAAATTAAATCTTGAACCAAATTACATCATTTATGTTGTAGGTAAATTATTTTGCATATATTATTACATACATTAGGCACATTTTATTGTTATAGGTAAATTATTTTGTAGGTAAATTATTTTGCATGTATTATTATATTTAGTAAGAACTGTTATTGATATTATATAGATATATATATATATATTGTGTAAATTAATTTACCAATAATTTTTTAGATGAATTTACCTATATTTATATGTAAAATATAGGTAAATTAATTGTAAATAAAATAACATTCCTAGATTTTGTAGAGTATACTAATAATTTTGGAAAAAAAACACATGCACTAAACGCAAAAAACCCAAAATTAGTGCCTTTTCATATTTCCAATTTGGTAAGAAAATAAAAAAAAATAAAAAAAGCATAATTTTATGCAAATTTGAAAAATAAATAAGAAGTTTTTGAAAAGAGTAATCAAAACATGATAATGCATTGAATTACGTCCGTGATATAGTTGATCTTTTATTTTTTTATTATTATTTAAATTGAGAAAATAAGTATTAATATTCAAGATTTCTTGTAATCGTTGATCAAATTAATGATATCGTTCAATTTCAAAAAATAAAATTAAAAATTTCCATATTTGATATTAATTAACATGCAATGAATGTATAACATTAATTGTTTTTTTCTTCACCTTTTCTTTTTGCAAAATCATTAATCCCCCTTACATTCCGCATAGAATTAATTGTATGTACATCAAACATGCAACAGGGGTAGTTTAGGCATATGAAAAATGTAAAATTTGTAAAGTAAAACATAATTAATGAATTTGCTTATGTGAATCCTAATCATTGAGTTTTCTTCGAGTAAAAAAATTATGTTGGATTTTATGTGGAGAAAATTGAGTTTTGAGGGGCTAAAGTCATATTTTCAGTAAAATTTATCCAGTTGGTTGGATCTTCTGGAAGCCTTAGTCGTTAGGTAGCTTTGCTCACATTATGAGTGGACACTGGACATTACTTTATCATATATATCATCTATGTTTCACAATTGTGGCAAGAAATGTAATAACACAACGATGAAACAAAATTCTAATATAATATAGCTAGATATAATTGACATCGATCTTTCAGCCTTTTCTCTTCCCAGTTCTTCTCTAATTAAACATAAACCAACAGACTCATACCCTAACACGACCACGCGATATGATTGACTCGACTGCCAACACGCTTCGACTGGCTTCTTTTTTCAATAAAAGGAAAACAACTACACTCATAATACTTAACCGACTCAAGGCAGACACAAAACGCACTAAAAACCAAACCAACCAGCGGACATGCAAAAACACCAAGTCATTTCCAGTTCTTATGCAATTTCATCCCCTTGGTGCGATTTTTGTACTGCTCCTGCTTTTTGATCAGTTTGTAAATTTCCGAATATTCTCCCCCCTTCAAAACCATCATATCCCCGTTCCACCTCCAGTCTTTCCAGTCGGCATGAAACATCCGCAGGCCAATCTGTCTGTCAGTCAGTTTCTCATTCGTGGCCTCAGCCACCGCCTCGGCATTCCCGGGACCGTAATCGACGTCATCTTCCTCCTCCTCTTCCTTGTCCATCTCCTCTTCCTCCTCCTTGTTGGCCTCCTTTTCTTCCTCCTCCTCGTCGGCCTCCTCTTCCTCCTTGTCCTCCTCCACAACTTCATCACCGTACCACTGCTGCTGCTGGCGACGAAACCGGTTTTTGAAATAATTTTCGACATCTTTCTCTTCTTTTTTGCTCATTCGATAAGCAAGGAGCGCCTTGGCCTGCTGGAGGGTGGCCACGACAGCCCCTCTTTGGTTGTCTATGACAATCAGAGAGGCCTTCAATTGAGTCAGCTTCTTCTCCGTGACCTCTTCTTTGAGGTCTTTCACAGCGTTCATGAATCTTTCTGCATTCGGAGCCCTCTTTGCTAGCCTCTCGTAGGAAGAGGAAAGTAGTCGGACTCCAGAAGGACCCTCCTTGGCCGCGGTAGCGACTGCACGGCAAATCTTTCCAAACATTTTTGGTCGATTGAAGTGGAAGTGAGCTGCAGATGATGGGTAGTGGAAGTGAGCTGTGGATGAGAAGTGGAAGTAATTAAAAATGATATATAGATGAAAGTGGGGCAAGTGAGCTGTTGATGAGAAGTAGTGGAAGTAAAAATGGTAGATGAAAGTGAGGCAAGTGAGCTGTGGATGTTTAGGGTTTCTGCTGGGTCTCTTTTATAGGCGGAGAGAAGGAGGAAGAGAGGCGCTGGGTTTAAATTTTAAATTAAATGCATGCAACTAACCCTCATCTATTTTTTAAAAAGAAAAGAAAAGAAAAGAAACCCTAGCTAGTGAGGTTTTTGAAATTTAAAAGAACGGAATGAATGTGTTAAATTTCATGGTATGCTTCTTTACTGTTTCCTCCTCCACAATACTTGCAAGTGAATGTGTTCCATGGTATGCTTCTTTTGTGCGAATAAGCTAATTAATTCATGTATTAGTATCGTTATGAATACGATGTATATGTGTATATGCATACTTGGTTGTATTTGGTATGAGACTTCGTATTGGTTCATTATATCTGTTATGCAGTCACAATTTTATTTGATTCCTTGTGATATGTGTTTGTATTTGTGATATATTATATACTTCAGAGGAGTGAGTTTAGTGTGTTTAGAGATTAGCGCAAAAATTGAAACTTAATCCATAAACTTGAAGTAATTAAGCTTATTACGGTCGATTGTTGTAGAGTTTTAAGCTTAAGGGTTAATTCTTTTATAGTTTTAGAAAGAATTAGTGATTAACCAAATCCTAACTACTTCTATCTATGCTACTCTATACTACTAAACTGCAATATATACAATTCACACTTTGAAATCGTTTTTTTTCTTCTACTTATGTGATTCTATACAAATGATTCTATCTATGTATGTTGCTCCCAAATAAAGAGCAAGTACAAGTGCGCCCAAGCCCTACCCATTGTAAGATCGGACCTGGCCCAGATTTCTATATAATTAACCAGTATTTCGATTTTACTTGAGCTTTGTTTGTTTGTTTTTGTTTGTTCATGAAGAAGAGCATAAGATGTTAGGATTCATGGGCTATATGAAGTGTTATGTGGGCTTACTTATTAATGGGCCAATAGATCCAGATCATAATATGATTGGGTACTCATTTTATAATATGGTTGTGACGTCGGTTACTAATGAAAAACAAGACAAATAAATCTGATTTTATTGTCCACAAATGTACAAATGAATTACAAGTTACATGTAATCCACTTTAAAATTTTCCAGCTACTAAACTTTCCTCATGTCCAAGTAAAACAACAGCATCTACAACTACAACAAATTGTATAAAGCCTTGTATCGCAAACACCCATCTGTGACGGAGAGAACTGTGTAGGTCTTTCCCCTTTGTTATAACCAGCATACAACAATAGCTAATCATCACTCTTCCTAAGATGCATAAACGAATCCTAGCTTAATAGCCAATGCTCGATCCAAGGCTTTCTGATCCAAATATGAAGCTCCAAATGATGGACAGGGGTGGATCAGCCTCCTTTGAACTACAGAAAGTTCTCTCATTAACATAGGTCTCTCAGCCTCATTCGAATCCCTCTTGACAAGTCTGTTGTGGTTGATTGTCAATTTGATACAGGGGGAGCTTCCGCGCAACCTGGCGCCAGATCTCATTCACTGTTTTGTTAGGTACTCCAATATTGAAAATAATGCTTCACCTGAATCAAGAAATTTAGATTAATACGGAGTAATTTTTGGAACTCGCATTGCCTGTAAATTGTGATTACTATATAAATGAATCGATGTTTTGTACCAGTTTTCATACAAATGCAAATAACAGAATAGAGTCACAGTAACTGGCATATGCACAAAAACTTCAATTGTTAATTTCTATGCTTAAACATCAGTGTGCCATAAAGTCCGCCTCATTAATCCAATCTACCTAAGATGAATGAAAAATAACGAGAAAACATCTTGCACAAGGCATAACCAATACATAATTTGAAGTCGAGTTCCAATATGCATTGAAAAAAATAAGCTCTATTTTGGTTGAAATTTTTTATTTTTTCTCTATTTTGGTTGAAATTTTTTATTTTTTCTTTGAAATTGAATTTTTAATTCTTTTAAATACTTTTTTCAATATTATTTCGCACACTTAGCTATGACATTGCAATTATAAGAGCTATAAGTGGGTTTAGGTCATGCTAAGTCAGAGAATTATAGGATTTTTTGATTGAATTGATTAAAAAATATCAAAATGACTAAAAAATTAAGTATCAGATGGGCAATGGGAGATCAAAATTGAGTTACAAGGGACATTACAAAAAATAAGCCAAAAAAATAAAAACCAAAACTTGTAGCACTTTCTGGGCTGCTACACATGGGTTTGTAATATTGGGCCTTAGAAAATGTCTCAACCCTGTACCTTGCAGGCCTGCAAATTCTTTACAACTTCCTACTCCGAATTTAATTTCTTCATTGCTAACGTATAAACCCAAACTCCATTTTTGTTTTGTTTTTTTCCTTTTTTATGTAACAATATATTGATACGTGTGAATAATAAATTGGTTTCGAAATCGCCTAATTTCCATGAAGATTGACGAATCTGTATCCCGTATCTTTTGCTTTTGAGAATCACATCCCATATCCAACAAAAAATAAACAATAATATTATTGTTGCATTTTTAATTTAATTAAAAATGTGATTGTGTAAAATCCTAATGTATTATGTTTAGAATTATCTTTTAGATCTTTGCGATAGACTTTTATATTACTTATAGGACTCCGGTATGTAGGACAAGTAAGTCCAATAAGTTTACTTGAGAAAAATCATCACAAAAATTTTTCACCTCTTATTATGTGTCACACCCTCTCCTCTTCCGTCGCTAAAATAGGCCTACAACAATCATATCATATCCCATTTATCATGAAAAATCATCACAAAAATTTTCGACCTCTTATTATGTGTCACACCCTCTACTCTTCCGTCACTAAAATAGGCTTACAACAATCATATCATATCCCATTTATCATTAAAAATTGTTAAACTGTACAAAAAGTTAGGGCTGCAACAATGATATTATTTATATAAATACTTATAAATTATTTACAAAAATAGTAAACCAATTGAAATGATACTGGAATGGAACTTGTATATAAATACTTGGTTCAATTATTCATTTGCCTCCTAAAATTAATTTAAAGTCTAACGTGGCCTCACTTATCATGTGAATTGTGTTTAGAGTGTATTTTTGCTCACATTCTAAAATGAGGTCATTATATTAGTTTAAATTTCAACATGTGAATTGTGTTTAGAGTGTATTTTTGCTCACCCTCTAAAGTGCGGTCGTTATATTTGTTTAAATTTCAAGATTCAAGTACTAAATCAATTAAACTAAACTATTCTGACGACAATCAAATTTGGACATTGGTTAAGAAAAACCAATTTTAAGGAAAATTACCAAGCCCAACCCATTCTATTTAGATTAAGCCATAATTTGTAGGCCAAGACATTTATAAGCATATGACCATTTACATTCCCCCCCCCCCCCCCCACCCCCCTCTCTTGCCCCCTTGCACATGACTCGCAGGTCACCGGGTTCAGTGCTAAAAATTGTCATCGCCACCATCATTGGTGTCGGAAAATTTTTCCGGTTGCACAAAAAAATTTCAAGTCATTGTTCAATAGTGACATAAAAAAATAGTAATATGTTCAAAATTTTTGTCTTCAATGATGTTTATTATTGAGTTTATTGTTTCTTCACATGTATACACAATAAAATTAAAGAAATAATGAGAAAATTCATCACTTAACATTTATTGTTTCTCGATTGACAAGACTCCCTAAGCTATTGACTACAATTTCTACAAGTTTCTGCTGCCTAGGGCAAGGAGATAAATACAAGAAAATTAATGAGAAATTAAATACTAAATATCCTTTAATTAGTTTCCTATCTAAACACATATTCCTTTATTCAAGGAATTGTCATCCCATTTAATTAGAATTCTCCAAGAATAATTCAAAGATATATTTATTTAATTAAATATATCTTTGAAATTAATTCCAATTTCATCCAACGAATGACTCTCCATGGCCAATGGAAGGCCGACACATGGCGTGTGAGTATCTCATGGTTGGCCCTCTCCCCTACAAATATCCTTCATTCTCCACCATATTACGATACGTTTCTGCCATGCTTGCTGCAGCTACTGCCACGCCTGCAGCTGTTTCAGTTGCTGGGTAGGCCTCTGAGGCCTGTGGTAAGGCTAGGGTTGGAAACCCTTGTCTTGCGTTTTGAGGTGCTACAATGGCAACACGTGGTAGTTCTCGGTGGGGAGTGGTAACCCTGGTGTCGAGTTTAATCGCAAAGAACGGCAAAGCGGAGCTGTTCCGTTGATTCCCCAATCTTGTCTATGCCCTTGAAATTATGAAGTTCCGCTCGTCGTAATTTTTGAATTTGTTGTCATATTCCTTTTTTTCCAAGAACAAATCCAAGGACTTCAATGAAGGCAAAGATTGTATAAGAAAAGGTGGAACAAGGGAGAAAATTCAAGAAACCAAATTGCAAGAGTTTTTTCATCAAGATTTTGACTCAAGCTCTTAATGAAAGCACCAAATTGTCGATGCAAAATTCGCCGCTTGTCAATTTGACGATCTTACACCTACAAAACAAATAAACACCTTCGATCAAGGCCAAGACCACACACCACAAAGGTGGGCTGGGAATGGATATTTGATGCCTAAGTTAGTTTCTATGAAAAAGAGAGAGTTTAGGGCTTCATTGCGTAGTAAATGCCTACCAAAATGTGGTGGAGAATGAGATATTTATATAGGAGAGTAGCCAGCCATAGGGGAGTGGTTCGCGCCACATGTCGGCTTTCAGTTGGCCAATGAATGTCATTCGTCGGATGGATGGAGAACTTGTTCTAAAGATATATGTAGTCTAATAATATTTTGAAATAATTCTTGGAGAATCATAATTAAATAATTATTCAAATAGGAAACCTTTAAACGGAATTAGTTATTAATTCCTTGCATTTATGACACACCCCGACCCGGATATCCCTAAGGGTACCGAAATCGAGGTATGCTGGCCGACACTCCGAAGGGTGACAAAAGCCATGTCATGCAGATGAAGTGGAATTTCTGAATAAAATAAAACCAAAGTTTGAAATTATTAAAATCATGCAGCAGAGTACGCAGAAGTACATGTAGAACCCTTGATACAAAGCATGCGATGTTCAAAGCATAGATAAAATACAGTAAAGAAAATACGAATTATTCTCATCCTAAATAGGATGGATTAAGCATACTTATGTAAGGAAGTAACCCTACGTTTATCTGGTGCGAAAGTCGTATACACCAGAATGGTCGCGCTCAGCACTAATCCAGCTACTACGTCCTGGAGGGGCGCAAAACATAAAGTGTGAGTGGGCAAAAATAAACATTTCTAAAACCTTTGTTTTTTTTGGAACATAGTAACCCCTCTTTTAAAATTCATGTATACTTTCCCAAAATCATACTACGTATAATATGAAAACTGTCAAAGATACGGTTTAACACCTTTACCTCAACATAATATAATATTTGTCGTCAAAACAGCATAAAGGCAATAAGGCCAAAGGTATAAGTAAATACCAAAATCTCCTCAACATATAACATGTTCAACAACATAGAAATATATAATATGATATGCTCAACAACATATATAATATGCTTATCAACATATATAATATGCTATGCTTATCGACATATATGATATGCTCATCAACGTATGTAGACACACAAGCCCATGTAAAAAGTAGCTACACAACAGGTTTGGTGTAATAAATATATGCTCGGTACTACGATCACTTGAAGCTGGCGCTAAGCGCATCACATATGAGTCATAGCTGCCTAATGCAGACTAGTACAAGCTGGCACCTACAATGGATCCAAAGTGTGCATAACGATGCAGATGTGAACATATACGTGAAGGCTGGTCCTGACCCGGACGAGTACTAGACACTGGTGAATGCATGTATGATGAGCAGATAAAAATACACATAATCATGCCATTGCAATTTCACAAATCTCAACATAATATAATTTCTTTATACTTAACTCATAAGTAAAAACATGGCATGATAGAAAATAAGTCATGAAATCACAGTGAGAAATAATATAAATAATATTAGTTTCTCAAAACAAAGTCCACTCCTCGTGGTAAGTCTCACCTATATGAGATATCACTATAGTAATGATTAAACTCGTAAAGGTTACTAACTAATTTAATAAACGACATTTAGTCCTTGGTTTGCTCAACATGGAGGTCTAAAACACTCCGAAAAATACCATACGTACTGCTAGAGGTAGTACGCGTCATCACGAGTCACCTCAAAGTGATGGAAGTCAAAAAAATGGTCCCACGCGCCCACACGCTCAGCTCACGGGCAGGCCACCCTCGGCTCATGCTCGCCGCACGCGCGGTCAAATTGAGCCGGTCAAACTAATGACATTAGTGGACACCGTTAGATTTAACGGAAGATTCCGGCATCCCGGTCAAATCTAACGGAATATTCCTAACTGCGTTAGAAAGAATATTCTCTGGTATGGACCGGTTGTTGACGTTAGCGATGACATCACTGCTGACGTCACCGGTCGATCCGACCTGTCGCCACTGCAACTATCTCGCTAGAAAATTGGGAAATTTTCTAAAATTTCTAACTTCTTCAATTCTCAACATTTTTACACGATCCACATGTCAAAATGAAGATAGAGAAAAAGAGAACACGATTTTACCTATTTGGAGTCCAAAAATTGGTCAGAAATGGTCGGAAATTGGCCGAAAAACCTTGGTTTACGAACGAAGTCCGATCTACCTCAAAACACAACCAAATAACACGATCTTAGTATGAACATCTATTTACTCAACACGAGGAAACTAAAAGTGGTGGTTAGGAACCTCCCCTAGGTCGGTATTTTCAAGAAACTCGCCGGAAAAGTCTGATTCTTCCGTGTGCGATTCCCATCAAACGGTAAAGAATTTGGGCAAACAGCTTACATTGTTGAGCTCAGTCAGTTAAAACGAACAAGATGGTGGTGATGGTTTGGCTCGATTTGAAGGAATTTGTGTGGCCACTGCACCATGCACTTTTCACGGGTGGAGAAGAAAGATGGCAGAAAAGAGAAGAGTGAGGGAGAAAAAGAAACAGGGGGAAAAGAAAGAAGGGATTTCTTCCAAATTAGGTCAGACAACGGATACCCGTACCACCATATTTTCACAACAGGAAATAATATTTAAGCGTACATAACGTTTCCGTTACACGTCGGATTTTCATGCCGTTTGCGCTCACTCGCTCGTAGGAAAGAGTACCTACAAGAATACAACAAGTAAGAATTCAAAATTCATAAAGAGCTCAAACGTTCACATAGGACTTCCACTTAACCTAGTCAAGGGCATTTTGGTAACTTTACACATTCAGTAAATAAAATACAATAAAATTAGGGACGGGTCATTACAATTTATTTCCGCTAGCTTGGAGAATCGTAGTCAGCAGGTCAGCGAGTCTTTATTAATAAGTAGCGCCTATGAATTTCGTCAATTAATAAGGATAGTTTAGCCAATAAAAAATATTCATCGATGTGTCACTTCCACAAATTTTCAAATTCTTTTTGCTCCACATGAACGATTTCGATATCGATTATGTTAAGTTTATAATAAGAAAATTCGTTAATTGAAAAGGCTGGAAGAAGAGCTTAATAACTGGAAGGTAATGACGAAAACCACTTCACAACTACTGTCTTATTTGAGGAAGTCCTCTTGACTCTTGGGCGAAGCATGAAGCATGAAGCATGTTCTTGTCCATGTGACTAATAAC